>CM014277.1:44918304-44952830 GCA_004135705.1 Alloteropsis semialata | reverse complement strand
AGCTCTACGCACCATCCCGCCTCGTGGCCATTCGCCTGTTGGGGGTTGGACATGGTGGGACCATTCAGAGCAGCCCCGGGAGGTTACACACACATCCTCGTCGCCATCGATAAATTCTCCAAATGGATAGAATACAAGGCCATTGTCGGAACTCCAACGTCAAAGCAAGCCGCCGCCTTCATCGAAGAGATCGCACACCGGTTCGGAGTCCCTAACAGGATCATCACCGACTT
This sequence comes from Alloteropsis semialata, assembly GCA_004135705.1. NCBI lineage: Eukaryota > Viridiplantae > Streptophyta > Magnoliopsida > Poales > Poaceae > Alloteropsis > Alloteropsis semialata. The sequence goes on along the minus strand of CM014277.1, from coordinate 44,952,597 downwards.
GGGGACACGGTTCACCGGATCCGCCTTCTGGGACTTTTGCGAGAACAGCTGCATCGATGTATACTACGCCTCCGTCGCCCATCCCAGATGTAATGGACAGGTGGAACGAGCCAACGCCATGATACTCCAAGGACTGAAAGCAAGAATCTTCGACCCTTTGAAGAAGTTCGCTGGAAAATGGCACCAAGAGCTACCACAGGTCATCTGGGGACTCAGGACCCAGCCGAGTCGAGCAACAGGTCATACTCCTTTCTTCCTGGTTTACGGCTCCGAGGCTATCCTCCCCACCGACATCGCTTTTGGATCACCGCGCATTGACAACTAAGAGGAAGGCGAAGCAGAAGCAGCCCGCAAGGTAGACCTCGACTCCATCGAAGAACACCGAGTCAACGCGCTCATACAACACGCGCGCTACCAGCAACAACTCCGACGCTACCACGACAAGAACGTCCAACAACGGGACTTCAACATCGGTGACATCGTCTTACACCGAGTACAATCCACAGCAGGGGTTCACAAACTCTCCGCCCCATGGGAAGGCCCGTTCATCGTGACTCAGGTCATATGTCCGGGTACTTTTCGTCTCCAATACGAGGATGGCACCGAAGTCCCACACCCGTGGAACATAGAGCATTTACGCCGATTCTACCCTTGAAAAAAGCTATGTATCACGAAGTTCAATAAAAATATATGCTTTGTTCTCCTTTGCAAAACCACTCGTTTCCCGAGTAGTTCCTAACTAAATGCTGTGTAACCGGGCCTGGAATGATGCCTAAGCCTTCTACACATGCACGGGATCCGCTCTCGACGTTATGAACTTGGGATAAGTGAAGCGAAGGGAAAAGCACATTTCAGTAAAAGAACCACTCGGGCAACCTTAAAACATAAAACAAAATATCCAACATTCTTGTTTTTGACTACTTATATACACAAAGCCTATTCTACCCTGCTTCAGCTTGCAGGGTCCTACTCAAACTTGAGAGCCTCGCTAACCCTCTCGGCGATCGGGCGGGTCAGAGCCAGCGCCTCGTCGACTTGCTCTGTCGAAGCGTCCGCCGCCACCCCATCGCCAACCGGTGCAAGGTCGATCTGCGGGTAAAGTGTCCGAACACGCGCTAGGGCGTCATTCGCACACACCACCGTCGACTCCTTGACCAGGTCGGCGATCCGAGCTGGTGCACCCTGCAGACGAGTGACAAGGGCTGTCGGCTCACCCTCCTCCGGGGCCACGGAGTCCAGCAGATCCCTCGCCGCCTCGTTGACTTCCGTCAGGGCCAGGTGCGCCGACGCCAGATCTTGCTCCTAGCCTGTTATGATTTGAACGTTATTCTGGATAGTATACATTGCCTGGAGCATCGTCATGTCCGCACCTTTCCGGAACTCCTGCTCCGTCTTGAGCTTCCCCGCCAACACCTCCTCCGACTGCTGCAGAGTTGCGTTCGCAAAACGCAACTCCTTCAGCTCCGTGATATGGCGGTCCCTCTCCATCTCCTTCTCTGAAAAAGCAGGGAAGCACTCGGTCAGGATGAAAGGAACAAGGCGAAATCTGACGACTCAACAACTACTCGGGAAATACAAGGAGAAGGCCTTACGGTGAAGACTGGATCGATGCTCCACAATGGCGTCGTTCAGGCTCTTCTTGGCGGCGTCACGCTGACGCTTGACCCGTTTAAGCTCTGCCTCCGCCTTCGCCGCGCGCTGGAGCGCCGATTCCACGTCCTGGGTCTGCCCAAGACGCGACTGCCGGAGCGTGGCCAACTTCTACAACCACTCGCCAAAGTAAAGGATTCAGACAACTCATAAAGAAGAAGAAAAGACAAACGAGACAATAGAGGAGACAAACCGCTGCACAGCGCCGAGCGTGGTCGACAGCAATCTGAAGCTCGGCAATAACCGACCCCTCCTTCTCCGCAATAGCGTCAACCCCGGGGACAGTGATAGTGCCCGAGGTGTCCGACTGCTTTTGGAGACCCTCCTCCTGGGCTTCTCCTCGAGCAGTGTCGCCCGCGCTTACGGGCGAAGCCTGGATCACCGGGTCCACTTCAGGATCCCCAGCGCCGCCACTTGGAGTGATCGCCGTATCACTTCCACCGCCCTGCACGCCGTCGGCCGCCGGCACCTCCACTATCACCTCCGGGTCACGCCCGGCTGGTACTTCCTCCGTTTGCACCGCCGCTGACCCCTCGGCCGAGTTCCCCACCTCAGGCATAGCTCCTGAGGACGACTGGCCAACAGGTTCGGCCGGAGGAGGACTCGGGCCTTGCGGAACATCGATTGAAGGAGCCTTCCCGCTGGCCGCTTCACCGTCAAGATCGGAGGCTTTGCTGAAAAAAGCACTCAGAAATTAAAACAAGAACTCGGAGATAATGATACGTACAAGAAACGCGAAGACCGACAACTTACTGAGTACTCTTCACCACCGCGACTCGGGGCCGGAAGACAGGGAGCTTGGGATGCCGTTGCGCCGAGGCCGTCATAAGGATTGGCCTGGTCCCCAAATCGGAGACCGGCCTTGCGTCCGCGGCGGCCTGCACAACCGTCTCCTCCATCCTGTGCCGCCTCTCCTCCACCGAGACGCCCATGGCTCGGGCGTGCTCCTGCTCTTAGAACGCGGAGTCGAACATCGCCTCGTCCTTCTCCTCTTCCTCCACGACGGCCGGGGGAGGACGTCCCGGCTCGTCAACATCAGCGTCCGAACCTGCAGTCGGCTGCTGAGCCGGCTGCGCGTCCTACTTCTTCGCCATGACCTTCTTCGTGCGCCTCCGCTTGGGAGGCGGTGGCGGCGTGCGCGCCACTGCATCTCGGACGGAGGGCGCTTCATCCGACAACGTCGCCGAGTCGTCGTCGGCCGCCTCACCGTTAACGGACGCCGCCCGCTTGGAAACGCCGGCCCTGCGAGTATTCCGTTTCGCCATGGCCGCCCGGCGCTTCCGCGGACGGTCCTCCACCATTTCTTCGTCCGAAGGGCTCATAGAACCCTCCGCATCGCTGGGCGCCCATACACGAGGGGGAGGAGGATCCACCGCCTCCTCTGTCGGAGTGTCGCCCTGATTAGCCGGAGGCGCATCCTCCAGCAACACCTTCCTCGGGAAGTCTTCTGGGAGCGGGGCAGCAGAAAAGTACTCGAAGGCCCGATCCTGCGCCAAAGAAAACGCAAAATCAGACGGCCAACGGACGAAACCAAAAAATTAGATCAAGAAGAACATTCAAAAGCACTCAGAACAGCAACTTACCGGTGGTGGAGGCCTCTTCAATGAAAAGGGGCGCGGCTGGTGCTTCTCCGACACGTGGCCGAGGAAGAACCCGCCCACGCGCGCCTTCATCTCCTCCTTGCTTACGGTGCGGTTGGCACCCTGAGTGGGATCATCCCGGCCCGAGTACTCATAACCCGGGTGCTTCCGCTCCTGTATCGGCTGAATCAGCCGCCTGCTAAAGTTGCAGGCGATACCGATTGCCGTCAAGCCGCCGACGTCCTTCAGCTCCTTGATCAACTCAAGGAGCTCGTCCACCTCCTGCATCTGGGAAGCATCAGGGAGCTCGTTCCAGCAGTCCCTGATCTTCGGCCGCTCTCCAGTGTGGCAGGGGATCGCCGGCGTGTGGTTCCCAACGTAAAACCACTCGGCTTTCCAGCCCTTGTTGGAGGCGTTGAGGGCGATGTCGAAGTACTCGTCCTTCCGCCCTTGACGCAGCATGAACCCGGCGCCTCCCACTACCACCATCTTTTCTTCGCTCGGCTGGGGCTTCAGCCAATACAAGTATCTCCACAGGTCGAAATGGGGAGAGATCCCCAGATAGGCCTCACAGAGATGGATGAAGACAGAAATTGCCATGATGGAGTTGGGGTTGAGGTTGATGGCTTGATCCCATAGAAGTGAAGCAAACATCGGAAAAACGCCCCCGTTGGCAAGCCAAGTCCCGCTTCAAAGAACGGCTTGAACAGGACCAGCTCGCCGGAGTTCTCCGACGGGAAGTCCTCCCCGGCGCTCGGCCGCCACTCCGCCACGGCTAAGACGGGAGGATGCTCCGCTCCACCATCTCCTCCAGCATCTTCGTGGTGACTCTCCCCCGCGCCCATACGGCGCCGGAGGAGGAAACCTTGCTTGGCTTGGGGGCGCCGGTATTCTTCTTCTTCGGTGCCATGGATCTAAGGGCAGGAGTCTTCGTTCGCATCAATGAGGCTACACTCCCCGTGGTGGCTAAGACCGCGGAATGGATCTACGAGCAGAATGAGCTCTGGTGACGGCGGAATGAAGAATGAAGAAAGGGGAGAATGGATCTGGGAACAGGGAGATTTCCTCCCCAGACCTAACCCTCACCCTTTATATCGTGCTTGGATGCCCGAAATTACCGCGAGATGGCGCGATTAGCGGACGCGGGCGAAACGGTAAAAAGAGCCGTTGGGCGTTCCGCCTTCCGTTATGCGCCGGGCGCCAACGGTAAAAAAGGGGCCCGAGCGCTCGGGCAGGGCAAAGAAGTCGGCGTGCCGCTAAGGCTCGACCAGCACTCGGACTCGGAGGCTGGCGCCGCATCCAAGACAGTGTGCCTCTCGGGCTCGATTGGCCTCGAACTACTCGGGAGCCAACACTGCGAATTAAGTGGTGTGCCGCTAAGGCTCGAACAACGCTCGCACTCGGGGGCTGGCGCCGCGATTAAGTCAGTGCGCCTCTCGGGCTCGATTGGCCTCGAACTACCCGGGAGCCAACACTGCAAATCGAGTGGTGTGCCGCTAAGGCTCGAACAGTGCTCGCACTCGGGGGCTGGCGCCGCATTCAAGTCAGTGAGCCTCTCGGGCTCGATTGGCTCCGAGTCACTCGGAAGCCGACACTTCAGAGCAAAAGGCGTACCGCTAAGGTTCGACCGGCACTCGGACTCGGGGGCTGGCGCCATATCAAAAACAGCGTGCCTCTCGGGTTCGATCAGCCCCGAAACGCTCGGGGGCTGACGCTGCGAACAAGTTACAACGGTTGGAGAAGCGCGGCCAAGCCTTGACAGCTCGGGGCTAGCGCTGCCGAGAAGCTTCCTCCTCAAGACTATTATGCAATGAAATCCTTTTGCAGGTTATACAATTACAATGAAGCCGGTCATATGTCGGTTACAAAGACCAAACACATCAGCCGCCAAGATGACGGCCTGGGGCACTCGTCCCTGCGCCTAGTGCTACATCCGGAGCAAGCTTGGCCCACATGAGTTCCTCGCAAGCTCTCTTGTAGCACCACTGCAGCCGTCAACGGGACAGCACCGACAGAGGGTTGATAGCGAATGCCTTCAGGTATCCCTTGCTCTACAAAGCATTTCACCCCACATGGCCCTCGTCACATGGGAATGCAGGGATGAACGGGACAGCACTCAGACGCTGATCAACACCTCAGAACCTTCGCAAGCACTCTTCTAGCACCATACCCTGGAGACTCCATGAGCTTTCCCCGGTGGATGAACCCAGTAATGAGCCTTCGGCATACTGACTACAAGGGCCCTATACATACTCGCTCCTGGGTGGCAGCTCTGGCTCCCCGGTGGGTATTTATAGCCCCGAGCCGCCGGAGAACGAGAGACTTCCTCCACGATGACGGACGCATGAGCTCCACGCCACGCGTCCCTCCTTCTGCCAAAGCTGCACAGGTTACCCTTATCGCCTTTGGCTTCATTCGACCACGGGAGCGTCCTGTGCGATCACGGGAACACTGTTCTTAACGCCGCGTATCAGAAGCGACACTTCTCCGCCTGCCTCCTCTTTGACATATCTGACAAAGAAGGAATCCTCCAGGACTCGAATCGCTCGCCAAGCTAAGTATTAATCAATTAGCTTCGTAAATTCCGTGAGCTTTGAAATGAGTTGCTAAAGTACCCGGGGAGCACACGCCTTAATCCGTGAAACCTCGACTCTTCCGTACGCCTACGCTCCTACGCGTGCACACGGCCCAGCTCCCTGCGCTATGGACTACGGCCATCGGGGATCAGGTGCGTAAACGTAGCAGGCTAACTGCCCGGGGAAATTAAGAGACTTAAAAGCAGAAAGCGGGGTTCATTAATATTTATGTCGCCGAGTACTTTCTCCTCTCGAATTTGTGCTTTGTTGCAGGGTATGGCGACCACTCGGCGTGCTCAGCCCTCACGCTCGGGGGCTGGCGCCGGGACGACCACTCGGCGTGCTCAGCCCTCACGCTCATGAGCTGGCGCCGGGACGACCACTCGGCGTGCTCAGCCCTCACGCTCGGGGGCTGGCGCCGGGACGACCACTCGGCGTGCTCAGCCCTCACGCTCGGGGGCTGGCGCCGGGCAACGACCACTCGGCGTGCTCAGCCCTCACGCTCGGGGCTGGCGCCGGGACGACCACTCGGCGTGCTCAGCCCTCACGCTCGGGGGCTGGCGCCGGGGCAACCACTCGGCGTGCTCAGCCCTCACGCTCGGGGGCTGGCGCCGGGATGACTACTCGGCGTGTCTCGCGGGACTCCGCCGGTCCTCACGCTCGGGGGGTGGACGCCGAAATTAACGCCGGATGATTCAGTCAGATGCTCCTTGACTAACCCTTGGACCGATTCCTACTGAATCGCTTCAAGGCTCGGGGGCTACGGCCAACGGACGCACCTCGCGACGCATCCGTTGATTGTCTGGCAACCAAGAACAAGGCTACTAACCCTTGGACCGATTCCTTCGGAATCGCTTCAAGGCTCGGGGGCTACGGCCAACGGACGCACCTTGCGGCGCATCCGTTGGGAAACGGCTCTCTTTTTCTCTCCAGTATCACGCGGTTTCGCTTCCAACTGCAGTAAGCTCGAAGCTCATCAGATGGCACGACCTCGTCGACTTGTCGCTCAACCACGTACTACTCGGGGGCTTGTCGGGGGTAGACCCCCAGGGGTACCCAGAAGGCGGATTGGCCCAACCACAAGGGGCGGCCCAATCCGAGTGCTATCGAGCCGGGTTGTCAGACTGGGTGGCCCACCACTCGGGAGGCCCACCAGTCGGACGAGCCGGATGACTACGACGGCGCGCGGCAAGGAAGCAGGCGGCGTATCCCGCAAGAAGCTCGGAGATCAAGATAAACTAGCCGGAATTATAGGGAAGGATATCTGTAATCGTTATAGGATCGCATCCTTGTATTTCGGGTAGGTTATGATCTCTAGCCGACTTGTAACTCAAGGCAGCCGGACTATATAAGGCGCCTTGAGACCCCCCTCCAGAAGACGATCATTCATTCAACCTAGGACAGAACCCAACTACGGAGATCCTTCAGGAACTTCATACACATCAATCCATACACCCAACACAGGACGTAGGGTATTACGTCATCCTGACGGCCCGAACCTGTTCAATCCTTGCGTCTTGTGTTACCATCGACTTCTGATCCTCGATCTGTCCCTTGACAAATCAACCACATGGACAACCCTGTGTGGACTGCCGGGTCCATAAATCCGACATAGCCGTACTATCAAGAGGGGTCAATTTCATTTGCATGACGAGTTTCTAATGCCACTTTGCTCAAATGGTTGCATTGCATGCATGAGAGCTAACTTCGTTGAGAAACTGGGAATAGAAAAGAGAAAGAACGTGTGCTGAATATGGTACTGCGGACGGTCCGCAGGTGGCAAGCGGACGGTCCGCATGTCAACTGACTTTCTGAGAAAATGACTAAGTGTTTGAAGGGTCTGCTGAGACTTGATAGGCGGACGGTCCACTGGGGTTGGCGGACGGTCCGCCTGTCTTTTTCTGTGAGGTGGACCAAGGCGGCGGACCGTTTACGCAGGAGCGTGTTCTAGGGGTTCCAGGCCTCTTTTATATGGCGGACGGTCCGCAGTTATGGTTTGTGGGTCCTTAGTCACGTGGAGAGCTGTGCATCTAACTCTGAGGCGGACGGTCCGGCCTGAGGGGGCGGACGGTCCGCCTATCGCGTAACGGTAAACTCTGACACGTTTGACTTTTGGAAAGTAGCCGTTGGGGCTTAGGCGGACGGTCCGCCAAGTGGGTAGCGGATGGTCCGCCAGTCCCCTGTTTTCACGGGATTTGAAGGTAACGGCTAGTTTGGAGGTGGGGGAGTATAAATACTCCACCCACGGGTTGGGAGAAGCTCTCTTGGCACTTCTGAAGCATAATTGACATACTTGAGCCTTCTTCCACCTCTCATTCACTCCTATTGCTTAGAGTAGCATCCTTGTGAGTGTGAGAGAGTTCTAGTGCAATGCATCAAGAGTTTGAGCTTTGGGGCACTAGAAGTTCATCAAGCAAGCGTCATCGACTTGTTACTCTTGGAGGTTGCCGCCTCCTAGACGGCTTGGTGGTTGTGGCCGGTTGAAGCACTTCGAAGAAGATTGTGAAGTTGCTCCCGCCTTGATTGTGAGAGGTTTGAGCTCACCTCACCGGAGTGGGAAGAGCAACAATAGTGGAATCGAGGTTTGGAGAGGTTCATTGATTCAAGCCGGCTCATACATCAAGAGAGGTCTTGATAGAGGAGCGGTTGAAGCTTTGGATCCACCTCAACGTGGATTAGGGGTGACCGGCAAGTCATCGATACCACGGGATAAAATTCGTCTCTCTTGTTCGGTTATTTCTTTGCTCTACTTGTTTACCACATTTAATTTGAGCAATTTACTTTCCTAGAGATTAATTTGTATCTTGTCACCCTAGGTTGCAAACCTTGACATAGGCATAGACTTGGTAGAAATAGGTTTCACGTTGTGTTACTAATAAAACTTGTTGAATTGAAGTTTAAAACCGCCTATTCACCCCCCCTCTAGTCAGTATCCTAGATCCTACATGGGGGAACTGTGGCCCATACTTGATAATTGCCTCCTGAAGGACGGTCCAATCATGTGCCGAGCCTGGTATCCCCGCAGCAACAAAAGTGAATCGCCGATCAAAGTCACAGATGGCCAGAACATTCTGAGTTTTTTCATTCTTCCTGTTGATATACTGGCCAACTTTTTCAAACGGAACTACCACTTTGACATGGGTGCCATCTATGGCCCCAATTGCATTGTTGAAGAAAGGAGCAGCCCTATGGTTAGCAACCTTATGGTGGACAGAACTGAAATTGGGGTCCTTAGGTGCAATTATATCTTTGGCAAGAGAGGACAAACAGGATAAGACATGGTTGAATTTGCAGCTAATAGTCCCCATCGACCTCTCAAATCTATTCTCAGCTTGCCTAACTGGTTGTGGAGGGCCACCCATGTACAAAAACATTCCTAAAGCCTCTCTAAATAACATCTTTGTAGTTGACTTCAACCCATAGTTGTTCACCAACTGCTCATGTAACAACTCAAAGACATGTGCATGCATCCTAAACATGTTGTAGCAAGCTGTTGGATTATGCAATGTCCTTTCAACCCATTCAGCCCCAGTCTCAGCAATTATCCTACCAGGTTGACTGCCCAATCCAGAGTCATGGTACATACCTAGAACGAGAGCTTTCTTCAAAAGTTTAGTTGTACTCCTTGTACTCTCCATGACAAGCTTCATGCCCGTGAATACAGGATCATCTTTTCCGAACAAGTCTTCCCACTCCTTGTACAACTCTTCGGCAGCTTCATCACTTGAGTCCCCATCACTTGACTCGAGAATATCATCTCCTTCACAACTGGTGCCCTCCCCTTCGGACAGAATGCTGTTCATGTTGCATTCTTCGTGTTCCATAGCCGCAGCGGTGCCATCATTGTCACCATTACCCCCTGGACTCCAGGCCTGCAACACATGAACTTCAATCAGTAAACATCCAGCGGCAGGCAGATCAAAATGTGCAACATATGGTACATAAATTAAATATATATGAGCTTAGTTGTTGAAGAGGACAGTACTACGCTAACAAATGACAGAATTAATGCATAGTACATTACAATACATCAATGTTAATGTAACCCACAAATAATCACACAAGGTCCATGGAAAACAATGCCATCATACAACAGTACATAAATGTCCGAACTACTGTCTACATTATTCGGTGACCTCACAACTTGACCACGTATCCTACAACCTCCCGTGGCTGACTACCCACGCTCGCGGCTATGCTGCAAAGCTCCTCTGGATCCACCCCCTTCTAGCTTCATTTGATTGCAGCAACAGGAAAGCATCTCTGTGACCCTCATCCTTGAAATGCTGACTAATGCAATAGTACTCGTCACTGTCGCCATTAATCCCTGAATCCAGAGCCAGCTGCAAGCATTGCTGATACGCCAGTTTTACCTCTTGTTTCCGCTGGGTTTGAGCAGCAGAAATCTGGGCAAGAGCCTTTGAAGTGTGCTCCTGGGTTTCTGTGACCTTATGAAAAATCCTCATAAACAAATTTTGTCTCTTCTTTGGTGGAATGGTACTAGAAGGTGTACGGGGTGCCTATTTAATCTTGGATGGGCTATCAGCAGTGGATTTGGTCGCCCCACTGCTTGACCTCTTGCAGCTACCATATGTACTAGATGGAGAAACGGTCTCACAGGCAGGACTGTCCTGGGACTCAATGTTGTCAGGGATTGGATCGGCCACCGATGCCTCCATAGCGGAGAAGTCGATCGTCACTTCCCTGAACATGTCCTCCAGCATACAAAGCCAAGGGGGCTTTTCCCTCTTCAAGCGCTCCACCTCACAAAGCTTCTGCATCACGAAATACGGTAATCAGTTAGGGAAATGGAGTAACTAGGTGTGCAAGTTTAGTGCAAGATATTACCTGTTTCAATTTTGCCCAAACATGAGGTCCTGCCTTGAAACCACCGTTCCGGATTCGGCCGGCCCCTGTGCCACGTTGCAATACTTTCAATGCGCCATAGAACAACTTGAGCTGTGAGACCCGTGCTTTGAGCTTGCCTTTATGATAACGAACCCCCGTTCGTCTGCCGAATTCCGCTTCCATGTTTTTCCAACCATGACAATTCATTTTACCCAGAGGACAGTTGCCTTTATGTTTTTCATCCATCCACAACTGGCATAAAGTTTGAGTACGAACATCGTACCATTTTGCTCTAATGGTACCCTACTCAGCAAACACACGAATATAATTTCAAACTTTATAGTAACACATGCATAAGTCTTAATGAATTCTGAAACAGAGCTGCAAATTATAACAGAAATGGGGGTTTCATAAACTGCATTATCTGTCAGCTTGGTAACACAAGGATCTAGATAGGAACTAGTACTGAATCAGTACACAATGCACAGAAAAAAGTAGAATGCTCAATAAGCCGAAACAAAAAGTTTGTAAAATGATGTGTGATAACTTAAAGAATGAACTAACTTAACAGTAGGTCTGATTGTAGTAATTCATACCAATAGCTAATTTAGAGTTAAGCATCATATGATTCAAACCAAAATAAGAAATTATTTGCGCAAGAGTTGGACAAATAAGACTGATTCATATTGGAACAGATACAAAATACACAAAAAGCTGTAGCAGCTTAGCAAATGATGAACATGAAACCATTAGGATTGAAGTTTCCAACACAAAAAAAATAGCAAAAGAACTATACATAAACTAAGAAAGGTTCCAGGAAAAACATGTACATGGTGACCTTATTGGAATAGATCATGGATGTCAGTTCCTACTCACAGGTATCCCAAAAAGCCAGTAATGCTACTGAACAGTCATATAATTAAACTAGCTTGTAGCAGGATGAGATCTTGGGGAAATATGTCAAACGAGAATATAGAGTGATTGACAAGCAACTTGTTGTAGTGTTATGCTTGAAGTCATTCCTTGCCTTTCTGTGTTATGCTTGAAGTCATTCCTTGGCTTTCTATATTCATATAAACTGAAAAATACCACACTTCTCTATTGTGTTGCATAACTAAGATATACAAGTGATTGACTAGCAACTTGTTGCATAATACTTTGCTGATAATTCTATATTTCCATCTAACTTGCAAACTGGAGCTACAATGGCATTACAGGTAGGATTCATAAACGGCGCTCCAAATAAATACATTAATGCTAGTTTAATAAACGGGTAATGTAAATTATTAGCCTATCTACCTCAGAGCAGCTGATCCAGGTGAGCAGCTAGCTCACACACCCATACACTCAAACAAACTTCACGTGCTATGGTTGACTTGATTAGATTCACAATCCAAGACATGTACAAAGCATGGCTTGCTTGTAATACGTCTATATTAGCTCTAAGTTTAATAAGATCAGCTGGAGCACTAACATTTTTCTTTCATAAATTGGTTCACGGATATGAGTAAAAACTGATTGGAGAGCAACATATGCAAATTGTAACAGCTTCAAATCATTGTAACAGCTTCATATGTATAGGCTCAGTTAATTGGTTCTATCATTGGAAATGAGACAATACATGGAATGCAAAGACGGAAGTTATCCTCACCGAGGACATGTCGTTTTCAGTAGCATCAGAGTCAATTGAGTTGTTGTTGCTACCCACATCATGCACGGGGGACGCTCCCTGCATGCGCGACTGGCTGCGGGTCATCCGATGGCCGGACGCAGCGGGCTCATCGGCCGTCGGAGCCGAAGGCCATGAAGGGGTCACCGGTGGGACGTCCACACGGGCTGGACGGCTACTGCTCTCGCCATAAGGTTCTGCAAAGTGTTAATTGAGCAAAGATTGTTTGAATTCGAGGGATTGCAGCAAAAATACAGACACCTTTGAATGCCACTCACCGTATGCGGAAGGCAGTGGAGGCGTGTTCATCGCCGGAAGGGATGCGTAGGGGCCTGGTTGGAAGGGTGCCACGGACGAGGTCGAATACCAGGCCGGCTCATGAAAGGGGAGTACTCCGGATTGAGGTGGCCAGCCTCCATGGTACGCAGGGGGGGCGGATGGGGTACTGCAGCTGCCGAAGTAGTGGTTCATGTCGAAGCGCGGGAACCCAGGAGGGGGCGCTTGAGTGCCGCTGCCGGGGAGCGGGAGGTTGGAATAAGACGGATGCATGGGGTAGTACCCGGAGGGAAACCGGGGGTCCGGCTGCGAGTACGGACGAATGGGTCATCCCCTCCTCCAGACATGCTGCCGCCGTGAGGATGCTGGGGTGCACGAAGAGGTGAAGGGGGCCGGAATAGATGTGATGCAGGCGGATGCGAGTACGAGGACGGCCGCGGACGAGGAGCAGGTGGCGTGGCGGTGAAGTGAGGACTACCGTGGAAGGCGTCGCCAATAAGGGATGAACGAGGAGGGGGAACGAACCAAGGTGGCCGGCTCACCGGGCGGACGGAGAAGTCGGCGGCGGAGGCAGCCGTCACCGAGCTTGAAGACGGTACACGAAGAGGGGCGCCCGAGGGAGTTGCGGCTGCAAGGAAGTCCCAACGGCAAGCCACGGCAGCGGATCCGTAGGCCAGGGCGCCGACCTCGCCCCCGACCACCGGCGCGGCGGGGAGAGCCTCTCACCCGGGAGGGAGAGAGCGGAGCCGGGCGCATGGTTTGGCCGGGGGACGGGTCACGGGGACGCCTAACGCTTGCGCCCGTGATCCCTGCACGTGGGACCCGCAGCGGTCCCACTTTGGCCAAAATTTTGTCCAAAACAGATCAAATGTTTGGCGGCCAATTTTTTGGCCAGGTCCTTCCAAACACGGCCTACGAATCAGAAGGTCGTGGGTTCAACTCCCACTGTGGTCATATATAATTTTGTCTAGTGTTTTTTAGTAAAAAAATATAATTTTGCACATGGTATCTTAATGTCTCATGAATGATTCTGAAAAGTTTTTACTGACTTTTTTATAGTGTAAGTCTTGGCTCAATAACCTTTATCTCTACCTATATAACAATTTCTTTACCTATTTCTAAAGCAAAAATTGCTTCTTGCAAAATTTTTATACCTATTTCTAAAGCGAGGATTGCTTCTTGCAAATTTGTGGTCTAATTTGATATATGGGTCCCACCAGTCCTACCTAGTCCGTCGAACTTTAACCACAGCTCCAACTCTCGATATTGTTTCCTCATTGCGTTATAGTCCTAACTGAACTAATCAAAGGTTAAAAACGACTTTCAAGCTCTCATTCAGTAACCCGAACAAGACGAGAACACAAATCAATATATATGGGAATTCAGTGAGAACATGATTTGATTGAGGTAAAAAATTGAAAACTAAATCGTCGCATACGAAGATAGAACCAAATCATCGCATTCGAAGATAGAGGGTGTTTTTTTTTTGCAAAGAAATGTTGAGAGGTCAGTGCGCCAACATCGTTTGTGTGGCCGCTCGCTCGCTCACAGCAGCAAAGCCGAACGTAGCCAATATTCTCCTATTGCAATGCACAGGCATATTTGCCTAGTTAATATCTACCAAACATTAACGTACATAATGTTTAGTACGTCATCCGTCCCTAACATGTGGGCCTCTGTGTCATCTTCCCTACGGATAAGTCAGCACGACTCCCCGCGATTTGAGTCACCCGCGTCGTCTTGACCCCTTCACCTCTCCACGCCATCTCCAGATTTGTCGCGTATACGGAGGCACAGAAGTTCGACTCTGAGAGAGAGAGAGAGAGTAGGAGCGGCAGGGCAGGCAGGGGAGGAAAGGCGCAGAGATGCGGTGGGTCTCAAATCAGAGACAAGTGGATATTGAATAGAGAGAGACAGAGTGGAGGAGGAAGAAAGGAGCTCAGCCCCCCTAATCTCTATTCCTAAATTCGCCACTGCACGGACGGTCATGCTTGCCCAGTAAACATCTGAAGTAAAGATTGTCTAACCGACCAATGAAAATTTATGAGGCTATAGAAATAGTAGAACCACACGTTGATTAACATAATCGATACCTAACATGATTGTCTAAAAATTGTATGTCAAACCATTAAAAAATGACGATTTCACAAAGATGCATGGGGAATCCTATCATCATGAACTTGTATATGAGTTTCTCTAGACTAACGAATTTTTTCTTGGCGTGTGTGTTCAATCACAATCAATGTAGGAAATAGCCCGCTATAGTTTCGCTATAGCCCGCTATTAGCCTTTTAGGAGATCTACCGCTACGCTATACAACATTTGTCCGCTATATCCGATAAAAGGGGTTTTATGAGATTTAGCGGTGCTAAATATCCGCTAAAGAGGCTTTTGCAAGATTTAGCGTCGCTAAATGTCTAGTGGCAAGTAGATTTTAGTGTTGTCATTCCCTCAAAGATGCAGTCAAAAGAATTGATACAACTAAATGAACGTACGGTGGACCCTAGATAATATAGAATGGCCCCGTTGGGTATTTAAGAGACGCGTTAGAGTCTTTTTTGGGTGTTACACGAATGATGGTTATAATTTTGTATGTAATTATTGATTATTTTATCATTCCGCTAAATGATTTAGCTTTCGCTATAGACCGCTATAGCTTTCTATAGCTTTTAGAGAAGACTACCGCTAAACTTCATAGCCCGCTATTTCCTATATTGATCACGATTTTGGCTTAATTCTCGAGGCGAGGCTTCAACGGTTTATGATTAATAAATCTAGGGTTTTAAGGTTAAAGATATCATATTTGTCTCATAGCAAAAGAAGGGTCGTGGGAGGAAAGTGACGAGCCATTGGTTTGATCTTTCGAAAAAGTACAAATTCGATTGGTGGATGTTGTGATGATGACGATCCACACTTTTATCAGACACGATTTCCAACCGCTACACCGCTGCTATGTTAGTTATCAACCAACACTACTCGGTTAACCTCATCAATTAAGCTTTCCTTGCAAACGAATCAAATAACGCAACCAAGAACATAATTTGAAATTGCAGATATAAATGAAGCAAACATGCAAGGACTTATTGCCATTGTCGAGATGAACAAGAACCGGCGGGCCCTGATTCTAAATATACCTTTTTTTACTTATATATCTAGACCTAAAATATCCGTTAGCGTTACTCCTAAATACAAATATATGTTAGAATACTCCCAACCCTAATGATTCAATTCACCTCTAGCTGGCTACAAATGAACAATTTTTTTTCTATCTAAAACATGTGTTCGATGGCCGACGAGAGGACCAGATGAGGTCAATGCAGCCATCACGAATTATGCCTTCCTCGAGCCTCGCGTCTGACCCCACCTGCCACGCACGCTCCCTCGCCACATCCTCCTCCCCCACGACCTCGGTCGCGCCACACACGGCTACGCTATGCCCACCACTCTCCCCACTGACACTCCGGTCCCACTCACCCCAACTCCGTCCTTTCCCCACCCACCTCAGAGCTAGCTCGCCCAAACCGAGTAACAAAAGTAACTCAGGGGCCGCTTATTCCCGTTCCGCCCGTGAACCGCAATCCCCGGGCCCGAGATTCCCGACAGATGACCCGCTGACGTGTGGGCCCGCGCCGCGGAACCGCGCACGCACTAATCAAGCCGGCCCCGGCTGCGCCCGCAGGAATAAAAACAGCACACGCGCGGCGCAGCTCGAATCGAATCCCCCCAGTGAGCGGCGGAGGAAGCAGAGGCAGCCATGTCGTGCGGCGGGTGCAGTTGCGAGGCGGCGGCGGTGACGGGGACGGGGACGGGGACGGGGACGGGGTCGACGGCGTCCCTGGAGGGCGAGCCGGTGCGGGAGGCGCGGGAGCTGGTGGCGGAGCTCTGCCGCCACTTCTACGCGCAGGGATGGGTGACCGGCACCGGCGGCAGCATCACCGTCAAGGTCAACGACCCCGCCGTGCCGCTCACCGACCGCCTTATCGTCATGTCGCCCTCCGGTAACTGCTCCCCTCCCCTCTTCCACACTTGGCTTCCCTTCCCTTCGCCTGCTCGCGCGTACCACCTGTTCGATGAATTGCCGCAGCTGCAGTCAACAGGTGGAGTCAGTCACTGCTGTCAATTCGCACCGGAAAATGATGCCTGATTGGGCTCATGGCACATGTCTCCATTCTTCACATATAAAGTCTCTGATCAACTCTTTTTTTGTTAACCATAGTATGGTGCTCATAGCCTGGAAGGAAATGCTCTGATGAGTGTTATGGAATGGATCAGCAAGGAGGAATAGGATTAACATTTCAGGCCAAGTGGCCAAAGTCAATTGGACTTTAGGGACTGTAATGAAATGCATGTTAAAATGTTGATTTGCTGAAAAGGCCTCCTGTAGTGGTGATAAGTCATGTGTGATCAACTTGAGTTTCAGTTTTACCAAGTCATAGCTCACAGCAGTTTGAGTTGTTGATGTGTGTGTTAATTGGTTTATACTAACTCAGTGCAGTCCAAACATGAGTTCATGATATGCGGCGAATGCTGCATAGGGTTGTATTGTATCAGTGTAACAATCTCACTTTAGGTGTCCTGTTTTGGATTATCTAAAGCAGTTCAGGCTTTAAGGCATGTACCAGGATGTCAAGTGACATTCCTTACATGGATGATATTGTTATCTAATACTTTTCTCTAACTGCAATCAATATGTTGAAATGCAGGGCCTGAAAGAAAAACACGATTTTATACCTTATGTTCATTCAGCACTGAGCTTCAAATTTGAGAGCAAGTAGTAGTTATTGTTCATTCCAATGACATTATCTCTTATCTACCTCTTTCAGGTGTGCAGAAGGAGAGGATGGTGGCAGAGGACATGTATGTGATGGCTGCGGATGGGAAAGTGCTCTCCACGCCAGTAGCAAAGCCATGGCCAAACAAGCCTCCAAAGTGTACGGACTGTGCTCCTCTGTTCATGAAGGTTTGTGAATGCCCTCTTCGTAATTGTTTCTGTGGATTCTACTTGTTTTGATCTAAAAACTCTAGTTCCCTTTTGTATTTTGAAGGCGTATCTTATGAGAGGAGCTGGGGCCGTCATTCACAGCCATGGAATGGAGACTTGCATCGCAACAATGCTCAACCCTAGTGCAAAGGAGTTTAGGGTGATTTCTCTTGTCCAAGTGTCCTTTTCTTTCGATAAAATTTGTGAAATTGAATATTTGTGAAATCTTTCCATGGCAATGCCTCCAAGGGTTATTCACATTTATATGCTGGTCTTTTAAATGGCGTCACACAATCCATTAGTTTTTAATTTATGTTTGCATCACAAGTCTTTTATGTTCTATGCAAGATATTACAATTTACAACAAGAAAGCATGAAGTTGACATCACGAAAAACAAGTATGGCACCATTTTTGTGCACAGAATCAGTTCAACAGTGAGTATATGCATATATGCATGAGCAGTTGGAATGAACTAGTGATGTGGGCAGTTCAACAGTGATTATATGCATATTTGCTTGCATGAAGTTAAGGAAATGTATAGAAAAGAACTGAAATAGCAGGGATTTGTTTAGAAGCCACTGACATGATGGTTTTTGTTGGTAATATCAGACCCTAGTTAGAATCTTGGGTATGTACTGCCAGGATTTAGAAATTAAAATTCATAGTTAGTCTTGAAAGCAGATTAGGACTCACACAACAATTGATTGAGAGATGAGAAGGTTACATATATAGACTAGCCCTCCCAAATCCCAATATCTTTTATGCCGGCTTATAGAAACAATAACCAAGAGATTCAGGGAGGGGAGTCCAGCATGTGTATGTGACCGATAGCAGGCATGCCATGCGTGCATAAATCTATGAGTTCTATTACTAGCTTTTCAAATTTTAATACTGTTTTAGTTTCTATCAATGCTAGTGTGATTGCGGTAAAGAGGAACTTTATTTGACTAGATACTGTTGCTGAACTTACTGCAGATGACCCACATGGAAATGATTAAAGGCATCAAAGGTCATGGCTATCGTGATGAACTGGTTATTCCTATTATCGAGAACACTCCTTATGAGTATGAGCTCACTGACTCTCTAAGTGAGGCGGTACGTTATCAACCCCTGTATTTGAATCAATCACAATCATAGGGATCAAATCTATATTTGCAAATACAATGTTATCTTATTTCAGAGTTCTTAGTTCTTATGATACTGGTCAATAGATATCGTTCCAGCAATGGGCTTGGGCTTGGGGATTTGAATCCAAATCCTCAACCCAAACAGTCCACTATGTTTAATCTTATAAACAAGCTGATTCAAGGCATAATTAAGCATTTTTAGCACAGTATTTTTAAACATTATGTATTTATATTTTAATGATAAATGGGAAAAATTGCTGATTAATTGTTTGATGTTGTTAACAGACTCTGTTTACATTGACTGTAATGGTTTAGCCATCATCATAAACTTATCTTATCCACCTAATTTTCTGTTTTCTACAACAATTTAATGTATCAAGTGTTTGAGCCAAGACCAAGTATTCTTGATTGTAAAGAAGTTAATATGAATATATTAGGTGTATGTAGGCAATTGATACTAAATTATTTAACAGATTGCAGCATACCCAAAGGCAACTGCTGTCCTTGTACGGAACCATGGAATATATGTGTGGGGCGACTCTTGGATCAATGCCAAGACACAGGTGTGTTTTCTGTCTGTGAATTGATGCATTAGCTTTAAAATGAGTGGACTCTGACTGCCGACAAACATTCTTCTGAAGATCTCTAACTGTTTCTTTATTTATTCAGTTTAGGTTTCTGAACTCTTAGATTGGTATTCTTTAGACAGTTAATATTATAGTATATACTTAATATGATTAGGTACAATATAACAGTTTGGTACATGTATGTTACTCTTCTTTGTTACCTTCTATTCAGACCATTTTCCCTGGAAGTAATTTCCCATATAAAGCCTTTTATATTTTCATAATCTGATAAAGTGAATCTTGTCACACAACTTTTGACTTGGTTACAGTTACAAAGTTTGAATCTAGTTAGCACCATCAGTATATAATGAATCAGGATGCTATTACCCTGAACTTGTTCTGATGATTTCATTAATCCCTCATTGCCGCATGATACCCCAAGCCGATTTGGCTTCTGGCGATTACCAAATTAAGGACTTCATTTAGATGACACCCAAAATTGTGTGAACTAGATCTAGCGACAATGAGAAGAAAAAGCAAACAATCTGTTTGTATCATATATTCTAATTCTTGAGAATTTTGTGATGATAACCTCATGTAATGCCCTTATTATGTCTGCTATGGTTGCAAGTTGAATATTGTTTGTTGGCACTATCTGTTTATAATGTATATAATGAAGCAGGACACTATTAACTTGAATTGTTCTAATGCTTTGACTAATCCCTTGTTGGTGCACAATACCCAAGCCTCTTTTGCTTTTAGCAATTACCAAATTAAGGACTTCTTTTAGATGACACCCAAAATTCTGTCAACTAGATCTAGCTGCAATAACAATTGTACCATATTATTCATGTCAAGCCTTCTAATTTGTGAGAATTTTGTGATGGTAACATCATGTAAATGTTGCTGATATGTCTGCTATGTTTATGCCAGTGCAGGTGCTTACTTTATTTTATGGCCTTTCTTTTCAGGCTGAATGCTATCATTATCTTTTAGATGCTTGCATCAAGCTCTATCAACTAGGTATTGACTGGACAACTCCTGAACATGGTCCAATAAACAGTGCAAAGAGACTGCGCAGCATTTTGAGCCCTGAGATTTCTAATGGATGTCATGCTGCTGAATCATCAAAGGTTAATTTCATTGTTCCTGAAATCCTGGGAGTGCCCATGTATTGTACCTGTAGATATTTACTTTGCAACTGTCTGTATTTATTGCTCATATAGTTTATGGAAGTTCTGTTTTGTTAACTATTCTGTGATGGCTATGTCTTTTCTGTTCAACTGAGCTTGGCATTTAATTTTTCATTGTTGCAGTGTGTTGTACTTGACATTGAGGGCACAACTACTCCAATATCATTTGTGACTGATGTTATGTTTCCTTATGCCCGTGATAATGTGAGGAAGCATCTGACTTCTACGTTTGATTCCTTAGAAACCAAAGAAGACATCAAGTTATTGCGCATCCAAGTAAGTAATGAAGTGTGCCTGTTAAATATATATATTTCTGTAACGTATAGAAGCCATTAGTGACAATTTTTAAGTGATATTTGATAGTCTGCCCGGATTATTTTGTTTTGTTCATGTTCTAACAAACTAGTTACCAATTATTCAGATCGAAGATGATTTAAGAAATGGAATTGCTGGGGCTGTTCCAGTTCCACCTGATGAAGCTGGCAAAGAAGAGGTCATTAATTCATTGGTTGCCAATGTTGAATCTATGATTAAAGCCGACCGGAAGATTACATCACTGAAACAACTTCAGGTAGCTTAGATTAAAATTCAAAAAAATAGATTAAAATTCCATCCTTTTTCACTTTTGCAAGCATATTATTTTTCTTCAGTATAGTTCAATTGTTCTAATTGACTAATTTCAGGGTCATATATGGAGGACTGGATTTGAAAAGAAAGAACTGCAAGGAGTTGTCTTTGAGGATGTTCCTGTGGCGCTAAAAAACTGGCATGCTAGTGGCATAAAGGTATCTGTTTGGTATAAATTCATCTGAATCGTGCAGTGCAGACTATTTAGGCAGATTTTTTCTTCATATAAACTTCTGTCATGAAACCCTTGAGACTGTGGAAACAATGTATTCTGCCTAACTGTGTAAATTATTCACAGGCAAAAAAAAAAAAATTCTGCACTTCTGCAGCATAGTCAGCTATTGCAACATCATCAGACATTCACTTGCTTCATTGTTCTGATTTAGTGTTATGGAGGAATTATGCTTTTAATGCTCGGTCCTTCAAAATTCTATTAAAAATGAAACTTGTTTTCCTGTTGGTAGGTTGTCAAAAGCCCCTATGAAATTTATTGAAACATGAAAGGAAGGCTCGAAACTTGTTTCTAATAGAAAACATTTTGTTAAGCTAGTACAGTCATGTGTCATAATTGTAAACTATGCATTCTGTAGTTTGTAAAAGGTGGGCAATCACGTTTTCTCATGTTGCAAAATTATGAATACTTGTCACTAGGTCTACATATACTCCAGTGGAAGTAGGGAAGCACAAAGGCTTCTATTTGGCAATACAACATATGGTGACCTGCGAAAATTCCTGTGTGGGTATTTTGATACCACAACTGGGTAAGCTCTGAATTTCTTGTTGCAGTTATCTATAATTTTGTCAGCAGTTCAGAAACCAAATTTGATTTGTTCTCTCATATACACAGAAACAAAAGAGAGTAGGATTTATTTTGTAAATATATTGGAAAGTTGACCAATTATGATTTTCATTTTATATATTCAGAAACAAAAGAGAAACCAGGAGTTACTTTGAGATCTCTCAATCACTTGGCGTTGACAGTCCATCTCAAATCTTATTCATCACTGATGTGTTCCAAGAAGCCATTGCTGCAAAAGATGCAGGTAATCACCAATTCAAGTCAATAATATTTTTAAACGCATCCTGTAAATCTACTTTGGTAGCATTGTAATCATGTGAGCCTGGCATGGTATCTTTCTAGTTTTAGGGTCTTTGGAAAAGCACAGGGCTGAGGCAGACTGTTTTGCCCATTATTGCGTACGCTTTATGTGCATGTACTCTTCATATCTTATTTTTCTAGCTAGAATTGCCGAATCGGTATCTTTTTTTTTTCTAACAACGCCTTTCAGGTTTTGATGTGATAATCTCCATTCGACCGGGCAATGCTCCACTTCCCGAGAACCATGGTTTCCGCACTATCAAGTCATTTGATGAGATCTGATGAATACGGTGATCTGGAAGTGCCAGGATATCTAGTGCTTCCTGGGCTAATATTAGCCCACAGATCAGTTCATGCAACAGTAGCAGTATAGCGCCTCAGCGAGGCAGAAGGACGCGGCACAACAATAAACCGGAATGGCATAATAAGCTTTGTAAATGCTGCTCCATTATGTATTTCTAGCTCCAGTGCAATCAGAGTGATATTTTCATGGTTCGCTTCTGCTGGTTCCAAAATAATTGGAGATCTGAAAAGATCTACTTTTGTATTGTATCTTTCCACAGTTCATGTTGTATTGGGGTCATATGATCTTTCTGTGAGTTCCTGGGTTCATGGGTTGTGCAGATGAGCCCCTGTGTTCATCGCACGCAACGTCGGCACTAATGATGAGCGGAGAGGAACCACCACAGACATCATGAGAATGCCAAACAGCTTCAGTTCTCGACCTAGGTGGGCCATGCTCAAAGTGACGAAGTCCACTGAAGAGAGTTGGTCTGGGACGACGTACGAGGTCAAGCCAAGCGTATGCCGAAAACGACGATGACCATTGATATCACGAAGTGTTGCGTCTGTTTGAAATGGTTCAAGGCAGCTTGTGTTTTTTCATGGGCTGGTACGAGAAGTCCACAACGCAGAAAGCGACTGTAACTCTGTAAGAGTGATAGACGTAGCTCTCTCTAAGTTGTGTTTGCCAGCCATGGACACAGTTGCAAGTCTATAAATCATGTCAAGCGCTGTACATCGACTCCAAACAACTTTACAAGGCTTCAGCTGGAGCAAAGTACAAGTGGAATTTGCGTGCCCAAGGTACTCCTTTTCTTGACCAACAATCTTCTGCCCTTTCCTTGCACTCAAGCTACCTGAAAATGCGGCAAAGGTAGATGCTGACTCGTTACGTTTATTTCCTTGCACTAAATTTATGAAATTCGTTTCTTAGACATAGGTTGTGACTGGTGAGTTTTTTTTTTGAACGAACACTCGATAAGTGCGTTTCTATTAATATAGCAAAAAACAATACAAGGTTATGTGCCTAGAAGGCCATAACCAAGCAACAAAGAGAAAAAAAACATGAAAAAGCAGCACCATCAGGTTGGATTTGGACATCAATGCGCACCAAATTCAACTCAACTCAAATAACTCAGGACGGTCGGATTGGGACATTGATGCAAGCCGCACAACTCATCTCCACTATATACTCCCTCCGGCGCAGCTTACAAGGTGTAGTTTGATATGGCATGGTCCTCCAAGTTTTGTTTTAACTATTTATTTATTTTATATTATAATTTTTATATGACTATAAACTTATGATTATTGGACAATACATTTAATTACAAATCTACCTGTATCAAGCTTGTATCACAATAGTTAAACTTTATTGGCCAAATTGTTGATGAAATATTGTAGAGCACTAGAGTTTGAATTTTTAGTACGCGTGCGCGGCTTATAGACCCGATTGGAGGGAGTATCTTCGTATCTCGCAAACAAATGTTTGTCACCAGGCCACCTCCTCATGCTGTTTTGGTAGATTTATTAAATCGACCAAATGAAGTATTCATAAATCGGGTCTCAAGAATCACCCGTGCCAATTTACAAATTATTTGTTTGGATACTTAGGACGTGTTTGGGGTGAGCAATACGATGGGTTGACCTACCAAATCATCTTTCTTACGGATCGCGCCTATCTGATCTGACGATCTACAAATGTTGGTCCCGAGGCCACTGCCTGATTTTTTGAAGATTTATATTAATAATAAAGTACTAATAAATCGTATCACATATTTGACCAAAGAATCAACCACACCTACTAAAAAATTAATTGCTTTAATGATTCGAATGCGTTTGGGTTGAGCAATATGACGGGCTTTTCTTATGGATCACGCCATTTTCCATTGAGATTTTCCAAATATTCAAGTCGATACGCGTAGTGCCCTACACATTTTTCACGCACTTCACCAATGCAATCTGTCGAATTCTTCTGCTACTACTATATAACAACCTCGCACCGTCAGCAAGCGAACACACACAGACACACGATCATCTCTCGTCACGTGTTACAAACTTCCAACCTAAGGAACAATGTCAGCCTCCACGGCGGCGTCCAAGTTCGCGGTGCGCCGGCGACCGGCGGTGATGGTGGCGCCGGCGGCCCCGACGCCGCGTGAGCTGAAGCGGCTCTCGGACTTCGACGACCAGCACAGTCTGCGGGTCCAGCTCCCAACAATCATGTTCTACCGAAGGAGCGAGTCCATGGCCGGCAAGGACCCCGCGCTGGTGATCCCGCACGCGGTAGCCAAGGCTCTCGTGCATTACTACCTGTTCGCCGGAAGGCTCCGGGAGCTTGATGGGCACAAGCTCGCCGTCGACTGCTGTTCATCGAGGCCGACGCCGATGTTCGCCTCGAGCACTTTCGTGGTGATGCCCTAGTACCGCCATTCCCGTGTCTCGAGGAGCTCATTTTTGACGTCCCGGCCGGCTCTTCCGCCATCCTCAACGCTCCTCTCCTGCTCTTCCAGGTTCGACCCACTGCTAGTGCAACAGATTTCTACTCAATGTTTTAAATAGCGCGTTTAGCCATTTAGTATGAAATCTCTAAAAACATGTAATAGCTGGTTGAATAGAGCTATAGCGGCTAAATTGTATATAGTAACAAATAGTTACATCTCTTGATAAGCTATAGCAGGAGATAGCAGAGTCTATAGGTGGCTATATAAAACCCCGTTTCTGCTCCATATTCAACTTCTATTTTCGTTTAATTTTGGAGGTAGGTAACATAAACAAAACTTGCTCAATATGTGGTCTTCTTATCACTTGCAGGTGACGCGACTTGCATGTGGAGGTTTCATCCTGGCGGTCCGACTGAACCACACCATGGCCGACGCGCTGGGGCTGACGCAGTTCCTGGGCGCCGTGGCAGAGCTGGCGCAGGGTGCGGAGGCTCCGGCCGTGCCGCCGGTTTGGGAGCGTGAGCTGCTGGAAGGGCGAGTGCCGCCGCCGCCACAGCCAGCTCAAGTGCACGACAAGTCGGACATCGTGCCTGACACTGCCGCCACCAATGGCAGCAGGATCGTGCTTCCGCTAGCCGGCATGGCTCTCCAGCTCCGCTCCTTCTTCTTCGGGCCCCGAGAGATCGCCGCGATTCGAGCCCAGCTCTCGCCGCGCCTCCAGAAGGACGCCACGAAGTTCGACGCCGTCGCGGGCTGGCTGTGGAAGTTCCGGACGGCGGCGCTCGCCACAGACTCCAGCGAGGTGATGGCGTTGGCCGTCGTCGTGAACGCCCGTGGCCGCAGGTCTGGCGGCGCCGGCATCCCCGTCGGCTACTACGGCAATGCGTTTGGGGTCCCAGTGGCCGTATCTACGGCCATGGAGCTCTGTGCGAACCCCGTGAGCTACGCCGTTGAGCTGGTGAGGAAGGCGAAGAACGAGGTGGACATGGAGTACATGCGGTCGACTGCCGACCTCATCGTGCTCCGCCGGGGTCGAAGGGAAACTCCGAGCCTCACCGCCGGCTTGTACTCTCTGTCCGACCAGACCAAGGCCAGGTACGACGAGCTCGACTTCGGGTGGGGCAGGCCGGTGTATGGGGGGCCGGCGGAAGCTGTCGGGATGCCGTCCTTGCCATGGATGACGAGCTTCCTCCTGCCATTGAAGAACGCCAACGGGGAGGACGGCATCGTCGTGCCGATCTCCCTGCCTGACCATGCTATGGATAGGTTGGGGGAAGAGATGCACAAGCTAGCTGCTAGATCTCCCATAGGCCCAATAAGTGACCACGCTGCAGCAGCCTGATGGTGATGCATTCTAAATCAAGAGGTCAACGCTCTGAATAATTCGCCGGCTGCTGCCCGTTTCGACCAATATGGGAAACTTCGTGTAGTTGTTGAATTATTTTAACTTGGAATAAATGAGGCCATGTGATTAAGAAATAATTCTTATATTAAAGGGCCTTTGTATATGTGTCCTGGTTACTATGTTAAAAAAATTAAAAATTATTCGCCTCAAAAAAAATATTGGTTTGCAATACCCTCTTCTTCCCCTCAAATAATTTGTGTGTGAGCGAATGGATTGTGCAGTGCACACGTTGAAGCATTTCATTTTTGGTTCAATAAATCTGAGAAAATGGAGAGAAGATAGGGGAGGAGGAAGAAGAACATATGATCAAGCCCCCTACAATTTGTATCTAGATTCGTCACTGACTATAGGACAGTAATTCCTGTAACTACTATTACTAGGTTATCTAGGAGGGTCACGGAATTCACCCCCTGCGTCTATGCAATCTATATATTTACTATATGGTAATCAAGATTTTAGTGCTTTGTTCCTGGACTGACAATTCAACTACACAAAGCACCGTTTCTGAGATCGATATCAGGTAAGCCCTTGTAGATAGGATTTCGAAGACCATCCTATTGATGTGTCTCCACAGCATATCATGCAATAGTGGATCTGATCCACTGTTATGCCCCCATCATGTGGGCTGCACCATTGAACGGTCGTGTGCTAACATAGGATTGTGTCACTTGGATAGGTGTACTCGTGGTCGTGCCTCCTGTCTCCCTTCATGCAAATTACACCATTTGTGGGTCGGCCGTGCCTCCATGAGCGATCTCCATGAGGCCTATAGACCGCCGTCATGCCAAAGGGTGCTTCTCGCCATGGGGGTCTCGGGATGTCCTGACCTTTGACCTTTGGTCCATCACCAGCACCACTTCGAGCCTCCAGTGGCAGGGCGTTGTTCATGGCGATCAAGGAAAAATCGTCCTCCACAATTCAATTCGTAAAGGAACATTCAAAAGAATAAACTAATTGATTTATGGAGGCATTTAAATCTAACCTTCAGGAGTAAAAAGCAGATAACTAGTTCTTGACCTTCAGGTATTTTGCTTCTATCCATATTCTAATTTTAGGAATTGGAATTTGGATTACCCACAAGATGCCAAACATGATCTAGAGGCTCAACACCATGATGGTCACCACAAGCGCCTAACCTTCAGGGTACGATCGAGGCCTTCAGGGACTCATTGTCGAAGAAAAAGAAAGTTGAAGGCTAGGACACGCCGCAAATCAAGGACAAGAAGACTATTAGAATTTGACTACCTTGTAATTTACTATTTTTCCTTTTGGACAATTTTGTACATAGGACATGAGGAACATGCCGGCTTTACAACAGTAAAACCCGCATGAAGAATGTCACTTGGTTTCCCTATAAAAGGGGCGATGCCCCCAACTTATAATGGGTTTGATTTTTCAAGGAATATATTCAAGCCTCTATTTCTTCCTCCTATTGAGTCAACTTTTGCTTGAACTACTTGGAGCCGAAGGTCTTTGCACCAACACTTGGCGCCCACCATTTTTGTGTGCTCTAGAAGAAGCCCATATCAACCATAGTAATCATGCCAGTCTTCCTCTTAGGATTTTGGGAGTAGAGAGCAAAAGAAGAATTTTACTAGGAAGATCAATAATAAATCAGTTAGCCCACCAATCAAGACCCCATAGTTGCACAGCCAAATTACCTTTTTTCCAGAGACGACGATCACTTAAGAGAATTCCCACATGCAGACTCAATGTTTATAGAAGCTATAGCAGCAACCTAGGTAGTAGAAAAGTCTTGGTTGACATGGGCAGTGCAGCAGATATCCTATTTGCCTATACACTAACCCTGATGGAGATGGCGTCAATAACACTCAAACCATCCGGTCTTCATTGTTAGTAGTAGGTAACAAGATGGTGCAGCCTCTTGGCAAAATCACATTTCCAGTCTCATTCAAAGAGGGGGTCAAGGCACGAATGGAATACATCACCTATGATAAAGACACAAATTATCTGTATTCTGCTTTTTTGGCTGAAGGTTCTTAGGTAGGTTTGAGGCAATTGTTCATCAAACATATCTATGCATGAACATGCCGGCAATCAACAAGTTGCAAGAAACATGGAGAAGAAATTTGCCAGACAAGAAGGATCCATCATCTCAATGCCAACTTGGCAAGCATGAACGAACAAATGGCAGAATACCTGCAGCAAATCCCAAAAGAGGATGTGCCAAAAACCATAGCTCAACCAGATTATGACACACAAAGAGTTCTATTGGATAATCTTGTCCAAGGTAGAGAGTCACAATAGCAGCTGACTTAGAGCTAGAAGAGGAGAAGAACTTGATCGAATTCCTGAACAAGAACAGTGACATATTTGGGTGCTCGGCTCTCGATCTACAAGGGGTTGATTGAACTATAATAGAGCACAATCTCAATATCAGCAACTCATTCAAACAAAATAAGCAGAAACTCCAAAGAATGACATATGCCAAGGATGATGCAGTTAAGTCATAGGTCCAAAGATTGCTTGAAGCGTGAGTAATTCGAGAAATACAGTATACGAGGTGGCTGGTAAATATGATGCCAGTCTAGAAAAAGAGTGGCAAATAGAGAATATGCATCTACTTCCTGATCTGAACAAAGCTTGCCTAAATGATTTTCACTTTCCAGAATCAATAAAGTAGTAGATCAATCAACAATGATCTTTTTTCCCTTTACTTTTAGGTCTCAAACCCTACCCCTTTTCCAAACCCTAATTATTGTTTCTTACTCGTCTCTATGGTGGTTCAAGGCATTCTTGGTGGCGTACCGACCTTAGAAAAACCCAAAGTGCACTAGCCCTGAAGGGGTCTCTCTCAATGAGCATCCGTTGGTCTTCGTCAGAGGTGTTCCAAGTGTTTTGTGGCATTTTTTTAGCATCAATAAACTTTTTGGCCACTGCGCCAGGAAAAGAAGAAGGAATCTACTGCTATGACAAATCTACCGAAGCCAAGTGAGGTTGATCCCAAAAATATTGCTAAGCCGACGGCTAACGAGCTGTCGGATGAGGATCTTCAACTCTATGAAGAACTCCTATAGAAAGAAAAAGGAGGAGGTTGAGCAAGCAGGAAGAAATTTGAAGACAAGACTCTGTTGTTCATGTCTCGCTTCTCCATGGATCAAAAAAGTGCTCTCTACAAGGACAAGGAGGTGGTGGTCTTTCGGACATGGATGAGAAGAGTGAGGTAACAGCCAACGTGTGTACTACACCAGCATCTGCAATTGTTGATCAAGTTAATAGCTTATTAGTTTCTGGTCAGGGAAAATTGCTTCAAACCGTTCATGATATGATTGATAAGTCTTTAGAAAATCAACCGTCGACCTCGATCGATAGTAATACATTTATCACATGAAGCGATGTTTAGTCCCTCCCTAACAGTCACTACAGGAAAACGCTCTATCAGTACCGGGTGGTGAGACTCATAGGTACCGGTTCTGCAACCGGTACCGTGCAACCGAGACTAAAGGCCTCGGTCTTTGGTACCGGGTGTTACCAACCGGTACCAATGGGCACTCCCCCGTAGGCTACGAGGGAGGCCCATTGGTACCGGTTGGTAACACCAAAGGGTATTTTTTTTAAAACATCTGCTATTTTTGTTTATTAGATGCAATTCGTCTACATGTGTACGCGTCATATGTCTTACACAATCTTTCACGCAACAAGACTATAGTGGTTGCAACTACAATTATCATATGTCTTACACAATCTTTCACGCTTGATCTTCTCCCGCTCTTTCGCAGTTTTGCAGTCTCTCTCTTCATCACGAATCATGCCACTTAAGGCATCATCATCCTCATCTTCTGCAATTGCTTCACCCTTTCCCATTGCAATATCATCTACAAAGTCACCGTATTGTGCAAAGTCTAGGATGTTGTCATCACCATCTTCATCACCATCTTCTAATATAATCCCCTCTTCGCCGTGTTTGGTCCAACAGATATAGCCAAGCATGAAACCACTCCTTAGCAAGTGCGTGTGAACCACCTTCTTTAAAAAGTGATAATCCTTGTTGTTCTCACAGACCTTGCATGGACAACATATAAAACCGGAGGAATTGATGAACGCCATTAATGAAGTCAGACGAGCGTCTATCCACGTTGTACATCCATTGTTGATTCATCTATTCACAAAATACAACGAAAAATTCAGCTCCAATATGAACATCAATTAAAGCATCCACAAAATTCAAAACTATAAAATATGAATATATCATTTCAAATATGAACAACATTTAAAGTCTCTACAATTTAGGAAATCTAAAATTTGTTATAAGCCTAAATATGAACAACACTTAAAGTCTCTACATGCACAAAAATTCATAATATGCATATATATGAATATCATTTATAGTCAAAATCTAGAATTCATAATAACCCTAAATACGAACATCATTTGAAGCCTCTAAAAATATGTAATTCTAAAGTTCGCGATAAGCCTTTATAATGAATATAATTTATAATATGTAAAAATCATAATTAGACTAAATATGAAAATCATTTAAAGTTTCTACAAATAATCATACAATCTAAACAATGCCTAAAAATTTGAGCATCATCTCTACACATGCAACAACTCTCTATATGGTTCACCTCTACCACAAAATCATAATAAAATTGATGTATAATTCTAAAATCTCCTATTTCTATCCATTCCACAAAACACTCAATTACTCAAAATATAGAGCATGAAATAGACTATGCTAACCGTCAAAAGAGAGAGGATGAAGTTGCTAATCTCTTAGCGGACTTGGATTTCAAAATCTCAAAAGTTGTGAAAAAAATGGACATGACCTCCTCCAACCCGAGCTCAATGGAGGATAAAGAAATGAGCCATGGCTCAAACTGGGGGAGGAAGAAGGGGCTATATACGCAGAGCCTCATGGGTACCGGTTGGTGAACGGACATGACCTCCTCCAACCCGAGCTCAATGGAGGATAAAGAAATGAGCCATGGCTCAAACTGGGGGAGGAAGAAGGGGCTATATACGCAGAGCCTCATGGGTACCGGTTGGTGGCACCGGAGCCTTTGGTACCGGTTGGTGGCACCAACCGGTACCTATGAGCGCGCACTTTTTATAGCCGTTGGACCCGGTACCGGGTCAAAATATCCGATATCTATGTGCCGGACCGATAGAGCGTTTTCCAGTAGTGATTGGTCTCTCAAGCGGTGAATTTGTAGTATGCTGCGCTCGTTTTGTGCCGCGTGGTCGAGTCAGTTCAGGTGGCATCAGATGTTTGTGTTACATGAAGCGATGTTTAATTGCTACGTAAATGTGGTCCCTCAAGCGGTGAGAGCGTAGTATGCGGTAACTGGAATTTGTATGAGTGTGCAACTATAGTGCACGTGAGGTTCTAATGACATTTTTGCCGTCGAGTTGTTTTTCTGATGACGTTATCTAGTGTGTGAGGCATGTGACTCTGTTGTTTATGTTCCTAACTGTTGAGTTCATTTCCTGTTGTTTTCTTTTGGGCGACTCTATGACTACCAGGGCATGGAATAGCTTGTGATTCTTTTTGCGGGCCGTGGTGGGCTGTGCAGTGCTGAGTTGTGGCCCATATTATTGAAATTAGAGCCCAAGGAAATTAGGGTGCAAGGTTAGATTCGGTGTTCCTATATGACTTCCGGTAGCTAGTTTCTTACTTGGTTTCCAATGTCTAAGATTCGTGCGGGTACATATCGTTCGTTGGATTTGTTGTGTACTGTATTATCCAGACTTTTTTTCTATTGCCCAGTTCTATCCCATGATCCCCTTCCTGGAGACATCGAGGAACTCGATTTGTTTTCTTGACACTGCCATGGCCGAGCCCCTGGAGCTCGGGCTGTTGTCACAAGTGGTGGAGTGGGTGGCTGGTGAGTAATGGAATAAGATCCTTATGCTCCTGCAGATCCATAGGTGGTGTTCAGGTGAAAGTTAGGAGGTCCCATGGATGCGAGTCTGAAGCCCGTAGGGAGCTCGGTACAGGTGGAATTCAAAGGGGCGAGGGTTGGGGAAGAGATAGGAGGGTGTGAAGGTGCCCACCGTGGAACGAATCATGCTATGGGGGCAAACCGTCGGAGATCGATGAGGCTCGCTCATTCTGGCTCGATGAAGAAGAAGAAACAGTCTGAATTTTTTCTCTAAAATGTTGATCTTTATTTTGCATATTGTTGAATTTATTTGGAGATGTTAAAATAGGTTGTTAACAATGTTGAATGTAGTAACTGTATGACAACTGAAGATGTTTTCCTATCAGTTTGGGAATTTTAAGAGTAACCGGCTGTTACCAGCAGATAATCTTGACACCTTGATATGCAACTTTAGATGGAACTTGTGATTACCTGAAGATTTTTTTTTACATTCTAGTGAAATTTCGGATAATGGAGTTGGTAATTGCCATGTTTCCCTGCTATACATGGTTGTGTTTATTAGGGTTTAGGATTTTGGGTTTTTGGGTTTTTATTCAACATTTCACCAACATTCTTGTATTGTTACTTCAACTTTTCAAAATTATTTTCTCAACATTCCCATATTGGTACTTGAACATTTCTAAATTATTTTATCAACATTCCCAGATTGTTAGTTAAATATTTCACCAACGTTCACATATTGTTTCTTCAACATTTTCAGATTGCTTTCTCAACATCCCCATGTTTTTCTTCAACATTTCACCAACATTCTTATATTGTTACTTCAACATTTCAAAATTTGCTTTCTTAATATTTCCCCCAACCATAGGAGGTTGTACTGGTTATGGTTTTGGGTTGTTGGGAGCGACTCCATCCTATCAAATTCAAAAAGGTGTACGGGTTAGTGGCGACAATACGCCCCTGCCCTAAAAGGCTATACAGGTTAGGGTTCTGGTTAGGGCCGACTATGTCCCCCTGCCATACAAGGTTGTTCTGGTTAGGGTTCTGGGTTGTTTAGGGGGGACTCCGTCCTATCGGGTTCAGAAGGGTATATGAGTTAGGGCGACCATGTGCCCCTGCCATAGAAGGTTGTATTGGTTAGGGTTCTTGGGTTGTTGGGGTGACTTCTTCCTATCAAGTTCACAATGTTGTACAGGTTAGAGGCGACCATGCGCACTGTCACACCCGATTTTAAGGACAAAATCGAATGCATCGCATATGTGTGCCAGGATCCGTTCATCACACATATGTTGACGTCATCAGTAATATATCAAAAGACAATGTTCAAAAGCGTACAAAAGAGAGTACATAACTTCACATATGTTAACGTCATCAGTGAATATATAAAAAGACAGTGTACAAAAGCGTAAGAAAAAAAATACATAACTTTATTACACTCATCGATAATAGACTTGAAGGTCTTAAACGTTCACCGACAACCTAAAATGATAAAATAGCTTCACGACTCCATCCACAGGCACTTGACTGGTTGACGCGCCTAGAACTCATCGTAGTCGCTGAAGTACTCCACTTCATTATTTTCTTCTGAACAATAGTTGTTTACCAAGGGTGAGTACACTTATGGTTGGTACTCAACAAGTGGGGGAATATGCAAGGCCATCAAAGGGGGTTCAGGCTCAAGCGGTTAGCAATTTTAGTTGATCAAATTTTATTAATAAGCAAGCACCTATTTACTAGATAAGTTTATATCAACCCAAAATTGAGCAGGATAACTAAATTATTCCATGAAAGAGACCAAAAACCACAAGTTAAATCATGTTTAAGTTCAATTATCATGTGATGGTCCAAGCCGCTCTTAACCATGAGCACGGCTGATATATCAGTTTTACACTCTGTAGAGGTTGTACACTTTCCCCATAGCTCGTGTTCCCCGTATCACCCGGTTTGCGAGGCCCTTAAACACTTCCTTTGGTGAGTGGCGAGGGTTCACTACGAAGCCTTTACAAAGACACAAAGCCAACAAGCATCCCCCTAGAGTTCTAGCAGCGGCGAGGTCCACAGCCTTCCCTAGAGAGGACATACCTTAGCAAAGGCTACTCCTACAAAAGGACCGAACCATGACCCCT
>CM014277.1:44867624-44899120 GCA_004135705.1 Alloteropsis semialata | reverse complement strand
TAATTACACGGATGGACGGGAAATCGCGAGACGAATCTATTAAGCCTAATTAATCCGTCATTAGAGATTGTTTACTGTAGCACGACATTGTCTAATCATGGCCAAATTAGGCTCATTAGATTCGTCTCGTAAAGTTAGTGGGGTTATGGAATAGGTTTTATCATTAACTCACGTTTAATACTCCATGCATGTAAGATTTCCTTTGATGAATAGTGAAGTTGGATGAATAGTAAAGTTTGTTGTGGGAACCAAAGAGGGCTAACTCAGCCACTTTCCTGTTCCTACTCGGCTTCACCGATCGATCCAAGTCACCCAACGCAGATGCCGTCGGCGCCGCTCGTCGCGGCGGCCAGCGGCGCCCGCTTCGGCCGCCGCCCGAACCTCTCCCTCCTCGCCGACCGTTGCGCCACTCCGCGCGCGCTGGCCCGCGTCCACGGGGCCATGCTCGTCTCCGGCCGCCTCGCCGAAGATACCTTCGCCGCGTCCCGCCTCCTGGCTGCCTACGCCGCGCTGTCCCCGGACCCCGCCGCCGCCGCGCTCGCGCTCCTCTCCTCCCTCCCCATCGCGCCTAACTCCTTCATGCTCAATACCACCCTCCGCGCGCTCGCCTCCTCCCCGGACCCGGCCGCCGCGTTCCCCTTCTTCTCCCGCCTCCGCGCCACCGGCGCCCTGGCGCCCGGCCGCCACACGTTCCCCTTCCTGCTCAAGGCCGCCGCGCGCCTCCCGCTCCCGCTTCCCATCGCGGAGCAGCTGCACGCGCTGGCCCTCCGGCACGGCGTCCACCTCGATGCCTACGTCGTCAATGGCCTCGTCCGGGCCTACTCCGTGGCCGGCCGCCTCCGCGCCGCGCGAGGGGTGTTCGACGAGGTGCCCGAGCGGAACGCGAACCTGTACACCACGGTCGTCTCCGCGTACGCGCAGAACGGGCGGCACGAGGACGCCATGGCGGCGTTCGAGGAGATGGTCTGCGAGGGGTTCGAGCCCGGCGGCGCCGCGCTGTCGTCTGTGCTGTCCGCGTGCGCGCGGTCGCCGTCGGGCGGTCTCGCGATGGGCCGCCGCGTGCACGACCTCATGGCGGCGCGGGGCGTGGCGGAGGGGACCATCCTCGGCACGGCGCTCGTCGACATGTACGCCAAGAACGGCGCGTTGCGGGAGGCCATGGCGGTGTTCGACGGGATGCCGGAGCGGCGCGCACCGGCGACGTGGAACGCCCTGATCTCGGGGCTGGCGCACCACGGCCACGGCGAGCACGCGCTGGACGTGTTCCGGCGGATGCAGCGGGAGGGCGTGGCGCCGAACGCGACCACGCTCGTCGGGGCGCTCTCAGCATGCTGCAACGCAGGGCTGCTGGACGAGGCTCGCCGGCTGTTCAGAGCAATGGAGATGGACTTCGGGATCTCTCCAGGCATCCAGCATTACGGGTGCATGGTCGACCTCCTTGGCCGGGCGGGGCTCTTATCTGAGGCAGAGGAGATGATACGGGGAATGAAATGCAAGGCAGACACCATGATCTGGGGGGCACTTCTGACGGCCTGCAAGAACTTCTGTGATGTTGAGATTGCTGAGCGGGTGGTGGTGGAGATGCTGAAATTGGATCCTAGCAACCATGGCGTTTATGTTGTGCTGTCAAATTTGTATGCAGAAGTTGGGCGGTGGCAGGACGTGGACAAGCTGAGGAAGGTGATGAAGGGAGCACGGCTGTCAAAGATCCCTGGGGCTAGCACAGTCGATGGCTCACCGGAGCAAATGGAGCCATTGCCGCCACCAGAGGAGGTGCTGGTCTAGTTGCACTGGCTGGTGGCTTTGTATCATTGAAGGGAACAACAGATCTGATGCAAGTTTGTGATGGCACTCAGATAAGATAATGCAGCTACGGGAGAGGAATAGATGGATCAATTGCATCTTAGAGATCAAGTTCGAGAATTGCCAAGTGTATAAAACAACTCAGAGCATTTCGAAGAACAGATTCTGCACTTCTGACGATATGAATATGACTAATATTGGTACCAGATAATGGCAATACTAATAAGGTACCGCAGGTGAGTTGTACAGAGGCCCAATTCAGCATGACACCAGTACGCCATAGCTCTACTTAGCTGCTAAACAATTCTTCCAGGAATCATAGGAAGGGAGGTGCTATACAGTTGAACCACCAACTCAGTCATATTCTCCAGCGGATTTGGTATTTTTGGTCACTAGCAAAGCAGACTGTATGATGGCATGTCTTCGATCCGCATCACATCATCCAGCATGAGCTCCCTCTCCAGTTGGGCTCGCGTCGACTTCAATACCTCCTGCGTGTGGCATCATCAACATGAGATCAATGAAGACATGCAAATTTTGGGTTCGAACAGAGGATGAGATGTGCATAGGCAGGAAGTTACATTGAAGTCCATGTACGAGGCGTTCTTGTCCAGCCACTGCTTGTCCATCACAACAAATGCGACGCAGTAGAGCAGATCAAATGCCCATTCATCCTCTAGGACAAGGAAGTCGAGAGCAATTTGTTGGATACTGATGATACTTTCAAATGTCAGAAAAAACACAAAAAAGTTGCTGAAACAGTCCTACCTGATAGCATTTGAATAAAAATGGCTCGGACAAATGTTCTTGGCTTAGCTGCAATCAATATTAACATCTTGTTATGAAAATTGCATTTTATAGTTGTAACAACATGACACTGGAGAGTCTGGATCAGTGCTTACTTGACTGGAGATCAAGCATCTGCATGATCATGAACGTAATATTTACACCAGCAACTGCAAATGGGTACTCCCATGTTGCTCTGTTGCCACACTGTTTCTTTAGCAGCCTCTGAAATGAGGCCTGCAGATATAAAACTAGATGGTCACTCGCTAGCAAGAGAGCACATTAAAATAAGGAAAATCAATCGCTATATATTGCTTACAGAGAATGTTTTGGCAAAGAATAGAAGGTTCTCCAGAGATATGAATCCTGCACCTCTGTAGCATGTATTGCAATGTCACATAATTTGAGACTATGAAAGGTACTCCAGAGAAATTTTAGTTTGTTCAGTCATTTCGTACCTAAAGTCAGTTGATGGATCTCTTCCTTGCCAACCCATGTCCTTCCACTGTTCAGATATCAAACCTTGAAGTTCTTGATCAGGGTATGTCGCATGCCAAAGAGCTTTCAGGGCTTCCTGTAACCGTTTGTATAGCTACTTGTCAGGATTCAGTAGACTGAGTAGAATAACTAGAAACATAACTATACAGGTGAAAATGCCAAACCGGTACCGCAGCAGTAAACAGTTCTGCAAAAAGTTTGGTACTTTCTAATTACTAATTTTTATGCATGATTTAGTATGACTTAATTATGCTGCTAAATAAAAGAACGGATTCTATCCAAGTATAATCAACATGTAAAACTTAATTGCGTTTCAACCTATTAATGATTTCAGTTCTTAGAAGTTACATAGTGCTTATGTTTTCAATCTGCGCATGAAAACCTCCAGTAACAAGCAGAGCAGTTTCCAGAAACACACAGTACATCTGCACTGAATTACTGAATTTTTATTCATTTTATATGGTATAAATTCCCAGCGCCAAAGAAAGAAAAGTAAGTACTTCGAGCAGTTGTTTTATGCAGTTAACTGTTTCCCATATTAGATTGATGACTTCAGTGCCGGCTCATTTGTACAAATGTTCACCATATTTATGGCAGAAATTTCACCTGGTGATCTCGTCTAGACGGATCAAAGTAAACCTTCATGCGATGCTTTAATCTCTGAAGCCTTTCTTCCTGAAAATTACCAGCAATTGAAACAGAATAACAAATGGTTTTAGCCTCATTAAGCAAACTGCCTATTAAAATCTTCCAACTTGACAATGTTGCTCCAGTACGGGATATGCATAAAGAAGCGTGGTGATAAAGGATTTTCCAAAAAACTTCATGCATACAAACAAGATAAATTCTTCAGAAAAAGTTTTGAGCTGGACCACCCAGGCTGCAATGTCTCCTGCAGAGTTTAAATTGTACATTGAAATTACACAGAAACGCCTAATACTCATTGCGCATGAAGAGGGGATAATAATGATTCAAAGGAAAGCTTTGAAGTCCTTTTGAGTGGTCACTTCAATTATTTGTGGTGTTCTTCACCAAAAAAGGGAGAGCTGTGAACTGATGAATGTAGTGATGCATACCAACTGTCCTACTCTGCTAATAAAAATGGATGCTGCTGAATGTGCACACTGACATGAGCCGACAATAGATCATTTGTATAATTCTGAGAATTCAGTAACTGTTACCTGCACTGGTGTGAGGTTCATGCATATTCTTTCGTATGCTCCTTTTCGCTTGATGCACACACAAGATAGGCCTCTCCCTATCCATCTTGGTGATCCACATGACGCTTCATCTGCAAGAACAAGGACATTCAATCACATGATCAGTGAACACCAACTGTGCCATGGCATATTTTCATAATAGCAGAAGCATAGACAGGAGTACACATGTCTCAAACATGAAACTATCGATATGTACTGGATTGAAAATAAACTAAAAAGTGAGCTGGGACAATAGGAGAATATCTGAACTGTCAATTTTAGCCCACAGTGCTAGCTGCCCCAGCATCCCAGAGCCCAGAGTGCTAACTGTCAGGACTATTCACAGTACAGAGTGTAGTTACATAGGACACCTTAAATACTAGCTTGTGGTGGTTATTATACTCAAATGGATCCATCATGATAGGATGAAGACAAAACAAGTATTTTTCTAGACTACCAAAATGATACCACCCTCACATGAGGTTACATGACAATGTTCTTGATCTGAGAAACACCCAAATGCCCCCAAGAGTTTCTCACCAAACACTCCTTTCATTGCCCAACAAATCTTTCAAGGGATCCATCAACGCCCAGATTTCCTACCAAATCGGCTGCCTCCGGCCGATAAGATACATAAGAGACGTGTGAGCCCAACAAAGCCATGCCCAGAAGCTAAAGCAACTGTTGTGTGCCCTGCTGTTGAGATAATGGTCCAGAATTTGCTTTCAAATATGTTGTCCGATAGTTGTGATGTGGCCTAGTCTTATGTATGATGTGCCTTTGAAGCAGAAAGGTGCCATCATTCAGTACCAAATGAGCAGGGAAAGGGAGAGGACGCCAACAAATGAATCTGGCAACTCTGGACTCCCTGGAGCATGATTGTGAATGTTGATGGAATATTGTTTGACCATTGCAATTGTGATAAACATTACATCAACAGGTAATAATCGGCAACTTTGAAATTTTGATACAAGAAATTAAAGTACAAACCTAGCTAAAGAGCAAAAGTTCTTCCAGGGTGGGCAGGCGTACCAATTATCAACATGAAAACAATGAGGCAAAATACAAGCAAGACTCAGGAGACTGCAATACGCTACGCCGACACTGAAGAACTTACACGATCAGCAGTTGTTTTTCAAACTGAGAGAAATAAGCAATTCCCTAAACTTCAATCTTAAATCTACAAATTGTCAAATCTCACAATCGTGCAGAACAAAACTACCGACAATCTAAACAAATAGAAAATGCGCAAGAGCGGTGGCTACAAATATTTTGGCCACATTGGATGTTTGTCACTGGAAAAAAAAAAGGAGAAAGGACAAGAACCATGATTAGTTCCTCTAGGTTTATCATGCCGCTCCTACGCCGCTAAATGGTGCCGAAAGCGACACCAAAGTACATGAGAGGCACATGCAGTGCTGACTTTTTTTCCCATGGAAAATCACCGCCTCCTGCCACTGGTGCTAACATCAATACGCCGGAAATATGACCATTCCCCGAAAAAACACAATCGAATGCAGCAAAAGCCATGAAAGGAAAAGGACTAGGCAGGGCAGCTCCTGAAAAGAGTGCACGAAAAGAAGTGAAGGACTCTGCAAGAACAGAGGGATATCATAGCGAAGTCATCAGCACAGCGAGGCCCACAGTAGAGGAGAGAATATTCGCTGCTCTTCAAGAACAACATGATAAGCAGTAGTAAAAAAAATTACATAAATGCAGCCAAACTGGTAGATGAATAACGCAAACGGAGGAGCATGAAGAAACTGCAACTGCAGGCATTGGACATTGCAGAAGTGTAAAAAAAAATCAGAAGGAGAGGAAGGGGATCAATTAATGAGGAGAGATTACTCACCGGAAGATCCAGCCAGCGAGGAGCCACCGCCGACGCCGAGGGCGCACCGCGGCAGCGACGTCCTGACCGCGAGACAGCCGTGGTGGTGCTCCGGGTCCCTCTCCGCCGCCGGCGCGGGCGCGGGCGCCGTCGCCGCGGCCTCCATTCCCCGCCCTTTCTCAACCAATGGCTTCCTCCTCCTGCTGATGCTGCTGCACGCTGCCAACCAGCAGCCGCCGGTCACGTCGCCGCGCGCGCTAGCTGGACGGACGGGCGGGTCCTTCTTCTCCTCGTCGCGGCGCTGAGGGAAGATGCGGGAGTGCGTGAGAACGAATAATGCGGAGGGAAAGGGGAGAGGGGGGAGGTGGCGGACGGCGGCGGCGGCGGCGGCGGTCGTCGCGTGGTTTGGGTGGCGCTGTTCCGGGGAGGAAGCACGTCGCGTTGCGGCCTGTCGCCACGCCCCGGTGGCACAAGGGCTCCGATTTAAATACCCACAAATTATTTTTTTAAAACTAATTATTTATTTATTGGGATTCCCCTCCTCCTCTCTCTCTCTATGTATGTGTCTGACAGTGTCCCCTTCTCTCTCCAGCTTATCTAGACAAGATTGGGAATTTGGGATTAGCTCCGTTTAAGGCCTGACAGTGGGGCCCGGGTGCACGTAGGTCCCCCTGGTTTGGATCCTCGAATTTGAATTTCTGCATTGATTATTTTCCTCCCATTTTCAAGCTTGGGCCATGTTTTGCATTATAGCATATGCAAGGATTTCTTTTTCGAGAAATGACATGCAAGGATTTGACAGGCTTTTGGATCACAGGATTAGCCAAAGAATTTTGATTCATTTTTCCGACCAATAAAAAGGTTAGTTTCTTATTGACCTTGCTTCTAATTAGGATTTAGTTGAGTCTTCCGTGATTTTAAGGAAGGCTAGAACTTATTTCGATGGTATATGTATACAATTTGTACTTCGACCAAAAAATAGTAAAGTGGTTGGCTTTGTATGTAAAAGAGTTTTTGCCAATATTTTGATCTCCAATTGTGACTTTGCAACATGGTCTTCTTATTCCAAAAATAGATAAAAATACAAAGAAAGAAAAAACAATGCCAAAATCACAGTTGGAGATCAAAATAAGAGAAAAAATACAATAATTCCTAATTATTTTCACATCTACTTGCTGGTTGTGCCGTAGTGTTAACATTTATTTACTAGTTATTTTCCCTCCTCTAGCATCGCTTACTGGAACTTACATTCTTAATTGACAAGGTCAGTGCGTTTTTCCTACTTTAGTACGTAATCATAGGTCATTATTCAACTAGAATTTTCCTATATTGGCATGAGCAATGGGATGGAAATAAAAAAGAACAGCAAAAATAAAAGAAATGTACAGCCATAATAATCTTTGTAAATACAGACTTGTTAGTTTCCCATTCCCCTCCCTCCCCCCCTCCCCCCGCTCCCACACACCCACCAAACAAAATTGCAATTAATTGGTTACCTTTGCTCGCCTTCGGATCTTCATACAAGTCATTCCCTAATCTGCGACGTTGCCTTCGGTTTTGCGAGAGAAGGTTGTAGCGGCATGCGACGGTAGCCGATAGAGTAGACCTTGTGTTTACCTCTCCAAGGTTCTGATTCACCCCTGCTAGGGAGGTTCAGTGCGGCCGGATTATGGTGATGCTATTGATTGTGGATTGAGAATATGGTGGTGGATGAGCACAACAACAAAGAAGATGGGAGTGAGTGATCTTGATGATGGAGAATTGAGTGAGAATTGCTTCCAGATATAGGAAAGGAGGCTATCGCAAAGGTGTTGCTTAGTGGAAATGACGAAGGGAAACAGGCGATGAGAGTGCCGCCAGGTGAGGAGAGGAGGTGATGGCGGCTGGGAAGAATTAGGGGATTAGGGTTGGTCTTCAGTGTGTGATGGTGACTTATATACGCATCAAGAGAGTAAGGAAGATGTGATCTAATGGTTGAGAATGCTTGAAATTTATTAACTTTTCGGTAAGATACGGACGGATGGAGCCTTACTGTAAAGAATCTCGAAAGGCATATCACGACATTATAATTAGTTGAATATATGCCTTTTATTTGTCTAGCTGTGATTCAACAGATTCGCCATCTGTAACCAAGCTACTGATTCAATAATGTTTGAACCAATAAGCGAACCATTGTTGTGGGGGCCCAGAGGGGACCATTACATACCGTTTTTGTGCAGGTTTGTGTTTCTGTGATGGTAATAATTGGTGGTTAATATGATTTATATAATATCAATACGTGGAACTAATGAAAGGTAAATTGAATTCAACC
This sequence comes from Alloteropsis semialata, assembly GCA_004135705.1. Classification (NCBI taxonomy): domain Eukaryota; kingdom Viridiplantae; phylum Streptophyta; class Magnoliopsida; order Poales; family Poaceae; genus Alloteropsis; species Alloteropsis semialata. The sequence continues at coordinate 44,890,692 of CM014277.1, read as the reverse complement.
AATACTCATTCACCAAGATGAATTCATCTAGTTAAATCTAAACCATTCATGTTTATGAACCCATTCAATAGATCTAATATAGTGTTCGGGCCTACAATATCTGCGGTTTGAATGCATAATGAAGAAGAGTCTGCATGCCAATTGTTTTCTAGTTCAATATTCATATTGCTATTAATTAACATGTATATTGGTTTTTTGGTCCTTCACATTGTTGATGCCAAGTAAGGATACCAAACGTGAACTGCAAGTGCACGAATCGGTTGTAGTTTTTCTCTCAGAGTACTTCACCAAAGTTTATCAATATGTGAAATAAGTGGTATGCTGGCATTTACTTTAAACTAATCTTGCTAACGGAAGCAGATATGTCTATAGTAGACCCAACTAAGTTAAATAGCAAAGGTTAATACAAGAAAGCAACTAGATATAGACAGACATTTCCTCCCTAGGATCTAGATTCATAAGAACAAGCAACTGTTGCATAAAAGAATGCTGTCCTCACTATCATCACGGTGGTCACGTGCTCGCTTGGCCTTTCCCTCCAGCATACAGTCACTACACAAGGGTAATCAACCACCTCGCTCACACAAATTACATTGAAGCATGCACATAGATAAGCTAATCACCATGATATTACACTCTATTGTGAACATATGTTGTATAGAATAGATACCTCACATATGTAAATAAGCGTTGCAATGACATACTATAAAGCATTCATAAGGATAAAGTACATGTAGTAGTTACATCACGATGACCCAACCAACACTAGGGGACAACAAAGGCTTTACCCCATCATCTTATAGAATCGATGTACAAAGGGGTCATGGAGGCTATAGAGAACAACTAGGACGAAGGCTATGGTGAGACGGACTAGGAAGGGCTCAGGCAAATTGTTCTAATTAAGCACCCTAGGCTGATTGGCCCAGGGTTTCCCTCTTCTTTTGGAGGTTCCCTTCGAGGGCTCTGCTCTTGATCCAATCTACTCTTGGTTCCTTATCTTGTGGTAGCGGCAAATGGCTAGAATGTGTATGATGCCCATTCTCCTTGGATGTCCTGTATAAATAGTTGTCAAGATCGGTCCAGGTGCCTTCTGGGTGAAGTATCCGCGTGGAAACCCTAGGGATTCCCTCGACTTCACGCTTAAGCATAGAGGAACTGTTTGGGGCCAAAAATGGCTAGCATGATCAATCTAGGTCCTTGGGCCGATCGGCCTGACCTGTATAGGCTCAAACACTAATTCGATTCACACAAAAGTTGTAGATCTTTGAGCTAGTCAGTTCTAACACCAAATTCATCCCAATCAGACTCTGTATGAAGAATATAAGGCATGTGCAAGTTCTCTTGATCCAGTGGAACTACAGTCCAATGTTCTTGTCTAGACCTTCCAATATCCAAAATCCGTGCCCAAATCCAAATTGCACAAAATTCCTCTATTTATATCATATTTCCTATGATTTAGCAACATAGTCCAAAGTACAACACATATGTGAATACAGGGTTATTTGAGGTGCCAAGTAGCAGATTAGTATAAGACCAATAATACTTCTAAACGGTACATAAAATGTGTCATTATCGAGTGCCAACCACATTTGACAAAGGAAACTAGGATACACTTGCTATCTGAATTACTATTCATTTCTCATTGGAGGGGAGTGGGGTTGTTGGGGGGTCTGCCTCATTTTTTTGTTTTGCTCTATGCAAGTATAAGAGAAATCTATTGCCATTTTGCATTCAACATATTTTTAAAATTAAATTTTCCTATGTTATATTACCTGTGTCCTTAAATTTAAGGTATTCTAAGCTATTTCAAAATCAAAATATTCCAAAAAAGATCAAGTTTATAGATAATAATATTAATAACTAGCACATAAAAGAAGTAATCTATCCCTGTGTTAGATGTTCGTACCCGGCAGTCCACACAGGGTAGCCTAAGTGGTTGATTTGTCGAGGGGTAGATCGTGGATCTAAAGACAATGGTCACACAAGACGCAAGGAATTAGATAGGTTCGGGCCGTCGAGGCGACATAATACCCTACGTCCTGTGTGGGGTGTGTTGTATTGAATTGGATGGTTGAGATATCTTGATTGGTTCTAGGTTTTGGAGGGGGGTTCCCAGGCCGCCTTATATAGTCTGGTTGTCTTGGGTTACAAGTCGGTTGGGGATCGTATCCTACCCGGATTACAAGGATTTGATTTCATAACGATTACAAAGATCTTTCCCTAGATATCCAGCTAGTTTATCTTGATTGGCGAGTTTCGTGTGGATCACGCCATCTTGTTTCGTGCTCCATGCGCCAAACCTCCAGGTCGGGCCGCCTGACTGCCAGGGGTAGCCTAGAAGTACTCGGGTCGAGCCGCCTCCTGCTGGATGGACTGGTCCGTCTTCTGGAAAGCCCCGTCTTGGGCCACCCCCTGCTGGTGGGGCCAGTCTAGGTTCTCAGGGTACCCGTGGATCCATCCTCGACAAGCCCCAGAGTAGTGCATGGCCGAGGGACAACCCGACGGGGTCGTGCTACCATTTCCTGGAAGTCGGCGTCATCGCTGTTGGAAGCGAGGTCATGTGATACTGGAGAAAAATCCTGAAAACTGTTGCCCACCGATGCGCCGCGAGGTGCGTCCGTGGGCCGTAGACCTCAAGCCTTGAAGCGATTCCGAAGAAATCGGTCCAAGGGCTAGTAGCTTCGTCTTGATCATCTTGTAGAATCTCACGGACTCACCACGAGGTGGATCCGTGGGACTAGCCCTCGAGCCTTAAGGCGACTTCGTAGAAGTCGGCTCAAGGGTTAGTTGGTTCTTGTCGTCGTTCCGCCAAACGTTCCACGGATGCGCCGCGAGGTGCGTCCGTGGGACGTAGCTTCTGAGCCTTAAAGTGATTCCGTAGGAATCGGTCCAAGGCTTAGTCCAGGAGCATGTGACAAAATCATCCAGCGTTAATTTCGGCACGCAGCCCTCGAGCGTGAGGGTCGGCCGAGTGGTCATGGCGCTCAGCCCCCGAGCGTGAGAGCAGAGTCAAACCGTCTGAGGTAGGCCAACTGTGGAGCAACATGTCTCAGAAATGTATCCCTTCTCCCCTTTAAGTCTCTTAATTTCCCCCACAACTCGTCCGCTCGCGATTGGGCTACCCGACCTGATACCCATAGTTCTTTGCACGGGGAGCTGGGCCACGTGCACGCTTTCGAGACCTAAGGGTACAAGTCTGGGCACCCATTTGCTTGATTCTGAGGATTGTGGGTACTTTACCGACTCGTTCAATGGGGATCCGAGTGTTCAGAGAGTTCTTCACGGCACCAGCCCCCGAGCGTTAGGGCCAGTCGAGCCTTTTGAGGCACGCCGACTGCCTTGCAGTGCCGGCCCCCGAACGTGAGGGCTGGTCGAGCCTTTCGAGGCACGCCGACTGTCTTGCAGCGCCAGCCCCTGAACGTGAGGCCTGGTCGAGCCTTTCGAGGCACGCGACTACCTTGCAACGCCAGTCCCCGAAAGTGAGGGCCGGTCAAGCCATTCGAGGCATGCCGACTCATTGGCGGATCCAGTGGGCTGCACAGGTATGGTGTGGCATACCCTACGCCCAGCCAACAAGCATAAATGTAGCCCATAAAAAAAAGAAAAAAAAATCAATCTCCCTTCCAGCCTTCCGTCCAGCANCTGCGAGTGCCTTCGGTTTTGCGAGAGAAGGTTGTAGCGGCATGCGACGGTAGCCGATAGAGTAGACCTTGTGTTTACCTCTCCAAGGTTCTGATTCACCCCTGCTAGGGAGGTTCAGTGCGGCCGGATTATGGTGATGCTATTGATTGTGGATTGGAATATGGTGGTGGATGAGCACAACAACAAAGAAGATGGGAGTGAGTGATCTTGATGATGGAGAATTGAGTGAGAATTGCTTCCAGATATAGGAAAGGAGGCTATCGCAAAGGTGTTGCTTAGTGGAAATGACGAAGGGAAACAGGCGATGAGAGTGCCGCCAGGTGAGGAGAGGAGGTGATGGCGGCTGGGAAGAATTAGGGGATTAGGGTTGGCCTTCAGCGTGTGATGGTGACTTATATACGCATCAAGAGAGTAAGGAAGATGTGATCTAATGGTTGAGAATGCTTGAAATTTATTAACTTTTCTGTAAGATACGGACGGATTGAGCCTTACTGTAAAGAATCTCGAAAGGCATATCACGACATTATAATTAGTTGAATATATGCCTTTTATTTGTCTAGCTGTGATTCAACAGATTCGCCATCTGTAACCAAGCTACTGATTCAATAATGTTTGAACCAATGAGCGAACCATTGTTGTGGAGGCCCAGAGGGGACCATTACATACCGTTTTTGTGCAGGTTTGTGTTTCTATGATGGTAATAATTGGTGGTTAATATGATTTATATAATATCAATACGTGGAACTAATGAAAGGTAAATTGAATTCAACCAATACTCATTCACCAAGATGAATTCATCTAGTTAAATCTAAACCATTCATGTTTATGAACCCATTCAATAGATCTAATATAGTGTTCGGGCCTACAATATCTGCGGTTTGAATGCATAATGAAGAAGAGTCTGCATGCCAATTGTTTTCTAGTTCAATATTCATATTGCTATTAATTAACATGTATATTGGTTTTTTGGTCCTTCACATTGTTGATGCCAAGTAAGGATACCAAACATGAACTGCAAGTGCACGAATCGGTTGTAGTTTTTCTCTCAGAGTACTTCACCAAAGTTTATCAATATGTGGAACAAGTGGTATGCTGGCATTTACTTTATACTAATCTTGCTAACGGAAGCAAGCAATCATATGTCTATAGTAGACCCAACTAAGTTAAATAGCAAAGGTTAATACAAGAAAGCAACTAGATATAGACAGACATTTCCTCCCTAGGATCTAGATTCATAAGAACAAGCAACTGTTGCATAAAAGAATGCTGTCCTCACTATCATCACGGTGGTCACGTGCTCGCTTGGCCTTTCCCTCCAGCATACAGTCACTACACAAGGGTAATCAACCACCTCGCTCACACAAATTACATTGAAGCATGCACATAGATAAGCTAATCACCATGATATTACACTCTATTGTGAACATATGTTGTATAGAATAGATACCTCACATATGTAAATAAGCGTTGCAATGACACACTATAAAGCATTCATAAGTATAAAGTACATGTAGTAGTTACATCACGATGACCCAACCAACACTAGGGAACAACAAAGGCTTTACCCCATCATCTTATAGAATCGATGTACAAAGGGGTCATGGAGGCTATAGAGAACAACTAGGACGAAGGCTACGGTGAGACGGACTAGGAAGGGCTCAGGCAAATTGTTCTAATTAAGCACCCTAGGCTGATTGGCCCAGGGTTTCCCTCTTCTTTTGGAGGTTCCCTTCGAGGGCTCTGCTCTTGATCCAATCTACTCTTGGTTCCTTATCTTGTGGTAGCGGCAAATGGCTAGAATGTGTATGATGCCCATTCTCCTTGGATGTCCTATATAAATAGTTGTCAAGATCGGTCCAGGTGCCTTCTGGGTGAAGTATCCACGTGGAAACCCTAGGGATTCCCTCGACTTCACGCTTAAGCATAGAGGAACTGTTTGGGGCCAAAAATGGCTAGCATGATCAATCTAGGTCCTTGGGCCGATCGGCCTGACCTGTATAGGCTCAAACACTAATTCGATTCACACAAAAGTTGTAGATCTTTGAGCTAGTCAGTTCTAACACCAAATTCATCCCAATCAGACTCTGTATGAAGAATATAAGGCATGTGCAAGTTCTCTTGATCCAGTGGAACTACAGTCCAATGTTCTTGTCTAGACCTTCCAATATCCAAAATCCGTGCCCAAATCCAACTTGCACAAAATTCCTCTATTTATATCATATTTCCTGTGATTTAGCAACATAGTCCAAAGTACAACACATATGTGAATACAGGGTTATTTGAGGTGCCAAGTAGCAGATTAGTATAAGACCAATAATACTTCTAAACGGTACATAAAATGTGTCATTATCGAGTGTCAACCACATTTGACAAAGGAAACTAGGATACACTTGCTATCTGAATTACTATTCATTTCTCATTGGAGGGGAGTGGGGTTGTTGGGGGGTCTGCCTCATTTTTTTGTTTTGCTCTATGCAAGTATAAGAGAAATCTATTGCCATTTTGCATTCAACATATTTTTAAAATTAAATTTTCCTATGTTATATTACCTGTGTCCTTAAATTTAAGGTATTCTAAGCTATTTCAAAATCAAAATATTCCAAAAAAAGATCAAGTTTATAGATAATAATATTAATAACTAGCACATAAAAGAAGTAATCTATCCCTGTGTTAGATGTTCGTACCCGGCAGTCCACACAGGGTAGCCTAAGTGGTTGATTTGTCGAGGGGTAGATCGTGGATCTAAAGACAATGGTCACACAAGACGCAAGGAATTAGATAGGTTCGGGCCGTCGAGGCGACATAATACCCTACGTCCTGTGTGGGGTGTGTTGTATTGAATTGGATGGTTGAGATATCTTGATTGGTTCTAGGTTTTGGAGGGGGGTTCCCAGGCCGCCTTATATAGTCTGGTTGTCTTGGGTTACAAGTCGGTTGGGGATCGTATCCTACCCGGATTACAAGGATTTGATTTCATAACGATTACAAAGATCTTTCCCTAGATATCCAGCTAGTTTATCTTGATTGGCGAGTTTCGTGTGGATCACGCCATCTTGTTTCGTGCTCCATGCGCCAAACCTCCAGGTCGGGCCGCCTGACTGCCAGGGGTAGCCTAGAAGTACTCGGGTCGAGCCGCCTCCTGCTGGATGGACTGGTCCGTCTTCTGGAAAGCCCCGTCTTGGGCCACCCCCTGCTGGTGGGGCCAGTCTAGGTTCTCAGGGTACCCGTGGATCCATCCTCGACAAGCCCCAGAGTAGTGCATGGCCGAGGGACAACCCGACGGGGTCGTGCTACCATTTCCTGGAAGTCGGCGTCATCGCTGTTGGAAGCGAGGTCATGTGATACTGGAGAAAAATCCTGAAAACTGTTGCCCACGGATGCGCCGCAAGGTGCGTCCGTGGGCCGTAGACCTCAAGCCTTGAAGCGATTCCGAAGAAATCGGTCCAAGGGCTAGTAGCTTCGTCTTGATCATCTTGTAGAATCTCACGGACTCACCACGAGGTGGGTCCGTGGGACTAGCCCTCGAGCCTTAAGGCGACTTCGTAGAAGTCGGCTCAAGGGTTAGTTGTGTTCTTGTCGTCGTTCCGCCAAACGTTCCACGGATGCGCCGCGAGGTGCGTCCGTGGGACGTAGCTTCTGAGCCTTAAAGTAATTCCGTAGGAATCGGTCCAAGGCTTAGTCCAGGAGCATGTGACAAAATCATCCAGCTGTTGGGGATTTGGCCCGCCGACAAACGCCTTCTACTTGTTTTGCTCTATCTCTTGCATAAAGGCAGCAATGAACAAAGGAGATGAAGCCGATTAGGCTTCATCTGCTCTACAGGTCTCTAATCTGGCTTCGGTCAGGAAATAGGCTTCGGTGACCAAGTCTCGCAGTATACTAAAGCCGGCTTCGGTGACCAAGTCTCGCAGTATACTAAAGCCAATCGGCTTCGGTGACCAAGTTTCGCTGTGTACTAAAGCCAATCGGCTTCGGTCATCGCCTTACAGTGTACCAAAATGATGTTATCTGAACCGAGTTAGAAGCCAATTGGGTGAAGTATTGATACTATTGAGTGCCAAAAGCTATGAATGAGTTAATGGCAAGCTTCGGTTCACTCTATATTGCAGGTTCTTGGAGGAGCCAACAGCTTTTGGACGCCGGGAGATGGCTTAGGGTCGTCTCAGCCCGGAAGAAGCTGAATCCAGGAGCTATGTAGCTTTTTCTAGCTGGCGAAGCAGGCGAGGACCAAGTCCAACAAGACCAAGTCTAAGCCAAGTCAAACACGGAATCACAAGTCTACGCATTCACATTAGGAGGGGTAAATGTACCAAAGTGTCCCTGGGTTATTTGTATTACATAGTCTAGAGGATGATGCTTGATCCCAGGGGTATGATGGGGATGCAAAGACCCTTGGTCTCCCTATAAAAGGAGACCCCTCTCCTACATGTAAAGGTTGTTGATTCCAAGAATACTGTTGATAGGTAATTTATTGTTGCTTGTCTCAGTTGTTCCGTTTCAACTGTTGTTTGGGTTCATTAGCTTCGGCTTCTATCCCAACAACTGGCGCCCACCGTTTGTGCAGTGCACGAACAAAACCCACGATAACCACCATGCCACCAAAAAAGCCAACCAAACCAACCAAACCAACCACCACCGTGTCAAATGCAACCCTCAGCATCGAAGCTGCCCCCCGACCCACAATTCCACCAACAAACCCACTACCAATAACCGAAGCCATTCTCGACGATCAAGAGACCGATGAAGAAACCCTTACCACCGAGGAGAGAATGCACCGACTTGAAGAAAGGCTTCATCTTCGACGCCTCGAGCAGCAGAGAGAGCTGGATGCGGCACAGCTCGAACTAGAGCAACAAATGCAAGAAGAGGAAGAGGAGCAGCAGCACCAATTGCTGCAAGTCAAAAAGCAGCTCGAGGAGCTGAGGCAAGCGAAGCACAGGAGGCTAAACAACACAAGCTCCAGAGCTGAAAAGCTGCGTCAAGAACTCGAGAAAGCCAAAAAGCAAGTCACTGAGCTCCAAGCAGAGCTTAATGAGCCAAACATCACCATCAACCCACCAAACCACAACTCTTCATCCCAAACTGGCTTCCAAACACTCCATACTCGTCCCATCGATCATATGTGCCCACTTTCAGAAAGCCTCCAACTGGCAAGATGGCCACCTTCCTACAAACCCATTTCTGTACCAAGATATAATGGCCTCACCAACCCAAAGTAATTCCTAATGAGCTATAAAGCTGCAATAGCTTCGGCAGGGGGAGATGATGTTGTTCTAGCAAAATCCTTCATCATTGTCTGCTATGGCACAGCAATGAACTGGTACACGAAGCTGCCTGGCCTATCAATCAATAGCTGGTATGATCTGAAGAGGGAGCTTATCAAAAATTTTGGCATTATGGGAGACCAATCACTCTCATATGCTGAACTCACACTACACCAGCAGCCGAAGGAGCCTCTAGAGGACTACTTCCGCAGATTAGTCACTCTACGTGCTCAAGCTCCACATATCCCTGATGAAGCAGCAAAATTTGCAGCAATACAAGGGCTTCGGTCCGGATTGTTTGCACAGCATATCGCAAGAGAGACACCATCTACTCTGGCAGACCTGTATGAGGAGTTCAAAAAATACTATCGCTCTGACAATGACAACCGAATGAGATTGGCTAGAGAAGCCATCATGAGAAACCAATATGAGTCACAAGCCAAAACCCATCACCACAGCCACAATTACCAAAACTATTCCCACCAAACAATCATGAAGGTAGACAATCCGCCTCCTTCCTACAAAACCAAACCACCGTACCCAGAAAGCCAATACACCAACCAGAGAAATGAGTCCACTCAAAGGGGTGGAAAAGCCGGTAGAGGCCGAGGAAGAGGAAGAGGTCCAGCGGGACCTGAGCTGTTTTGCCAATACCACGGCAGAAATCACACCCATGGCACAGAGCAGTGCCGAGACATCAAGAAAACAATAGAAAAGCTAAGAGCAGAGAAGATTCAAGCAACACAAACGAAGCCAATATCGGCTTCGCAGCCAAATACCCAAAACCCTTCCCAAGCTATCCAACCATACTGCCCAGTATACCCTTCGCTAAACTCAAACACTGTGCATCCATCAACAGCGATGGCAACCCAATATTTGCCTTCGCCGCAAACATTTCAGCATTACTACCCACAAGCCATATATCCTCACCTATACCCTCAAACATCCCAACAAGTGGCTTCGCAAAACATAAAGGTTGAGGAGCTGCCACCACCACCACCACTTTCACAACAAAAAGCCAATCAGAAAGAAGCTCCAAGCCCACTCCCAAGCTATGGACACATCATGCCCATTTCTAGAGGATCATCGCTTGCTTTTGAGAACAAAAAGCAAAGGAAAAGCTACTTCCGCCAAGTCAATAACATCTCTGTTGATGGCCCGTACAAAAAGTCGGAATGGTCTCATATGCCCATCACCTTCTCTGAGGAAGATCTCAAGCTCCACAACTACCCACACAACGATGCTATGTCGATCGAAGCCAATATTGCTGGCTGGACGATTGGAAAGGTGCTAGTGGACACAGGAAGCTCTGCTGACATCATCCTAGCAAAAACACTCAGAAACATGACCAATATCAACCCAGATAACCTGGAGCCATCAGACACTCCGTTGGTCGGCTTCGGGGGGAAGCGAACCCAAACACTCGGGAAAATTTCACTGCAAGTATCCTTCGGTGACACATCCAATGCAAGAACAGAATACATCACCTTTGATGTAGTGGACATGGTCTTTGATTACAATGTCATCTTCGGAAGAGGAGTCATAAATGCTTTTGACATCATCATAAGGCAGTCATTCTTATACATGAAAATGCCAGCTCTCAAAGGAGTTATAACTGTATATGGCGACCAGAGGGAAGCCAGAAACATCGAAAAAGCCAGAGCACCTGGTCAGCGAAATGTGCATTTGCTTGAAGAGAAAGATCCATATTACCCAGAAGAAAAGCCAAATATTGAGAAAGACAGCAGAAAGATGCAGAAAGCTACAGAGACGAAGCAGGTGCAGCTGCAGCCGGATGTCTTTGACAGAGAAGTGATCATTGGCTCAGATCTAGAGCCGGACGAAGAAGATAGGCTCATCGAATTCCTCAAAAATAACAAGGATGTGTTTGCTTGGTCAAGCAAAGATCTACCAGGTGTAGACAGAAGCATAGTTGAGCATAAGCTGGCAATCAGTCCTGATATGAAGCCAAAAAAGCAAAAGTTGAGAAAGATGTCAGAAGAAAAGCTGATGCAGTAAAAGCCGAAGTGCAAAGCTGCTGGACGCCAATGTCATACGCGAAGTCAAATATCCAACATGGCTAGCAAACACTGTACCAGTTCAGAAGAAGAATGGAAAATGGCGAATGTGTATTGATTTCACAGACCTCAATAAAGCTTGCCCAAAAGATGATTTCCCACTACCAAGAATTGACAAGATTGTTGATCAAGCAGCAGCAAGTGAAATGATGTCCCTCTTAGATTGCTTTTCTGGCTATCACCAAATCTGGATGAAAAAGGAGGATGAGGAGAAAACCAGCTTTATCACACCAGTTGGCACTTTTTGCTTCGTCAGGATGCCTGAGGGGCTTCGGAATGCAGGAAGCAGTTTCTGCCGAATGTCAAGCACAATGTTCAAGGACGAATTGTTCAAAACTATATTGGCATATGTTGATGACATCTTGGTCAAAAGTGCCAAAAGACAAGATCACGTATCAGATCTAGCAACCGCCTTCGCTCGCATGAGACAGGCCGGTCTCAAGCTAAATCCAGAAAAGTGTGTATTTGGAGTGACAAAAGGCAAAATACTTGATTGTCTGGTTTCAGCTCACAAGATAGAAGCTAATCCAGACAAGATAAATGCAATCCTTGACATGGAAGAGCCAAAGTGCATGAGAGACGTGCAGAAGCTGTCGGGCAGAATTGCCGCACTCAACAAATTCATTGCAAATGCAGTGACAGAAGCACAAACAACGTTGCTGAGTACGAAGCTGTGTTACTTGGGCTCAGAAAAGCCAGGGCTTTGGGAGCTCAGAGATTCACTGTCAAAACAGATTCTAAGGTGGTAGCAGATCACATTGAAAAAGAAAGCATAGCGAAACAACCAGAACTCATCAAATACTTGACCACTGTACGCTCAATGGAGAAAAAATTCAAAGGTTTCACTGTAGAGTACATCCCAAGAGCAAAAAATGAAGAGGCAGATGCTTTGGCTAAGGCAGCTGCAAAGGGGGATAAGCTTCCACCTGATGTATTCTTTCAAACATTAACATCACCATCGATAAAGGACTCAGATGACTCACCGAAGCTGATCAATGCAATAAGCTCAGAGGATTGGCGATCCCCAATAATAGCTTTTCTTTGGGGATACTATGAGCTAATTGACGAAGATGATCTAAAAGCTATGCAACAAAGAGCACGATGCTATCAGTTGATAGATGATGTCCTATACAAGAAAGGAGTTGTAGCTCCTTGGTTTCGTTGCATCTCTCACAACGAAGGAAAAGAACTGATTCAAGAGATACACAGTGGCTTATGTGGGGCACACTTTGGAGCAAGAGCTTTAGTGGGCAAGGCAATGAGGCAAGGATTTTACTGGCCTACAATCATCATGGATGCAACAAACACGGTTAAGACGTGTGATCAATGTCAAAAGTGTGCAGCAAACAGAAAATCTCCTTCGGAGCAATCACAGCTAATAACTCCAACTTGGCCTCTGCAAAGATGGGGCATAGATCTGGTCGGCCCGCTTCCAACGGCTCAAGGAAATCTCAAATACGCCATAGTAGCAGTTGAGTATTTCACCAAGTGGATCGAAGCCAGACCTTTGGCTAACATCACAGCAAAAACAGTTATCAAATTCTTCTGGCAGCAAATCGTGTGCCGATTCGGAGTTCCAAGGGAAATAACAGTGGACAATGGGAAGCAGTTTGACTGCGACGAATTCAGGCAGTATTGCATGTCAATTGGAACGAAAGCGAAATTCGCTTCGGTCTATCACCCTCAAACAAATGGAGCAGTTGAAAGAGCCAATGGCTTAATCTTTACAGCCATCCGAAAGTGCCTTGCAAATTGTAAGAAAAAAGGCAAGTGGGTAGAAGAGATGCCGAAGGTGATCTGGGCTCACAACACCACCACATCAAGGGCAACACAGTTTACTCCATTCAAACTGCTTTATGGTGAAGAAGCAGTATGCCCAGAGGAAATACTACACAAAGGGCTTCGCACCCAACAAGAAGCCCCCAAAGAAAGCGAAGCCGTTGACAAGGATCTCGTTGAGATATACAGGCTCCAGGCAGCAAAAAATATTTCCAAGTATCAAGCTGAGACAAGAAAGTGGCGAGACAAAAAGGTAATCAGAAAAGATATCAAGGCAGGGGACTGGGTCCTAAGGAAAAATCCAAGCACGCCCTCTGGAAAACTGCAACAGAAGTGGGAAGGCCCATTTTTGGTCATCAAAAGCAACAGGCCTGGCTCATTTCGCTTAGGCGATGACGAAGGCAATGAGCTGCCGCATTCATGGAATGCAGACAGCTTACGCAAATATTACTTGTGAAAAAGATGTAAAATGGCTTCGTATCCTATAAACGAAGTCATTAAGTAGAATAGCATTTTTACTTTCTTTCCGAAAGCCCGTACTCTTTTCCTCATAAGGGGACCCTAACCAAGGGGTGAGATTTTTAACGAGGCGGTGCTTACTGTCAAATCATATATGAACGAGGTATTCCCCAAAAAAGCAGAATCAAAAGCGATTGGCTTCGACCAAGTCGCTGATATTTGACAATTCAAATAGAACTGAATTGACCCTACTGAGAGTAAGGCCAATTCAGATCTAAGGAAAAGCTTACTCCGAAAAGGAGTAAAAGGGGCTTCGGTCCAGAAACGCTTACTCTAAACAGAGTAAAAGGGGCTTCGGCCCAAACAATTATTGTATAACAAAAACAGCTTCGGCTAACAGTACTCTGAAAGCCTATAGGGGCTTCGGCAACTTGTCAAAACCCACAAAAGCAGCATCGAAAGCGACCGGCTTCGACCAAGTCGCTGGTATTCGATAACTTAAATAGAACTGAATTGACCCTATCGAGAGTAAGGTCAATTCAGATCTAAGGAAAAAATTCACCCCAAAAAGGAGTAAAAAGGGCTTCGGTCCAAAAACCCGTACTCTAAAAATAGCAAAAGGGCCTTGGGCTCAGACAACTATTTTACAAAAAAAAAACAGCTTCGGCTAGCAGCATTACAAACGAACATACGAAACTGGCTTAGACAAGCACAACTAATAGGGGCTTCGACAACCTATTAGACCTTGTACTTAGCGTAACATCATGCATTCTCTCACGCAAATACAATGCTCAGAAGAGTCAAAGGGGCTTCGAACCACAAACTCTTGCAAGTACAAAACACTTGAACGAATAAAACCCCGCTTTGGGGGGGGGAGGAGGCGTTTCTCTCGCAACGAAGCCAAATCGAGCTTACATTCATTCAAGTGTTTTCAATCAAGACAATGCCCTAGCGAATTACAGTGTTTTACAAAGAGATGAATCAAAACATCTCAAAAACATAGCCATCAAAAAGCTGGCCAGATCTCCTAAATCTAGGAGCATTATACACATAAGCAAAATCCCTAACACCATCTAAATCTTCTGGCTCCACCTTAACTGGAAGCAGACGAACAGCTTCGGCATTTCTTGCACGAGCAAGTTCGACACGAGGAGAACGTTGAATGATGAAAGAGTTGAAAAAGCCAAACACATCGAATTCGCAATGACGAAAGAACTCATGGCAAAACTCCCAGAAATCATCGATTCTTTGACTTGGATACAACATCCGATACTGTTCCAATGCGAAGCCAGATACACACAAGGAACCATCGCGCATAGTGATCGGCATGGGTTCAAGAACACCTCCCTCATCCGGGATCTGAGTATATACAAATTTACAAAGTTTTAACATCCCTCAGCAAAAGAATATAACTCATCAGCTCTATCGAAGCTAAACCTTCGGATCTGCATCAGAAGCTCCGGCTTCCGCTCCACTCCGACCAGCATCGGCACCAGCTCTTGAAGTGGACGCCCCTGCAGTGGCAGCAACGGTAGCAGCGGCAGCAGCTTCGGCTTCAGTCTTCTGCTGCTGCTCGAGGGCGAGTTCCTCGTTGTACTGACATTAAATAGAACATTCAATACCGAAAGCAAAGTTAACAGGATATGCCTGAAGCCAAAATAAATAGCCAAAATGATAAAAGAAGCCAACCTTAACCAGACGATCATATGCAGTGCGCCGAGCACATTCCCTCCCTGTTGCAGACCAAAACTTCCTGAGAAAGAGGCCGCGAGTCGCCAAAACAGCTTTGCTGAAAAGCTTTTTCTTGTCAGGATTCAAAGCCGAAGGAAATTGAAAGTCCCTTCTTAAAAAGCCCTTGTAATGAGAGCACCCGTCATCTGCCAGCATCTTAAAGGCATTAGTGATGCATGTCTGGGCAGCATAATCACCCACTCTGGACAAGACGTCCGGTAAGGACTTGAACTCATCATCAAGCCAGTCGAAGAGCTTCCCAACGCTAAAGTTGTCAAAAGGAAAGGGCAGCGGCTCGGCTCCATATTGTTTTAAAGCAGCTTCGTATTCGGCGTAGACACTGGAGCTACGGCTGAGTATTTCAGAATCTAAACTCTCCTTGTCGGCCTTAAGCTGCTCCACTTGAGTCTTAAGCTGACTGGTTTCGGAAATGAGGGAGTTCTTCAAGTCAACAGCAACAAGAAGCTCCCTCTTATATTTCTCAGCATCCAAAGCAGCTTTTTCCTTCTCAGCCTCGAGAGACTTTACTCGATTCTTCAGGTCATGCTCTAAAGTGGCAGCATCGATTACCTTGTCCCGAAGCCCCTCAATAGTCTAGGCATTAAGTGCACGTGTAGACTCCAGCGAAGTGACCTGGCTTCTGAGCGAAGCAATTTCTGATGAGGCAGACTCACGCTCAAGACGAAGCTGCTCTTTCTCACTGTCCAAAGATCTTTTAAGTTGAAGAAAGCCCTCGTGCTCCTTCCTTAAAGCATTGAGCTCAGCCCGCTCGTTCTCAACATCGTTGAGACGAAGCGGAAGGCGAGCGAAAAGCTCCTGCATAGACATTATAGACTAAAACAAGAAAAGCATAAGTATCAAAAAGCCAGACAACAAAATCAAAAACGAAGAAAAAGGAAAAAACCTGGATACCGCCACTAAGGCTGGAGATAGAAAGCGTGTCCAAATCCAAGGATTTGACATGAGTCTCAAGCTCTGAAAAAGAGAAGCCAATGTTTAGACAAAAACCTAAAATCAATCAGCTTCGTTTGAACAGTCAAAAATTACCAACCATTTGGAGCGATAATCGGAATATCGTTGGGAGGACGAAAGCCGCCTTGTCGAAGCCGATCTGCAAGGGGGCCATACCCAGCATAATCTGAAACAAAACAATCAATATATCAAAAAGCCATTATTAGAGTTAAAATTGCAAGTATAACTGCTTTGCGAAACATACCTTTCGATTCAGGAGCTGGCTCCTCAGGAGCTGGTTCAACGTCCTTGGCAGGGGCAGATTGCTCGGCGATAGCTGGATGAGCCAACTTAACTGGCTCAGTGGTTGTTGAAGCCAAATCGCCAGAGCCCTGCCCAATCTCAAGAGCAGAAGCCGTTCGCTGTACCTCCTCAATATTTGGCTGAAAAGCCTCCTGCGTAAACGTCTCTGAAGCCGTTTGAGCTACCTCCTCAACATTTGGCTGAAAAGCCGTCAGTGTAAGCGCCTCGGGCGTGGCAGCTACACCAGCCAACAAGTCCAAGGACGTTGGCTGGAATGGAATAGACGATACTTCAGGATCAGCCAAAGGACAATCTTTTGTCTCATCCTCCCTCAAAAGCCGACTGAAGCTCACTTCATCTTCGTCGTCGATGCAGTCAAGTACACGCTCACGACGAAGAGGTCGAACAGCAGCTTTAACTTTAATAAGATGACAAAAACAAATAAACAAACCGAAGCTAAAAGCAAAACGAAGCTAAAAATAAAAAGGCAAGTTATACAAGAAACCAACCTCCAGAAGAGGGCACAGCAACTGCAGCGGAAGCTGCAGGATCAACTCGCATAGGTGCAGCGGTGGTAGGCGCTTCCGCAGCCGAAGCAATAGGACGAGGAGGCGCGCTGGCAAGCGGAACTATGGGAAGAGCTTTTGCAAGCTTTTGACGCTTGGAAGTCTCCAGCGAAGAAGTACGCTTGGAAGTCTCCAAGGAAGAGGCAACCCGCTTTTTAGAGGCAGCTACCCTTGAGCGGCTCGAAGGGGCTCCGGCTTCGTCACCACCCTCATCCGACTGGCCGCTACCACGGCCTCCAGCACGCCCTTTCCTCCCACGGCCACGACCTGGCTTCGGGACTGGTAGCACGCTGGGGTGATCCTGAGAAACGAACTTCTTCGATGGCTTTGATGGGGCCGAACGTTGAGGATAGCTAACGCCCATTTCATCAAATACTCGGTTAAGCCGCACTCCATCAACCAAAGCCAAACAGCTCTCATGCTCTTTGGAAGTATATTTCTCACAAATAATTTCAGCCATCAACTCGATGGACTGAACGAAGGAAAAATCAGACATATTCTCTGGCTTTTTCACCCCAAACCTGGGAAAGCAAATATGAGGAATACCTCTGTAAAGCCTAGTCTCAACAGCAAATGGCTTCCACGAAGCAGATAAAATATTCACTCCAACAGCAAGTCTTTCCTCAATCAAGTCCCGGCTGCTCGAGACCCGACTAGCTTTGAAAAAAGCACTTTCACAGCGATCAAAGCCGGGGGCATTTCTGTCGAAGGAAGGGCAAGCGACAAAATCACAAGTCCCGATAGAACTATGCAGAGGAAATGATATCTGCTTCGTTCCGTCCTCTAACACAGCCTCCAGCGCCGGCACCTTGACATAAAGCCAATAGTTTTTCCAACTCTTGTCCCACGTGTTTCTCTGACAAAAGGTAAGTTCCACTTTCTGCTTGTCAGTCTGCCTCCACCGCGCACAAAAAGTAACACTACCATAATCCGGCTCGTATTCAAAGCCGTCAACCTTAACACTCTTTGTCTGCCGATGCCCTTCAAAGTAACGGACGAAGCAGTCCGCATTAACATCTGATGCATTGGTCTTCACGGCCCAAAAGAAGCGAAGTAAATGAGTAATAGCATTGGGGATAAGATGATGGAGCTGC
Source organism: Alloteropsis semialata (assembly GCA_004135705.1). Classification (NCBI taxonomy): domain Eukaryota; kingdom Viridiplantae; phylum Streptophyta; class Magnoliopsida; order Poales; family Poaceae; genus Alloteropsis; species Alloteropsis semialata. The sequence continues at coordinate 44,872,825 of CM014277.1, read as the reverse complement.
AAGCCAAACCTCCCAAGGATATCAGCAATGACATTATCTATGGGCATCCAAAGCCCGGCAGTGAAGAATTCCTTGAATACCACAGCTTCGTCTGGCTCAGGCGTCGGGGTAGTCTCTGTGCCAGGGGCTCGTCCTTGACCGGCCTCAAAATACCCCTTTTCCTCATAGAAGCGAATCAACGAAGGGGTAACACTAGACCTACCAAAGACAGTGGTCTTTGGCTTTTTCCGATAATCCACAAGATCTGAGGCATCGGCTTCTACGTCTTCAAGGCCATCTCCGGCCGTAGATTCAGCATCCTCTGTGTTGTCGTCACCTGAAGCTGCATCTTCCTCGGCAGGTCCCTTGCCTCGATCATCAATAACCATAGCAGCTCCAGCTTCGGGGGCCACGGCCACGTTGCCCTCAATCTCCTGAGCAAAAGCCGCAGCTTCGGTAGAATCCATGTTAACAGCGTCCGAATTGTCTTCGTCAGAGACGTAGCCAATCAGACGAGCGGTTTGCTTCGTGCGAGCCGCTGAAACGATCAGAAAAACAATAAGCAAAAGAAACACCAAAGAGTCATGAAAGCAAAAGCGAAGAAAAGCAAATAGTATAAAAAGCAAAAAGCTTACTTGTGACGAGAAGAAAAGCCAAAGCTTGAGTTTAACAGCTTCCAAAGAAAGCGAAAGCTTCAAACACAAAAAAATTCGCAAAGCGAAGCAAGTGATTTTCACCCCCCCCCTTCGGTCCTATTTATAGGGCAGTAAAATATGACCGTTAAAACCTCGAAAAATGAGCCAGCGTTTCAAATTCAAACAAGCGAATCCAAATGACATCACACAAGTTGGACTAACGAAGCAAAAATATAATAATCACGACAAAACACTTAGGGGCTTTCTCCAACAAGGAGGAGGCGTTTCTCGGGCTAGCAAGCAATCCTAAATTCGTGGAGCTCGGCCTGTTGAAGAAAGCCCTCGTCCTCGAGGGGCTACTGTTGGGGATTTGGCCCGCCGACAAACGCCTTCTACTTATTTTGCTCTATCTCTTGCGTAAAGGCAGCAATGAACAAAGGAGATGAAGCCGATTAGGCTTCATCTGCTCTACAGGTCTCTAATCTGGCTTCGGTCAGGCAATAGGCTTTGGTGACCAAGTCTCGCAGTATACTAAAGCCAATCGGCTTCGGTGACCAAGTTTCGCTGTGTACTAAAGCCAATCGGCTTCGGTCATCGCCTTACAGTGTACCAAAATGATGTTATCTGAACCGAGTTAGAAGCCAATTGGGTGAAGTATTGATACTATTGAGTGCCAAAAGCTATGAATGAGTTAATGGCAAGCTTCGATTCACTCTATATTGCAGGTTCTTGGAGGAGCCAACAGCTTTTGGATGCCGGGAGATGGCTTAGGGTCGTCTCAGCCCGGAAGAAGCCGAATCCAGGAGCTATGTAGCTTTTTCTAGCTGGCGAAGCAGGCGAGGACCAAGTCCAACAAGACCAAGTCTAAGCCAAGTCAAACACGGAATCACAAGTCTACGCATTCACATTGGGAGGGGTAAATGTACCAAAGTGTCCCTGGGTTATTTGTATTACATAGTCTAGAGGATGATGCTTGATCCCAGGGGTATGATGGGGATGCAAAGACCCTTGGTCTCCCTATAAAAGGAGACCCCTCTCCTACATGTAAAGGTTGTTGATTCCAAGAATACTGTTGATAGGTAATTTATTGTTGCTTGTCTCAGTTGTTCCATTTCAACTGTTGTTTGGGTTCATTAGCTTCGGCTTCTATCCCAACACCAGCGTTAATTTCGGCACGCAGCCCTCGAGCGTGAGGGTCGGCCGAGTGGTCATGGCGCTCAGCCCCCGAGCGTGAGAGCAGAGTCAAACCGTCTGAGGTAGGCCAACTGTGGAGCAACATGTCTCAGAAATGTATCCCTTCTCCCCCTTTAAGTCTCTTAATTTCCCCCACAACTCGTCCGCTCGCGATTGGGCTACCCGACCTGATACCCATAGTTCTTTGCACGGGGAGCTGGGCCACGTGCACGCTTTCGAGACCTAAGGGTACAAGTCTGGGCACCCATTTGCTTGATTCTGAGGATTGTGGGTACTTTACCGACTCGTTCAATGGGGATCCGAGTGTTCAGAGAGTTCTTCACGGCACCAGCCCCCGAGCGTTAGGGCCAGTCGAGCCTTTTGAGGCACGCCGACTGCCTTGCAGTGCCGGCCCCCGAACGTGAGGGCTGGTCGAGCCTTTCGAGGCACGCCGACTGTCTTGCAGCGCCAGCCCCTGAACGTGAGGCCTGGTCGAGCCTTTCGAGGCACGCGACTACCTTGCAACGCCAGTCCCCGAAAGTGAGGGCCGGTCAAGCCATTCGAGGCATGCCGACTCATTGGCGGATCCAGTGGGCTGCACAGGTATGGTGTGGCATACCCTACGCCCAGCCAACAAGCATAAATGTAGCTAAAAAAGAAAAAAGAATCAATCTCCCTTCCAGCCTTCCGTCCAGCAGTTGCTCCATCTCCCGACTCGCAAGCTCGGATGCCCGAGACCGCGCTGACTCGCTGCCGGCCTGCCCCTCCAGTCCTCCACTGGACCTCTAGCGGCGGCGCGCGGCTCCCTCCCTTTTCCTCGGCGACGGGCGGCTGACGCGCCCCAATTCCGCCCCTGCCTCGTCCCCTGGCGGCCGACCCCCAGCTGAGCAGCCCATCCCTGAGAAGCCGCCTCCGCCCTCCGGCCTCCTGGCCGGCCGTCCCGCGTCCCCAGCCAGGCTGCACCAGGCTGCCCTTGTGGCCATGCCCCAACCTCCAACTGGTGAGAACTTGATCCCCTCTGCTCTCCCCTGCATTTTCTTTAGTTCCCCCCAATCCCTAAACCTAACTTTAATGTTATCCCAAAATCAGTGATGTATTGGTCAACATTGGTGTTGTAATCCTATTTGTTATTTAAGTTTGTGTTGTTTATATTCCAAACTATTTGCTGTGTTTAAACTATCTGGATTGTAATTTGAGACTTATTATGCCATTTAGTAGTTGTGTACCAAATTGATGGGTAATTTTTATGAAACTTTACCGAATTGCTAAATGATTTTTCCGGTTTGCATATGAACATTTTGGTTTGGCATACTCCATGCAAAAATCCTAGCTCCACCACTGCGCCGATTGCTTTGCGGTGCCTGCCCCCAAGTGTGAGGGCCGGTCGAGCCATTCGAGGCACGCCGACTGCTTTGCGGTGTTAGCCCCCGAGCGTGAGGGCCGGTCGATCCATTCGAGGCATGCCGATTGCTTTGCGGCGCCAGCTCCCAAGCGTGAGGGCCGGTCGAGCCATTCGAGGCACGCCGACTGCTCTGCGGCGCCAGCCCCCGAGCGTGACGGCCGGTCGAGTCATTCGAGGCACGCCGACTGCTTTGCGGCGCCAGCCCCCGAGCGTGAGGGCTGGTCGAGCCATTCGAGACACGCCGAGTAGCTGCCATGTTGAGGAAACGTAGAAATTTCTACGGATTTTTGCGTTAAAAATCAGAAACGATCCATAATACTAGCTTCAAAACCGAACTCTAAAATTGTAAAGACTGCAGGCGGGTTTGAAAATAAAGCAACCGCAAATGGCAATATATCCCGCAGCGGAGGGCCATGCATAGAGGGGGAGCCACAGAAGTAGTTACCGCCAAATGTGCAGACGTGTAGCCGGGGCAGGGCCGAGCCAAATCGGAGTACGGTCGTCAAAACCGTGCTGTGTTCCCTGTCGCAAGGAGAGGGCGCACAGGGAGGAGTAGCAGAGGGGGACAGACAGCATCATTGTGTCGTCGTCGCCGGTCGCCGGCCGGCTGGCTGCGCGCCTGCGCCACGGAGACGAGACAAAATAATGGTCCGCGCATGCCTCTGCCTGCCTGCGGCCATGCATGCACGCACCGGAGGCGACTCTCCGGCAGCTTGGCTCGGCCTCAGCAGCGCTCCGGCGTGTAGAATGTATAGGGCGATATGTAATTATGTATTTATATATGTAGCTTATATATACTAATCATTTTTTGTTGTAAGGCACTTGATAGGCGCGGCAACACGCAATTATGCATGCTGGGTACTATTACTGCCACATGTGGCGCCCTGCTGTTTGTCATGTGGCGTGAGCGGGCGACACACGCCTCGATACACGCCTACTCCCTCCATCCCAAAATAAGTGTTCGTTCAGCTTTTAAATTTTATCCCACAAAGAATGTTTATTTAGTTTGTAGTAAGAACTACTCCTTCCATCTTGGAATAAAGGGCATTCTGATTTATCCTAAGTCAATCTTTTGAAAGTTTGACCAAGTTTGACACAAGTAAAGAGAACTTTGACAAAAGTAAAACTAGTGTTATAGAACAAAAACTCATATCATCACAAAATGGTGCGCCATCAACATCTCGTATTTGTGTTGACCGGGACTCATCATAGCCCCGGAGATGGAAATATTGTATAAAACAAAATTATGCACTAACAAAAATGATACAACCAAATCTATATGATATTAATTTATATAAATATGTTCAAAAAAATCCACATATATGTAGACAAAAAACTGTAGAAAAATTTATATGAAAAGATCTATATTAAAAAATCCGAAAAGAATATTCTAGGGAAAAATATAAAACAAAATTTGCAAAAAGCCAAATGAAAAATCAAATACAAAATTTGGAAGAAACAAATATAGAAAAAAATCTTTTAAAAAGTTGTAGACATATTTTGGAAGCAAAACTTAGGAACGGTAACAAAAAGAAATTGTAGACAAAAAGCTAGAAAATCGACAAAAAAGTAAAAAGATACTACAAAATAGTGCTCCGCTGCCATGCCCGCAGGCGGTGCTGGCCACGGCTTCCTAGAGCCCAACGCGCCGTGACGACTGGATCGCGTGGTCCTTGGCGATGGGCGAGCTCAATAGCGACCTCATGCCTCTTTTACGGTGGGCCTCCACGTCACGCCTACTCGGCGAAGGGTGAGCTCCGTTGGTCCCTCATGCCCTACCAGAGGAAGTGGATCCATGTATCAGTGACCCGATGTCCAGCCTACACTACTGCAGAGGAGTCTCGTCCCTCTTCGGTGAATCGCTTGTTGCGCCACCACCGGCCTTCCCTTTACCCCGTCGGGATACGCGGCATGGAGGATCTGCATTAGGGAGAGGAGAGAGAGAAGGGAAAGAAAATGGATGAGGAATGAGAGAGGCACAAAGGTTGGACTCCTTGGATGGGGAGGAGATA
>CM014277.1:44839652-44863258 GCA_004135705.1 Alloteropsis semialata | reverse complement strand
CAGGTGGTCGACTCCACCGCGGGGTGCGAAACCCTATGCTTTCTCGATGCGTACTCCGGGTACCATCAGATCACCATGAGCTTGGCCGACCAGCTCGCAACATCTTTCATCACGCCTTTTGGCACCTTCTGCTATTCGTCTATGCCGTTCGGGCTGAAAAACGCAGGCGCCACGTTCCAAAGATGCATGCGTCGCGTCTTTGGCGATCTTATCCGTCGGCGCATACGTTGATGACATAGTAGTAAAATCCAAGCGCGTCGGCGACTTGGTCCCAGACCTCGCGGCGGTCTTTGAGAAGCTCCGGCTAAATAAGGTCAAGCTTAACCCCGAGAAATGCGTTTTTGGGGTTCCGAGAGGCATGCTCCTCGGCTTCATCGTATCAGAACGAGGCATCGAGGCCAACTCCGAGAAGATCACCGCCATCACCGACATGGGGCCCATCCAGAACATGAAGGGGGTCCAACGCGTCATGGGTTGCTTGGCCGCGCTCAGCCGTTTCATCGCCCGACTCGGGGAACGGAGCCTGCCCTTGTACCGCCTGCTCAAGAAGTCGGACCACTTCACCTGGAACGCCGAGGCGCAGGAGGCCCTCGACTCGCTTAAGGCGTCGCTCAAAAATCTGCCGATCCTGACCGCCCCGGCGGAAGGAGAGCCCATGCTGCTCTACATCGCGGCAACCACTCACGTGGTAAGCACCGCCCTCGTCGTCGAGCGCAACGAGCCCGAGAAGGCCCAGAAGGTGCAGCGCCCCGTCTACTTCGTCAGCGAAGTCTTGTCCGACACCAAGGTGCGGTACCCTCAGATCCAGAAGCTGGTCTACGCGGTCCTCATCACCAAGCGGAAGCTCCGACATTACTTTGACGCCCACCCCATCACGGTGGTATCAAAGTATCCACTCGGCGAGGTGATCCAGAGCCCCGAGGCCGAGGGGAGGATAGCCAAGTGGGCACTCGAGCTGATGGGAAAAAACATCACCTGTGCCCCCAGGGACGCCATCAAGTCGCAAGCGCTGGTAGACTTCGTCACCGAGTGGAGTGAGGCCCAGACTCCCCCGACCTCTGTCGAGCACGAGACGTGGGTCATGTATTTCGACGGATCGCTCATGAAAGAGGGAGCAGGTGTCGGCCTTGTCTTTGTCTCGCCCTTGGGCGTGCGTATGAAGTACATGGTCCGACTGCACTTCCCGGCCTCCAACAACGCCGCCGAGTATGAAGCCCTCATCAACGGACTCCGTATCGCCCTCGAGCTGGGAATACGGCGCCTCGAGGTCCGAGGCGATTCGGAGCTGGTCGTCGATCAAGTGATGAAGGAGTCGAGCTGCGTCAGCCCCAAGATGGCGGCCTACTGCCGGGCGGTCCGCGAGCTGGAAGACAAATTTCTCGGCCTCGAGCTCAAACACGTCCAACGACGGTACAACGAAGCGGCCGACACCTTCGCCAAGGCGGCCTCCAACCGGAAGCCCGTCCCCCATGGTGTGTTCGCTAAAGACCAGTACGTCCCATCAATCCGGCTAGACGACGAGCCGCCGGAGCCTCCGACGCAAGAGGAAACGGAAGTGATGGAGGTCGACGCAGTACCGGAGCCCAACCTCGAAGATCCCGACTGGAGGATCCCGCTCCTCGAGTGGATTGTACAGGGCAAGCTCCCTTCCGACAAGACTAAGGCCCGGCGAATCGCACGCTGGGCCAAGACGTTCACGCTCATTGAAGGAGAGCTCTACAGGCGAGGCACCTTCGGCGTCCTGATGCGGTGCATTCCAACCAATCAAGGCAAAGAGTTGCTGCGGGACATCCACGCAGGAGCCTGCGGGCACCACGCTGCGCCGAAGACTCTTGTCGGGAAAGCTTTCCGACAAGGATTCTACTGGCCAACCGCGGTCGCCAATGCCAAGGACATCGTACGCAGCTGCGAAGGATGTCAGTTCTACGCACGACAAACTCACCTCCCGGCGCAAGCCCTACAGACCATCCCCATCACCTGGCCCTTTGCCGTGTGGGGTTTGGATCTAGTCGGGCCACTGAAAAAAGCGCCCGGGGGCTTCACGCATCTCCTTGTCGCCGTCGACAAGTTCTCCAAGTGGATCGAGGCCAGGCCCATCAGGCGGGTTCGCTCACAAGAAGCTGTCCAGTTCTTCACCGACATCATCTACCGCTTCGGAGTCCCAAACGTTATCATCACCGACAACGGCACCCAATTCACGGGCAAGAAGTTTCTCAACTTCTGCGACGCCAACAACATCCGAGTGGATTGGGCTGCCGTCAGCCACCCAAAAACCAATGGGCAAGTGGAGAGAGCAAATGGCATGATCCTGCAGGGACTGAAGCCGCGAATCTTCAAACGCCTCGAGAAGTTCCGCGCAAGGTGGGTCGCAGAACTCCCGTCGGTCCTCTGGAGCTTGCGGACTACTCCAAGTCGGGCTACCGGCTGCACGCCCTTCTTCATGGTGCACGGGTCCGAGGCGGTCCTCCCGACGGATCTCGACTATGGCAGCCCAAGAGTTCGTGCCTACGACGATGAGGAGAACCAAGCCTCCCTGGAAGACGCCATCGACCAGCTGGATGAAGCGCGCAGCATCGCACTACTCCACTCGGCCAAGTACCAGCAGGCCCTACGGCGATACCACGACCGCAACATCCGAAGCCGGGCCTTTCAAGTCGGCGACCTCGTCCTCCGACGAGTTCAGAGCAACCGTGGCCGCCACAAGCTGTCGCCGCCATGGGAAGGCCCCTACATCGTCGACCAAGTCCTCCGCCCGGGGACTTTCAAGCTCAAGGACGCTAACGGCCAAGTCCTTACAAACGCTTGGAACATAGAGCAGCTACGTCTCTTTTACCCTTAAAAATACCTGTACTTTTCGCTTGCGATAATAAATAAAGTGCCGCTCTGTTCCGAGTACTTTATATGCGTATGATCGTTTTCCGAAATGTACTTTATATGCGTACTTTATATGCAAGTTCCCAAAACTAAGCGGCGGGCAACCCCTTCCTTGTGCAGGATCGCCCACCGCTCGGAGGCTCCACCCGGGGCCCGGTGCCCCTCCTTTTTTCGCAAAAAATCCGACAAGTGATCGCTCCCGCGCGTAATCAAGCAGTATACTTTTGCGCTTGCGAGAAAGAAACGTCAGCTCGAGTGGCTCTGTGATCGCGCTTGTCCAAGTTCCGAGTGCTCACGCCCCTGCGGCTACGGCGCTGACTTGCGGGCAAAATCCAAGTCCTCGGACTGACGTCTTTTTCCCGAGAGCAATAAAGGAATCGCCTCGACTAGTCGTTGCTTTCAACATATCGGGCTGCTGTTTGTCATTGTTCGAATCTTCTGAAACTGCTCGGGGGCTGCGAGTCCGAGTGCCCAAACTCCCGAGTTCCTACGCCCCGGCGGCTATGGAACAGAGTCTGACGGGCAGGCTCCCGCGCCTTACCATCTCGACCCATGACCCCAAAAGCATTCGGAAGAAAATGGAAATGGCAAGCAACAGATAAAAACACGAGTTTTTTAAGCAACAACGAATACCCTTCAAGGGGGAGTCAAGTTCATTACAATATAAAATGTCTAAGTCTCCTACTTTCTACTCTAATTACTGCCCGAGATCCTTCAGGGCGACGGCGACCATCTTGTCAGCAAAGGAGGAGGACTCGGCCTCGATTTAATCATACTCGTGGTCCTCATAGCCAGGGGCCCATCCACCTTGCAGACACTCCCGCTCCATGCTCGGGTAGTGCGACAAGAACATGGCGATGATCTTCCACGCCACGCTCCGTGCAAGATCCGAAGCTTGCGCCCGAGTTCTTCCCGAGACAAGGGCAACGCGCTCCACCAGGGACGGGCCGCCGCCGATGTTGAGCTCCTCGAGCAGGTGCTCGACGGCCTGAACCAGAGCCTGGTGGACTCCGGCTTTCTCCTCGAGGGCCTTCTGGGTTCGCTCGGTCTCCTCCCTTGACTTCCGGAGATCCTCGACCACCCCTGAAAGAATCGCCTCGGTTGAGCCACTACTAAGGAGAAGCAAGGGGAAGGTTGAGGGGAAGTGTGACGCTTACTTGTCATCTCCTCCTCTAGCTGACGACCAACCCGCACCAGCTCCTGGTTCGTGGCAAAGGCCCTGGCGACCTCGCGCTTCTCCGACTCCAGGTTGGCCTCCAGGCCGGCCTTTTGGTTTCGCAGGACTGCGTTGGCGGACAAGGCTAAGATGGCCACTCGGGAAGTACAGAAAGCAACAGCCCGACAAGAAGCAAGGAAGGGTAACTTACCGAGGATCTCCTCCTCCCGCTTCTGGGCGACTTCTCCGAGGCGGGCCCCCTCATCCTCTGCGGCCTTTAGCTTCCCGGCCAGCTCGACCAACTGGTTGTTGGCCGTCTTGAGGTCAAGGTCGCGGTGCTGGACGTCTTTCTGGAGGTCCGTCACCTTCACCTTCAGCCCCTCGGCTTCCCGCACGGCGGCCTCCTTTTCCCGGTCGGAGGCGTCAGCAGCCGCCAGCGCCGCCGCCACCGTCTTCTCGGCCTCCTCCACCTTCGCCTCGAGGGCGACCCTGTCCTCCTCGGCGTGGGCAAGCGCCTCTGTCCTAGCCTCCTGGGCCTCGGCCAGCCGAGCCTCGAGTTGCTCTTTCTCGGCCTTCAGCTGCTGGACGGCGTGCCACAGCTCGGCCTCCCGGCGAAGGAACAAGGACTTCTCGGAGCTGTGCTCCATGATTTTCTGTACGAAAGCAGAAGGGAGAGCGGTGAGATACTCCCCAAAACGGCGCCACCTTAAAGACCAGAAGAAGGGAACTCGAGAACTTACCCGGGAAGGCTTGATGATCATCTCATTGAAGATCTCCTTCATGTTGTGGAGGCCCTCCGCGAGAAGATGACACTGCTCCCTCTCCGACTTGTCGTCAAGCTCGAAGACGGGACTCCCCGGGTTCTGACGATCGTACCACATCAACCGACCCTCGCACGGCAGGTTCGGGTTGTTCTCGATGGGTACGATGGTCTGGAAGCGACGATCCATCGTCATCATCCCCGGAGGGTCCCTGAAGGAGTCCAGGACCCCACTCAAGGGGCTCGAAGGCCTCGGTGGCTCCGCAGCTGGCCCCCCGCTGGGATCGCCGTCGATCCTCCGAGAGCCATCCTCTGGCGAGTCCTCGAGCACGACGACCTCTGGGGGAACTACCCCGGAGGAGGGCTCGGGGGCTGCAGCAGCTGTCGCCGCCGGGATGGCGACGTTCTGGAGGGCGCCGGTCGTCCCCGCCTCCGCTTCCTCGGGGTCGGCCGCGGTCCCCGGAGGGGTAGCAACCCCGCGGCCATCTGCCCCGGCAACAATCTCCTCGGCCCCGGCCAGGGCCGCGTCACAAAGCAGGGCGACCTCCCCTGCCCCAGGGTGGCTCGCCGCCTCCTGAGGGGTAGGAAGGGCCGCCCCCACCAGCTGCTGCTCCAGCTCGGCTTGGAGCGCCGCGACAGCCGCCTCTGTGGGGACGGTCTGCGTGACAACCAGGCCCGCCGGGAGCGCACCTCCCGGGCTGTCACCACCTCCCTGAGGCACCTCCTCCTCAACGGGGGGCGTCTTCCTCCGTGTCGCCTCCTCGGCCTGCTCCGCCGTGGGCCTCGGTGTCTGCGCTGCCGAGCGCAACTTCTTCTTCGGCGCCGTCTCGAGTGGCTTGTCGGCCCGACTGGTGCATCCCAAGTCGAGGAGTCCGACTGAGGAAGAAGGCAACTATGGAAACAGAAACTACTCGAGAAAGACAGAGCGTGACTCACCTCGACGAGACGGTCCGGGTCCGCTTGGCACTTGCCGGCGTCGGGCCCCGCGGGGACGAGGGTCTCTTGGACCCCGCAAGCGCCGTCGGGGCGGGGGCCGCCTGCGTGGTCTCGGCGCTCCTGCCCGAGTGGGGCGCCGCCTGGCCAGTCGAGCCTCCTCCTTCGACTGGGGACGGATCCGGCCGCCCCGCCGTGGCCCTCACCGGGGCGGAAGGGACCCGCGCCTCCACCGTGGGCGACGCGGGCGAGGCACTGCCCCCGACAGGATTTGCCCCTGCGGCAGGTGCGGGCGTCCGGGGTGCGTCCCGCCCTCCGCTCTGCGCCCGTGTTGTCTGAGGGGCTGGCGGCGGCCGCCTGTCGTCTCGCGGCGCGGACCTCTGGGGAGAGCGCGACGCCCCCGACGACGAGCCACCCCTGTGGGCGCGCTCTGACGGGTCCCGGCTCCTCTCCCGACGCGAGGAGGTCGCGTCCCGACGAGGGTCCGCCCGCTCCTCGGATGCACGACGGGTGGACGGAGGCGTGCGGTCGTGCCTCTCGCGCTGGCTGTCCCCGGAGGACCGTTGATGCCGGCTCGACCGGGAACTCTCGCCCCTCCCCGCGTCCGGCGGAGGCGACCTCCCTCTCCCGCTAGACCTCGGCTGCTGCGCCGAAGGCGAAGCCGTCACCACAGCGACTGCCCTGAGCTTCGCGGGGGGCGCGTCCTCGTCCTCGTCCTCCTCGTCGTCCTCGCTCCTCGAGTCCCCCTCCTCGGGCTCCGACTCAGGGTCCTCATCCTCGGAGACTCGGTCTCCCTTCCCCCTCCTCTTGGCCCGATCGGCGTTTCTCTCCCGCTTGGCCAACTCGCGCTTCTTCCACTTCTCCCGGCGGTCCTTCTTCTCCTTGGCCCGCTCGGCGGCAGCCCGATTCTTCGCCCGGTCCTCGGGAAGTGGCGGCAGGGAGAAGGAGCAGTCTTCGCTCTTCACCTAAAGGACTAGGGATCAAAAGACGAAAAAAGTACTCGGATTTGAATTCAAGACGGATGAAAGAATCCTTACGAGGGCCTTGGTGTTGGCGTTCGGCAGCATTGGAAGAAGGTCCCGCGGCGGGTATGCGGCATGGGCCCTCCCCACCGCTGCCGTCACCCTGCGCTCCACCTCGGTCTCCGAGGGCAGGGGGTCCATCATCACGGTCCCCACGAAGGGGGCCTTCTCCGGGACCATCTGCCACATCTGGAGGGCGCGCCGTCTCAGCGGTACGATACCTCTCGAGAGGTACCCGCCGATGACCTCCGCCACGGACATGTTCCTGTCCCGGAGTCACGCGAGGGCCTTCCAGACGTTCCCGAGGAGTTTCTCCTGGAGCCTCTTCTCGGGCCCGTACCCCCAGTTGTCGGGCGCCTTCTCGAACGACCTCCCGGTGTACTCCGGAAGGGGATTCTTGGGGTCAGTTCTTGAGGTAGAACCACCCGGGGTGCCAACCCTTGTTCGAGCTAATCAGGGACCTCGGGATGTAGTCGCGCGACCGTCCCTGCTTCATCTTCAACACGGCGCACCCGACCGTCGCGGGGCCGCCGCCTTCAGCAGCTTGCAACACAAACTTGAAAAAGTACCTGAAGAGTTCCCAATGGGCCTCCATCGCCAGGTACCCTTCACACAGTGCCACGAACACCGCCATCTGCTGCACCCCGTTGGGGTTGATGTGCTGGAGCTCCAGCCCGTACTCGTTGAGCACGGCGCGGATGAACCTTCCCGCGGGGACGGAGAACCCGCGCTCGTGGAAGGCGACGAGAGAGACGACATACCCGGCCGGCGGCCGGGGGGAGTCCTCCACGCCCGGCCTCTTCCACTCCTCAGCCTCCGTCAATGGCGGGAGCGAGCCGTCCCTCACGAGCCCCTCCAGCTGCCTCTGCGTCACCCTGGAGCGCTCCCAGATCGACATCGCGACGTCACCCGACGAAGAGGACGCCAGCCGTGGGGGGGATTCGGTCTCTCCTTCCTCGGAAGAGCGCGAGCGCGGCGGCGGCGGAAGATGCGAGAGGGCGAGGAAGACGAAGCGCGCGACAGAAGGCGAAAAGCCAAGGCAAGGAAAACCCTTGGCGGCCGCGGCGCGAGGCTATAAAGAGGGGAAGACAGGCGAAACGGGGCGGCGGCGTTAAATGCGCGGGCCCACCTTCGGCGCGTCGCGACGTGCGCACGTCGCTTCGCCTGACGGCCTGAAAAGGCGCGCCCGCCCTCTACGCGGTGGAAAAGCCGGCCAGCGCCTCCACGCTCGGCCCACCAATGGCCGGGTAACGGCCCGGCCCAACAAGCTCCGCGCCCCCGAGGAGCTCCATGTCCCCGACAAGTTTCGAACCCTACACACCCCCGATGACCTCCAAGACAAACTACTCGGATTCAAAGCCTTAACAAGAGCATCTGCTCTTCTCAAGGCTCGGGGGCTACACCCGGCGGGTGCGCTCGCGCGCCCCCACCGGAAGAACCACGACTCATCACTTCTCCACCACGACTAAACCTGGGCGAGAGTCCCTTACTCTCCCCCAGGCTCGGGGGCTACTGACGAGGGTCCAGATCAGGGGTACCCGATCAAGCCCTTAAATCTACGACGTGACGATAATCAACCTTCCAAAAATCAAAAGCCGAAGACCCAAATCAAGCAGATCCTCCATACCCAGATAGCTCGGAGGTCGCCCGAGGAGTTTCCGCCTCCGACTGGCTCCCGATTCGCCCGAAGAGTCTCCGCCTCCGACTGGCTCCCGATTCGCCCGAGGAGTCTCCGCCTCCGAGTGGTCTCCGTCCCGCCCGACTGGACTGCTCGGCTCCGCCCCGCTTCGGCCCATCCGGTGCCGTACCAACTTGGTACCCGCCGTGTCAGGGCATGATGGGCCTCCGTCCTTCGCCACGGCGGCCACAGGAGCACCCGTCTCATCCGAACAGGAACACTACAGTTCCGGAGAGACACGCATGCAGGACACCTGCGACCCAAGGACGGCACCTGGAGCCCGGCGAGGACACCTGGAGTCCAAGGCGGCACAGTACAAGTCAACCACGACCCGGAAGCCACCCGAAGACTTACCCGAGAAGCCGTCTACATCAACCACCCGGGCGAGTACGACCCCGGGTCAAGCGGGGCGCCCACTCCGTCAACACCTACTCCGTGTACGGCTCGGCATGCAGGTCGGGGTTAAAGGCCCCGGGGCAGTAACTCTCGTTGTAATTTTCCTCTTTTTACCTCCTCTCTTCCTTCTCCCCTTGAGACTATAAAAGGGGGCCAAAGGGAGACCAGTGAGGGGGATTCGATTCCAGAACGCTCAGGCGACAGATCAACCGAATCCCCAACATAAACCACACGACGCAGGGACTTGGGACCCTCTCCCTCTCCCGACTAGTTTGTAACCCCTACTACAGACTTGGGCTCGAGAACACCAGCTCTCACTGGACGTAGGGTATTACTCTCCAGAGGCCCGAACCAGTCTAAATCTCCTGTGTCTCTTGAGCCACCATTCGGTGCCCTGACACGCGATCGTAGAAATATTACTTGCCGGCGATAGAGAACCCCGACAATTTCCGTATCAGCATTCGATTATTATGTGGTATCTTAAGTGGATACATTCAAATTTGTTTACTATTATTCGAATTGGCATCCGAATTCGAAATAAAACATGAATATGGATGGATATCCGATATTATCCGCCCTCGTATAACATAAGCACCTCTCTAAACCTTGAAATAAATATATTATTTTGATTTACTTTAAAATAATATAGTCATTGATTTAATTTACTCAAAATAATTTAATTAGGAATGAAAACTATGTTTATATGTTTTATTTATTTATTTATTTATTGATATTTATTTTATTTGATTAAAATATTTTCATAAAAATATATTTTCAACTAATAATCTTGTGTGCATATATTGTATTTGATCTATTTTTGTATGATTTATAATGATTTTATTTGTCCAAAATCATAAAAAAAAATAAAAAAAGATACTTGCTAAATGCTCTCACTCAACTTAAATGGATATCCAAATATTATTCGCATTCGAGCTATTTGTTACCATTCGAATTTGACTTAATACTCATTCCGTCCTGAAGTATAACGCATTCTAGTTTTGCGTACGACTAATTAGATAAACTTTGACCAACTGTTTAGAAGGGAAAAATAATATTTATGACATCCAATGAGCATCAGTAGACCCATTATGAAATATATTTTGATACTTTACTTATTTGATTTGACAAATGTTAATAATTTTCTCTTTAAATTTGATGAAACTTTTAAAAATTTGACTTAGGACAAACTCAAAATGTCTTTATTTCAGGACAGAGAGAGTATATGGTAAAAAACTCAATCTGAATTCGATACATCTGAATCCGTTCTTATTGCCATTTTACCAAAAAGGTCCAGCCAACGTAGGTGACGTGCGTGCTCCGCGTCCAGCAGGGACGAGTCGCCTGTCTGTCAGATCAGGAATCTCAGACCCGTCATCTCCGTCCGTCCATGAGTGGGCGGGTTTCCACGTCACCAAAACCGGCCGGTAAGCAAACCCGTTTCAGCACGGCAAGCCCGATTGCGTCCCATCTGCACGGTCGACTTACTTATTTGCTAACCAAAAATAAATAAAAATGGGATAGCTTGTTACTTCCTGCTACGTCAAAAAAAAGTCGATCAACAAATTTCAAGACACAATACTACTACATGGCATTTCAAATGTATGTCGCCTTACTTCTGCGCTAAAAGTAAGTCAAACTTATATTAAACATTTTAGAAAAATATATTAAATTTACAGGAAATACACTATTGACAGTTTTAAATGTGAAGTTATAAGAATCAACATGTCATCAGTAAGATAAAATTCAGCAGGCGTTTTCTCATATATGAGACATGAATGGTTGAGTAATATGTATTCCAAATCATAATTAAGTGGAGTTTTCCAACACAAGTAGTTATCATCGTATAATGTGTCCCATGATGGTAAAAAAATAAGAGACCCATGTTACATAGTACAACACGCGCATATTAACTCAACTTAAAGAATTAAACCGGCTGATTGGATTGGGACACCAATATGCACCACACCACTCAACTCAACTCAACTCAAACAACAACATCGTCTGGCTAGACTAGAACCTCAACACGCACCTCTCAACTCAACTCAACAATGGCCGGTTCGATTGATACCTCAACACGAGCCACACAAACACCGGCACTCTATAACTGCAAACTCTCGCAATTCTGCAACTCCATCATCGATGTCCTTGGCACATTCGTAGCAAGTCTGCCACCACCATCGCCGTGTTTTTCTACGCGACCAACACATTTTTTTATCCACTTCTTCCCCTAGCGAGCATTGAGGAGAGATGGGAGCTTCCAAGACAATGTCTCCAGTGAGAAGCTCGATGTCACTATCACCTCCCAGGGTGTCGTCTTCCTTGGCCAATTTAATGGGCAAAACTTTCGCCTAGGGCCCAGTCCTCCGAGTCGAGCGCACCGCCGACCGAGCATGCCCTTGTCATAGATGAGCAGCCTCATTAGTGAGACCGAGCCGCCAACCTGCGCTCTAGAAAGCCACCATGCCCTGCAAAGGTGCCGAGAAAGAAAACCTGTCATCGTAGGACCGCTAGTGCCACCCGTCGCCATTGCACGCGATTGCTCCTGCTACCCACTAGAGTCAAATTGTAGCAAATCATCAATTAGAAGTGGTCAGAATTCATTATCTCGATCAGATACCATACTGAAAATTAGTGTTGTATGGTGGGGTTCATGTAGCATGGCGGTGGAGGGGGGTTGCCGCCCCCATCCCTGGGCCTTGCGGTGCGGCGTCACTGGACCTTGGCAGCCTTGTGGGACGCTGGTGATGCGGGTGAGCGTCCGCGCCGTCACCAAGTATCCCCACACGTGTTGCTGGCATCCCCGCCACATGTGCCACGACCGAGAAAACAGCAATGGAGACCTTAGGGCAACTTTAGTGTATAAATTTTTGAAGGGTGCTCCGGCCTGACACATCAATGAGGTTCTAATTTTTTCAATCTCCTCTAGTGTGAAGCACCTTCTTTTGGTCTAAGATAGATCCCACAACTTAGTTAAAATAATCCTCATCAAATGCCCCAGCAACATCTTTCTCCATACGTCTCTCCTCCCTCATCTGTCTCTGCAGGGCACAGTGCCAGAGCACCGGGAGCTTATCTGGGCACCGGTGCCAAGCGTTTTTGCTTCGCACCCCTGCGCTCCAACGTTTAGTCAAGGTGCTAGGGGTTTCTCTCTCCTCTTAGCACCCTCTTGGAACACACGCTGGAGCTGCCCTTATAGCAACTCCGGCAAACCCTCCAAATAACTTTATACTTTAAGTTTAGAGAACGAGGATAAAAAAAAACTCTAGCAGACCCTATATTTTGGCCTCTAAAATATGGAGGCCTCCCCTTAGGGGGTGTTTGTTTTTTATCTAGATTATATAATCTAGCTTATGAGCCAATGACACTATAGTAAAAGACCATCATGGAACATCAAATAATCTCAAATAAGCTACACATGGGTAGATTATTTTAGCTTATTTGGTGGTCCATGATGACCTTTTACCATAATGTCCTTGGTCCATAAGTTAGATTATATAATCTAGGTGGCAAATAAACAAACCCCCTCCCACGTCCCCTGGGCTTAGAGGGTCTATAGGGTGCCCTCTTTCCAAAATAGAAACTAACAAAGTGGACCACTAAAAAGTAGAGTGTTGATTAGAGGGTATTGTTGGAGTTAGGAGAAAAAAATAAGTTCATAGAAAATGGAAGCAGTTCCTATTGAACGAAATAGAGTGTTTGTTTAGACGATGTTGCTGGAGTTGCTCTTAGTTGTTACAGTTAACAACCATGGCAGGATACAGCTAGAGGGTTACCGGATTCAGAGTTCAGACACACCCGGGTCCGAAACCAAGGCGTGATTAGCATCTCTGCAAGATCTCTGAGTCCTGATCCAAGGGGAGGAAGAGCTGTCCCAATAAAAACAAGCCAAGTAGGGGCCACCTCAGACACTTGTTCAGTTATCAAATCTGCAACTGTTGGAGGACGGACAGTCATCCGATCGAAACAATTATGGGGTGTTTAGTTCCGCAGAATGCAAACAGAATGCAAAATGAAGCGTGTTGGACCACGTGCACAGAGAGAAAAAAATATATTAGACAGAATGTAAAATGGCCACAGAATGCAAAACGGAGGGGAACTAAACAGGCCCTTACCTGAAGAACAATTACCCCTAAAGTACACGCATGTACTACATGCAAATGCGGGGCCACATGTACATATGATTTGTACCGCGAATTTATGTCGTCAGGAGATGCGGCTGATTCCCAGGCATCTCTGCGGTTCGTCGGGGCCCCTTTGTCAGGATGCTTGTAACCATACAGCGAGGTTTTATTTGTGTGTGTAGCATTTTCACAGAATAAGCTAAAATTGGATGCCGGCATCAAACCAGAGTTTGAGTGTTGGATTCTGACAAAACCTGTAGATTGCACATGGTATCAGCTTCAGCTGGCCTTGTTGATGTCTCATTGGCCACAGGACAAAAGTGAAAAGAGAAAAAAAAGAGAGATGGCCAGGCCAATGGATATTTAAAATATGAACTTGTTTGTCCCAGGCAACATATTAACAGAATATCACCGTTTTTTTAATAAAACATGAGTGAAAGGATAAGTACTGCTGCTGAATTACCATAAATGATGCACCAATAATGATATTTTTTTCAAAAAAAGGAAAAACAGGAGGCCAAATGGAAGGCTAGAGAACAGTCTTTCTATAGCTGCAGCCTGTTCGGTTGGCTGGTGGCTGGTGCTGATTTGTTGTGAGACTGAAGTACTGCTGGCTGGCTGATGGCTGGTGGCTGGTGCTGATTTGTTGTGAGACTGAAGTACTGCTGGCTGGTGGCTGATAAGCCAAGCGAACAGGCTGGAAGATAAAGACACTATTTTCTTATGAATTGACAAAACATCTAGTATTGTAGAGTAATCATCCGATGCTATTTTGGTACAAAAGAACTATTTTGTAGGAGTACATGTGCTGTGCAGTGCCTTTCGAGAATATCTAATCCCTTTTGGTAAGGAAGAAACAAAATAAAAAACAGGACCCGATGGGCTTTGACCATCTGTTTTTGTATCGCAAACAACGTAAAGCATGTGCATACATTTTCCTCTTGCTCAGAACGCAGAAGCAATGGAATAGACTAATTTACGGTATAGTACCATCTTAGCTAGGTCATAAAAACAAATAACACTTTTAAACAAAGAGAAATATGTATATAACTTCATACCGTATATTTTATATTTTTTAAATAAAGGAATACACAAGTGCAAACAAATTTCACAGGTTCTATATGAATGAGAACAAACACAAAATCATATTCCAATATTTTTTAAATAAAGGAATACACAAGTGCAAACAAATTTCACAGGTTCTATATGAACGAGAACAAACAAAAAATCGTATTCCAATATATTCTGAAAGATAAATCAAGTAATGAGAGGAAAATATTTCATAGAATCCTCTAGCAAAAGATCATGAATATAGCCAGCTATTTCAAATAATTTCCTTGATTCGTTAGATTAGATTGATTCAGAGAATTAGAGAAATAACAGTTGTCAACTAGCAATTTTTGCTGTTGTTTTTAGGAGCAATAGCTGGAACATAGCTATCTGAGATTCGGTTGCTTGAAGCTTTCTTGCCGACATTTGAATAGATGCAGGATTCCGAAAAGACAACTGCAACAGCTATATACATGTTGATAAAATATAAGTACTAAGAATGTGGTTGCAAAAAAAAGTACCAAGAATGTGTAATACAAAAGAAACATTTTCTACAAGAAAATTCAGCTTAAGGTTGAGAATTTTATTGGTTTCTGATTGAAAATGTCAAATATCAATTGCAGTCTCTCTCATACTGAGCATGTGGCAAGTGGCATTTCTTCTGTAAAGGCATACAACTGTGCCAGTTGATGATAATCAATCTTGCTTTTCTGGTGAGATTGTTCCATCACATGTGGTAAACTAGCAGGAAAGATGAGCAAGAGATTGGAGGATGATAGCTGACCACAACTTTTTGGACCATAACCACGATATAGCTGTTCATGTATATAGTCAAGCAGATATCTGAAAGGGACACTGCTGACGTGGCTGCTGCTATTTTCAATTTCCAGCATAACATCCGATTGAAAGAATTCAGAATGTGAATCAACTCAGCAAAATTAGCAGACACATATGCAACTTAGCATTAAATCCACAGACCTGCATTTCTAAATCTGTGATGTATGAGAAAACAGAAAATTCATGATGGTAGAAAGATAACAGCTACTTAACAAATTCTGACTATAAATAATCTCTGGAAAGTCTTGACCAAAGTATGCATCTACAGCGAATTAAGTCTAAACAAAACAGCCATTGACAAGTACAGCCTGATACCCATTCTGATTGTAACCCTGCCTTCAGCGGTTTGATCAACTGGATAAGATTATGTATGAACCTCATGTCAACCCTGTGATTCTCGTAAGCGAGCAATCAACTCATCCTGCAAAAAGCAAAGAATGCGATCACACTTTTGAATTGGTCCTAGGGGGATACAATTGGCCTAAAATGACTAATATAGGCATGGGCAAATTTAAATGAACTTTCTTCTGAGGCCCCAGGTTTTCTTAAAAGAATGCAAAAGAGCAATGAACGAATTTTGTTTCTTACAAAATATCTTCTTTCCTGATGCCACATTTCAGAGTGTTGAAGAGTGTAAATATTATGACACGGTGCATAATATGCTCATCCTAATTATATATAAACGAAAATGTAAAAAGCAATACTACCATCTCTAGGGGATGAATTTATCTGGAAACTCTGAATTTTGTTCATAAATATCTGCTGGATATAAAAGTATTATGTTTATGTATAAGTATTACGGGAGAAGGCTTAGGGCATGCTTGTATCCTGTGCCCAGCCTTGCTTGAGCATTTGAGATACCTGTTTGGTGGGCGCTCGTGAATCAATGGGAAAGTACATGCAGCATGAACCAAGCATGGTTATAGCCCGGTTGCACAAATGTGTTGTTGATGCATGAACCATACTAGCTAAAGTTCTGTTAATTTATTCGAGATCTTTTCTTTGCATGCGTGGGTAAGAGTAGTACACCGTACACATTCCTAAGCTAAAACCTGCTGCCCCAAAGGTCGCTGAAGTACTGTTCAAGTGTATCACAAAGTAAAGAAACCAAACAATGCCGTACCCCTCGCCTAACCTTGCCCAGCCATGGAAGGCTAACCTTTACCAGCAAGCCTATCCTAGCAAATCCAAGCATGCCCTAACTCTAGGTTCATTGAATTTGAAAAAACCAATTTAGCAAAAAAAAATGTCAAAACTCTGCATAACCATAATTTCCTATCATGCCATGTAGTAGGTAGGTTATGTGCCGACATTTGAGATACCACTTTGGAAGTTTAAGAAAGCAGCACTAAGCTTCTGTGAAAATTTCAAGCTCATGGAATATATTTGGAGTTATCCAAAAGGAGCAAGTCTGCAGTGTATTTTGTGGAATGCAATGAAATTCTTCTGAATACAGTCTACAGATGGAGCAGAAAATCAAATAACGTGCTAGTCATTAAGATTTTAAATATAAATTCTGCAAACTCTTTCAGAATAAGAAGAGGATTCAACATGGTTTCTCTTACCTTTTTCCCTTTGGTGGAGAGACCACTCTGTCGCAGAAGTGCACGTAACCTCTCAACTGTAAATGATTGCAGTGTGTGCTGTGAAAATCCAGAAATTGTTTCTTCTGCAAGATTGAAGTATCCATGAGATTCAAGAAAAGTAACTACTTATGCTGGGTTTGGAGAAAAATAAGAGTGTGGTATTCCATTTTCTCGAAATTCTACTAATGCATAAGCAGATTCTAAACTATACATATAAATTATCAAACACAGACATTAAAAATAAAGTCTGTTAAACGTTAAATTTGCGATAACTGTGTTGTCTGCTAATTTTTTTCTGACTTGAAGTGGAAACTTCCAAAAGAAGTTGGATGGAAACTGGCAAGAAAATGGCTTTCATTGAAAACTGGGGCTGCAATTTCTATGTATTGGCTCTCTACTTCCCAAGATGGAAAAAGACACTGAATTCACACATGATGAATACAACGGGGCTGAGGTGAACAAATTTTACCATAGGCTGAAGATCCAGAGGAATTACCCAAGTTAGGCCTCTTCGCTGAATTGCTGACATCCAAACTTCTGGCAGCAGATCTGGTAAAATGAAAGGAGACAACTTATTTCGGAAGTAACTTATGCAAAGTTTTCAACCAATAAGCAATTAGGCACCCATGAAGAAGGAAGCTTCACTAAAGGTCCTGACAACTAGGTATATGTGTCTCCAGTAGCTAATATAATGTGCCGCATGATCAAGCTACAAGCTTCTGCGGATTAATTTCTTTTAATAAGTTGCTGAAGCGGAATTGGTATAAATAGCTCAACTGATATGTAAAGTAGAATCCACATGTTTCTGTAAGCCATTTCCATTGACTTAGTGTTATGTTCAAGGAGATTACCCCTCCGACTATATTTACGCCATCTATGTTTGTGTATCACCACCGTCTCAATAAGCACCCACCAAAAATCTAACGAGAAGAGCCTCCAGTTGTTGATCTCAAATGTCTAGGAGACTCAGATGTAAGAACTATCCTCAGAAAAAAGAACTATATGGTTGGGTTGTCTCGACTAAGTTAAGAGGCTTTTGACATGAATTTTAATTTTCTACTAATCCAGCCTTCTAATCTTGATTCATCTGGGCAGGACTGAAGGCAACACTCACATTAAAACACTTGTTCATATATTGCTGAATGAGACACTATGATAGTTCACAAATCCACATACTGGAATTCTGGTAATGGACCTAGAACATAATGAAATACTCTACAATATTTGGTTTAGTGCCAGCTAGTGTATTGAAATATTGTGTAAAACTCCGAGATGCTTGCCCCTATGAGGTCAAAACTCATTAGCAATCAGAAAGATCAGCATACAGGACTTGAACATGTTATACTAAAGCCCATGGCAATTGAACTATGTTCTCTGCAAATGTTCAAACTAGCCATGTGAACTTGAGCATTACAAAAACATTACTGCTCTTCATAAAAAAATGTCTCTGCAGGTCCAAGCCAACCATGTCAATTCTATGCATTTTATAATAATTGCTGCTCTTCATTTATGGAAAATTTTGAAGTGTGTAACTTAAAGTACAATCAATTTATTTTGAATATTTCATGATGATTGTTGCCCTTCAATCAGTTGCAACTAAAACACATGACATGTAGCACTGAAGGCTAGTAAAATAATAAATACTGAAAATGTACAATGCTTTCTCAAGTATAAATTTTTTTCCAGCCAGCTCCCTTGACTTATCTTGTTTGCATATGAAATAAAAAAAGTTGGCCCTTATATACTTATGTTAAATAGTTTAAAAGGATCTCAACTAAGAAAGTAGGAAATGAAAGTACTAGGAAGACGTCCAGCTCTCACATTTATCATCAGATTAATCATTTTATAAACACCTAAAAAGGTGCAAGTGTGTAGGTAACCATTTTTTTCTTACTTTTATCCCAATGAACAAAGGAAAAACTAAATGTCAAAATTTTAAGTTCTTCTCGATGATTGAGATTAGGAACTTATTTGAACCTACATTTAATCACTCATTCCAACAGAATCATAAAGAAAAACAAACATGACATAAAATTCAGGAGCATCCAACATGTAACCATATACTAGGGTTGAAGAAGGATATTAAGCAATATTAGATATAGACAATTTAGTAACATAAGAGCAACAATATTATTGCCTACGACAAGTAATTCAGTACACATAACCTTAGGGCCAAGAGAAGTGAATCTTTGGCCTCATACAATACAGGCACAGATTGTTTGAAACATGATATTTGCAAATTTTATTATTTACCTTTTCCCTCTGGTGTTTTGCCCTGGAGTTCTTGAACCTGAATCTTTGGCCTCACTCTTCTGTTTGTTCAACTGGAGATGCCTGATTAAAATATTTGTGGAATCCGTCTCTATAATTTGTCCTTCTAATAATAACAAAGATATTTAAAAGTCAAATAAAAATTAAATTGGCATAAATATCACTTCTTCATTGTAGATATTGTAAAATTATGAATAAAATTTGTATGCATTAATGTAATAGGCCATGTACAGGTGTGGTAATTTTCAGGAAATAACTTGTATAGCGAGGAAATAGACAGGCTAAACAAGCTAAAGATATATATGTGACAGATATCACACAAATGTTGCACTTATTTGTCATGAATCACAGTTAAAAAATGTGGCACGCTATATATATGTAATTTTGTATAATACTTAACACTACAAGATCTTAATTTTGTGTTTCGTAATCAAAATTTCATGGCTTACATCCCTTATTAGTAAAAACAACTTATTTCATGGTTGAAGTGAATCCATGATAAGAAAAATAATAAAACAGCTGGGTTCTAAGCACTACAGTTGTGTGATAATAAGGTGTATCCATAATTCTATATCCCCTAGACAAGATACATCACTCAACTTTAACACAATGAAAAACTAGATTTAGAGCACAGTTCACAGTCACTGTTTTCGATTACTGCACAGTTATAGCTGTCTGTGGCTTACAGTGTGTACCAGAGACTATTAGGCCGAAAACATAAATAATGCTGCAAAACTCTAAACCTACAGAACATATAAAATGAACAGTCATGAAGGTATTTTTTTCTGCATATCTTCAGATCTACTGCCGCCTTATCTGTGAAAAATGCCAACCACAATACTTTTCATTGGAACACTATGGGATACCAGAATGTATGAAAACCATCTCTTGATCTACAATTAAAATCGAGAGTAATATCAAGAACAATCCCTAGAATAGAACCTTCTGCGCCCAGTGGCGAAGGCAGGGAGGGGATGGAGCAAACCCCCCCCCCCCCCCCAAGGGATCCTACTTTTCATAATGAGCACCTTTAATTAATCAGCAGTGTGTTAGTGAATGCACCCCCTATACTTGGCCCCCTCTAAGCCTGAATCCTGGCTTCGCCGCTGTCTGCGCCACCGCAAAGTTCATAGCAATCTTGCCACCATCACAACACACACTTACTGAAAACATGAACGAAAATAAAAAGACAAAAGCACAAAAGGTCATAAAAAATCCTTTACATCAGACAAGGGACTACACTGTGACCGCAGAACTTGAATCATGGAGATATCACTAGAAGTTCTCACCACACAGTAAGTGGGCAAGAAACAAAACTGAATGAACAAAGCATCAGTTGTTATGCATTCAACTAAGAGTGCTTCATCTGTAGAGGTGGTAATAAGCTCGCCTACGGCCCGCTGCAGTGCCACGTCCGGTTCCTGCAGACCCAGAACATCGTGCTGCCCGTGATGGCGGGCGCCGGCGCGACGGCGGCGTGCCACCTGGTCGTGTGCTGGGCGCTGGTGTTTGGCCTCGGCATGGGGAGCAAGGGCGCGGCGCTCGGCAACGCCGTCTCCAACTGGATCAACGTGGTCATACTGGCCGTCTACGTGAGGGTGTCACCGGACTGCAGGATCAACGTGGTCATACTGGCCGTCTACGTGAGGGTGTCACCGGACTGCAGGAAGACGTGGACGGGGTTCTCCACGGAAGCATTCCGTGATGCTCTCGGATTCCTCAGGCTCGCCGTGCCGTCCGCTCTTATGGTCTGGTGAGCAAGATCTTTACATCATCGTTTGAAGCTCTTTCGAGTTGTGCTCACTGCTCAGTCATCGATTCGATTCACGTGCTGAAATTCCTTGCTAAAGCTCTGCCTGATTCAACGATGGCATTGGCCATTGCAGCTTGGAGTGGTGGTCATTTGAGCTGCTCGTGCTCCCTGTCAGGCCTTCTCCCCAACCCCCAGCTGGAAACATCAGTCCTATCGATCACGTAATGAGACATTTCTCTTTCAAGCTAACCTGAATTTTCAGATACACTTCCTGACAGAACTTGTCTCTACAGACGACTCAACACCGCCAACTGCTTGTTCATGGTCCCCTACGGTCTTGGCGCCGCGATAAGGTAACAAAGCATTGAGGCAAAGCTATATATCTGCTTGCTCAGTTTCGTTAATGGTGATCACAATGACCGTGATCAGAACATCTGGTTGCGCAGCACCCGTGTGTCGAACGAGCTCGGCGCGGGGCGGCCGCGGGCTGCCCGCCTCGCCGTGCGCGTCGTCACGTTCCTGGCCATCTCGGAAGGGCTTGTGATGGGGTCGGTGCTGATCTGCGTGCGCTACATCTGGGGACATGCCTACAGCGACGAGGAGGAGGTTGTGAGATACGTGGCTAGGATGATGCTGGTCCTCGCAGTGTCCAACTTCTTCGATGGAATTCAGTGCGTCCTTTCAGGTANTGCCGCCTTATCTGTGAAAAATGCCAACCACAATACTTTTCATTGGAACACTATGGGATACCAGAATGTATGAAAACCATCTCTTGATCTACAATTAAAATCGAGAGTAATATCAAGAACAATCCCTAGAATAGAACCTTCTGCGCCCAGTGGCGAAGGCAGGGAGGGGATGGAGCAAACCCCCCCCCCCCCCCCCCTAAGGGATCCTACTTTTCATAATGAGCACCTTTAATTAATCAGCAGTGTGTTAGTGAATGCACCCCCTATACTTGGCCCCCTCTAAGCCTGAATCCTGGCTTCGCCGCTGTCTGCGCCACCGCAAAGTTCATAGCAATCTTGCCACCATCACAACACACACTTACTGAAAACATGAACGAAAATAAAAAGACAAAAGCACAAAAGGTCATAAAAAATCCTTTACATCAGACAAGGGACTACACTGTGACCGCAGAACTTGAATCATGGAGATATCACTAGAAGTTCTCACCACACAGTAAGTGGGCAAGAAACAAAACTGAATGAACAAAGCATCAGTTGTTATGCATTCAACTAAGAGTGCTTCATCTGTAGAGGTGGTAATAAGCTACATCTTTGCTATGCATAAGTCAAAAGGCACATAGCAGTGCAAACATTTCAAACAAGCAGAACTTCCATCAAATTATCACTCTGAAGTGCAAACACTAGGATACCTATATATTCTGAGCATATTGTACATGACATTACCATTTCCAATTCTATGAGCAGATTATAAACGACATTACCATTTCAAATGCTTCGAACATATTATACACGACAGTGCTATTAATCATACTTTAAGCATATCATACATGGCATTGCCATTTCAAAATTCAAATAAGCCAAACAACAATTCAGTAAACCGAAGAGCAAATCCCTCAAATTATACAGGTAGTCCTAGAACAGTAGAACCCTATGAACATCTTCCATGAAAAATAGAACAGCAATAGCTTTAGCCCACCAAGAAAAAGAAAAATGAGGAGTTGTAATAGCAAATCTTATTAATGTCTACAGTGCTGAAGCAAGTAAGGTACATTTTAAGCACAACTCAAACAGCATTCTTTTTTCCTGGGCAACAAAATACACGACATTACCACATACCCTAATAAAGCACAATATTCCAATCTCACCAATTTCAGCACATGGAATGCAGATAGAACTATACCAAATAAAAAAATTGTGCTATCAAGCAAGGTAAGTGAGAACTGTAAGGCGGTAGGTCTCAAATTTTAAGAGGGCCTAATCTCCACTGACCTGGCGGATCCGTGCTGTGCTCGCAGACATAAACCCTGAACCCTCCCTGCAGATCACAGCCCAAAAAAAAGGCCTCAGACCCCCACCTCGCCGCGCGAAACGAGACGCCTCAGAACGCCCGAAGGGGAACCATCTGGGGGTGTTTCAGCGTGAGGGTCCGTACCAGGCTGGAGGACACGGAGCCGGAGGAGAAGTTGCCGCGCGACGGCATCCCGGCGAGGAACTTCGCCGCGCCGCCCCCTCCGGGTTTTGTTGGCGCCGGCGAGCCCTTCCTGTCCGCGCCGCTGGAACCCTCTTCGGCTGCCATGGGGATGGGAGATTGAGGTCTTGTGTTTTTCTTTCCTGTTTCTCAGTTCCTTTTGTTTTTTCATGGAGGTTGAAAATTTTTTGCAAAAAGGAATCTTTCTTGCATGGAGTACTAAATGAAGTCTATTTGTAAAACCTCTTCACGGATGAGCGTAACTTTTCGAGACGAATCTAATGAGTCTAATTAATCTATGATTTGCTACAGTAATGCTACAGTAATCATCCTCTAATCGTGTGGTCAAAGGCCTCGTTAGATTCGTCTCGCGAATTTACGGGGGTTGTGGAGGTAGTTTTGTAAACTGACTTTATTTAATATCTCTAATTAGTGGTCAAAGGAGGGTGAAAAAATTTTCAACCTCCATCTAAACACGGCCGAAAGAATGAAAATGAAACCTGCCCTCCATTTTTTTTTGAGGAAGCCTTCCCTCCAAATTTTATAGGTTTCCTTTTACAAAATATAAAATCTTTCTTAGCATTTACACGAATAAAACCTAGGTTAAAAGTCAAAACTCATCAAAAACGGTAGAGAAGACGTTGACATTGTACATATTTTTAGCCAAGCCTGAATTATTTAGTCCGCAGTGTGATCTGATTTGTGGTGGGACACTCCCAAAAAAAAAAAGGATTTGTGGTGGGACAATTGTCACTGCCATTCCGATCACGTGAGCTTCCATGGAAACTTAATTCATAATGCTTTGTACATGGAGCTAATATTTAAAAGACCCTTCTTCTCAAGTGGCATTTTATGGTCATTGATCGTTCTCACACGGGCTACGGTGCCGTGTGTAAGGGTGGAGCAGGGGTTCGGGGGTTTTCTTGACCTGCGTGAGAAGGTCTTCTTCTTGGCAAAATGCCCAGGGCTGTCTTACCCCGCAGGTCGAGTTTTTTTAATCTTGCTTATAATC
>CM014277.1:44810750-44839586 GCA_004135705.1 Alloteropsis semialata | reverse complement strand
GCTAGTCTCTGCGAGTTTCATTGTATAGTTATATTGACTCATAAACTAGGTAACCGTGGTCAAAAAAATTAGGTAACCGTGAATTATACTTTTCTGTCTTCCCGAATTAACTAACCACCGATTAATTAAAAAATTGAACAAATTAAGTAATGAGCAAAGCAATACTAATCAGCTACCTCTAGGCTACTGGCCACGGCCCTTACCTCGCTCACGTGCTCAATGAATCATCCATCCTGGACTGCTTTTCCACCGTACACACTCTCGCGGGGCCGTGCATATGGGCTGCGGAAGTGCTAAAGATACGGCCCAAATGGAAGCCCAAATAAAATAACGGTTTGCCAAAGGGGATGTCATCGTCTTCTTCCTCGTATGGAGTTCTTCGGCTTCGGCAGCCATGGCGAACAATGGACATCGGACAGGGACGGGTGGCCGGCGATTAGCGGGGCTTTCTGGATTAAAATCGATATGGCTATCCTCCGCCCTTTCTGGCTGGCTCCGAGCTTCCATAAGCTCCTCTCAGCTCCCCAGATCGATTGCCATTATTAGGAGAAGTCGATGGAGGAATGCTCCGTGGGTAGCTGGGGCAGCTGCCTCACCCTGCTGTGTGGGAGCTCCGCCTCTATGCCAAATCCTAGTGGCGTTTCTAAGTTTCA
Source organism: Alloteropsis semialata (assembly GCA_004135705.1). Taxonomy (NCBI): domain Eukaryota; kingdom Viridiplantae; phylum Streptophyta; class Magnoliopsida; order Poales; family Poaceae; genus Alloteropsis; species Alloteropsis semialata. Next base: position 44,838,933 of record CM014277.1, on the reverse strand, counting down.
AATTCGAAGCTCATTTATCCTTTAGGGGTGCGTAAAAATTCCTATTTCACTAATCTGTACCTTTTCCTATGTTCATCTGATTGTCAAAAACCTCTACAAGTCATTTTCTTAATGTAAAAATCCCTGTTGGAACTTCAAAGAAATTAAAGACATCAAATACATAGCTAGGTTACTCAAGAAACAAATAATTATATACATAGCAGGCTACTCAAGAAAAAGATAACTAAGATTAAATGTCCACCTTAGGATAACTTTTACATTTCCAACTAATAAACTTCTTTTTACAGGTAGAGATAGCCGGATTTAATACCAGTTGAGAAATGTGAGGTTTCAAATAGTAGTACCAAAAGATGTCTTGCACGTGATTTTTCATGTGGAAAGTGGGCACGTGCGATATATAGGATTTGAACCCAGGATCTTTAACATCACACGTAGTTTACTATCTCATCGGCCTACACATCATATCTTAGGTAAGAGATTTTTTTTTTTCCTTTCAAATTCAATCGTGCTTCTAATAGTGCTGATTTATGGATTTACTATGAGCACTAGTGAATAGTATAATCTTTTGGAGAAGAGTGTTTATACGTGAAGATGCAAGCCTATGATAAGATGCAAAAAAAGTATGTTCCTATCTTCACCCAAAGGATGCATTGCATCATCCATGGGCCTACTCATTAGTCCCAGATTGCTGGGACCTGGGAGGGGATATGTGTCCATATTGAAGCAGGTAAACATCTTCACAGAGTCATGGTACCTATAAGTATAGGTCATTTCATACACCCATGCAACCGACCACATTCTTCATTTAGTCAATGCATCCACTTATCCTAGTTTCACTCATATATAGAATACATGATGTATTTCTATATAGGAAACCAAACATATATACTCTATGTTTATAACTTGATGAGGACACAACATCTATTCGTACAATCAAAGCTTGGAGAATTGCACGGAGGTAGAGGAGACCAACAAGAGTTTCCAAAGCGAGAAGGTGGTCTAGAGCTTTTCTTGTTTGAGTCTCCATGGTGGAGGCCCGAAGCAAATCATCTTCGAGTCCACTTCCGAGTTTAAGAGCAGCCCACACAAAAATGTCGCCCATGTTGTACACTGGTTTTGTTTTTTATGTTCTATACATATGCACAGAAAGCTCGAGTCTAAATACTATGACAGTCAATGGAAATCACAGTCAATGGGAATCACCAAAACAAGTGGACATCTTGAATTTGCCAGGGTGCTATGCCACCATCTTTTGGAAAGTTGTCTCGTTTATCGTTCTAGAGTATAATAGGGGTGTTTCTAGTGGGGTGTTGGGAGACCTAACAATTATATATTCAGTAGCTATCACAAAATTAGGGTTTGAATTTTTATATTCTATTTTTCCATTCAGAAATAGATAATTTTATTGTAAGTGTGGCTATAAGACTTTTTATTATGAATCAGGGCCCTGTTCTTATTTTTCTCGATTGTGACGGTTAATCCTCTCATGGAAAGGGCTTAAACCTCTTTACCCGCATTCACTTCATATACATCGGCAATTTTTGATTGCGTTCATCATGTTCTTGCTTGTATTCATCGATTCACTTTGCAGGTTAGCCTTCGTGGTGAGGTCAATCAAGTTATTGTTGGTTGATAACCAACGGAGCAGCACTGTAATAGTTACAGGGGTTCAAATCATGTCTAAATGGAAGCTCAGATTGTCAACATCGAGTTATCCACCAGTTGAATTTATCATACCTTTTAGAAGATTAGGTCAGCGCCTCATCAAGTGGTATCAAGATTCTAGGTTCACGTAAGGTATACTATCATTTATCCAAATAGGTTCATTTATCCCAATAGATTATTCTGTTCAATTACCTAGAGTCCACAAATCCTCCACTATCCTACAATTCCTTTTAGTCTCTGCAATTTCGCTTCAGTTTTCACTTTTTTGAGTATGCATGTGTGGTTATGTCTTGTTGCTTGTTTAGTATGTTCACTGTCGTAGTTCAATCGCTCTTGTTGTCTTTGTTTGTGCCATTGTCCCCGTCCATTTTTTAGTCAAACGACAAGTCGAGCCACCATAACTTGACTTGCCCTCACCACCCAACTTGTGTGAATTCTCATCGCACCATTCCTATATAGGTTGCAAGCTGCCTTGTGCTCATCGCTTTGCATCGCAACGCAACCCTTCTGGACTCATGGCGATACGCATTTCTGCATATTCCAGGGAAGCTTTACCCTAGATTGCTGAAACTCTTTGCTCAACCATGATCTGAGTTGGGGAATGTGAAAACTTTCCCTAACCTTTTTTTAGGCAGCTTTCCCTAACTGTTGCCAACATATTTTGCCATGTTTCTGCCTCCACAAAACCCTTCTTTAGAGGTCCTTCATTAAAATGGCATATCTTTTTTGCTGAGACCTCCAAATGAGGTGATTTTTTTATTTGAAATTGGGTAAAAGATTTCGCATCCATTTCTCCTCTCCTTCACTAGGTTCGCTGAATTTAGATTTGTGAAATTTACCTTGAAAGTTTGAGTTCTCGCAATCTAAATTTTTATGCACTTTTCAAAGAAGCTGCCAGTTTTCAATAGACCATATCTTGACTCTATTTGAGCTGAAAATTTTATGGTTCCCTCTAATGTGAAACTTGTTCAGAGAAAAATATAAAAATATTGCAAAAAAAGGTTCAGATGAAAAAAATGAAAAAGATAAGATAATTGTATGATACACTAATTTGTTGGTTCTTTGAGTTCTGTTCTTGGTCCTTTGTTTCATCTTGTTGTGCTACGTCCAAAGATACATCTTAGACTAGCAACTGTGACTAGTACTTCGGATTTTTATTCACCTATGCTAATGGGTTTCAGTTATTTCTTATGTGCATGTCCAAGCGACACATAGTTCTAATTAGTATAGGTTCACTTTGCAACAAATACATTCAAGCTCGACATCCAATTTTGCCATTGTTTGCTTAAGACGATGGTAAGACTCTTGAAAAATTGTGCAGTTTACCTTCCCGCTACTGCCTAGTAGTTGATAGGCATAATTTTGAGTTGTCTTTTGCTATTGTATAGTCCTTGAACGACGAATCTGACAGTCAATATATTCATAATATGAGGAATAACTATGCTCAAACTGACATATAGCTTTACCAATAACCTATTTCCACTTGTATTGTATCAATACGTGTTTTCAGGAACACAAGAATACAAAGAAGGGGAAAACGTGCTCGAACGCAGGAGAAAGCGTGACGCAGACCCCACTCCGCGAGCACCAGGACAAAAAAGGCCCACTTACCAGTCATATCTAGTCCAATCTGTGGGAAGCCGACCTCAGAGGGACCCTGGACCCACCTGTCAACCATCGGATGAAGGAGCGTGCGGAATATTCCTGCTAGGGTTCAGCCGACCCTAGGTTCGGCCGGACCTAGACGGGGTCATGTGGCGCCGATCTTTGGCGGCAAGGCTTCCTGTGTCTCCCCCTTCATGCCAAGATGAGTTTCCATCTAAGGAGGCCGGAAACCATCCTCCCCTAGTATAAATAGGGGCAATGGCGGAGCTCGATCGAAATTTTAGGTGGGGAGGACTAGCGCGATTTTGTTTGCGCACGCTTTTGGATGGCGCAGCTGTTCTCGCAATCTTATGCCTCACGTGTCTATGTGCCACACATTCTTGCATTGAGATATAGTAAATTGCATTCTAGCCTCTGCTCTCTCTCACACATCTCTTAATGTGTCCTTATTAGATTATAAAATTGAAAGGATCGAGTTATTGGAAGACTGCAAAAATAACTTTTGAATAATACCAAAGCTCGTCTTGACAGTCCCAATAAGCAACTATTGGAAATCCTTTTTTAATCTGCCTTTAGTGAATTATATTTTTCTGTCTTCCCAAATTAACTAACCACCAACTAATTAAAAAATTGAACAAATTAAGTAATGAGCAAAGCAATACTAATCAGCTACCTCTAGGCTACTGGCCACGGCCCTTACCTCACTCACGTGCTCAATGAATCATCCATCCTGGACTGCTTTTCCACCGTACACGCTCTCGCGGGCCTGTGCATATGGCCTACGAAAGTGCTAAAGATACGGCCCAAATGGAAGCCCCAATAAAATAACGGTTTGCCGAAAGCGATGTGATCATCGTCTTCCTCACAAGGAGTTCCTGTTCGGCTTCGGCAGCCATGGCGAACAATGGACATCGGACAGGGACGGGTGGCCGGCGATTAGCGGGACTATCTGGATTAAAATCAATATGGCTATCCTCCGCCCTTTCTGGCTGGCTCCGAGCTTCCACAAGCTCCTCTCAGCTCCCCAGATTGATTGCCATTATTAGGAGAAGTCGATGGAGGTCTGCTCCGCGGGTAGCTGGGGCAGCTGCCCCACCCTATTGTATGAGGAGCTCCGCCTCTGAATAAGGGTGGGGTAGAGAGCCCTCAGAACACACACTCTTTCTCAAAGAGCCTCTCTCCCTCTATAATTTATTCTAGTAGTCCCTAGCGTAGTGAAGTTCAGGCTAGTACTCTCTCTAGTAGTATTCTAAGTCATCCTTGGGCTGTTGTGGGATGCAACCTTCGGCCTTGGGTACGTTCTTTACACTTTCGGTATTTGTACAAGTTATGGAGTTTGATCTAAATGCTATCTCTATAGTGTTTATATCATGTTCATGTCTTATCATTAGTTATACAATGTTTATATATAGGCTAGTCAATCTAAGTTACGACATTGGTTCATTGTTCCTTTGGGCTTGCTCTAGTTCCATGTTTCCAGAGAGAGCTAGGGTAGTGCTCTCATGCACGAGCGTGGTGCTCGGGCATGACGAGATGCTTCACATATGACTGTTGACACCAGCGGTGGCAAACAGAAAGTCCGCAAGCGCATGGTTGTCAAAGTAGCTTTCACCCGAGAGTAAACCAGGTATCGAATCCACAGGGAACATGAGGGCACTGTCTAGTTAATACGGTTGGCCGGATTGATCGAGTTTATATAAAGGCTGGGTAGAGAGGATAACTTAGCACTAAGCTGAGAATATAGCTAAGAGAGTTCTCTTATGCTTGCTTTGGGCATCGGGATATCCTAGGCCTCTAGGAAATTACCGGTCAACAGCTCTATGCCGTACCCGAACGTGGAGAATTACAAAGTATGGACAGGGCTGTCACCATCTACTGTCTACCTCTACTAATCCGTGGGGTCACGAGACAGACGAGGGCATATATATTCCTAAGAACCACGCTTACGATAATATCAGCTATCCTAACCTCGATCAAAGATTAAGATACTTTACGAATAAAGCAATGAACCCACAAGCAAAATAAAGAACTTAGCTTTCTATAACTCTTAAATACTTAGCTGAATATCCTGGATACTTACTAAGAAGCTTGTATCCGCCAAGGTACAGGTGGAGGATCGCCGACATGCCGGGACTCCTCCAAACTCTCCTTACTCTCTCCCTATTTCTACTCTAAAATATGAGAAGGGCTTCACCTTGACTTCTTGCTCCAGCTCTGTCGGATACCGATATCCGGGGTGTCTTAACCGACTAGGTTAAGGCATCTATTAGGAGCCATCCACTCAAAACAGGTCATAAGGTATAAGGCTCTTCATTCACCAATGTCCTTTTACCAAGCGGCCCAGCTACGACCCAGCTGCGGTCCGACAAGCTGAGCTCCGGTTCGACCAACCCCGGAAGGGGGGTCAGCAGCAAAACACACAACAGACAAACTGCACTGCCTCGCCTGACCCTGGGAAGGGGTCGGGAGCAGGATCGTCTGACGGAAGCCTCCGCCTCGCCCGACCCCCGCGCCCGGGTTGGGGCGGGGCCCCCACGGACATGTCTTCGCCTCGCCCGACCTTCTCTCCCCGTCCGGGTCAAAGACTGGCCCCACAGGTGGGCCCCAGGGGGAAGGAGGGTCAGATCCGTAAGGCGGGTACAGCCCGTGATTTGAACGGACGCAATGGGCATTAGTTGCTCCAGACGGGTGGGATGGGCATCATACACCTAGCACGGTGACCACTCCATCCTGAACGAATGACAGGGCATTAACACGCTCGTCAACCACTCTGTCGTACCGAATGACGGGGCACTGACACTTGGCGTGGGACGTCAGATAGTCCTGTTTGGCATGCCCGCAGGGTACCCTTCTTGGGCGTCATCCACAGTACCACAGGAGGAGGCCCCAGGAGTAGGTGAAGACCAAGGATTCAGACGGCTTTCTTCACCTCAAAGCCTTCTCCTTTTTCTCTTTCTCTCTCTCTCTCTCTCGTGTAAGCGGCCTGGTCCATTTCCTTGGACTATAAAAGGGAGTAGGGGCCTTCCTTAGTACAGGTTCACGACCCACCCGACTCACACTCATACGTGCACACTCACAGAGACATGGGGACTCTTCCCTCTCTCGACCGCTTGTAACCCCTACTACGAGCAACGCGAGTAACACGAGCAGCCTCGAACTGGACGTAGGGCGTTCGTGCCTGAACCAGTATAAATCCTTGTGTCCTCTTGCATACCATTCGATCCTAAGCACGCAATCCACTAAATTCACTAGTCAGTGATTTCTTGCACCGACAGTTGGCGCGCCAGGTAGGGGCCTTTTGCGTGTTTGGCAATCACCCCAAGGCTTCGGATGGCTAACGACGCTTCGAGCTGGGCTGCCGGGATGCACATGCGTTTAGGAAGTCTGGATTTCATCACCACCGACGGCGGAGGACTGGAGCGAGTCGTCACCACCACCCCGATCGTCGGCGCCGATGCCGACGCCGTGACGGTCACCGAGACCCTCGCAAACATTCGACTCGCTGCCCCGGAGTCCCACGAGTCCTCCGCGGATTCCAGCGAAAGGGCCCTCTGGCGACAGCTTGATACATTCTTGGGGCCACAGCCGTCCCAGGAAGACATGCGCTGCGTCACGTTCGCACTGGCGAATGTCGTGACCCAGCTCGCGGGAGGGGCTCCTCTTGCCCCAGATGCGTTAAATGTTCCCTCGCCTCATGCAACGCCGTTCGGTCTGTGGAATGCAGGCAAGACGGTAACGCTCTTGCTGGCACAACGCATGTGCTGGCCCCTCGCGAACGACGAGTTCGTAGGGGTCATCGACCGTGTTTCGGAGTCCGTCTTCGACCTTCTCAGCGACGGGTCGTCGGAGGCCTCTGAAATGGAGCTCGTCGCGGAAAGCCACCACGTCTCTCGCGAGTGCTTCATGGCCGACACTCCTGAGGGGGCCGTGGAGGAGGTAAACGAGGATGACCTTGAGCAACCGCTGGCACCGGATGTAGACGTCGACCCCGCCGCGTAGGAGAATGACAGAAGGGCTGCGACCGCGCCACCCCCGCGGCTGCGCCCCAAGCAAGCGCGAGTGCGGCGGGAAGAGCTCCAAGAAGCGTGTCGCCGTCTGGAGCAGGATCGCGCCCACATGGAGCAGGAGCAAGCCCACGTGGAGCAGGAGCGAGCTTGCGTGGAGCAAGAGCAGGCACGCATCGAACGTGAGCTCCGCCAATGCAACGGCGGAGCGCAGGCACGCGCACGCTTGCGAGTGCAGCAACAGATTGTCAACGACGATGGGGCACCCCCACGCTTCGCGAGGGCCAGCCAAAACATCGCGGCGGCAGCGGTGCTTCTGTGGGGCCTCCCTGACCTCGCGACACTGAAAGCCCGCAAGGCTCAGCATGAAGTGGGTGAGCTCCTCGAGCGAGCGGCGACGCAGCAAGTCGGGAGCTCGCAGTCTCGGCGACACGGCTCCCAGGCTAGCTAGCGTGCCGCCTCGAGGCAGCCTCCATGTGACCACGACGACTGCAACCCCCAAGATGTCTCGGTCCACCAGCCACGTCTCGAACCTGATGGAGGGCCTCGGGCTCCGATTCGAGGGCGCCTCGACCCAGTTCAGGACGCGCGCAACATACTGAATGCACGTCGCCGCCAGCCGGCCGAGGGCGAATGGGAGCCCTAGCGCGGGCGCGCCCCACGCCGAGGTGGCCGCTACGACGACGACGACGGGGAACAGAGCCCGAGCCCGGACGTGCCGGGGCCTCACGCATTCAGCTCCCGATCTAGAAGCGCGCCGTGCCCTTAGTGCTTCCGCCCCTCGACGAACTTGCCAAAGTACACCGGGGAGACGAATCTTGAGCTCTGGCTTGAGGATTACCGGCTCGCGTGCTGGGCCAGCGGAGCAGATGATGACGATTTCGTCATCCGACACCTGCCACTGTATGTGGCCAACTCGGCCAGGGCATGGCTCAAGCATCTCCCTACGGGCCATATCTGAAACTGGGCTGACCTCAGGGAGGTCTTTGTAGGGAACTTCCAGGTGACTTGGAGTCGCCCGGGGAACCCATGGGACCTCAAGAACCGCCGTCAGAAACAGGGGGAGACTCTCCTGGAGTACATCCGACCCTTCTCCTGGCAGTGCTGTTGATGCTCGTTAGCGACACACTTTTAGTGCTAATTAAGTGGTGCTTTGGGACCAATTCATATACTAACCTGCCACTTGACACTTGAAATAACCCTGTTTTCGCATATGCATGTATTTTTGGAGGATTTTGGTTTACGCAGGTTTTTGAGCTATAAATGAGCACTTTTGGATAAAGACCAAGGTCATGCGTAGCATGGAGGAATATGAAGGCAAAGGACCTAATACAACTCGGATTTCGTTCGCTCTCATCTATGGTGAACCAACCTCCAAGAATATGGAAGGGCAAAGGCTTGAAGATAAGGTCGGATGACTTCGGGATCAAGGTGAATCATGCAGACATATGGAAAGATATCAAGACCCAATCTTATCCCGAAGTAACTGACGTCAAATACCCACATGCATTGGCAAATCAATTCCTGGAGGATTAAGGAGCTTGCATGCAAAAGATGAGGCCGATGCGGGCCAAAAAGGCCCTAGGCCGGCCAGCCCAGGACCTATGGGGTCGGCCGGCCTAGCCTCTTTTTGCGCCGCCTCGACCTCCCCTTCGAGCTAGGGTATTCTCGGATTATTTATAGCCCCTGTACCCCATAGCCACGGGAATCAATCCACCAGAAGTCGGTGAAAACTAGGGCATACACCAAAGGGAGACGAGGGTCGCTGCAAGTCTTCGAAGGTACGTAGGGCATGGCCTAGGCCAACCCTAGCCGCCATGGCCTCCATGCGCGGTTGTGCCATGGCGGAGCTCAAGAGTCAAGCCCCAAGATTCATCGGGGTATGTACACACATGATGGTGATATCAATCTAATCTAGATCTAGTTGTCTCAACCTTGGTCTACTTCTTTGATGCTTTATATTCATATGTACGATCGTCATATGTTCTTAGTAAGATTAGATCCAATCTTGGTGATTAGTCCATATCTTGCGGATACATTGAAGTAGCGCGTTCTAGCTAGTCCGTCGATTACGCCGGTGTGGTGACAGCACGACGGAGGGAAAAGTTCTAGCGATGACGTGATGTTGAGTCGGATCAATGGCGAGTACAATGGGAGTTGTCGCAAGCCACTACAAGAGGAAGCTCGTTGAGCGCTTACTAGTTGGTTGGGTAAAGCTTTGGGAAACCTTAGGTGTTGGCACGCATCTCGCGGTGGTGACCATTGGAAAGTAGGCCGTTTGCGAGCCGCCTTTCGGAGAGAAGACTCGGGTACCTTTGGTAGAGATGCAATCTATTGTTTTGATCACCTTTTGACTAAGAGCTGTACCTAGAGACGATTGGACCCTTCGTTAACCTTGGTTATGCTATCTTTGCCTATGCTTTCGGATGCGATCAACCTTTATGCTCACTCACATCTTAAAGCTTTACCTCTATATGCAATCAACGCTTAATGATAGGGATAGATCCGTTAGATTAGATGGAAAACCCTAGGTAGTTCGTTGTCGATCCACGGATTGATAAACCTTGCATGAATACTCTAAGGGAAAAGCTACGATGATCCGTGCGCTTGCGGTTCACAATTGGCACGTCTATGGACCGTCAACAAGCTTTTCTGGCGCCGTTGCCGGGGATCGGCAACTCGAACCCTAGGGAAATCTATCTAAGTTTTTGGACTAACCCTAATTTTATTATTGCATATATCCTGTGTTTCTTGTTTGTGTCCATGAATGCAGGTAAAACCCTAGACACAAAGCAATCGAGAAGTTCTCAACATCTGGACTTTGACAAGTCCAAATCTCGCTCAAACAAAGTTGATGGCTACGTGAAGATCCGCTCTTTAGTGGTAGGTGCTAACTTTTGTTAGTGGCCCATCATCTGCTATCGAGCCCGCGCACAAAACAAGTGAAGATGAACAAGGTATGCCACCGTGTCAACTAATTTTTAAGACTAACGTTTCTTGGAGAATTGTTTGTTCAAGCTATAGGTGATGAATCATGCCCCAAAGAAGTCATGAGATCCGATCATCAACATCTCTGGAAGGTTGCTGTTGAGACCAGTTTTTTGCCCATGATCAGAGAGGTACTATGGAGAAAAATTAGAAAATATGAAGCTCCATCAAGTTTTCTTTCCAACGCATCTAAGAATCGTGAATTTTGGAGATCGGTGCAAGGAGTTATGGTAAAATCTTTCAACACTATGCGTTCTGAAATCGCTCTGGACAGAACGTCGTGCCGGAGTAAAACAAGCATAACTCTTTTATTCGGAGTCTGTTTGGAGTGAATGAGAACTCATTGGAAAGAGAATTTGATGCACATTGCAATAAGTTTGGTACATTTTCTGCACTAGACGAAGAGCAATTCAATAAAGAACAGGCAGCAGCAAACAATGGAGAAGGTGATGATGATGTCAAGGGAAGATTGGAGGGCCTTGAGCATGAAAGATGATGATTTGAAGTTGATCAAGACTGGAGGCAACAAGATTAGAAGCACCATGACACCACCAATCTTCTCTAGTAGGATACTTAATAAGCTTCTAATTGAGTGATGCTACCAACGAAGGAAACCGCTCAGATCGTCGACGCAAAGCACAAGAGCCACCCATGATCCCGGTACCTTGGGTAAAGCAAGAACAATGGAGAAGACACATCATTGGAATGCCACTTGCTGGTGAATCAATGGTGATGACCTTGAAGCTTAGGGATACACAACACGACGCTCCAAAGACTACAAGATCAAGATCATTGACATCTCAGGATCAATTCGCAAGAAGTTACTGTTTGCATCAATGCCGCCGGTGCTGACTGACCAATAGTACTGGATCATGTACTTTGATGGGTCGCTGGTTAAGACTGGCGCAGGGGTCGGACTAGTCTTCGTCTCCCTGCTAGGGGTGCAGATGAAGTACATAGTTTGCCTATACTTCCCGGCTTTGAACAAGGTGGCCGAGTATGAGGCCCTCATTAATGGCCTGAAGATCACGATCGAATTGGGATCCGACACCTCGAAATCAGAGGCGACTCTCAGCTCGTGGTTGACTAGGTCATGAAAGAGTCGAGCTGCAAAAGTGAGACCATGGCCGCATACTGCCGAGAAGTCCGGAACCTTGAGGACAAGTTCGACAGCCTCAAGCTAAAACACATTAAGCGGCGATTTATCGAAGCCGTTGACGAGTTGGCCAAGAAAGCATCCGGTTGAGAACCAGTCCCGACTGGTATCTTTGCCAGCGACCAACGAAGCCCGTCGATCAGCATCCCGAGCCCGGAACAGACAAACGTGGTGCCGTCCACCCAAGACTCGGCAAAGCCACCCACCCAGGGCTCGGGGGCTGACGACGCCCCGACCACGACCACGACTGAGGTCATGGAAATCAAGGACTCCGCGGCTGACACCGACCCGATCGACCAAGCTTTGATCGACCTCTTAGCCTTGGCGATGGCCACGTTGACCCAGGGCGAAGCCGCCGAGGCCGACCCCACAGTCTGGTGACGACCTTTTCTTGATTGCCTCCTAAGGGGAAAGCTCCCCGAGGACAAGGCCTAGGCCCGGCGCATCGCGCATCGTGCCAGTCCTATACAATCGTGGGAGAAGAGCTCTATAGACGGAGCCACACCAATGTCCTCCAGCACTGCATTCCCATTGAATAGGGAAGACAACTGCTGAGAGACATACACAGAGGGACATGCGGCCATCATGCCACCCCTCGAAACCTCGTTTGAAACACATTCCGACAAGGTTTCTATTGACCAACGGCAGTAAGGGATGCCATAGAAATCATGCGCACTTGCGAAGGGTGACAATTCTACTCCAGGCAAACCCACCTGCTCACTCAGGCCCTCCAAACCATCCCCATTACATGGCCATTCGCGATCTGGGGGCTGGACATGGTCGGGCCCTCAAGGAGACGCCCGAGGGCTTCACCCACTTGCTTGTCGCCATCGACAAGTTTAGGAAGTGGATTGAGGTCCGTCCCATCACAACGATCCGATCCAAGGAAGTGGTCAAATTTTTTCTCAACATCATCCATCGCTTTGGGGGTCCCAAATTCCATCATCACGGACAACCGTACATAGTTCACTAGGAAAAATTCCTGCAATTCTGTGACGAGTACCACATCCGGGTGGACAGGGCAGCCGTCACAAACCCCCGCACGAACGGGCAGGTCGGACGCGCGAACGGAATGATCCTCCAAGGCCTAAAACCTCGAGTCTTTGAACGACTGATGAAATCGTCGAAGAGCTCCCCGTGGTGGTCTGGAGCCTGCGGACAACAGCCAGTCGAGCAACCAGGTTTACCTCATTCTTCATGGTGTAAGGTCAGAGGCTATCCTCCCGATCGACCTTGACTACGTCTGATCATCAGAGGCGACAAGGTCCGGGATAGGCAGCTCGGACTCTGCTGGTTGCCTGACGCGGACCCTTGGCATCCGGGGTTGACTGGTCGGCCACAGCCTGGCGGACAGCACCAGGAGCCTTGGGGTCGGCCTCCATCGCGGGGACCGGTGAAGCCGGTGGCATAATCCCGATGACCACCGAGCCGCCCGGTCAGCCGCTCGCGTCCACCGACCCGAGCGCCTCCCGTGCCAGGGGTTGGTGAAGCTTATCCCCACTGATAGCGCGGTTCTCACCACTTGCCGCACAGTCATCTTCCTAGGCGCCAGCCCAAGGGGCACAACCCGACTCCCCACCCTGCACCAAAAACAATCTAAGAAACCAGACGTAACAAAGGATGGGCAGGGTCGGAGGATGCGAGAAACACCTGGAACGCCGAGCTTGGCTTTTTCTGCGGAGGCTCCTCTGAGTCCGTCCGCTCGAGCTGCGGACATTTACCCTTGTCGGTCCCCGGGGTCGATGAGGCCCTGAGAGACACAACTCCCGAGCCTGGCCCAGAGTCAGGAACGGCATCAACAGCGGCGGTGGCGGAGGCGATGGCGCCTGAGCTCGACCCGCTGGGTCGTTGTGGGTATTTCTTACGATCGCAGATAAATCCGCAAGCACATGGATACCGTTGTAGCTTTCACCCGAAAGTATTCAGGTCATCGAATCCACAGGGAATGTGTGCACTAATCTTCTAACCAGATCATCCAAGGACAACAAGAGAAATGATGGCGATGGCAGAGAGGATTCCCATGGTTAAGGACCTTGATGAAGGATAAGCTCAGCATCTATGGTTTGCTTGCTTTGGGCACCGGGGTATCCTAGGCCTCTAGGAAATTGCCGGCACACAGCTCTACGCCGTACCCGAACGTGGAGGATTACAAAGGACGGACAGGGCTGTCACCACCTGCCGTCTTCCTCTACTAATCCGTGGGGTTACGAGGCAAATGAAGGTAGTTGGTAACCTAAGCACCACGCTTAAGATATGTACTACTACTCTAATCTTAGCTAGAGACTAGAGCACTTTATAAATAAAGCGACGAACCTGCAAGCAATAATAGAAGATAACTTACTTAATCAAGAGTATTTAATACCATTAGAGATCACGAACACTTACTAAGAGAAGGAAGCATCTGTCGAGGTAAAAGATCGGGGAAGAGTGCTGACAGCCCTGGCACTTCCCCGGACTTCCCCTCACTCTCTCCCTAGTCTCTAGATACTACACTGGATTAGAGCTTCGCCTTGGAGTGGAGCTTGTGACTTCTCAATCTTGTGTGTCTTGAGAGTGAGGGGTAGGGGTCTATTTATAGTGTAGGGAGTGCTTTGGGAGAGTGGAGATCCTCCCTAGGTCCTAGGGAATATTCCTCCCCAATCCCTCTCCTTCCTCCACCTGGCCCAGAATTGACTCTCCTACGTCGGTTTCGCCCTTGAGGACTCGTGCACGCACTTCTGGAGACGGTGGGGCGAAGAACCAGCGCGGATCCCATGCACCTGAACTGGAGGAAAACCAGCCATGAACCGCGCCTTCCCCTCTGTTCTGGACGTTGGTGGAGAAAACTGGAAGGAAACCAGAGGGAAACCTCTAAAACCGGCCCGTTCAGCCTGGCAGACCCGCGCCTGACTACTCTCCTCCTCTCGCTGGGTGCCAGCTGTCCTGGCGGGCGGCTTCCCGCGCATAAACCGGCGCTCAGCGTCTCCTCGCGCGCAGAGTGCCGCTGGGCCGCGGCCCTCTAGCTTGGCCGCATGGGCCAGCTTAGCCGGGCCGCTCCTGGGTCGCCTTGGCCTGGCCCCGCCTGACTGCGCCCACGGTCGCTTGCTGCTGGCGTCAGCGTCCGGGGTGCTGACATCAGCGATGACGTCAGCACCTCATAATATATTGCAGCCTTCATATCATTTTCTTCCGAACTCCAAATCCTATGAACAATATACCCATCGGAATCGTCTCGATGGGAGCTACACAATGGTGCACTACAATTAGGCATTTGAGATACTCTGTGATATTGATATTTTATATCTCATCTCGAGCCCATAGTGTCCCTTTCCTGCATGACATGGTAAAACACCAACACTTGTGGAAATAGTTAGTAATAAATCCTATCACTATGTTTGGCATTTATATTTAACGTATTTTCTGCAGGAGTTGATGGTCAAAAGTGGTACTTAACGACCATCAACAAGCTCCTCCACACTTAGCCTTTGCTCGTCCTCGAGTAACGCTTAAGACTAAGGCGGAAAACATGACTCCAAATGATATGATGCAAGCATATAAATTATTCCAAAACATACCCGCACTTGTGAATTTTGAAGTGTCTATCATGTCATCTTGGGTGGTTGAAGAACAGAACAGCCTTGATTCAAGTCATCTCAACTCTTCTGTTAAGTAACTTGGGTTTTGGATGGGTTTTCAAAAACATAACCTTACTTAGCTCCTCAAATGATTCTCTCAGATCGCTCAATGTGTATGATTCCCTACCAAGGCATTTTCTTGCCTTCTCTCACCCTTACTTCTAAAAGGCTTATCTGTAGCCCAAGGTAGGAGTAAAGATAAGGCATACTTGCATCACATATATTGCAAAGTCAAAGAGTGGATCCAAGAAGAAAACTATTCATACAATCTGATCAAGATGTGCATGTGTGTGGGACAATGGAATTGTAGCTCCTTTTTGTCTAATCTCTCTCCTCTTGAAAATATTTTGAGAACATGGCTATCTATATTTTTTTCTCTTTTTTTCACGCTCAATGCTTTTATGAGCATGTGTTTCTTCTTCTTCTTCTTCTTCTTTTATTTTCTTCTTTTTTCATAGCCCATGTCTCTTCTGCAAAGGATATTTGGAGAGGGAGAGATCAATACTTATATGGACATTTATTTTGTGGATGAATGAATATTGCTAACTTCCAGTGTAGAAGTTTAGCATGTGTATATGGCGTGTATGTGATCTTGTTCATGAAAGCATGAAGAGCATCTTACAAAGGGTCACAACAATTTGACAAAGCTCAATGTGATAGCAAGCAGCATATGTGTATAGGTTTTGCAATGTGAACAACATATGGCTTTGGTAGGAATAAAGTATCACTGAGGAGCTTTGTAAGGCTATTGATTTTAGGGTTTTGCAAGAAAAACATCCCAAGCACTTTATACAGAAAGAGCAAGATTTCTTTCATCATACCATATCTCATTAATCAACCATTTAGATAAACATGTTTTCCTAAAAATGTATGTTCACAAGTAGCAGGCGTGCAAGGAATAAAGAATATGCAAGCCAATCAAGGATAGACATGTAAACCAAAGGAGCATCCAAGTTAATTCTGGCATTGGTTTAGTTTCAGTGATCATCTCAAGATAAGGCTTATTAAACTCATGAATCTGAGAGGGTGAGGGACAGGATGTGCATACCATCGCTTCGGACGAAAAAGTGGACGAGAGGTGCCAGAGTGCCTCGGTCGCCTTGATCTTTCTTGAGCTGACCTGTGCGATGTTGTACATCCTGTCTGTCAGTGGTCTTGAATATATGCACATCAGAAAACTAGAGACCCCCACACTTGATCTTGTACCTGCATTTATTCACACATGGTGGAAACAAAACAATGGCTCTTTGGTTTTAAAGACCAGGAGCCTTATTGAATTCAAATATTTATTTATTTAGTTATGCAAATTTTTATGGAACATTTTTTTATAGAGCAAGATTAAAGACCAACATCACCTAAAAACCAAGATAGAATTTTGCACAAATGGAACCTGTTGCGAAATACTTACCGACCTCCCCCACACTTGGATTTTTGTGTCGCGGGACTCCAAAAATCAAGTGTGTTGGCTTCCTTCAAAATTCATTCCACGAACAAAACTTACCAAGGTGTTACTGCTGATGTAGCTCCATGTTCTTAAGCATCATCTGTCCATCATTCTTCTTAATCTCCACCTAAATGGTTAGCGACCGCGACCAAAAATACCCGAAGGAAAGTTTATACTAAAAACATGTTCTTGCTTTTATTTGAAAGGAAAAAAATAAATGATAATCCGGGTCATCTCCCGGTAGTGCTTTGTTTATGGTCTGAAGCTAGACCACCGGGGAATCCTCACATTGCTGCTATCATTGGCGATGTAGTTCCCAACTCTATCATCAATTGTAGATGTACCATTGAAGTTCTAGCTGCAATGTTGGTGCCAAAGATGCAACACGAAATCTGCAATGTTAATGATAAACAAATGCATCCACAACCAACCTCCTAAACATTTTAGAAATGAGGACCTTAAGGTGGTTGTAGTCCTCCTGCGTGCTCGGGGCACAAAGCGTGACTAACTCTAGAGATTTATTAAATGAGCATGACTCTTGTGGGATTTCGAAAGAGAAGGTTTCATGCTCATTTATAGAATCATGTCGTTTGGACTCCAGAAGCAATACTTCAAATGTGTCCATGGCCCTTGGGTTCTCCAACTCAAGAGGTTCATCATTGAAAATCAGAGTTATTTCTCGACCATTATGGAGAATAACTTCCTGAGGGCCCAAGGGACATGGCTTCCGCTTGATTGAAGGTGATCAAGGTCGCTCGAGATGAGAAGTAGGTTCGAATGGCGACACAAACATCACCTTCTCGAGCGAGTTATGCTTGGGAGATGACTGTGCCCTTGGAATTTCTGAGCAAGAGATTGGATTGGCAAAAGTAGCTTTCCCAAGCGTGTCATGAAGGCTCCCATGAGATGCTTCTTTTTGGAAAAGCTTTTCTAGTGGATGGCCTAGGAGAAGATCAAAATCGAGGGTATCGAAGATGTGGAAGTCTAAGTTTACCTCAATTTTATCTAACGTGATCGCCACGACACTTGCGACCCCCCGACATTGAAGGATGTGTCCAAAAGGACAACTTTTGAGATGCGTGTCGGATGGCCTTAGCGGAACATCTCCCAAGAGAGCGTACGCTATGTGCCATGGCATGACATTGATCTCCATGATAGGGTTGAAATGGGCTTCAACGACAGTTCCCCTTATATAACATGAAAGGATTATGGAAGTTGGACTATTCCAAATTGCTTCAGAAAAGTGCCTCACTCAATCCGACCATTCCTCCTTTATGGCTTTCACAAGAAATGCTTCGTTGGGAGGATCGGGAGGATGAGAAAGAGGGAGTGTCGAAGCCTTCTTGTGCCCAGAGTATTCTGAGGTGTTTTCATGGATTTCATATAGATCATCCTCGAATTTAAAATTGAATCTTGAAGGTTGAATTTCTTCTTCCTTCATGGATTTTGGTTCGGGAGTGGGCTCTAAGGCTAGATCCTGCGAGGTGAATAGGTTTGGCTCGGATACGGCCATTCTAGGATCATCTTGCTCGGATCTTGTCTCAGAACTGTGCTGGGGTTCATGCTATTTTTCGGTGAAGGGAGTGTTTTCCAGAATCTTTTCTAGAAGAGCTCTCCCTTCATCTGGGGTTACGTGCATGAATGAACCTCCGACGGCACCATCTAGGATGAAAGCAGCTTCACCGATTAGGCCCGATCGAAAATGTTGCATGAGCATGAAGTCGGGTATGCATAAGTCTGGGCCAAACTTATTTAGTGAAACAAATCTTTCCCAAGCTGCACCTAGAGTTTCCTTCTCACCCTGCTGGAAGCAAACGATCTCCCTCTGAAGGGCACATATACGGTGAATGGGAAAGAAGTAAAGACAAAACTTGTCTCATAGTTTTCCCCAATTTCCATTTACGTCCCTGATGGTCTGGTAGTACCATCTCCTTGCCTTCTCATTGAGAAAGAACGAAAATAACTTCCATTTGACGGTCTCTTGTGTCATGCCTGAGATCCTTAGACATGAGCACAACAACTCGAAGTCTTGCAGATGATCATAAGGATTTTCGTTGTTGGCCCCTGAGAAGGATTTCTTCCGACCATGGCTATAAAGCCGGGGCGGAGTTCAAAGCTAGATGTGGTGATTGGTTGATTAGAGGGTGGTAGCTCAAAGAACTCACGCCTTGGAGCAGAGAAGTCTAGAATAGAATATTGCTCCATGGTAGAGGAGGTAAGTGGTAAGAGAAAACTAAAGGAAAATAAAAAGATATGAGGACGAATAAGGTTCGAAGATAATACAACAACCATTCCCCGGCAACGGCGCCAGAAAGCTTGTTGGTATTACTTATGGTCGCAGATAAATCCGCAAGCGCACGGATACTGTCGTAGCTTTCACCCGGAAGTATTCAGGGCATCGAATCCACACGGAACGTGTGTACTAATATTCTAACAAGATCGTCCAAGGACAACAAGAGAAATGATGGCGAGGGCAAAGAGGATTCCCATGGCTAAGGACCTTGATGAAGGATAAGCTCAGCGTCTATGGTTTACTTACTTTTGGGCACTGGGGTATCCTAGGCCTCTCGAAAATTGCCGGCATACAGCTCTACGCCGTATCCGAATGTGGAGGATTACAAAGGACAGACAGGGCTGTCACCACCTGCCGCTTACCTCTACTAATCTGTGGGGTTACGAGGCAAACGAAGGTAGTTGATAACCTAAGCACCACACTTAAGATATGTACTACTACTCTAATCTTAGCTAGAGACTAGAGCACTTTATAAATAAAGCGACGAACCTGCAAGCAATAGTAGAAGAGAACTTACTTAATCAAGAGTACTTAATACCATAAGAGATCACGAACACTTACTAAGAGAAGGAAGCATCCGTCGAGGTACAAGATCGGGGAAGAGTGCTGACAGCCCCGACACTTCCCCAGACTTTCCCTCACTCTCTCCCTATTCTCTAGATACTACACTTGAGTAGAGCTTCACCTTGGAGTGGAGCTTGTGGCTTTTCAATCTTGTGTGTCTTGAGAGTGAGGGGTAGGGGTCTATTTATAGTGTAGGGAGTGCCTAGGGAGAGTGGAGATCCTCCCTAGGTCCTAGGGAATATTCCTCCTCCAATCCCTCTCCTTCCTTCACCTGGCCCAGAACTGACTCCCCTACATTGGTTTCGCCTCTGAGGACTCGCGCACGCACTTCTGGAGGCGGTGGGACGAAGAACCGGCTTAAAACCGGATCCAATGCACTTGAACCGGAGGAAAACCAGCCATGAACTTTCGGGGATAGACCCCCGGGGGTACCCAGAAGGCGGATTGGCCCAACCAGCAAGGGGGCGGCCCAATCCGAGTGCTATCAGGCCGGGTTGTCAGACTGGATGGCCCACCACTCGGGAGGCCCACCAGTTGGACAAGCCGGGACGGGTACGACGGTGCGCGGGACAAGGAAGAAGACGGTGTATCTCGCAAGAAGATCGGAGATCAAGATAAACTAGTCGGAATTCTAGGGAAAGATATCTGTAATCGTTATAGGATCGAATCCTTGTATTCCGGGTAGGTTACGATCTCTAGCCGACTTGTAACTCAAGGCAACCGGACTATATAAGGTGCCTTGGGACCCCCCTCCAAAACACGACAGAACTCAACTACGGAGATCCTTCAAGAACTTCATACACAGCAATCCATACACCCAATACAGGACGTAGGGTATTACGTCATCTTGACGGCCCGAACCTGTTCAATCCTTGTGTCTTGTGTTACCATCGACTTGTGATCCTCGATCTGTCTCTCAACAAATCAACCACGTAGGCTACCCTGTGTGGACTACCGGGTCCATAAATCCGACAGTTGGCGCGCCAGGTAGGGGCTGAACGACGAGATCAATCTAAAAGCTCGATGGCAAACTCATCTTCGCCGGCGTCGACAAGACCTACGCAGCGGCGGCGGCAACTTCTCGCGGCGTCAGATCTTCCCTGGCAGCACCCGAGCAGCCGTCCGTCCCCAATCCATCTGCAGAGTCTCCACGTCGGTTCGGTCTCCCCGGATCAATCTTCGTCGGCTGCTACGTCGCGTGGCCGAGTCCTTGTGCAGGTCCATCCGCAGCCAAAAGGATGAGGATGCCTCTTGATTTTTTGATCTCCTTTGTTCCGGCACCTGGTTCTGTCGTCTTCCAAAGTCGACACAAGAGATCGCTCCATGGGGTCCCGGTGGCCATTACTTGCGCAAGGGAGATGATATGCATGCAAGCTAGATCATGTAGCACGTACTGCATGCATTGGCAAGCAGGGAAGTGAATTATGTCCTTTTTTTGTTACATTAATCTATTGCGATCTACTATTGATGATAGCTGCTGACTAATACATATTGCTTCTTCCGTATTTGTTTCCAAAACATGATTACGAGAGTTCGGCAAGCAACAGATATGAAGCTCAAATCTCGTGCACACCCGGTGTGCTTGGAGGAAACCTCGACGAGACGGACGCGATTACAACTTCATGTACCACAACCTCTGTGGCCCGCACCGCCAATCGCCGCTGACCACCTCGGCTTCCCTGACCTCGACATGAGCCTCGTCAGAACCATTCACCCACGGCTGCTCGCATGGGCACAAGGACGACAAGATGATTCTCTGGCTCGATTACGAATCAAGCTAAGTTGATTTTCAATTAAATATTTTATGGCTTTCGTATACTTTCGTATGCCTCGGCTCCTCGACGTCTCCGTGACTTTCGCTGACCACCCCAGTCACATTCCGACTGTGTATACAACCTGGTCTGTCCAGACTGCAACTCCGTAGGCTTTTATACAAGTCGCTAAAGTACTCGGGGAGCACGCGCCTTAATCCATGAAGTCTCGACTCTTCCGTACGCCTACGCTCCTACGCGTGCATGCGGCCCAGCTCCCTGCGCTACGGACTATGGTTATCGGGGATCAGGTGCATAAACGTAACAGCCTAACTACACGGAGAAATTAATAGACTTAAAAAGCTGGAAGCGGGAATCGTTTTCATGCATTGCCGAATACTTTTCTTCTCGGATTTGCATTTTATTGCATTATATACTGCCGTTGCACTGTGTTTTCGCTGCAGGGTATGGACGAGTATTCGGCGCGCCTCGGCCCTCACGCTCGGGGGCTGGCGCCGGGACGGGTACTCGGCGTGCCTCAGCCCTCACGCTCGGGGGCTGGCGCCGGGACTACTCGGCGTGCCTCAGCCCTCACGCTCGGGGGCTGGCGCCGGGACGACTACTCGGCGTGCCTCAGCCCTCACGCTCGGGGGCTGGTGCCGGGACGACTACTCGGCGTGCCTCAGCCCTCACGCTCGGGGGCTGGTGTCGGGACGACTACTCGGCGAGCCTCAGCCCTCACACTCGGGGGCTGGTGCTGGGACGACTACTTGGCGTGCCTCAGCCCTCACGCTCGGGGGCTGGCGTCGGGACGACCACTCGGTGTGCCTCAGCCCTCACGCTCGGGGGCTGGCGCCGGGACGACCACTCGGCGTGCTTCAGCCCTCACGCTCGGGGGCTGGCGCCGGGATGACTACTCGGCGCGCCTCGGCCCTCACGCTCGGGGGCTGGGCGCCGAGATGACCAATCGGCGAGCTGTGACCCTCATGATTGGGGGCGAGCCGCCGAAATTGACGCCAGAAGAAAATGCTGAAATGCTCCTCGAATGAGCCTTGAGCCGATTCCTATGGAATCGCCTTAAGGCTCGGGGGCTACGGCCAACGGACGCACCTCGCGGCGCATCCGTTGATTGACTGGCGACCATGACGAAGATGATCAGAACAAGGCTACAAACCCTTGGACCGATTCCTCCGGAATCGCTTCAAGGCTCGGGGGCTACGGCCAACGGACGCACCTCGTGGCGCATCCGTTGCAGACGGCTCTCTTTTCTCTCCAGTATCACGCGGTTTTGCTTCCAACCGCAGCAAGCTCGAAGCTCAGCAGATAGCACGACCTCGCCGAGTTGTCGCTCAACCACGTACTACTCGGGGGCTTGTCGGGGATAGACCCCCGGGGGTACCCAGAAGGCGGATTGGCCCAACCAGCAAGGGCGGCCCAATCCGAGTGCTATCGGGCCGGGTTGTCAGACTGGATGGCCCACCACTCGGGAGGCCCACCAGTCGGACAAGCCGGGACGGGTACGACGGCGCGCGGGACAAGGAAGAAGACAGTGTATCTCACAAGAAGATCGGAGATCAAGATAAACTAGTCGGAATTCTAGGGAAAGATATCTGTAATCGTTATAGGATCGAATCCTTGTATTCCGGGTAGGTTACGATCTCTAGCCGACTTGTAACTCAAGGCAACCGGACTATATAAGGTGCCTTGGGACCCCCCCTCCAAAACAGAACGACAGAACCCAACTACGGAGATCCTTCAGGAACTTCATACACAGCAATCCATACACCCAACACAGGACGTAGGGTATTACGTCATCTTGACGGCCCGAACCTGTTCAATCCTTGCGTCTTGTGTTACCATCGACTTGTGATCCTCGATCTGTCTCTCAACAAATCAACCACGTAGGCTACCCTGTGTGGACTGCCGGGTCCATAAATCTGACATGAACCACGCCTTCCCCTCTGTTTTGGACATCGGTGGAGAAAACCAGAGGAAAACCTCTAAAAGTGACCAGTTCGGCCTGGCAGACCCACGCCTGATCGCTCTCCTCCTCTTGCTTGGTGGGAGCTGTCCTGGCGGGCGGCTTCCCGCGTAGAAACCGACGCTCAGCGTCTCCCCGTGCGCCGCGTGTGTGTTGGTATTTTTAACGATCACAGATGAACCCGCAAGCGTATGGATACCGATGTAGTTTTCCCCTGAGAGTATTCCAGGGTATCGAATCCACAGGGAACGCGTGTGTACTAGTTAAGAATCAGGAATGGCCGAGGACAAGAGAAGAGATAAGTGTAGAAGGTAGAGGGGGTTATTTCTATGTATTCTGGGTAATTAAGGATGAGCTCAAGTTGTTTACAATATTACTTGCTTCAGGACGCTCAACCATCCTAGTCTCAGAAAGGGATATGAAGGGGACTAGGCAAGCCAAGCAATGGTCCTACTGTACTCTAGTGCTGCTCACGTGGTGGACTATGTAGGCCGTCAAGGCTGTCACCACCTGGGGCTACCACTACAAATCCGTGGCACTAGGCGCACTTCAAGGTATTCAAAAGACTATACACCACGTATACTCAATTAAATACTATCTTAGCTTTGCAAGAACTAAGACAGTTATCACAGCAAGGAGCCCACAAGTAAATAAAGTAAAGCTTAAACTATATTAAATAATAATCTAGAAATGGAAAGGAAATACCCGGATGTTACTTGAACCTGAGCCGCATCCACCGAGGTACAAGAGGAAGGGAGGAAGCCGACAGCCCTGGCTTCTCCCGGGCCCGCACCTCAACTCTCATCTATTTCTACTAACTATGTGGATATAGCTTCGCCTCGGATCTTCACTGCTTCTCTGTGTCTTCTCAAGTGAAGGAGGGGTCTCTATTTATAGGAGAAGGAAACTTTGCCATGTGTAGAACCCCCACTAGAAACTAGGGTGTACCCCTCCTCCCCTCATGATATCTGGCCTCCAACAGACCTCCCTGGGCGCCAGAATCACTCCCACTGGCGTTCTGAGGTCGGTGGGGGCGAAAACTGGAGAAAACCGCGACAATCTGGTCAAAAACTGAAGCAAAACCAGATCTTGGCGGCATCAGTACGTCGGCAGGAACCAAAACCGGGCTAAAACCGGACCTTATCTCTCTCTGCGCAGGTGGTGGAAGAAAAACCAGAAGTCTCGGAGAAAAAATCACGCTGAACCAAGGAAAACCGGGACTCGGCCACGCAAAACCGTGCATAACGGCCGTCTCTCCACTCCGCGAGCGCCACCTGTCCTCAGCCGCCCGCAAAACCCGCGCCGCAGCTCTTCAGTGTGGAACCGGTGCGGGGCCTCTGGCCTGTCGCCACGTGTCCTCGGCCTGTGCGCTTTGGTGGGCCTCCGGCTGCGCCGCGTGGCCCACTGGCCCGCCTGGCGTCAGCAGCAGCACTAGTGCTGACGTCATGCTGATGTAAGCACTACTGTTTATTATTTTTCTTTTCTTTTTTTTCTGATTTCAACATCTTTTTATCCGAGCTCCAAAATATATGAATAATATATCCATCGGAATCGTCTCGACGAGATCTACGCAACGGTGCACTCCAATTGAGTATTTAGGATACTTTGTGATAATGATATATTCAGATTTATCTCAAACCCATAATGTCATTTTGGGTATTTCCTGCAAAACAAATCAAAACACCAAAACTTGTGGAGATAGTTAATAATAAACCCTATCACTATGTTTGATGATCACATTTGGCATATATTTGGCAGGAATTGACGGTGAAAAGTAGCACTTAACGACCGTCAACAAGCTCCCCCACACTTAGCCTTTGCTCGTCCTCGAGTAAAGCTCATGACTAAGGTAGAGAACAACATGATTCCAAATGATATGATGCAAGCATATAAGTTATTCCTTGACATACCTGCTCTTGTGACTTCGTGAAGTGTCTATCATGTCATCTTGGATGGTTGAGAAACAGAATGGCCTTGATTCGAATCACCTCAACTCTTTCTGTAAAGTAACTTGGGTTTTTGATAATTTTTCAAAACTTAGCCTGACTTGACTCCTCAACTGATTCTCTCAAATCACTCAATGTGTACATTTCCTCACCAAGGCATAGTTTTGCCTCATTTCATCCTACTTCTAAAAGGTTTATGTGGAGCTCCAGGTAGAAAATGAAAATATGAGGCACACTTGTACCACATAATATTGCAAAACCAAAAACTGGATCCAAGAAGAAAACTAATCATACAATCTGATCAAGATGTGCATGTGTGAGAATGGAGAATGTACATGGAATTCATGATAACTCCTTTTTATGTGATCTCTCTCCTTTTTATTTTGAGAACATGGCTAACTCATTTGTTTCTTCTTTTTTTTCTTTTTTTCATCATGCTTGAGAATAAAATTTCTCTTTCAGCATGTACTCTCCCTCTTTTTTCATTTGCTTTTAGCCCATGTCTCTTTTAAAGGAATATCTAGGAGAGAGATTCACAAAATATATGGAGCATTTATTTTGTGGATGAATGAAGGCTGCTAACTTCCAGTGTAGAAGTTTAGCATATGAATGTGGAGTGTACGTGATCTTGATCATGAAAGCATGAAAAGCATCTTACAAGGGTCACAACAATTTGACAAAGCTCAATGTAGTAACAAATGGCATATGTGTGAGGTTTTGCAATGTAAACAACATGTGGCTTTGGTAGGAAGATATATCACTGAGGAGTTTGTAAGGCGGAATTTATTTCTAGTAAAACATCCCAAGAACTTATACAGAAGAGTAAGGGTCTTCTCATCATACCTTATCTCATTCATCAACCATTTAGATTAACATGTTTTTTTTAATGATGTATGTTCACAAGAAACAGGTGCATGTGCTAGGAATAAAGAATATGCAAACCAATCAAGGAAGATCATGTATATCAAAGGAGCACCAGGATTCATTGAGTTTAATTTAGTGATAAACAAGAATTAAATAAACTCATGAATCGGGGAGTTTGAGAGATAGAATTGTGCAAACCATGGTTTCCCTTCAAGTACTGAAAGAGGATATCCTTGATGCCTCCCCCACACTATTTTCTGTTGTGATGTCTTCTTCTGCACATTCTTAGATACAATGATGAGATACAAGGATTTGTCTAGTACAAGTGTACTATCCCAATCAAAGCAAAGCATTTATTTATTTATTAGAAGTAAAAAGGTTTTCTTTTTATTTTATTTTATTAAGGGTGAAACATTTAATCACCAAAATCGAGGAATTCGATTTCATCGACTTCCTTATCTTTTCAGGCTCAAAATAAACTTTTAAGCGGTGGCCATTTACCTTAAATATATTACCTGAGTCATCCTGAAGAGTAATGGCTCTATGGGATGATGTGTCAATCATGTTGAATGGTCCTTCCCACTTGCTTCTAAGTTTACCACGGCCGAAAAGTTTCACTCTGGAGTCGAACATGAGGACTTTGTCTCTGGGCTTGAACTCCTTGTGTTTAAGCCTCTTGTCATACCACCTTTTTGTTCTATCCTTGTAGATCTTGGAATTGTAGTATGCTTTCTCCCTCCATTCCTCCTGCTCGGATATTTGCATCTTCTGGTTGTTTCCAGCGAGATGGAGATCCATGTTCCATTTCTTAATAGCCCAATGAACTTTGAACTCCAACTCAACTGGAAGATCGCATGTTTTCCCATACACTAGCTGGTAGGGGGACATACCAATGGGTGTCTTGAATGCTGTGCGGTATGCCCACAATGCTTCAGGGAGTTTGTTCTTCCAGTTCTTTCCCACCGCATCAATGGTCTTCTGCAGAATATTCTTGATTTGTTTGTTGGATGTTTCTGCTTGACCGCTCGTCTGTGGGTGATATGGTGTTGCTACATTATGGCGGATCCCAAATCCTGCTAGGTATTGGCTGAAGGTCTTGTCAATGAAGTAGGATCCTCCATCACTTATCACCATTTGAGGCGTGCCGAATCGAGGGAAGATGATCTCATGGAACATCTTCTTGGCATGTTTGGAGTCGGCAGCCCGGCAAGGTAGTGCTTCTACCCACTTGGACACATAATCCACAGCTACCAAGATGTACTCGCAGTCATAAGATTTGGAAAATGGTCCCATGTAGTCGATGCCCCACACATCAAAGAGCTCAACTTGCAAGTTGCTTGTGAGCGGCATGGCATCTCTTTTGTTGATATTGCCATGCTACTAGCATCTATCACATCTTCTGATGAACTCTTTGGTGTCATCGTACATGGTCGGCCAGAAGAACCCACTTTGCCAAATTTTAGCATGGGTTTTGAACACTCCATAGTGTCCCCCATACGGAGATGCATGACATCTCTATATGATCTTGGTGGCTTCAATCATTGGGACACACTTCCTTAGCAACCCATCGGCGCAGACCCGATATAGGTATGGCTCATTCCACAAGTGGAAGCAGCTTTCATGCTCCAACTTCTTCTTGTTTCCACCTGGGGGAACATAGCCTGCTACTATATAGTTTACAATATTTGCAGACCATGGGTTATCATCTGTTACCTTAAGGAGTGTGTCGTCCCTTAGGTAGTCATTGATAGGAAGCTCATGTGTCTCCTCAACCTGCATCCTGGATAGATGATCGGCTACCGAGTTTCTACTCCCTTTTTATCTCGGATTTCTAGATCAAATTCTTGGAGAAGAAGGATCTATCGGATGAGCCTAGGTTTAGCATCCTTCCTAGTGAAGAGGTATTTCAACACAGCATGGTCTGTGTAGATGATTACCTTTCCCCCCTAAGTAGGATCTAAACTTATCTATCGCGAAGACCACAGCCAACAACTCTTTTTCAGTAGTGGCATAGTTCAGCTAGGCTCCGGTCAAGGTTTTGCTAGCATAGGAAATGGCATAGTGTCTCTTGTCGTTGGTTTAGCCTAGGACAGCTCCTACGGCATAATCGCTAGCATCGCACATGATTTTAAAGGGTAGCGCCCAGTCGGATGGTGGAATGACTGGGGCTGAGATGAGTGCCTTCTTTAGGATTTGGAAGGCTTGATGGCACTCATCAGTGAAGACGAACTCCGCTTCTTTTGCTAGAAGATTGGTAGAGGGCCGAGCTATATGAGAGAAGTCCTTGATAAAGTGCCGATAAAACCTG
>CM014277.1:44798978-44810256 GCA_004135705.1 Alloteropsis semialata | reverse complement strand
AGGCAACGAAAAGTGGTCCTTCTTAGTGGCCTTGTTGAGTCTCCGGTAATCAATGCACATACACCACCCAGTGATGGTGCATTGAGGGATCAACTCATTTTTGTCATTTTCCACCACCGTCATCCCTCCTTTCTTTGGTACCACTTGCACCAGACTCACCCACTCACTGTATGGCACGGGATAAATAATACCTACCTGAAGTAGCTTAAGGACTTCCTTCTTGACTACTTCTCGCATCGCGTTATTCAACCTTCTTTGGGGTTCCCTAGAAGGTGTGGAATCAGGATCGGTCGGGATGCGATGAGTGCAAAGAGTAGGACATATGCCCTTAAGATCATGGAGCGAGTAACCCAGGACTGAACGATGTTTTTCTAAGACAGCAACAAGTCTATTGGTTTCTTCTTCGGTGAGCCTGTCGCTGATGATAACCGGGGTTTCACAGTTACCATTAAGGAAAACATATTTTAGGCCTGGCAGGAGAGGTTTTAGCTCGATTGTGGGTGGTGGTGATAGTTCCGTTATGTCCAACTTAATGGGCTCAGCAATGACCTCTTCTTCATGAGAGAAGTTTATTGTGTCATCGTCCCAGTTTGGTTGGGCCATATCAGACAATGACACTCCCATAAGATCTTCGATAGTGTCAGGAATTGGCATTGGCTCCGCTATCGAATTATTTGCACGAGCTAAAGGAATGGTGTAGGTGGATTTTCCTATTTGAATGGCAGGGCCTCCTTTAGGCATTTCTTGGAAGAGTTTCTCGATAGGCCTACCGATAAGAATGGGCATGTCCGGACCGTCATAAACATGGAAGTCCAGGAAAACCTCGCCTTTATTGAAAACTACGAGAATCGTTCTAAGGATGCCGTAGCACTCCAAAATGTTCCCATAAGGATCTTGCATAAGCTTTTGGGAATGGGAGATGGCCGCGTTGGGACAAAGTGTTTGGGCAAGAGATTTTGAAATGACATTTATCCCAATGGTAGGGTTTTAAAGGATTTCCATAATGACCCCTTGTATTTGATAGGAGTGAGGGATTAAGGGGCTGACGAGTCAGACTACCTCGGGCGATGTCTCTGCTTCCTTTAGCCATTCTCTACTCATAACCGGCGATAGATATTTCAGATCTTCTTTGAGAACAGGTTTATCGGATGGGTTAAGATTTGATTGGAGCAGAGATCTACACGCTCGGGTTTAGATTGAGTTGGTAAATTCGAGGCATTACCAAAATCTGTGAAAAGATCATCCTCGATTTCACCAATAAAGTCCATTGGATGAGTTTCCTCATCTTCTGGACTGTGGGATTTCCCCACGGGAGGCTCTTCTTTTACGGGCTCAGAAAGAGGGGTAGTCACGGGTGTAGGCTTGATAGATTGGACCTCTTGTTCTGGCTCGGGGGTTTCTCTGACTTTTGGTTTGGGGAATTCATCAAAGATACCGGTGAAAGGGGTGTTCTCAAGTATTTTACTGAGGATAGCTCTCCCTTCACTAGGTGTCAAATGAGTGAACGACCCACCTGAAGACGTGTCAAGAATGACAGTGGATTCCTTGCTAAGTCCTCAATGGAAATGCTGTAAAAGCATAGGTTCGGGGATAGCAAGGTCAGGACCAGACATGTTTAGATTCAAGAATCGGGCCCAGGCCGCTCCTAAGGTTTCTTTCTCCCTCTGCCGAAATGTTAGGATTTCTACTTGGAGGTCCACTATTTGGGAGACCGGAAAGAAAGCTAGACAAAATTTGTCTCGCAGTACTTCCCAATCTCCATTGGTACTACCTACGGTTTGAGCGTACCATCGCTTGGCAATTCCCGCCAAAGAGAACAGGAAAAAGCTTCCACTTTAGTGTTTTCTGCGACAAGCCACGAATGACAAGGCAGGAGCACACTTGCTCAAAACTGCGTAGGTGAGTGTATGGACATTCCGCTTTTGCTCTAGAAAAATATTGCTCCCGTACCATGGCTATGAGGGTAGGGCGAAGTTCATAGCCAGGTGTATGGATAGGTAACGATGAAGGTGGAGGCTCCTGATATTCGCCCTTTGGAGCCGAGTACTGATTGATAGGTGTTGATTCCATGGGGTAGTTGTAATGGTATGGATGGGGATACACGGACGAACTTGGTTCCAAACTAGTACAACAACCGTTCCCCGGCAACGGCACCAGAAAGCATGTTGGTATTTTTAACGATCACAGATGAATCCGCAAGCCTACGGATACTGATGTAGCTTTCACTCGAGAGTATTCCAGGGTATCGAATCCACAAGGAACATGTGTGTACTAGTTAAGAATCAGGAACGGCCAAGGACAAGAGAAGAGATAAGTGTAGAAGGTAGAGAGGGTTATTTCTATGTATTCTGGGTAATTAAGGATGAGCTCAAGTTGTTTACGATATTACTTGCTTCGGGACGCCCAACCGTCCTAGTCTCGAAAAGGGATGCGAAGGGGACTAGGCAAGCCAAGCAATGGTCCTACTGTACTCTAGTGCTGCTCCGTGGTGCACTACGTAGGCCGTCAGGGCTGTCACCACCTGGGGCTACCACTACAAATCCGTGGCACTAGGTGCACTCCAAAGTATTCAAAAGACTATACACCATGTATACTCAACTAAATACTATCTTAGCTTTGCAAGAACTAAGACACTTATCCCAGCAAGGAGCCCACAAGTAAATAAAGTAAAGCTTAAACTATATTAAATAATAATCTAGAAATACAAAGGAAATACCCAGATGTTACTCGAACCTGAGCCGCATCCGCTGAGGTACAAGAGGAAGGGATGAGGCCGACAGCCTCGGCTTCTCCCAGGCCCGCACCTCAACTCTCACCTATTTCTACTAACTATGTGGATATAGCTTCGCCTTGGATCTTCATTGCTTCTCTGTGTCTTCTCAAGTGAAGGCGGGGGTCTCTATTTATAGAAGAAGGAAACTTGGCCATGTCCAGAACCCCCACTAGAAACTAGGGGGTACCCCTCCTCCCCTCACGACATCTAGCCTCCGACCGACCTCCTTGGGCACCAGACCCTATCTCTCTCTACGCAGGCGGTGGAAGTAAAATCGGAAGTCTCGAAGAAAAAATCATGCTGAACCAAGGAAAACCAGGACTCAGCCCTGCAAAACTACACAGAACCGCCGCCTCTCCACTCCGCTAGCGCCACCTGTTCTCAGCCGCCCGCAAATCCTGCGCCGCACCTCTTCTGCGTGGAACTGGCGCGGGGCCTCTGGCCTGCCGCCATGTGTCACATGCCTGGCGGTCGCCCGCATCCGCTCCCGCATGAGCGCGTGCGCCCTGGTGGGTCTCCGGCTGCGTCACGTGGCCCACTGGCCCGCCTGGCGTCAGCAGCAGCAGTAGTGCTGGCGTCATGCTGACATCAGCACTACTGTTTATTATTTTTTCTTTTCTTTTTTTTCTGATTTCAACATCTTTTTATTCCGAGCTCCAAAATATATGAATAATATATCCATTGGAATCGTCTCGATGAGCTCTACGCAACGGTGCACTCCAATTGAGTATTTAAGATACTTTGTGATAATAATATATTGGGATTTATCTCAAACCTGTAATGTCATTTTGGGTATTTCCCGCAAAACAAGTCAAAACACCAAAACTTGTGGAGATAGTTAATAATGAACTCTATCACTATGTTTGATGATCACATTTGGCATATATTTGGCAGGAATTGAGGGCAAAAAGTAGCACTTAACAACCGTCAACAGTGTCCCCGACATGCGGCTTCCCGCGTCAGCACGACGCGCGCTCGCGCTCAGAGTGCCGCTGGGCCGCGGCCCACTAGCTTGGCCGCATGGGCCGGCTTAGCGGGGTCGCTCCTGGGCCGCCTTAGCCTAGCCCCGCCTGCTGGCGCCCATGGCCGCTTGCTGCTGGCATCAGCGTCCGGGGTGCTGATGTCAGCGATGACGTCAGCACCTCATAATATATTGCAGCCTTCATATCATTTATTTCCGAACTCCAAATCCTATGAACACTATATCCATCGGAATCGTCTCGACGAGAGCTACGCAATGGTGCACTCCAATTAGGCATTTGAGATACTCTGTGATATTGATATTTTATATCTCATCTCGAGCCCATAGTGTCCTTTCCCGCATGACATGGTAAAACACCAAAACTTGTGGAAATAGTTAGTAATAAAGCCTATCACTATGTTTGGAATTTATATTTAACGCATTTTCTGCAGGAGTTGATAGTCAAAAGTGGTACTTAACGACCATCAACAGTCCTCCTCTTCACGTTCCACCTCCCCCTAGCGGACGTGGGACTCGTCGCCGTCACCACCGGCGTCCCTGTCAGAACCCTTGATGTCCTTCTCGGTCCCTGTCTCCGAGAACCCAGACAGGCTGTGTGGGATATGGGTACCCCTTGGCCCACCACCGACCGGATATGTAGTCGGCCTGGGCCCACGTCTGACAAGGATGTGGGCCGACCCCAGGCCGGCCCACGAGGATCCCCGACTTGATGGATAAGATTGGAGAAGACTTAGCCCGCAAGGCATTCGGCAATTCGTCCAGATCCCGCCCTGGGATCACGAAGATTATATTGTAACCGACTTGGATTAGTTTCCTGATTTGAGCCGGACCATAATTAGAGATAGCCGACTTGTAAACCCTAGGCCGTCAGCCTATATAAGGTGGCTTAGGTCGACCCCCTTAGACATCAGATTCCCACGCCATTCATCCATTGTAACCAAGAGCTCGCCGTCGTTCCCCGGGACCACGCCGAGCAAATCAATACAAGACCCCCGAGCACAGGACGTAGGGTATTATACCTCCGGGTAGCCCGAACCTGTATAATCCCTGAGTCCCTGTGTTACCTCGAGCTCCCTAGTCCACGATCTCCCTTTGCCTACAAATCAACCATCTGGGTACCCCCGGGTGGACTGCCGGACGATAACTCCGACAGTTGGCGCGCCAGGTAGGGGTGATCGCCGGGCAATAAAGCTAGCTCGATGGCAGATCGTCGCTCCGTCATCTTCCCCGACTCCATCAAGAACTGCGCCACGCATCTGGAGGGTATCAGCTTTTTCGCTGAGACTCACTCCGCCACCACCGCCGCCTCCGACTCCACTATGACGCCCGACGTTTCCACGCCGACCAGCTCCGCGCTGACTTCATCGCCGAGCACATTTGGAGGGGATCAGGGCATGCGCTCGCGACATCCGCGCAGACCTCGATGCCCGTCACCAAGAACGGGACGCGGCCGAGCTTGAACGTCGCGAGCGATACGACCGAGACTTCGGCCGACCCGACCGCCAGCCGGTTGGCGAGGCAGGTGACGACTCGGCAGAGGAGAACGAGCGCCGTGTTGTTCATGAGCTTATAGAGCGTGAACAATACGACGCAAGATACGGCCCCCCGCGGGACAACCGCCGCCATGGGCGCGGTGATCCTCGGCCCCGAGCCGACCAGATCCCACCTCCCTGCCGCGACTACCACAACGAAGATGAAGACGACTTTGACGGCTTCGCCGCCTTCTCCGCCCGACTCCGTGCCATCCGTTGGCCCGAGTCCTTCAAGCCAGCACTCATGGAGAAGTTTGACGGTCGATCCGACCCCAAGCTTTGGCTCAAGACATACCACACGGCGGTCAAAGCCGCCCACGGCACCAACGACCAAGCCGCCGCTTACTTCCCCGTGATGCTGGGCAAGGAAGCACTCCTATGGCTTGAGGGTGTTCCCTGGAGCACCATCGACAGTTGGGCAGACCTCTGTCATGCTTTCACCAAGAATTACCAGGCGAGCTATACTCGGCCAGGCACCAGATTCGATCTGGACAACATTAAGCAGAAGAAGGGTGAGAGCCTCCGAGACTACTCCGACCGTTTCTTTGACAACCGGAACAAGATCGCCGAGGTCGAGGACCGGGATGTCATTGACGCATTCCAGCGCGGTCTTATCGACAATCAGTTGTTCCGTACGCTGTTCAAAACTAACCTTGTCACGGTCTCTGACCTGATGGAGGTGGTCAACCTGGAGGTTCGGGTCAAGCTGAGCAGGCCTAGTTCAAGAACAAATAGAAGCGCCCGAAAGATGATGACTGGGTTGAAAGCTCGAAGCGCCACGAACCGTTACGTGGGCGCAAGGCAGGCCCCGAGCCCCTTGTAGCTCTAGCGGAAGAAGAAGGCCGACCGGAACCCAGGTTCCTGGCCGAAGAGTTCCACGACACGCTGAATTATCAGTGTCCCTTCCACAAAGACGCGAAACACAATCTCCGTGATTGTCACGCGCTCCTCAAAGAACTCGGCGCCCTGCCACCCACCAAGAAGCAGCGCTACAACAACAATGGTGGTCGTTACAACAACTACCGCCGTGACGGCTACAACGCTGACCGGCGGGACGACTATCGCCGCAGAGAAGACCGCGACCGCCGCGACGATTACCGCCGTGGCGAGCGTGACCGTGATGCTCCGGCTCGCTGGGATGATCAACGCCACCATGACGAGGAACGCCAACTACCACCACCGCCGGAGGCACCCAGACGCGACGCCAACGGAGAATTCTAGCGCGCGGACTGCCAGGTCAACGTCATCATTGGAGGGCCCGGTGCCTTCCCAGATCGGCGCAAGGAAAAGCTCCACAAGCGGGAAGTGACGATGGTTTCCACCAGGCCGGTAGAATACCTCCAGTGGTCAGAGATGCCCATCGCCTTCAGCCGTGCCGACCACTGGGTTCATCTCCCCGAGCCGGGATCCTACCCACTCGTCGTCGCCCCCGTCGTGGACAGGGTCCTCCTCTCCAAGGTCCTTGTCGAGGTTGTACTCGTCAGATATTTGTCCGGCAGACACCCCGCTTTGTGCGAAGATTGATCACGGTGATGGACAGAAAGACACGGGATTTTTATACTGGTTCGGGCCCTCGAGATCGAGTAATAACCCTACGTCCAGTTGCTGCTTGTATTATTTCGTCGAGTACAGATTACAATGCGTAACAAGTACCCTCGGGTGGACTTGTGGATCAATGAGCAAGTATTGAGAATACCCTCTACGGACAGGACCCCCGCTTTTATATCCAGGGAGACGTGCCTTACAAGACAAAACAGACCTAAACCTAGTAGGATTCTAACTATCTTCGGGCTTTCCTTCTGCGATCTGGTCGTCGTGTCTTGTTCGGAGTCTTGGTCGTCTTGGAGTCGGTAGTCGGCAATCCTCGTGGTCGGGTACCCTGGTATTATGGCCTCAACAGTAGCCCCCGAGCTTATCTTGTTCAGAAAAGGTTGATCGTTCAATAGTCTTCGGGTCTTTTTGCTCTTCGGGTGATTTCTGGATATGCAAATACCTCGTCAATCATGAGAGCCAGAAAAGTTCCCGAACTCTTGAATGTGGAAACCTGCATCTGAATGATAAGGTCAAAGAAAAATATCAGCCATAATAATATAAAAGAACTATTCCGTCTTGGAAAACGAAACGCCCCAGGAGTGATGTAACTGCTGCCCAGTGCATTTAAAACCCACTCCGCACGTCTCCCGGAACTTTAGCAGTGCACGCAGTACGGCTCTGCTCCGACTCCTCGAATCCCGCGCGAAGCGTTGCATCTCTGGGTCTTTAAATATCAGATCTCCTGGATTGATTTGTACTTGAACTTTCCATTCTAAACCTTCTCCCTCCCCTCGCCATGGGAAAGAAAAAGCTTAGTAGTAGATTCAAGATTCCTCGTCTCCTCTTCGGAGACTCCCCTCGCAGCTCCGGCGAACAGCCGCCCGACAAGCCGGAGGACTCGCCGGCGACGACATCACCCACCCCTCCTCCTCAGGCTCCGCTCCCAGCTCTCCCCTGGCACGGGGATGAGGGAGTCGAGGTCGAGCCACCCGAGGAAGAGGCTCCGGTGGTAGCGCCGCCATCTCCCGAGGCTGCTCCTTCGAGCATTGCCGCCGGGAAACGCCCTGCGCCTTCCTCCCCGGCTCCGGCGTCCCCTATCTCCCTCTCCTCCGACGACGAGCCAAAGCAAGGAGAGAGCGGGATCCGGCTGAAGTCAGAAGCAGCGGACGCAGGCGCATCTTCGTCTTCTGCTCCGGTGGACACCAGCGGCGACGAGGAATTCGCCCGGCGCCTCTTCGTCTCCCTGAACCGCGACCTGATCGGGATTCCTGGAGACGGAGCGCTTGTGGATCTCGTCAGCGACTCCGAGGAGGAGAACGCAATAGATGATGATCCACCGGAGACTACGCCATCGCCCTGATCAGCAGTTGATATTCATCAACCCAAGATCAGGGTGCTTTAGTATTTTGATTTTAGGATAGCTATTAATCCACTGTGAAATGTTCCCTCTTTTGAAGTTAATGAAGAAATTTCACTTGATGGATGCATATTGAATTCCTTGTGCTTTGGAAATTTATCTGTGTCAATCTGTTCACAAAATTGTTTATCCAGAAACAAAATTCCCGAATAAATATTTTCTCCCGAACAAACTGACGATCCTTAGTGCGTTCGGGAAATTTGACCCTAATCAAACGTGATCGGGGAATTTCCTCGCTTCACACCAAGTGCCTGGTCATTTAAAACTGATTGCTTCCCTTGTAAGCCAACAATTCTAAATGCATTGAATCTGACCTGCACAGTTTTCGAAACGACGCATGCCGCAGAAAAAGGAAAGAATCTTTTTGACCCAACAGTCACTGCGGATTGCGCGGCTCAAGGGCAGGTTTTTCGGGGTTCGCGCTCCCCTGGTGAACCATAAAGCCCCCAAGCGCGGCCGCTTGAGACCCATTTGGGACTTCGTCTTCCTTGTTCGCATCCACAAAATTCGCCATTCTCAACCTCTGTCCATCTGCTCCTCCAACCCTGCTAGCCTCCAGTCGCCATGGCATCCACGCACCAGTCATCTTCCGGCACTGAGTCCACGGAGAACCAGAGCAGCGCCGTGGCCGGACGCGAACTTCGCAGTGGGAATACAATCCCGACCGTGGATCAGTACTGGAAGAAATCCACCACGACGGAGAAACACCTGAAGAAGCTGGAGGATCTTGGATTACTCCCAAGCACCGAACTCTTCCCTCGGCGACATGCCAAAGGTCAGATGTTTCCGACCCCCGACACTCTCGAGATGGTGGTGTTCTTGGAGTTCTTTTATTGCGGATTCGGGGTTTATCCGTCTGAGTTCCTCCACAGCGTCTGTGAGCATTATCAAATAGAGCTTGTGCACCTTAAGCCCGGCGCTTTGACGATGCTTAGCGTCTTTGCCTTTTTGTGCGAAGCCTGGTTAGGAATTAAGCCCTCACTGCTGCTGTGGAGGTATTTTTACACCCCTTCGTACTATAAGAATCAGATGATGCTCGGGTCCATCAGTTTCTCCTTGAGAAATCGGGAGATTTACATCCCCTTTCCAGTCAAAGATAGCTGGAAAGGATATGAACGTCACTGGTTTTACATCACCCTTCCCCAAGCCTCACTGGCAAAAGGGAAGTACTTGATGCCAAATCTCAAGGACGAGGTCAAAGCTGTGCCAAGACTCACTCCTGACATGAAAAAGCACATTGACCGAATCTTGAAGCTCCGCGACGCTGGTTTGACGGCAGTTCACGTAGCGGAAATCTTCATTAGATGGAGATTTATTCCACTCATGACTCACGACCGCTACGCCTGGACATTCACGGGCGTCAATGATCCGAACAGGATGAAACCTGACGGTGAGTATCTATTTTTCTGTTCAGTTGTTTTTTCGAGTTAGTTCGGTCATTTGAGTTCATGACTCTTAACTAGCAGTTGTCCCAGAGTCAGAAGTGTTCGAACGCTTGAACAAGATGTTCGGGACTGGCCTCCCGGTTTGGGAAGACGTCCCAGTACCTTATAGCGCTGAGAACCCCCCTCCAAAGGTAAACTGTTACTCAGAAAAATGTTCTTTCTTGTATGATAATGATATAACATTTCTCTTTTCTCCCGACCAGGCCCCAACCATTGTTGATGCCCCCCCCAGAGCGGGGCCATCAATATTGAAGAGGAGGGCGAGCAGCCTGTTGATCAGGGTACCAGGGCCCCGATCAACGAACCACCCGAACTATCACCTGGTTTGGAAAAAGAAGTCCCGAGCAGCCCCCAGGCAAATATCCCCCGAGCGCGGAAACGTTCTCGCAGTGTGAAGGGAATAGTTCCAGATTCGGAAGTCTCTGGATCGCCTGGGTCAGCCAATCGGCAGCCCAGTCACAATCAGCCTCGTCCTGTCGCCCAGGTACCAAGCATGATCGTATTCGGGCGTTTATTCGCTGCCTTTGATCAAATAACCAAAGCTAAACATGATCGGGAGATTTCTCGACAGGAAATTCGTTCGACCAGACCATTACCAAAGCCTACTCCCGGTGCCAAGAGATTTAAGGTTATCCTCCCAGCAGTCAAGTAAGAACTTTGACAATCTGTGATCATGTATGAACATTCTTTGTAAATACTGTTTTCACTGTATTTGTTTGTTTGGGAATTCAGGCATCCCGATCCCACAGCTCCTCCTCCTGCCAAGGAGAAAACTCCCGAGCTGGACTCGACAGCACAACTCGATGGCTCAGAGAAAACCGCAAAGATCATGGGACCCGTCCCGACGCCCCTGGGCCCGATCTATAGCGTGCTCTCGACAGCTGAAGAGCAATGGCGTTTGCTGGACGCTCGTGCCTCTGCTGCTGAAGCGTCGGTGATCAGACTGGGAGCCCAGGTGACTGTTCTCCAGTCCGAGAAAGAAGGTATAGGCTTTAAACTTTACGCCTTGCTTATTGAGTTTTTAGCTTCAAACTGTTGTTCATAGGCTACCCTTGATCCTGTAGCTTACTCCAAGAGCATTGAGGTGCTCGAGAAGAAAAACTCGGACCTTGAAGGGAAACTAGTCGATCTGACCGCCCGACTTGAAGCATTAGAAAAGCATAGTTCATCCTTGGAATCCAGGCTGATGGAAGGTGCTTGTGTTGCTGCAACTCACACCGTCGGGGCTTTGAAGAGCCATCTCCCTGATCTGGATGTTTCTCTGCTATCCAAAGGCTTCAAGTGCTCGGTGTCAGATGCTGAGAAATTGTTTGATAATCTTACCCCACTAGTGGAACCGTTCGTCAAGAAACTTGGTCTTCACCTAAGTGATTCGGAAGAATCACCCTGAACAATGTGCAGAATTCCTGTAATAGGGCAAAACTTTAACAGCTTAGAATACAGTTATATTTTGCTAAACATATGCTTGCATGTTTTTGCTTAAGTTTTAGAGCTGATCGGTATTTTCATGAATCTTTTTAACTGATAGCTTTGTCATAGCCAAAAAGTCCCGTTACCATAAGCTATTTCGGAATTGTTTAGTTGCTGAGACGCGAG
>CM014277.1:44778522-44797978 GCA_004135705.1 Alloteropsis semialata | reverse complement strand
GCGAAGCAGAAATCGGCCGCCAGGTCGACATCGACTGTCTAGAGGAACATCGAC
The DNA here is from genome assembly GCA_004135705.1 of Alloteropsis semialata. Lineage (NCBI taxonomy): Eukaryota > Viridiplantae > Streptophyta > Magnoliopsida > Poales > Poaceae > Alloteropsis > Alloteropsis semialata. The sequence continues at coordinate 44,797,924 of CM014277.1, read as the reverse complement.
TCGCTGCACTGGTCAGGCACGCAAGACACGAGCAGCAGATACGGCGCTACCACGACCAAAACGTCCGGGAACGCTCCCTCAACATTGGCGACTTGGCCCTGCGCCGAGTCATGTCCACCAAAGACAAGCACAAGCTATCGGCCCCCTGGAAGGGCCCCTTCATCGTCAAAGAAGTTGTTTCGCCAGGAACATATAGCCTCCAGTGGGCTAACGGCGACCCCGTCCCGAACGTGTGGAACATCGAGCACCTCGTCAAGTTCTATCCGTAGAATTTAACAAAGCTATGTATCCTTTGTCTTATATCAATAAAAGTATCTTTGCCTCATTTTATGGCTTGTTATCAACTCCTTACTCGGCACCCATGCTGATGCTTGGGGACTGGGCCCGACCCAGAATATGTTTCCTTCATCACAATACCTGGGGGAGTACCCGCTTACTCTGACTCCCGAGTCCTTGCCCAACCCTATGTTCCCCCCGGCGACTACAAAGCTAACCCGGCTGGTCCGAGTCCCCAACTGTGAAACCTTGTGTTCCGCGCTCAACCTGCGCGCCCCCTACACATAAGCCTCCCCGCTGAGCAGTGTAGCAGGGTAAGCCGTACTCTCCGTGAGCAGTGGTCAGCAGGTCAAAAAGGGTGCTTAAACGGCACAAGGCAGTGGCCAGTCGGGTGACGCAAAGTACTAGTCGGCAGGGAAAAAGGGTCCAACAGAACACTAGTGCTCATTAACACTTCAAATACATCCGGAATTTTATACATATCTGAACACTACAGAGTTTACATGCACAATTATTTCTTACAGGCCCAGCTCCGTCGCTACAGTCTCGGCGAGAGGGGCACACTCCTCGACTAACCCGTCGAACTCTTCATCGGCAAGTTCTTCGGGAATGCCATCGGCGATTGGAGCTAGCTCCTGCATCGGGAAGTGTATTCTGAATAGCGCCAGTATCCAACTCCCGAAGCCAATTGCAGTCTGCTGCATCAACTGGGCTGCGCGGTTTGGACCGGCCCTGAGCCGTTCCACCAACGTCAACGTCGCCGGGCCTGACTCGGCGGGCACCAACGAATTTGCGTTGAACTCGGCCGCTTGCTTCAGCTCCAGCAGCTCCGTCCGAAGCCCTGCAAAGGAATGCATATAAGCACTTTGACTTCCTAAAAGTTCCAGAAGACTCGGCAAGGGAAACTCACTATGCATGGCTTGATCATGCACGTCCTTCAGGACCTGATTGGCCTCCTTCAGGTGCTCGGACTCGGTCGCCAGGCGAAGATTGGCTGCTTTCAGCCCCCGCACCTCCTCCTCGAGCTTATGCTTGGCCTTGGCCAGCTTGTCTTCAAGCTTTTTTTTGGCCCCGGCCAACTCATCGACCTTCCCTTGAAGGGTGGCTTCCCTCCTCCTCGCCTCTACGAAGAAACACCCATGAGCACAGGCTGCTCGGAGAGATGCATCAGCAAGCAAAGGCACAAAGAACTTACCCTCGGTGAGAACACCCATGTCTTTCATGAGGTCCTCATTGGTCTTTTGCAGGTCGGTGAGCTCCCGCTCCCTCTGCATCTGGTACCCCTTGGCGGCTTCAGCTTCACGGACCCGCTCCGTGTGGATTTGCGCCAAGGTTCGGCGGTCCTCCAGGGCCTACCGCCTGAAGTCAAGATCCCTCGCGGCCCTTGCCGTGAAACCCTGTCATACAACACAGTAGCCCCCGGGTTAACCCACGCTTCACATTTACAACAAGGCGCCGGAAAGACATACCTGCACAACACGGTTCATGACGCCGGCTACGTTCTGCAGCTTCCGGAGCTCACTCGCTTGGTCGGAGAGATCAAGTTCCATCCGCTGCTCCAGAGTCAGCTCTGGCGCCTGCGGCCCGCCCCCGTGCTCGGCTGTGATCGCTTCCACCTGGGGAGGCACGTGGACACCAGGGTCGACATCTAGGTCCTCCCCAAGGAGCCAGTTGTCATCATCTTCAAGCGGCGGAGGACTCCTAGCCCGCTCTATCACCATGCGGCCCTCTGGGGCCTCTTCCTCGAGAGGCACCGCGGACGCTCCGGCCTGAAGATCCTCTACTGGGTCACCCACCCCTGTGGCGCGCGGAGGACTTGGTGGGTGCGGCGGCCCTGACATGCCGACTGGCACCTGCTCCAGCACGACCAAGGCTGTGCTGGACCCCGATCCCACCTCCGTGGCGGCAGGCCGACTTGGCGGCGCCCTGCCCCCGGCCCCCACTTGGCTCCCGGGCCTGTATCCAATATTCCAACAACTCAAGAAAGGCTCATCAGGAATACACCGGGTTGCTAAGGCAACTTACCCGCCCTTGCGTGGACGCTTGAATTGCACACCCCGCAGCACCTGCGGAGGCGTCTGGCTCGGTAGCAGGGTCACGTCTGGCCGCAACGCTGGTTGGGCAAACGGGCCTCCTTGGCCCCTTGCAATCTCCGGCGTGGGCTGCTCCGGCTCAAGCCCCTTACGAGACCCGTCGGCGCCACCTCCCGCGTCACACGCCGCCTTCCTCTTCCGCCGCGCCTTGGCCTCGGCACACGCGGCTTGCCCCAGCTGCGGAGACGGCTTGGGGGACCCCTCTCGAGCCGCCACCTAGGAAGGCGTCAGCTTGCGTACGGCCTGACGCAATGGCCTCCCCAGCCCGCCAAGCACCTGGGCCACCGGGTCATCCCCCGCCTCGTCTCGGGGAGCCGAGATGAAGTCGGCCGCCTCCAAGGCGGCCTGTCCCTCGTCCACGACTTGAGAAGTCCTGGATGCCTCCTCCACCGTCATCAATTTCTCAACCCGGACAGTACCCTCAGACAGGGGCGCCAGGTTGAAGTACTTCGTCGCCCGCTCCTGCAAGACAACGGCACGGCACAAATAAGGGTACAGTTCATCAAACGCCCAGCAACTCAACAGTCAGCGACGAAACATACAAGGAAATAGAGAACTAACCGCTGGAGGAGGGTTATGCAACGAAAAGGGCATCGGCGTGCCCTCATTATAGATCCTGCCGCGCATGAAGCCGGAGATCCTTTCACAAGTCTCCGGGATAGACACCGTCCGGATCTGCTCCCGGGTCGGATCATTGCCCCCCGAAAATTCGAACCCAGGATGCACCCGATCCTTGATTGGCTGGGTCAGACGCCGCACGAAGGATATCATCACGGCCACGGCAGTCAACTTCCGTTCCTTCAGCTCGGCGATCAACCCGAGCAGCTCCTCGGCTTCTTGCAGATCCGTCCCCTCCGGCTGCGAATCCCAGGAGTCCTTCTTCTCTAGCCGGTGGCCAGTCCGGGCAGGCAGAGCAGGGGGGTGGTTCGCGACATAGAACCACTCTTGCCTCCAGTTCTTGTTGGAATCATTCATATCCAGGACAAAATACCTCCTGGACATGCCGACCCTCAACGAGAACCCAGCCTCTCCAGTGATTCTAGCTAGACCCTTCCCAGAACCTTCTCCGATGATCTTCATCCGATACAAGCGCCGCCACAACGGGAAATGTGGCGGGATCCCAAGAAAGGCCTCACACAGATGGATAAAAACTGAGATTGACAGAATAGAGGTGGGGTTCAAGTGACTCATCTCAACCCCGTAGAAATGCAGCAAACCCCGGAAGAAGTCCCCCGTGGGCAATCCAAATCCACGCTCGAAGAATGGCGTGAAGACGGCCATCTCTGTCTCCGAGCGCTCCCATGGCCGGGCATCATCGCCGGCGGGCCACCATTGCAAGATCTCCCGCGGCCCGAGCACGCCGCGATGAACCATATCCTGGAGCCTCTCCTCCGTGATGGAGGATTGACCCCAGGCTGGCTCTTGGGGCGGCACTCCCTGGGCACGGAGGTCAGCTCCGGGACCTCCTCCGACGGGGCCACCCCCTTTCCCTTGGTGTCCGCCCCGGCGGCGGTCGCCGGCGCATCAGAATCGCCGTCCACGTGGGCGGCAGCGTACCTCGCGGCCCCAGACTGGCCAGCGGAGGGCGCCACCTCCTTCCCTGCGTCACCTTCTCCAAGGCCCGCGGAAATGCCCGTGTCCACCATCCTCGTCGCCGGTGGCACCTCCTCCCCCGATGCCGGCGTCCTCAACGTCTCCCTCGAGTCTGCCATCTCCGCCGAGGTGCTCAGGCATGGTGTGGACAAGTAGCGGTGGCGGCGGTGTTTGAACTCCGACGGCGGCGAACGGGCGGCGATCGAATCGCTCCTACGGTGGCACTAAGCGGTGGTGGAGGCACGGGATGCTTCTCGATTTGGAAAAGTAACTGTGGTAAAAGCCGCCGGTGAATAGATCCGATTTATCCCCTTCCGCCGATCCGAATTACCCTAACGACGCCGTAACTAACGGACGGAATCCGCGGAAGTCCCGTTAACTGCGGGCCAACGGCTCTCCGTGCGCCAACGGCTCTTTTGCTGCAGGACTCGGCCAGCCCCGACCCTCGGGGACTCGGCGCTCTTGACTCCGGTCAACGGGTCTCCGGACTCGGCCAGCCCCGACCCTCGGGGACTCGGCGCTCTTGACTCCGGTCAACGGGTCTCCGGACTCGGCCAGCCCCGACCCTCGGGGACTCGGCGCTCTTGACTCCGGTCAACGGGTCTCCGGACTCGGCCCGCCCCGACTCTCGGGGACTCGGCGCTCTTGACTCCGGTCAACGGGTCTCCGGACTCGGCCAGCCCCGACCCTCGGGGACTCGACGCTCTTGACTCCGGTCAACGGGTCTCCGGACTCGGCCAGCCCCGACCCTCAGGGACTCGGCGCTCTTGACTACGGTCAACGGGTCTCCGGACTCGGCCAGCCCCGACTCTCGGGGACTCGGCGCTCTTGACTCCGGTCAACGGGTCTCCGGACTCGGCCAGCCCCGACCCTCGGGGGCTCGGCGCTCTTGACTCCGGTCAACGGGTCTCCGGACTCGGCCAGCCCCGACCCTCGGGGACTCGGCGCTCTTGACTCCGGTCAACGGGTCTCCGGACTCGGCCTGCCCCGGTCCTCAGGGACTCGGCGCTCTTGACTCCTGTCAACGGGTCTCAGGACTCGGTGCCTCGGCACGTCGACCAAGAAGACTCCGTACCTTGTTACTATTGTACGAACCTACGACGCCTCTCTTGACCCCCGAGTCTAGGGACACAGATATTGCGTTTATAAGAAACGAAAAGGAGAAAAGATTCAATACAAGGATTACAAATTACAAAGGGAGCCGGTCAAGGGGCCGGTTACAAGAATCAAACACATCAATCGTCAAGATGACGGCCTGGGGCACTCGTCCCTGCGCCTAGTGCTGCATCCGAAGCAAGCTTGGCCTACATGAGCTCCTCGCAAGCTCTCTTGTAGCACCACTGCAGCCGTCGATGGGACATCACCAATAGAGGGCTGTTAGCGAATGCCTCCGGGTATCCCTTGATCTACAAAGCATTTCACCCCACATGGCCCTTGTCACATGGGAATGCAGGGGTGAATGGGACAGCATTCAGACGCTAATCAACACCTCCAGATCTTCGCAAGCACTCTTCTAACACCACGCTATCAAGTCTCCATGATCCTCCCCGGAGGATGAACCCAGTACCAAGTCCCCAACATGGTGTGTAATATGCCTATCTTCTAATGACCGCAAGGCTCAGGACCTTAGTGTATATTTATAGCCCCGAGCTAAATGATAACATGTGACTCCGCTTGCATTGTTCAGCGCGTGAGCTCTGTGCCACGCAACAGCTCCTCTCTTCGAGGTGCTCAGTCCGCCCTTATCCTTTTTTGCTTCATTCAACCACGGGAACGCTCTGTGCGATCATATGAATATTGTTCTTGTCATGACATGTGACGAGCTTATCCTTTGGGCGGCTTGACTGCCCCGAAGTTTGGAGATCCTTCTCTTTTGACCATTAGCCCGACTTTTCTAGTCGGCCCAATGCTCGGGGACTACTCCATATGGAGGGCTCCTTGCGTCGCCCTCCATATGCCCCATCAGGATGTGTCACTTTTCCCAAGTGGTGCAGCTCCTCGGCGCCCGACTCGGCCATGACTCGGCGCTACACCACTCGAGGCTCTGCCCCGGGTCCGCCCAGGGCCATCCCCGGATGGCCTGTGGTTTTCTTTTTTGAGCACCGCCCACCCTTGTGTCGGCTTGCCGACCAAGATGCTTCAGCCGACTTGGAAGGCTTCGTTTCTTCATCGACAGTCCGACACGCGCCTGCACGTTGCTCGGGGACTTGTGGGATATGGGTACCCCTGGGCCCACCACCGACCGGATATGTAGTCAGCCTGGGCCCACGTCTGACAAGGATGTGGGCCAACCCCAGGACGGCCCACGAGGATCCCCGACTTGATGGATAAGATTGGAGAAGACTTAGCCCGCAAGGCATTCGGCAATTCGTCCAGATCCCGCCCTGGGATCACGAAGATTATATTGTAACCGACTTGGATTAGTTTCCTGATTTGAGCCGGACCATAATTAGAGATAGCCGACTTGTAAACCCTAGGCCTTCAGCCTATATAAGGCGGCCTAGGTCGACCCCCTTAGACATCGGATTCCCACGCCATTCATCCATTGTAACCAAGAGCTCGCTGTCGTTCCCCGGGACCACGCCGAGCAAATCAATACAAGATCTCCGAGCATAGGACGTAGGGTATTATACCTCCGGGTAGCCCGAACCTGTATAATCCCTGAGTCCCTGTGTTACCTCGAGCTCCCTAGTCCAGCGATCTCCCTTTGCCTACAAATCAACCATCTGGGTACCCCCGGGTGGACTGCCGGACGATAACTCCGACAGGCTGTTGTCATCATCATCTTCATGGGCGGCCTCCTCGTGAACGTAAGGGATCCCATGCCCTCATGCCACCGCCCCTCCATTAACGTGATGCTACAGCAGTGGCAGTACTCCTCCTGTTTCTTCTCATCAGTGGCCAGCTTGGCCTTCTTCTTCTTCTTCGTGACCTCCTTCTCCATCCTCTCTGCCTCCGCGCGTTCGCGGTTCCGCGCCCTCTGCTGCGCATCCTCTGGCAGAGGCGGACGCGACTCAACATAATTGAGGATGCCCTACGGGTCCGGGGACAGAGACCTCGTTAACACCGATTATTCGCAAATAAAAGAGAAGAAGAAGAAAGAAAGGAGAGGAGAAACCAGAGCTTTCACCACGACAATGGCGCCATTGTCGGGCTTCATCGGTGGGTGCCCCTCGATCAAATACTCTGCTTGTCACGGACCACGGCATCACGGAGGCACTGATGGATCTCGTTGACTGATAACGCCTCATAGGACATCACCAATCCGGTCCAATCCACTTGAGGCGTCATCTCGAAGATCGGCAGCTGGCACGCCATGAGCGTGAGGATTCAGCGAGCGTGATACACCACAATCACTCCCACGCCGGTCACCTTACAGGTCTGCAGCCGCTCGATCCCCTTCTAGAGATCGGGGAGCGTCTTTTTCTCCAACGCCCCGAGCCCTAGTGCCACGCATCCGGGCGCTCGGTGAAGATGCGCCCAGTGAAGGACGGGAAGGGGACGGAGGGGTCACTCCTTAGTAGAAACATTGGGTGTTCCACCCCTTGTTGGAGGAAGGATGGTGGAGCGTGAGGTAGCTAGGCGCCCGTTTCCCGTGAAGGCGGATACCGGCGCACCCGATCGAGGTCGGTCGCCCCTCGTTCTTGATAAGCTCCGCGGTGAAGAACCACTTCCACAAAGTGAAGTGGGGCAGTATGCCGAGGAATCCCTAACACATGGCGACGAATGCCGCGATGTGGTGAACCCCATTGGGGTTGACGTGATGCAGCTCGAGCCCGTAGTGAAGCAGGATTCCCTCGGAGGAAGTAGTGGGGGGAACCCCACCCACTGCTCATGGAAGGGGATGAATGAGACGACGTAGCCGACCGGCGAGTTCAAACGGTCCTCATTGCCAGGGATGATCCACTCCATCAGCTCCATCCTCGGGCACAAAAGCCCTCATTCCACTAGGCGATTCAGGTGTGCCTCCTCCACTGACAACAGCATCCAGTGCCCCATCGCAGGTCGGAGCTCGAGGCGGAGCCAAGGAAGAGAGCCAGGCGGCACGAGCGGAAGTGGCGAGGCGGGAAACCGCGGCGGCGAAGGCGAGCGAGAAGGCTGAGCGGCAGCGCTAGGGCAGATTGAACGTGAAAACGGCAGAGGGAGGATGAGATGTGAGAGAGACCCATCCTCTCGCCTTTAAGAAGGTGGTGCCAGGACGTGCTCAGGACGCATGCCGCGCCCCTCACACACGTCTCCCTCTCACCTCCTCGTTCTTCGCACCATGACCCACTGCCTCGACACCCACGGTGGTCCGCCTCCAAACGGCCTCATGGGCCAAAAAGGCGAGTGGCCTCTGGGCGAGGGCGCCCCGATAAAGCCCAAAACAGCAAGAGAGTTCTAAGGCCAGCCCACCAAGGGTTCGATGGCCGCTCCGAGGCATCCCCCGAGTGAGGGGCGAAAATGGGTGGGCCCATTAGCGGCCAGCACCCTAGTGCAAGAGCACCAAAGGCACACCGACCCGCATTCGAGCCCAAGTGTATGCTGACCCCATGTTTCATATCGCAAAGAGGCACCGAGCCTCACAGTTGGTCGAACGGCTATGAGAACCAAGGGGGTCGGATACTAGTGACGTATTGAGGCCGATCACAAGCTGATCCGTCGACTCCCCTTCGAAGGGGCGTTGGGGCCTCACTCGAAATAACCCATTCGTAACTCAAACGAGAGCCGTGCTTTGGCCTGCCTGGCAAAGCACAATGCGTCTCTAACCCTCTGTCCTACCTTAAGGAAATTGCGAGGGGAAAGCACAGACAAGACGAAACGATTGCCCGTCTGGGCGCGCGTCCCGAACCAAGACACGAGGTTCAGAATCACAAACAAGAGACCGACGGCGCGATCGTAGAACTCGCGAACAAACAATGTCTTTATTCATAAAGAGAGGCAAAGTACATACGGTCCCATGGCAGTGGAAAGATACAAATGGGAATCGCCACTCCTAAGTGGCGATTTAAGGCGACCAAGGGGGGGAGCCCTCCTAAACCAAGCCGGAGGCCATGCGAGCCTACGTCACAGGCCTTCTTTTGGCATCGTCCTCCCCAAGGACGTCGTCGGGAGAGAAGGTGCAGCAGCACTGCTCCCAGCGACAAGTCGACCACCATGGCGCACGCCAAGCCTCCCTCGCCTCGAATTCAGCTGGCACAGACAATGGGTACCCGCAGAAGAGAGGACGAGGAGCAGCAGTGCGATGGTGGGTGCACACGATCCCCCGTGACCTTGAACACTCCTGGGAACACCCGTGAAGCGTAGTACCAGAAGTGACGACTGGGAAGGTCGGCGACGACGCCGATGACCCAAGCTGTGCATGACAGCCCACCACAGCACCGCCTCACGCTGGCGGGTACTAGCGAAGGCGGGTGGGAAGGAAGTTGGCAGCACCGAGGGCCCGTGCGACACCGAGCAGATTTCGCACCATGCACCTTGGCTCCCAAGGTTCACAGGGATTCTTCTGGCATCAACAAATGGCTTTCTCGGCCCTACTCTCAGGGGGATGGCCAGGAACAATGCCTACATATGCTAACTCCATTTGGGGGAAGAAAAGCGAAAGAAACTAGCTCAAGTGCTGGAGTGGCCAAGCCGAAGAAACCTATTTATAGCAAGGAACGCCTTTCTCGGGCCCCACGTGGGGGCTATAGGAACTCGCCACGTGGCGCGATTGAGCGGTCGGTCCGAAAAAGACAAAGGCCCCTACGGGTGAAACAGTGGCGATGTGCCTTAAAAAGGACTGACATGACCGATCGGCACAGCGAGCCCTGACACGGGGTCACGAGACCCTCTGCGGATAATTAAGGCTCGCGCCAGACCCTCAAAAGGAGCGATCCTCCTGGGCGGTGACATGACCACTCGGGCAGACGAGTCTCAGCCCCTGAGCGAATTTATTATTCGCCCAGTAGCTCGGGGGGCTACACCCACCGGTGAGGGAAATGACAAATACCCGCGAACTGACCCTCTGGGAAAGTCCTCGACTCGCCAAAAGGCTCGGGGGCTACACCCGGTGGGTGCGCTCGTGTGCACCCCCAGACAAAACTGTTTGAATAAAAGCGACAAGTCCCTGCGCAGGTCGTAAACAACCTCCGCAAGGACTCGGGGGTTACTGTCGGATACCGATATCCGGGGTGTCTTAACCGACTAGGTAGGCGTCTATTAGGAGCCACCCACTCAAAACAGGTCGTAAGGTATAATGCTCTTGATTCACCAACATCCTTTTACCAAGCGGCCCAGCTACGGCCTTGCTGCGGTCTGACAAGCTGAGCTCTGCTTCGATCGACCTCGGAAGGGGGTCGAGAGCGAAACACACAACAAACAAGCTGCACCGCCTCGCCCGACCCCGGGAAGGAGTCGGGAGCAGGATCACTATAGACGGAAGCCTCCGCCTCTCCCGACCCCCATGGCCGGGTCGGGAGGGGCCCCCATGGACGTGTCTCTGCCTCTGACCTTCCCTCCGTCCAGGTCAAAGACTGGCCCCACAGGTGGGTCCCGAGGGGTCAGAACCGTAAGGCGAGTACGGCCCGTGATGTGAACGGATGCAATGGGCATAATTGCTCCAGATGCGCGGGATGGGCGTCGTACACCTAACACGGCGACCATTCGGTCCTGAACGAATGACAGGGCATTAACACACTCGTCATCCACTCCATCCTACCGAATGACGGGGCGCTGACACTCGGCGTGGGACGTCAGATAGTCCTGTTCGGCACGCCCGCAGGGTATCCTTCTTGGGCGTCATCCACAGTACCACAGGAGGAGGCCCCAGGAGTAGGTGAAGACCAAGGATTCAGATGGCTTTCTTCCGCCCGAAGCCTTCTCCTTTTTCTCTTTCTCTCTCTCTCTCGTGTAAGCGGCCCGGCCCATTTCCTTGGACTATAAAAGGGAATGAGGGCCTTCCTTAGCGCAGGTTCACGACCCACCTGACTCACACTCATACGCGCACACTCACAGAGATTTGGGAACTCTTCCCTCTCTCGACCGCTTGTAACTCCTACTACGAGCAACGCTAGTAACACGAGCAGCCTCGAACTGGACGTAGGGCATTTGTGCCTGAACCAGTATAAATCCTTGTGTGTCCTCTCGCGAACCATCCGAGCCTAAGCACGCAATCCACTAATTTCACTAGTCGGTGATTACTTGCACCAACAAGCTCGATGATGATTAGCACTATCCCAAGCTTTGGTATTTATAGGTAGCAAGGGCGGTTTAGAGTCGGTGTGGAAAGGCTGAGGTGGTTTGGACGTGGGCCCAGGTGGGCCGATCCCAGGGGTCGGCCCACCCTTGGATCCACTGTCTTCAGTCGTACACGGCCTGGATGTCTTCCTGGAGGCGGTTGGCAGGTATTGGTCAAGGGAGGGCTGAGTCGGGCGCGCGCCAAGGTACTAATATCAAAATGATGATATAAAAAATGAGATAAGCATCATTAGGTTTATATATATATAATGATAATATCACTAGAAAAAACTACTTGATATCACAAATGATATATCAAAAAACGATGTAACTAAAGCAAGTTTAATTTGAAATAACTAAATTAATATCACACTAGTATCCAACTAATATCTAAAAATTGATATAATTGATCAAAAAATTGATAGAAACAAGTTTGCATAAAGAAAATTACAAAATGATTTATTATGACTAAATTAATATTAAAATTAAGCATCACTAGGTTGATATATATAAAAATGGTAATATCACTAGAAAAAATAGATACTTGATATCACAAATGATATATATAAAAATGATATAACAAAATTCATATAAAAATGAAAAAACACACAACACTTACACACATTGTGCACACAACACTTGATCGGCAGGGGACGGTGGCGGGGGCCCGCGGCGGGGTTAGCCGGCGTGGGAGACGGGCCTGGCGGCGCGCAGGGCCATGAGTGTTGACACCAGCGGTGGCAAACAGAAAGTCCGCAAGCACACGGCTGTCGAAGTAGCTTTCACCCGTGAGTAAACCAGGTATCAAATCCACGGGGAACGTGAAAGCACTGTCTAATCACTGAAGCTAACCGGATCGATCGAGTTTATATAAAGGCTGGGTAGAGAGGATAACTTAGCATTAAGGCTGTGAATATAGCGAAGAGAACTCTCCTATGCTTGCTTTGGGCACTGGGGTACCCTAGACCTCTAGGAAATTGCCGGCAAATAGCTCTACGCCGTACCCGTACGTGGAGGATTACAAAAGATGGATAGGGTTGTCACCATCTGCTGCCTACCTCTACTAATCCATGGGGCTACGAGGCAAACGAGGGCAGATATACACCTAAGCACCACGCCTAAGATAATATCAGCTATCCTAACATTGATCAGATATTAGAATACTTTATGAATAAAGCAACAAACCCACAAGCACAATAGAGAACTCAACTTTCTATAACTCAGACTTAAGTACTAGTTGAAATCTCGGATACTTACTAAGTAGCTTGTATCCGTCGAGGTACAGGTGGAGGGTCGCCGACACACCGGGACTCCTCCAGACTCTCCCTCACTCTCTCCCTATTTCTACTCTAAATATGAGGAGGGCTTCGCCTTGAATCCACAATCCAGCTCGATGATGCTTAGCGCTGCCCCGAGTTCATCTATTTATTGCTTGGAGAGGTGGTTGTGAGTCGGTACGAGGAGGTTGGGACGGTTCGGAGGTGGGCCCAGGTCGGCCGACCCTAGGATCCACCGTCCTAGGTCGTGCACGGCGTAGATCTTCTCCTGGAGGCAGTTTGCAGACACGTGTCAAGGGACAACTGGTTCTAGCGCGTGCCTAGGTCGGCCGACCTAGGGTGGTCGATCGACCCTAGGATCCACCGTCCTAGGTCGTGCACGACGCAGATCTTCTCCTGGAGGCAGTTTGCAGACACGTGTCAAGGGACGACCGGTTCGGGCGCGTGCCCAGGTCGACCAACCTAGGGGGGTCGGCCGACCTGGAGTTGCCACCTCTCGGGCCCATTTGCTTCTGAGTGGCTGATCTGTGGCCCTGAGTCGGTTCCAGGTGGGTACGCTTGACATGAGTGCATCTGGTTTCGGGTGTGGGCCCTTCAATCCATGGGTGGTTCATTTCATGCCATTGGTGCAAACCGACATTGATTCAGCGGTTAAGATGATGTCTAGGTGTGCTTCTCTGCATGGGGGAAAGATGAGCTCAGTTGGGCTTGGGCCTAGGTCGGCCGACCTGGCCCTGGGCCCACTTTTGCTCTTCTTTTGCCACTTTGTCCCTGCAAACATATATGCACCAAAACTGGTGGAATTCATTAGTAAATAACCCTATGTCTATTTGTTTTATCATTCTTTTGTATCTATGTTGGTGCTAAGATTTTGTCATTAAGAGACGCCAACAAGCTCCTCCACACTTATCCTTTACTCGTCCTCGAGTAAAGACTAAGATTTATCACAGAAATAGCTATACACAAACAAATAGGTTATTCCCAAACATTCAGGCTTAGTGGAATTATACTGAGTGGCTAACATGTCTTCTTGAGTTATTGCAGAAAGGAACAACCTCCTTTATGACATGATACACCTCACTTCCAAGTACTTGGGTTTTCAGAATTTTGCAAAGAAAACCAATGCCTTGCTCCTCAAAGAGTTTCTCTCTGGATAATCATGGTGGTTGGACAACACTCATACTCTCCAAGATAAAACTTTGTATGTGGAGCTCTCAGGATACATACCTTATTTCACTTATGTTGTCATTCCAAGTGTTGGATCCAAACTAGAGACAAGTCGTGTAATCAAGTCAAGATGTGCAAGTGTATGACATGAAGTGGGAATATAGTGGTACTCCTTTGTCTTTGACCTTCACTTTCTTTTCTTTTCTTTTTGGATATGGGCTATTGCACCTTTTTTTTCACTCAATGCTTTTTAGCATGAGTCTCTCTCCTTTTTTCTATGCATATAGCCCATATCTTCTTTTCATCTTGGTTTTTGGGAAGAAGGCCATTTTAGGAGTATTTATTCATGAGTATGAAACAAAGGCATGTTTTGCTTTACCTCAGTATAATGGTTTAGCTTTTTATGGTGGAGTGTACGTGATCTTGACTTTAAAAACATGAAGTATCTCTAATAAGGGTCACAAACCTTAGAACAACTCAAAGCTCAAAGGAAATGCTTGTTTCTGATTATAACTGGTTGTCACTCAAACTCATGAGGAGCATGGCAAGGTTAAAAAGTTTTTAAAACTTTTCATAAATTCCAAGTACTTGAATAAGTAAGAGCATCATTCGTGAACAGGCCATATCTCAGAATGCAATAACTTAGATGACATGATTCCTAAATATGTGAGGATTTCCACAAGCCAAAAGGTACAGAGAATAAAATATATGTAAGTTAATAACATTTTTCATGTGATGGGGAGATGTGAAGGGTTAATTTTATTTAAATTCTGAATTCCATGATCTATTTCTGTAGGGATTCAACTGAAACAGGGTATAGGAGGGTCAAACCAGCGTGCAGGAAAAAACGGAAGCCAGGAGGGACCCAGGCCAGGTCGGCCGACCTGGTGAGGTCGGGCGATCTGAGGGCAACCCTTCTGGTCTAGCTCTCTTGCGGCTGCTCTATTTTGTTCTATTCTGTACTATTTCGCGTTGCATCATTCTGTTTTTCATCAATCTTCTGGCGAGGGACTCCCCCACACTTGTACCTTTATTCAAAATCAAGTGGAAACAAAAACACAATCCTACTATACTAAAGATGATTATTTTATTCATAGTAGCATAGGCACATTACAGAATGAAGAAAAAAAGGAAATAAATGAAGGAAATAAATAAATGAATGAGTTAAAACTAATGTGCCTATCCTATTCTAAAGCCTAGGTGCCTAAGGTGCATTATAAAGGTCTTCATTTCCTACGACTTTAGCAAAGCGTTTGAGCTTGACAACTGTTGATCTACGCAGCATATCAAAGTCATCCTGAAGGTTCAAATGCTCAAGTCACTCTTCAGCAAACTTCTTCTCTAATTTGGCATGGTCTCGACTGAGCTTGGTAATTAGCTCGAGCAACTCTGCATTGGAGGGAGCCTTGGGGGTCTTCTTTTCCTCTTCATCACTCTCATAGTGACCCCTTGGCCTCTGAATTGGAGGAGGTTTGATATGCCTCTTGATTTTGCTAGCCGGTGAGGATTCCACCGACTCCTCCAACTCCTTCCTCTCCTCTGGTGTGAGGGGAGGGAACAGCCTCTTTCCGTAGCCGCCTCCGGGTTTCCTTTCCCCGAAGACCCGGAATTGCGGCTCTGGGGTGCTAGCGGGAGAATAAATGGAAACATCGGATGTATAATGATACGCCACGACGTCCTCCCACTTGTTCTTGACGACCTCCTTCAGCTTCTCCCTTGGTTGAAGAGCAGGGAGTCCATCCCCCTTGGTGGTTGTGACCACCGTCGCCTTCTTAGGGGTGAGCTGTCCTGTTGTTGGCTTTCTGTATGGGCTTGATGCCCGTGCCTCGCGTTTCTGAGGCCTGCTCGGGGAGTGGGATCGCGCCGCCGAGGGGCCACCAGGGCCGGTTGCCCGACCCATGGGGTCGGCCGACCCCCTGGTTCGCCCTCTCGCGTCCTCCTCTGGCGGGATGCTTGCTAAGGGGGGTACCTCCACGGCCATGGCCAATTCAAGGTTGATTGGCACCAACTGGTTCGCCGGAGTGGGTTCTCCCTCGAGATCAAAGGTTGATCGGGAGGTAGGATGGCTCATTCCAGCCATTCTTGTGGATTTGGAAGGTTTGGCTCGGAGGTTTCAGAATGTGGGCGAGGAAGAACTCAGATGAGAAGGGAGAAGAGGATGCGTGGAATTTTAAAGAAAGAACAGCCCTCTTCTCGGATCAATAACAGATTGAAACGCTCATCCACCGTGGAATGGCCTCAGAGACGTTGGAGTGGAGCGTGTGCAAAAGATAGGGTTGATCGGGCTCGGGAGGCTATCGGCCGACCTGGCCCTGAGCCCGATCGCCTTCAATTTTTTCGTGCACTATGTGACAGGTCCAAAATACCCCAAAGTGTGCGCAAAAGTGTTCTAGGGGCTAAGGACATTAGTCTAAGGAGTACTTATAGATGGGAATTATCCATGACCAAATTGATCACATCAAATTCCTCTTCTATTTTATTATCAGGTTCAAGGAAAACTTTTAAACTCTGACCATTTACCTTGAAGTGGTTACCTTCATCATCTTGGAGTGTGATGGCCCCGTGTGACGAAGTCTCCACCACAACGAATGGTCCTTCCCATTTGCTTTGAAGTTTTCCATGCCCAAATAGCTTTACCCTGGAATTAAAGAGTAGTACCTTATTCCCGGGGTGGAACTCCTTCACCTTGATCCTCTTATCGTGCCATCTCTTGGTTCTTTCCTTGTAGATTCTGGCACTATGGTATGCTTTGTCTCTCCACTCTTCTAACTCTGATAGCTGCATTTTCCTCATCTGTTGGGCTGCTGGAAGGTGTTTTTCTGAGATAACCAGAATCTGTCCTTAACATGGAAAAGTTTTTAATGGATGCTATTCTCTTATTGGTCATGATGATTTGGATAAAGTGCTTTGGCCATGCAAGTGTTATTGTTGGAATTCCTCTCTTGGCTCTTTCCCTAATTCATTTAGTTTCTTCTGCTCTAGTACCATATCTTTCTATATCTATCTAAGTTCTTGTTTTCTATACAATCAGATGGAGAACACTAGGTCTGGTGCTGGAAGCAGTGAAAATAATCTAGAACCTAACTCAAGTCAGAACCAAATGTCTACTTCAGCATTGGAACAATTTATGGCTGCCCAGACTCAGTTGATGACTAATATGGCCAACTCTATTGTTCAGCTGAATCAGAACCTAGCTCCTCCACCACCCCCAAGAGACAGACACAGGGATTTCATGAGTCATGACCTGCCTACATATTCTCACTCTGTAGATCCTCTCGATGCTAATGATTGGATTAAAACAGTGGAGAAGAAGCTGATGATTACTCAGTGTACTGACAGAGAGATGGTCTTATATGCCACTGGAAGATTAGAAGGTGCAGCTTTGGATTGGTGGGATGCATATTGCGATGCTCATGAAGACTCAAGTAACATCACTTGGAAGGAATTCAAGGATGAATTTTGCTCATATCATATCCCTGTGAGTGTGATTAAGCATAAGGAGGAAGAGTTTCTCAACTTGAAGCAAGGAGTGATGACTATGAGTGCATACAGGGACAAGTTCATTCAGTTGTCTCGTTATGCACCAAAACAGGTAGCTAAGGATGAGAGGAAGCAAGACCTTTTCATGGAAGGATTGATTATGCCTATTCGTTACCAGCTGATAGCACATTCATTTCATAGTTTTGATTAGTTGGTGAATAAGGCACTCTTGGTAGAGAATTTGAGAGATGAGATAAATGAGAAGAAGAAGAGGAAGATGAACTCTCAGAGACAGATACAGTCTGATCGCAGCACTCGTTTTTGTCTTGCTCAGCAGACTGAGGTGCAGAGTTGTCCAGTGAGGCAGTATGGCCATTCCAACCATGCTCAAGTTTAACAAATCAGCTATCGACAGCAATCTGGTAATTGTCGTGCATCTGTTCAGCAAGTGCCAAAGACATCAAGGTGAAGCCTAGTCGAGAAAGCGCTCCAAGTGCGAAGTTGTGTTTCTGTTGCAAGCAAGAAGGGCATATGATTAGTAAATGCCCAAAGAAGTACCCGCATGGTGGAAACAATCAAAGGAAAGCCCTAGTGCAACATGAGGTGGTTAATGTAGATACATGTCATACTCAGGTCAGCCAGAAGCAACTGAACCCAATACAGGCAAATGTGAATCAAGTAAAGAGTATCACAGTGGCTGAGATCAGAGTAATATGTGAGTTTCCAAATGTGTTCTCAGATGATTTGCCAGGTTTGCCACCAGATAGAGATATCGAGTTCCTCATTGAACTTCTACCTGGTACGACTCCTATTTCTAAGAGGCCTTATAGAATGTCAGTTGATGAACTAGAAGAACTTAAGAAATAACTGAGAGAGTTGTTGGATAAGGGTTTCATACGCCCTAGTTCATCACCTTGGGGAGCACCAGTTATCTTTGTTGAGAAGAAGGATGGTACACAGAGGATGTGTGTTGATTGTAGGTCACTGAATGAGGTTACTATTAAGAATAAGTACCCTCTACCCAGGATCGAGGATCTGTTTGATCAATTGAAAGGAGCCAAGGTATTCTCCAAGATTGATTTGCTTTTAGGCTATCATCAGTTGAAGATCAGGCCATCAGATATCCAGAAGATAGCTTTCACTACCAGATATGGTTTGTATGAGTATACAGTTATGTCTTTTAGTTTGACTAATGCTCCTGTCTACTTTATGTATTTGATGAATAAGGTGTTCATGGATAAATTTGTGGTGGTATTCATTGATGATATCTTGATCTACTCCAAGAATGAAGAGGAACATGAGGAACATTTGAGGCTAGTATTGTAGAAGCTCAGAGAGAACCAGCTCTATGCCAAGTTTAGTAAGTGCGAGTTTTGGCTGAAGGTAGTTTCTTTTCTGGGTCATGTTATCACAGATGGTGGAATAAAAGTTGATCTAGGCAAAGTCAGGGATGTTCTGAAATGGGAGTCACCAAAGAATGTGCCTGAGATCAGAAGTTTTCTGGGATTGGCAAGTTACTACAGGAGATTCATAGATGGATTCTTCTAAAATAGTAAAGCCCCTCACTTCATTATTAGAGAAGGGAAAGGAGTTCAGGTGGTCAGAGGCATGTCATGCTAGTTTTGATGAGTTGAAGAAAAGGCTAACTACAGCTCTAGTGTTAGTGATGCCTGATATTCATAAGAGTTTTGATATCTATTGTGATGCTTCTCGACAGGGCCTTGGATGTGTTCTTATGCCGAAAGGACATGTTATAGCTTATGCATCCAGGCAGTTGGGGAAACATGAGTTGAATTATTCTACTCATGATCTGGAGTTAGCAGCAGTGGTTCATGCATTGAAGATATGGAGGCACTATATGCTTGGAAACAAGTGCCAGATCTATACTGACCATAAGAGTTTGAAGTATATATTCACGTAGAAGGATCTAAATTTGAGGCAATGTCGTTGGCTAGAATTGATTAAGGATTATGATATGGAGATACACTATCATCCTGGTAAAGCCAATGTGGTTGCAGATGCTTTAAGTAGGAAGGGACATGCTAATACCCTCTTGACTCATCAGATGCCAGAGAAGTTGTGTGAAGAATTTGAGCGACTGAACCTTGGATTTGTTGCTCATATGAAGGAGTAACTATGGAAGTTGAGTCTACTCTTGAGTAGGAGATTCGCCAAGGTCAGCTTAATGATGAGAAGATCAAGGAAATTAAGGAGCTTATGGCAATTGGAAAATCCCCTGATTTTACTGAGGACGCACATGGTACTATTTGGTTCAAGAAGAGGATTTGTGCGCCTGATGTGGGACAGCTCAGAGATAAG
>CM014277.1:44741156-44777522 GCA_004135705.1 Alloteropsis semialata | reverse complement strand
AAGTACTCAAATAGTAAAGGTATCTTTCATATTAAAGCCATATCTCAAAATGCAATAACCTAGTTGACATGAGTTCCTATAAATATGAGGATTTCCACAAGCCAAAAGGTACAGGGAATAAAATATATGTAAGTTAATAAGAACTTCCATGTGATGGTGAGATGCAAAGGGTTGATTTTACTAAGTTTTTAAATTCCTTGATCAGGTTCTGCAAATATTCAACTGAAACAGAGTTTAGGATGACCAAACCAGCGTGCAGGAGGAAACAGAGGTCAGGTGGGACCCAGGCCAGGTCGGCCGATCCAGTGGGGTCGGGCGACCTGGGGGTGACTCCCCTGGTTCAGATCTTTCTCGTGCTGCTCTGTTGCGTTCTGATATTCTCTGTTTCGCGTTGGATCACTCTGTTTCCCGTTGCGTTTTTCCCCCACACTTGTACCTTTCACTCAAAACAAGTGGAAACAAAAAGGAAACACAATCCTAATACACTAAACACTTTATTTTATTCATCAATTCAAAGGCACATTACAAGATAATCAAAAGAAATAAATGAAATAAATGAATAGAAGGGAAACTAATATGCCTATCCTAATCCAAGGCCTAGTGTATCTAGGGTGCATTATAGAGATTTTCATCCCCAGCAGCCTTGGCATAGCACTTAAGTTACACGGCTGTTGATTTGCGAAGCATATCAAAGTCGTCTTGAAGACTTATGCGCTCAAGTCGCTCTTCAGCGAACTTCTTCTCCAACTTTGCATAGTCTCGACCGAGTTGATTAATCAACTCTAGCAACTCAGCATTGGAGGGAGCCTTGGGGACCTTCTCTTCATCATCACTCTCATATTGGCCCCCAGGCCTGCGAATTGGAGGAGGCTTGATATGCCTCTTGATCTTGCCGGCGGGTGAAGATTCCACCGACTCCTCCAACTCCTTCCTCTCCTCAGGTGTGAGGGGAGGGAACAGCCCCTTACCATAGCCACCTCCGGGTTTCCTTTCCCCGAAGACCTGGAAACGTGGCTCCGGGGTGCTGGCAGGAGAGTAGATGGACACATCGGACGTATAATGATACGCCACGACGTCCTCCCACTTGTTCCTGACCACCTCCTTCAGCTTCTCCCCTGGTTGAAGTTTGGGGAGTCCATCCCCTTTGATCGGAGCGGCCGCCGGTGTCTTCTTTGGGGTCAATTGCCCCGTCGTCGGCCTTCTGTACGGGCTTGATGCCCGTGCATCGCGCCTCTGGGTCCTCCTCGGAGACTGAGACCGCGCCGCCGAACGAGAACGTGAGGGGCCACCAGGGCCGATCGGCCGACCATGCACATCGGCCGACCCCCTGGTGCGGCCTCTCGCGTCCTCCTCTGGTGGGATGCTGGCCAGAGGGGTGACAACCACGGCCATGGCTTGCTCCAGGTTGGTGGGCACCAATTGATTGGCCGGAGTGGGCTCTCCATCCAGATCAAAGGTTGATCGGGATTTGGGGTGGCTTTTTCCGGCCATTGATGGAGAATTGGGAGGTGTGGCTTGGTGATTTCAGAATGGGGGCAAGGAAGAACTCAGATGAGAGGGAAGAAGAGGATGGGTGAAAATTTAAAGATAGGCTAACCCTCTTCTCGGATCAATCAGAGTTAGAATCGCTCGTCCACCGCAGAACGGCTTCAGAGACGTTAGAGTAGAACGTTGGCAAAAGATAGGGCCGATCGGGCTTAGGATCAAGTCGGCCGACCTGGTCAGGTCGGCCGACCTGGCCTTGAGCCCGGTCACCCTCTTCTTCTTTGTGCACTACGTGACAGGTCCACTAAACCCCAGAATATGTGCATTCACGGGCTAGGGGTTAAGGATTTAACATAAGGTGTAATTATAAATGGGAATCATCCATGACCAAATTGATCACATCAAATTCCTCATCTACTTTATCAGGTTCAAGAAAACTTTTAAACGTTGACCATTTACCTTGAAGAGGTTACCTTCATCATCTTGGAGTGTGATTGCCCCATGCGACGATGTCTCCACCACAACAAATGGTCCTTCCCATTTGCTTCGAAGTTTTCCATGCCCAAAGAGCTTCACCCTGGAATTAAAGAGTAATACCTTATCCCCGGGGTGGAACTCCTTCACCTTGATCCTCTTGTCGTGCCATCTCTTGGTTCTGTCCTTGTAGATTCTGGCACTGTGGTACGTTTTGTCTCTCCACTCTTCCAATTCTGATAGTTGCATCCTTCTCATCTGCTGGGCTGCTGGCAAATCCATGTTCCACTTTCTTATGGCCTAGTGCGCCCGATGCTCTAGCTCAACTGGTAAATGGCAGGTCTTGCCATAAACCAGCTGGTATGGGGACATCCCGATTGGCGTTTTGTACGCCGTTCGGTAAGCCCATAGAGCATCTGGTAACTTGCTCTTCCATCCTTTGCCCATTTCTGTCACGGTCTTCTGCAGAATGTTCTTGATCTGTTTGTTCGATGTTTCTGCTTGACCGCTTGTCTGGGGGTGGTACGGTGTAGCTATATTGTGCTTTGGCCCCCCCAGTTCTGCCAGAAATTTCTGAAAGGTCTTGTCGATGAAGTGCGACCCTCCATCACTGATCACCATCCTGGGAGTTCCAAAACGTGGAAAGATGATCTCATGGAACATCTTTCGCGCGTGTTTGGAGTCAGCGGCTCGACATGGCATTGCTTCAACCCACTTTGAAACATAGTCCACTGCCACCAGGATGTACTCACTGTCATAGGATTTGACAAAGGGTCCCATGAAATCAATGCCCCACACATCAAACAGCTCAACTTGTAAGCTGTTTGTGAGTGGGACTGCATCTCTTGCGATGATCCCTCCATGTTTCTGGCACTGCTAGCATCGTCGAATGAACTCTTTTGTATCCTCATACATTGTGGGCCAGTAGAATCCACTCTGCCAGATCTTTGACCTTGTCCGGAACGCCCCGTAGTGACCTCCATATGGGGCTGCATGGCACTGCTCAAGGATCTTCCTTGCTTCATTTGTTGGTACACATCGCCTGAGCATGCCATCTGAACATACCCTGTACAGGTATGGTTCGTCCCATAGATGGAGTCTACTCTCGTAGATTAGCCTTCTCTTGTTCTCCCCTGGCGGTACATATCCTGCAACCATAAAGTTCACAATATTTGCATACCAGGGGTCGGAGGCGGTCACCTTGAGTAGGGTGTCGTCACGTAGAAAATCATTTATCGGTAGATCCTGCATGTCAGTAAATTGCATACACGACAAATGATCTGCTACTGAATTCTCTACTCCCTTTTTATCTTTAATTTCTAAATCAAATTCTTGGAGTAAGAGAATCCAGCGGATAAGGCATGGTTTAGCATCTTTCTTGGTAAGCAAATATTTCAAAGCAGCGTGATCGGTGTAGACAATCACCTTAGCTCCTACCAAGTAAGATCTAAACTTGTCTATAGCAAAAACTACTACCAAGAGCTCTTTTTCAGTGGTAGCATAGTTAAGTTGAGCTCCTGTCAAAGTTTTACTAGCATACGAGATAGTATGATGATTCTTATTTTTGGTCTGTCCAAGGACAGCACCAACAGGATAATCACTGGCATCACACATAATCTCAAAGGGTAGCGTCCAGTCAGGGGGTTGAATGACTGGTGCTGAGATGAGAGCATTCTTTAAAATGGTGAAAGCATGTAAACACTCATCATCAAAGTCAAAGGGCACGTCCTTGGCTAAAAGGCTAGTGAGGGGCCTGGCTATCTGGGAAAAATCTCAGATAAAGCGCCGGTAAAACCCCACATGACCTAAGAAGCTGCGGATCCCTTTAACATTGGTGCGAGGTGGAAGCTTTTCTATGACTTCTATTTTTGCTCTATCCACCTCTATTCCCCGTTCGGACACTAAATGTCCCAACACCATTCCCTCTCGGACCATGAAATGGCACTTTTCCCAGTTTAGCACCAGGTCCTTGTCTCGGCATCTTTGTAGTACCTTGTCTAAGTTCTGCAGACAATGGTCGAAAGTCTTTCCATAGACTGAAAAACCATCCATGAAAACTTCCATGATCTCTTCAATCATGTCTGAGAAAATAGACATCATGCACCTTTGGAACGATGCTGGCGCATTGCATAACCCGAATGACATCCTACGATATGCATACGTTCCATAGGGGCAAGTGAAGGTGGTCTTTTCTTGATCATCGGGGTGGATGGGAATCTGGTGATAGCCGGAATACCCGTCAAGGAAACAGAAGAAGGAGTGGTTCGCGAGTCTCTCCAACATCTCATCGATGAAGGGGAGCGGGAAGTGATCCTTCTTTGTTGCCTTGTTAAGTCGGCGGTAATTGATGCACATCCGCCACCCAGTAACGGTACGCTGAGGAATCAGCTCGTTTTTCTCGTTACTTACGACGGTCATACCTCCCTTCTTGGGCACTACTTGGACAGGGCTAACCCATTCACTATGAGGGACGGGATAGATGATCCCGGCGTGTAGAAGTTTCAAAACTTCCTTCTTTACGACTTCCCTCATTGCATTATTTAGCCTACGCTGAGGCTCCCTAGAAGGTGTAGAAGCTAGATCTATGGGAATGCGATGGGTACAGAGTGCAGGGCTTACTCCCTCCAAGTCCTTGAGGGAGTACCCGAACGCCGAGCGGTGTTTCTCAAGCACCTTTATGAGTCTATCACTCTCGTCCTGCGATAGCTTGTCACTAATAATGACGGGGGTGTCCCGGTCTTCATTTAAGAAGACATAGCGAAGGCCAGCAGGCAAGGGTTTTAGCTCTACGTGTATCTTAGGTGGCTCCTCGGTTTCAAGTGGCTCAGAAGCGTCATCCTCTTCCTCTATAAAATTGTGAACATTCTCTTCGAGGAATGACTCAAATGGGTCACTATGTTGTAGGGATTTCACTTCCTCAGCCGGGTTAGGTTCTGCCAAGGGTTCAACTATGGAGTTCTTAACCCTAGCTAATGGTATAGTGAGAAGATTCCTTCCTACTTTAGCTAGGAGGTTTCCTTCCGAGGTTACATCCTGGAGCAGGCCCTCGATAGGATGTCCTATAAGGAGGTTGAAATCTGATGTCTCAAAGACATAAAAGTCCAGAGGCATCTCAATCCCGTGGTGAGAGAGGAGAAAATCTCGTACTAGGTCGAGACTCTTGAGAATACGACCTGAGGGTGTTCTAAGAAGTTTTGACGTTGGGGCCATCTTTTTACGACGTCCAAGGATGTACGCGAAAGAACTAGACATGATGTTTGCCCCAACGGTCGGGTTCTACGGCCACCTTGCTTATGAAACCTCGAATGGTCTGCGAAGGTGAGTTAATCCGAATGAATTTGGAAGAAGACTCAGATTCGTTCGACCATTCCGTGTTTAGGATGGCGATCAGCTCCCTCACGGTTTCGTTCAAAATGTCTTTCTCCATATAGATGGAGGGGGTCTTTACCGTAGGTTTCTTCTGTATTGAGTAGTTCATGGTATTCCCAAAGTCTTCAAAAAGATCTTCCTCGAACTCAAATGGTAATCCGAGAGGTTGAGTTTCCTCTTCCTCAACGGATGGGGTCTCAGGAATTGGACTGGGCAAGACTATGGGTTCTATTTGTGAGTCTTCTTGCTCAGTCTCGGTCGCGTTCGCAGGAGAGTTCTCTCGGATGGCCGCTAGGACTTCTTTTGCTCTGGCCGGGGTTATGTGTAAAAATGAACCTCCGGCTGCTATGTCTATGTACCGGGCATCTTCACTATTCAACCCAAACCAAAAGTGCTGCATGAGCATGTAGTCTGGGAAGCCTAGATCTGTTCCGGTTAGACATGAGTCCTGAAATCGGTCCCATGCTTTAGCGATCGTTTCCTTCTCTCGTTGCTGGAAGTTGATGATCTCCTTCCGAAGTGCACAGATCCGGTGAACAGGAAAGTATTCAAGACAAAACTTGTCCCGTAACTTTTCCCATTCACCGTTTGTTAGCGCAACGGTGTGATCGTACCACTTCCTTGCTCTCTTTTTGAGAGAGAACGGGAAGTGCTTCCATCTAATCGTTGCCTGCGTCATGCCTGATATGACCAGACACGAGCAAAGCAACTCGAATTCGTGCAAGTGACGGTATGGGTTTTCACCGTCACTTCCAGAGAAGGATATGTCCTGGACCATAGCTATGAAGGCAGGGCGAAGTTCATAGCTATCGGTTAAAATAGGATTTGACGAGGGGTGCGGCTCCAATAATTCGCCCTTTGGAGCAGAGAACTCATGAATTTGGGTGGAATTCCTGGTTGGAAAAAGAAAACAGAAAAGAAATATAAAATAAAAGATATACGGGCAACCTTAGATCTTAGATAACTGCTACCATTTCCCCGGCAACGGCACCAGAAAGCTTGTTGACACCAGCGGTGGCAAACAGAAAGTCCGCAAGCGCACGGCTGTCGAAGTAGCTTTCACCCGTGAGTAAACCAGGTATCGAATCCACAGGGAACGTAAAAGTATATCTAATCACTAAAGCTGAGCCGGATCGATCGAGTGTATATAAAGGCTGGGTAGAGAGGATAACTTAGCACTAAGGCTATGATTTTAGTTAAGAGAATTCTCCTATGCTTGCTTTAGGCACAGGGTATCCTAGGCCTCTAGGAAATTGCCAGCCAACAGCTCTACGCCGTACCCGTACGTGGAGGATTACAAAGGACGGACAGGGCTGTCACCACCTGCCGCCTACCTCTACTAATCCGTGGGGCTACGAGGCAAAAGAGGGCAGATATACACCTAAGCACCACGCCTAAGATAATATCAGCTATCCTAACCTTGATCAAAGATTAGAATACTTTATAAATAAAGCAACGAATCCACAAGCACAATAGAGACTTAACTTATCTATAACTCAGACTTAATTACTAGTTGAATCCCGGATACTTACTGAGTAGCTCGCATCCGTCGAGGTACAGGTGGAGGGTCGCCGACAGGCCGGGACTCCTCCAGACTCTCCCTCACTCTCTCCCTATTTCTACTCTGGATATGAGGAGGGCTTCGCCTTGGATCTTCACTTCTGCTCGATGATGATTAGCCCTGCCCCGAGTCCAGCTATTTATAGCTTGGAGAGGCGGTTTGGAGTCGGTTTGCAGCGGTTGAGGCGGTCCGGAGATGGGCCCAGGTCGGCCGACTAGGGGGGATCGGCCGACTGTTGGATTCACCGT
Source organism: Alloteropsis semialata (assembly GCA_004135705.1). Classification (NCBI taxonomy): domain Eukaryota; kingdom Viridiplantae; phylum Streptophyta; class Magnoliopsida; order Poales; family Poaceae; genus Alloteropsis; species Alloteropsis semialata. The sequence continues at coordinate 44,770,385 of CM014277.1, read as the reverse complement.
CTTTGATGATCCACGGCACAGATGAACTCCTGGAGACGGTTGACAGTTGCTGGTGAAGGCGGTGCCGATTCGGGCGCGTGGCCAGGTCGGCCGACCTGGGCAGGTCGGCCGACCCAGGGCTGTGGCCCCTCGGCCCCACTTCGTCAGTGTCTCTTGCCAGTGGGTCCTTTAGTCGGTTTCCGGTGGGTAATGGCAAGGATGTGTCGGTTAAGTTAGAAATGTGGGCCCATGAATCCATGTGCTTGCCATGTGGCCCAATCCCAACTCCTCATTTCCACCGTCTTGATTTCAACGTGCCTGATCACTCCTGAGTGTGCTTGTTGTTGTTGGGCTGAAAATGGACCTCACTGGGCCTGGACCCAGGTCGGCCGACCAAGGTGGGTCGGGCGACCTGACCCTGGGCCCACTTTAGGTCTTCTTTTGCCACTTTATTCCTGTAAGCACATATGCACCAAAACTCATGGAATTCATTAGTAATCAACCCTATGTCTATTTGTTTTATCACATTTTATATCTTTGTTGGTAGTAATAAGATGTCATTAAGAATCGCCAACAACTCCAATTAGAATAAAGTGAGTATTCAGGTATATTCTAATTAGAGCAAAGACGTATTCGTGATTCCTTTGATTAGTTCTTACTAGGGTGTGAGCCTAGTGTGCTTGAGTTAGATCTTCCTCTTGCGGGTTCATCGCTCTATCTTATTATAGAATGCTGTGGTGTGGCTAAGAGGGTACCAGTCGTAGTTAGATCGCAGTAGTAGTCGGTAGAGTAGGCGTGGTGCCTAGCTATGGGTTACACTTCGTTTGCTCAGCTTAGCCCGCTGTTTAGTAGAGGTAGGCCGCAGGTGGTGACAACCCTGTCGGTCCTTTGTAATCCTCCACGTTCGGTTAAGTCGTAGAGCTGTTGGCCGGAGGCGCTTGGGGTTCAGGGGTAAGCCGGTGCACGAAGTAAGTCGTGAGAGTTTTGTGATCTACCTCTTTCATATTAGAACAATCTATAGGAGTCCTCTCTATCCTTTGCCAAATATCGGTGTGTGTCCTTGGGCTAGCTAGTACCAGATTAGTGCACACATGTATCTTTGGATTCGATACCCTTGGAATATTCTTAGGGGAAAGCTACGATAGTATTTGTGCGCTTGCGGATTTATTCGTGATCATTAAAGTACCCAACAAGCTTTCTGGTACCGTTGCCGGTGAATGGTTTTTGTATCTATTCCGTGCCTAGTCGCCCTCATATCTTTTTATCTTTTATTTATTCTACCTCTACCCCCGCTACCATGGAGCAACTCTCTATTCAAAACCTCTCTGCTCCTAGGGGCGAGTTCTTTGAGCCACCACCTTCAGAACATCCAATTCTTTCACCTGGCTATGAACTCAGTCCCAATTTACTCACCCAGGTTCAGAAAGCCTCTTTCTCTGGGTTAACTGGTGAGAACCCATACCATCATCTACGGGAGTTCGAGTTTTGTGTTCATGTCCTTGGGCTTGCTAGTACCGGATTAGTGCACACACGTTCCTTTGGATTCGATACCCTTGGAATACTCTTAGGGGAAAGCTACGACAGTATCCGTGCGCTTGCGGATTTATTCGTGATCGTTGAAATACCCAACAGAGAGCTTTGAAATTCGACTCAGGCATAGATAGATCTCTTCTTTCTTCTATCAATTCCACAAAGGAAAGAACAAGCTTGGCATTGTTGATGTTTTCTTTGAGGTTTGAATGTTGAACTTTCCAAGCCTAGAGAACACGCCTAAGGTTCTTTTTAGCAGGGACTACTTGAGTTGTGGGGATTGACCACCCATGCTGAACAACCTAGATAAAGGACTCATGTTCCATCCAGTGATTTTCAAATCTGAAAATTTTGCCTTTTGGGATGTCAGTTCCAATGTGTATGACACAAGGACAGTGATCAGAAGTCTCTATAACCATGGGCCAGACTAGAGTGTTAGCATAATGGAGTGTCCATGAGTTTGAAGTAAAAAACCAATCTAGACGTTCCAGCAGAGGTGAAGCTTGTTTATTAGTCCATGTGTACTTTCTATTTTGCAGGGGCAATTCCACTAGACCAAGTGCACTGATTGCTTCATTGAAGAGAAGCATCTCTTGATAGTCTCCACCAGGTTTATTTCTATTCTCTAGGGTTCTAATAAGGTTGAAATCACCAAGCAACAACCAATCAATATCATCTGGCATTTGGATGTGTTTTAACCAGTGAGTAAAAGCTCTCTTCCCTTCTGTCGAGCAGGGGCCATAGACATTTGTTAGCATCCAAGTATTATTACTGAAATTGGAGGTGAACTCTACTGAAACAAAGAAATCATTTTAAAAGCCATGTTCCTAGAAAAAATTCTGGACTTCCAGGGAATAGCTATACCACCTGAAGCACCAACTGAAGGTAGGAATTCAAATCTGTCAAAATCTTGGGGCAGAAGTTCTTCATGAACTGAGAGTCTATCATTTCTCTCTTGGTTTCCTGAAGACAAAGAATATCACATTGGCTCTCATAAATCTTGTCTCTAATAGAGTTCAGCATTAAGCCCCCTTATGTTCCAGTTCATAACTTTCCAAATTCTTTTAACAGGATGTGGATCCATAAATAGAGTCAAGCATTAAAGTATGCATCATGTAAACATTACATGTGCCAAAAGAGAGAACTAGGAGTGAGTTGCAGACATGTTGCCACAAAAGATTATTACAGGACAAAGGTTTTTGATAGACATATTCTAGATTGATTTGGACACTAAAGAGTCAAAAGAGCAGGTGATCACTGCTTCTTGACCTTCTTCTTGGTGGTCTTGTCTTCATTATCAACCTTGGATTGATTCTTTGCCTGCTGCCTTTTACCTCCAGGGGGGCAGCTTTCTTATTGGCATTGAGAGAGTTGTCAGTCGGCTTAGTTGGATCAATTTTGCAGAAGCTAATGCCAAGATTCTTGATCAAAGAGGGGGAAATAGTTGGTGGGTTGACTGCACAACCAATGCAATTTTTATTTGCACAGGCACTAGATTTGAAACCCTTTTTCAAATTCTTATTTCTTTGACTTCTTCTGAATTGGGTTTCAGAGATATCCTCAAGAGCATGGAGTTTACCTGCTTTCTCCAGAAGGGATTTGGACCAGGGTCCAGGGGAACAAGAGGCCATGCTCACACAAACTTCATCAGGTGTGGATGGTGAACCTACAGATGGAGAGGCAGTAGAGATATAAACCTCTTGTGTAGAAGAAAAGGTAAGAGCCGTCATAGGTGCTTTACCTTTTGAAGAGCTCTTGGCCCTCTCAGGTGATAGTTTAGGGTCTGCAGAGCAGAGGCTGAGCCTTGGAGGGTGAGGACAAGACTTGGGCATGGAAAAGGCCACCATTGGGTTTGATTGATTGAAGAAGTCCCATGTTGGAGAGGTCAAAAAGTTCTTGGCCCAACTAAAGCTTTCTTGCTACAGAAGTAGTAGAGTAAAGAAGTCAGCCCATGTTGACGGCCCTTAGGCACGCCAATTACAAACGGCAAGCGCACAGATCGGTTGTAACTTTTCCCTTGAATTATTCTCCCAAGGTTTATCAATCCACGGAACAAAAGATTTCTATGCTTAATCTAGCACTAATGATGTTAGCAAGAATGTTCTTTTGATTGAAGTGATGTATGAATTAAAGAACAATCTAACCTAATCAATGTTACGAGCGGTAGAGAGGAGTACACAAGGTATAGAAACATTTGCCCATAGGGTCTAGGATCACTATGAGATGTAATCGCCAAGCAAGATAAAACCAATCTAATCTATCAATAAGATGTGAACCAAACTCAACACTTTCCCTCCCGCATACTGTCACTACACCAGGGTACTCACCTATCGAGCTATAGGAACACGAATCGTTGATGCGATCTAGGTATGTGAAGCAACGAGCGATGCATACCCATAGCGATGCCGGCCAGCTATTAGGATGAAAAGCACCATCAACTAAGAACATGATAGATTGATCTCATAAAAGGATTCGGCAATTACAAATCAAGATCTCCTTACAACCCCATGGACAAACGAGGACTTTACCCCATGAAGCTAAACATGACATCGCGATTCATGGTGTGGAAGCCTCCGGCAAAGATGAGCTCCTCGCTGTCCTCCAACTTGAGACGGCGCCCGGACGACGGGTAGGACCTCCGGCGGCGTCTCCTCCTTGTGTTTCTCTCCAATGGTGGCTTTAGATCTAATCTCCTCTATGATTCTTCCTTGACGGCATCCTCGGGGGTGTTTATATAGGTCTTTGGTGGATGACGGCGGCTGGAACCCTTAGGGTTTGCATTTACTTCACGCTGAAGAAAGGGGAGCATGAACGGGCTAGGCCAGCCGGCTCAAAGGCTCCAGGCTAGCCGGCCTGGGCCTGTTCTGGCTTGTCTCGTCTTCATCTTTCGTGGGCTGGTCCTCCTCCTCAATCGTTATCCATGTGGGTGCTTAGGTCCACATCAAACTCCGCCAAATATGTCGTATTTCCTATAAATTCACAATATGCTCCAAAATACAAGACATATTCAAAAATGGGGTTATTTCAGGTACCAAGTGGCTGGTTAGTATAAGAATTAGTCCAAAACCAATGCCAAATCAGCCCTAAAAGTGTACCAATAACGACCGTCAACAATCCCCCCATGCTTAGCTTTTGCTCGTCCTCGAGTAAATCAAGCTATTAAAATCTTCCAACAGGGTTGCACAAAAGCTCTTACTCTGCAAAACATACTTAAGCAAACAAGTCTAACCAAAGATCTTTAAGTAAATGTCAGCGGAGCGACGAGGATAATCAAAGTATGAGCGTTCAAAAATCTATCCAAAACATTACTCCACAACCTCTTACCTTAAGCTAGAAATCTTGAAAATCAACAACACTTACTTTCTTGCCTTCCTTGGAGGTTTTTCTTAGGTTTTGAAAACAATCTCCCTGCAACAAGAGTTAGACCAAAGTTCTTGCACAAGTCCTTTCAAGTCTCTCAATATAAGTGGCTATCCTATTTTGCAAGCTCTCAACTCACAACTCAAGTTTAAGTGGCTATCCTATTGGGTTTGGAAACTCTCAACTCACCACATAAGTCTCTCAAGTATAAGTAGAGTTGTAGGTAGGGCTAGCAAAGTAAATACACATATTGTCGAATTAAGAAAACTTTCTAACGGTTGCTTATCTTCTGAGCCAATGATCATGAGAATGTTACCATAATGTGAGGGGTTTCAAGGATAAGAAGATTTAGAATGGTGGACATGTGCAAGGGCATATAAAAATTGACTTCAAGGCACAAGCGACATCCTCGTTGTCGGATTGCACATGGTTGGAAAAGAAGATTTGTTCTCAATAATAAGGCGGTCTTCCTTTGCACATCTCCTACTCTTCCAACTATAGAATTCTCCCTCTTTTATTACATTTTCTCCTTTCTTCCTTTCTCTTTTCTTTTCATATATTTTTTTCTTTTTCTTATTTCTTTCTTTCTTTTTTCTTTCTTTCCTGAATTTTCCTTCTCTTCTCCGAACCTTCCTTAAATAATTCCTCATGCAAATAGACAAATAAAACACTGAGAAAACTCCACAATTTTTCAGAGCTCGAACCGCAGCTGGAGGGGGCTAGGCCGGCCGGCTCAATGAGTCCAGGCCGGCCGGCCTGGGGTTTTCCCAACTCAGTTCCAGTTCATTCTTTTCGTACTTCTTCCTTGCTTTCTTCTCAAATTATATTTTATTCAAACTTCGTCAAGAAAGAGAACAAATCTTCCGATAGTGGGTTGTGTTCAAGGAAAAGATAATAAAATAAGATAATTTGGGTTCGGGTTTTGGAATCCGGTAGATCATATGAGTTGTTCCAATGAAGAACTCTCATTACCGAATATTGATGAGGCTAGCAAATAAGAGATAAGATAATCAAGGACATGATCATTGCTCAAAATTAAAACTTCCGAGAGAAAGAAATCCTAACTCAACTCATTGCACCTCCAATGCTTATGGTGGAACGATTATATAGTGGCTTTGGTAGGTATAGGATATAACTCTCAACTTGACAAGAACTAGATCAACCTTGCATTTGCGGGGGTTTTAAAAGAGTGATAAAATAAATTTCCTCCAATTCTAGCCTTACTAGCAAGTATCATCAAAACCAAGCACTAGTTCAAGATCGGGTATGGGTATTTGTAAGGATAAATCAAATAATAAGCTCCACAACTAAGATTATTCCAAGACAATGCTCATGAACAAGTACTTAAAGAAATAAGGTAAAACTGAATGCATAAGTAAATTTGCTCGATCCAACAATTATTCAAAAGTAAAGACTCTTTTTATTGATTTTCTTGACTCAACGCTAAATTAAGACTCTCATACACGCTAATTTAAAACTCTCACACAAAGACTCACACTAACATTAAGACTCTCAAAATCACACCAACTAGCTCTTGGCGAAAAACGGCTAAAGAAATTTAAAAACACGACGCGTCACACCTCTCTCCCCATGCTTAGATTTTGCGACGTCCTCATCATAAGAAAATAGATCACATGGGTGAGACGCTCGCAAAACCTTCAATGGCACCTCGGGCAATTGCACTTAGCACGGTTGCTACTCCCTTCTCCTTGCTTCTTCAAGTTCCCATACATGCTAAAAAGGATCCTCACATTACGGTTGAGGAACTTGAAGTCGCCATCCGATTGCCGCTTAAGATATTCCACCTTTTGATTAAGCAACTCCAAAGATTGGAGGCACTTCTCTAGGGCTTCGAAAAGTGAATGAATATTCTCACGGCAACGACGGCAACACCCATTGTGATGCTCGAGGGAGTTTGGATCCTCGCCGCCCTCGGGTTCATCTTCCTTAGGCTCATCACGGCGATTCTCCTCCGGCTTGTCCACCTTCTTTGGTTCATCCTCCCATATGTACCCGTCATCGTCATCGCGTCCGGCGGCGCCCCACGAAGTGGCACTCCGATCGTCTTCCCAATCGCTATCCCCTCCAAAGTCCTTGGACTCGGGAGTTTTTGTCGATGTAGCTCTTCCTCTTCACGCCAACGAGGCGTTTAGAGCACCTTGGGAGGACGATGACGGAACGCGTCTCGACGCTAGCTTCTTCGTCGCTCAAGATGATGACAGGATGGCGTTCAGCGATCTTCTTGCTAGGCACCTTCCCTCCCATGCGCATACGAGCTTGGGTAGGGAATTTCTTCACGCAGGGGAACTTGAAGTCGCAGGTTTTAGCCTCCAAGCGAAGGAGCTCGCCAGCCGCCCCAAGAAGGGCCTGGGCCGGCCAGCCTGGTGAGGGTGTGCCGGCTGGCACACCCCCCTCCTTCATCGCCAACGCTTCAACTTCGACACCCATGCTCATGGATGATGCCCTAGCTCTCTTGGTTCACGAGGTGGTGGTTGGAGATTGGAAAAAGATATGAATTTTGGATCTCAATGGTGCCTCTATTTATGTCCTGGAAGTCTTGAACGAAAAGTCCAATCTTTCCAAGTTTAAACTGCGCAATCTCCTGGACACTGATTTAAACTTTCCTAATCTCCAACAAACCAAAAGATGACGTGAAACCGACCCCGAAAAGGGGTAGGCCGGCCGGGCTGGGGGTCTATGGGCCGGCCGGCCTAGGGGGTTTTCCGCCCCCCTCCCCCCGGCCTCCAGATTTTTATGGGGTGCTTGTTGTTTAATTGTTAACCCTTTTGGCTACCGAGAACCAGAAAAACTCAAAGAAAAACAGAGAGAAAATAAAAACTAAAAGGAATATTTACAAAGTTACCTCGTTTATCGTCATTAGGCTTGACGCTCCGGTTCTTCCATCATGGTGTAAATGTTGATGTAGTGAAGTGGTATAACGTCGGGCTCCAAGAATACCTTAAGTCGCTGCCCATTCACAACATATTGATCTCCTTTGATGTCCATGATTGTTTTCGCTCCCGTTGGTGAGATTGAATGGACAATATAAGGTCCATCCCATTTGCTTTGCAACTTTCCTTTCCCGAAGAGTTTGAATCTTGAGTTGTATAATAGAACTTTATCTCCCTCTTTGAATTCTTTTCTTTGTAGCCTCTTGTCATACCATCTCTTCACTCTTTCTTTGTACATGCTTGCACTATTATACGCTTTCAATCTCAACTCCTCCAGTTCGCTTATTTGGATTCTTCTTTTAACTCTAGCGGCATCCTCATCGAAATTCATCTCTTTCATCGCCCAATATGCCTTGTGTTCTAGCTCCACCGGCAAATGACATGTTTTTCCATAAAAGAATTGATAAGGAGTCATACCTATAGGCGTCTTATGTGCGGTCCTATAAGCCCATAGTGCATCATCTAGCTTCTTCGACCAATCTTTTTCTCCTTTGGTCACAATCTTCTTTAGGTTATCCCTTAGTTGCTTGTTCGAAGTTTTCGCTTGCCCATTTGTTTAGGGATGATACACCATAGATACCCTATGTTCGATCCCCAACTTTGCCAAGCATTTGCGGAAATCCTTGCCCGTGAAGTGCGCTCCTCCGTCACTTATCAAAATTCTCGGGACACCATACCGAGAGAATATCACTGACCTAATCATTTGCATGGATTCTTCGGTCGATGCCTTGAGACATGGAATCACTTCAACCCACTTTGACACATAATCAACCATCACCAATATGTGCTCATACCCATGTGAGTTCAAGAATGGACCTATGAAGTCGATCCCCCACACATCAAATAAATCAATTTGCAAATTGTAGTTCAATAGCATGGCATTCCTTTGTGAGATGTTTCCCATTCTTTGACACTCTGAGCAAGTTGCAACAAATCTTTTTGCATCTTCATGCATTTTCGGCCAATAAAATCCACATGACCATACCTTAGCATGAGTTCTATAATGTCCATAGTGTCCTTCATATTCCGATGAGTGACACTTCCTTGAGATTTCTGCTCTTTCTTCTCTTAGAATACACCTTCTTAGAACTCCATCTTCTCCAAGTCTATATAAGTATGATGTAACATATTTCATGGGTATCGTAAAATATGCCACTAGTATGGGAGAACCATCTATGGATATATGCTAATTTCAACTTTGCTGCAACAAGCATGTCCTCAGTGTTACTTATACTAACCGATGTTTTTCGAATGAGGCGTGAACACCAAAATTGTGCAAAATTTCATAATCTAACTTGTGTCAAAAATTCAACTTGTTTGGAGCAAGGCAACAAAAATTATGGTCGAAATACCAAGACTCAGTGAGCACCGCAACAATTGGTTCGGGAGCACCGCAATAATCGGTGACCAGAAAACTTAGGCGGGAAATTCAAACTCGAGCACAGCAAGTTGCGATCCTAAAGGCGAGGAACACCACAACAGTCGGTGATCCTAAGAAAACAGTAAAATTCGTCTCTGGATTGAAAGATTGTTGCGGTGCTACCCATGACAGACTATTGCGGTGCTGATTGCGTGCCACCACCGCAACAGTCGGTGCCTGATGCATAGGTTGAAGAAGGCTACTGGAATGACCGACTATTGCGGTCATAGCCATGAATGAAGGACCACAACAGTCGGTGGCAACTCAGCTCCACGATAACCACCATGAAAATTGCAAATTTCACATCTTTCCTATTGGAAACAGTCTGAACACCAAATACAAAAGCTTTAGACAATTATATGGGCTATCTTCTGGAGAAAGATGAGAATTTTTGGGTTAACAGAACGGCAGATATGAATTTTTGAATCTCACTTCAGAACTCTGTTAACACCCAAGAATGAATTTTAATCGTGGATCCAAGAAAGGCATCCCCCTTATCGCTCTTATTATGTCTTCCATCCATCCATCCCTATCAAGTATTCCATAAAGATGGTCATCTCTCATTTTATCTTCAATAGGCTTCATCCCATCATCTCCTTGATGCATCCTTGATAGGTGGTCAGCTACCACATTCTCCGACCCTTTCTTGTCTCGAATCTCCACATCGAATTCTTGTAGTAATAAGATCCATCGAATCAAACGTGGCTTCGCATCTTTCTTGGACAAAAGGTATTTAATCGCCGCATGGTCAGTGTACACAATCACCCTTGAATTCACTATGCAGGATCTGAATTTCTCGAAAGCGAATACCACGGCAAGCAACTCTTTCTCCGTCGTTGCATAATTAGCTTGAGCTCCGTCAAGAGTCTTTGTCCAAGAACGGCTCCAACGGCGTAGTCACTCGTATCACACATAATTTCAAAGGGTTGACTGCAATCCGGAGGTTGAATGATAGGAGCACTTACGAGTGATTGCTTCAATGTTCTAAAGGCATGCAAACATTTTTCATCAAAGTCGAACTCCACATCCTTTTGAAGAAGTTGTGTCAATGGTTTAGTGATCTTCGAGAAGTTCTTTATAAATCTTCTATAGAATCCGGCATGACCAAGGAAACTTCTTACGGACTTGATATCCATAGGTGGTGGCAATTTTTTCACGGTTTCAATCTTTGTTTTATCCACTTCAATCCCCCTTCCAGAGATGACATGCCCAAGAACTATTCCTTGCCTCACCATAAAGTGACACTTCTCCCAATTAAGCACAAGGTCGACTTCCCCGCATCTCTTGAGAACTTTATCAAGATTTGATAAGCAATTTTCAAAGCTAGTACCATGCACCGAGAAGTCATCCATGAATACCTCCATAATTTCTTCAATAAAATCCGAGAATATAGCCATCATGCATCTTTGAAAAGAAGCCAGTGTATTGCATAATCCGAAAGGCATCCTTCTATACGCAAAAGTACCATATGGACAAGTGAACGTGGTCTTATGTTGATCATCCGGATGAATAGGTATTTGGAAGAATCCCGAGAATCCATCAAGGTAACAAAAATGTGAATGCTTTGCTAACCTCTCGAGCATCTCATCAATGAATGGTAGTGGAAAGTGATCCTTCTTTGTAGCCTTATTCAATTTCTGATAATCTATGCACATCCTCCAACCCGTAACAGTTCTTTGCGGTATCAATTGATCCTTCTCATTCTTCACCACGGTGAGTCCTCCTTTCTTCGGTACACAATGCACGGGGCTCACCCATTTGCTATGTGGTACAGGATATATAATTTCGGCATTCAACAATTTGATTACTTCCTTCTTAACCACATCACGCATAACATAGCTCAACCTCCTTTGATGCTCCACAAACAGTTTGCATTGGTCTTCAAGTTGTATGCGATGAGTACAAAAGGCGGGACTTATACCTTTCAAGTCACCAATAGTGTATCCGATCACCTTCTTGTGCTTCCTCAACAATTTCAGCAACTTGTCCGTCTCCCCCGGGTTTAGTTCATCATTAACGATCACCGAGAATGTCTTGTTGTCCCCCAAAAATTCATATTTCATCCCCTTGGGTAATGGTTTCAATTCAACATCGGGTGCTTCCGGTTTCTCTTGATGCAAATCTCCAATATATTCATATTTTCTTCTTCCAAGATTCCGTGTTGTGCCTCGAGCCCTTCAGTTGCTTCCCTTAGTTCTCCATCTAGATCATCATGAATGCTTCCATTCTCCATCACTCGTTGGAGAGGGTCCCTGAAAGATTCAACAAAACGAAGGCTCTCTACCTCTCCGTTATCGAGAGGTAGAGGTAAGGCAATACGCGAAGCGGGCAAAAAGTCATAAGTGTATTTGGTTTCATCTAGTTCAATTGTGACTTTACCCCTTCCGGCATCAAGAACCGCATTAACCAACTTAAGAAAAGGCCTACCAAGAATTATATCATCGTGTTCATCATGGCAAGCATTAAGCATAAAAAAAGTCGGTTGGAATGATTTTACCCGAGATAGCAACATCTGGATCTTTAAGAATGCCCAAAGGTTTAGTTGTTCTACCATCTCCCATGATTAATTTAGTAGATGTAGGAGCTAGATTCAAAGTTTTACTATAAAGCTCATCATAAACCTTTGAAGACATAACACTTACTCGGGCTCCTATGTCGCATAAAGCTTTGCAAAATAATTCTCCATTGATCGTGCAACTTATGTGAGGTGTAGGTGGTGGCGTACCTTCGTCATGATTTGCTTGAATGGCATATACCTCGGCTAGGTGCACGAATGGAGATGCTTCCGGTTTCACTCCCATGATTTTCTTCACTTCGGCAACATGGTCGGGGCCTATTTCTTCATCTTCATAAAAAAAACTTCCGAATAATTTCTCTGGCCGATCCCTTGTCCAATATGTAGCCCGTATGTTTATTCAGTGGGAAATCTGACTCTATGGCTTTCATGGACTTCTTTTGATTTGAGTGGGATCCTCCTTTGTCGAAGAGTTTACCGAAGTCGATCGGGATCCAATCCATTTGCTTAAATTCTTTTAGTGACTTTGCATTCGCTAAACTTCTCCCAATTTCCACCTCCAGCTTATTCTTCTTCATGTCTCGGACCGGTGCTTCTCATCATGGGTTGCTCTTGTAGCTTTTTCATGATTTGGTCGTTCTTCCTTTGCTTCCGGTGTCTCTTTTCTGAAAATTCTAGCAAGCACCCCAACACGAGATTCTTGCTCAACGTCTCCCAAAATGCGATTTTCCCAATCTCTTCGCATGGCTGCCCCCTTGCTTATTTTTTGTAGAATTTGGGCAGCTTCCGTGAGTGTTTTCTCCATGAGATCCCCTCCTGCGCACATTTGTACGAATTGTATGCATTTGGGGGTTAGGAAAAAATAGAAAGTATGCAAGAGTACATCACCGGAGAATCCTAGCTTCGATCCTTGTTCAATCAATCCATTGAATCTATCCCATGCTTGATCTATTCCTTCATCTTCTCCTTGTGTAAAGTTGATCACTTGCCTTCTAACATGTTGGATTTTGGATATCGGAAAGAACTGTCCACAAAATTTCTTCATTAACCCATTCCAATTTCCTTTCACCTCGAAGGATGCAAGCGCGTACCATCTTTTTGCTTCTTCTGCAAGTGAGTATGGGAAAAGATTCCATCTAAACCAAGCTAAAGGAACTCCATCTTGTTGTACCATATTGCAGGCTAGCCGGTATAAAAAACCGACAGCTGGCGTGCCAGGTAGGGGTGATCGTCGAGATCATCTGGCGAGCTTTAAGGACCTCATCATCAACTTCGATCTAGCCAGCGTGAGATGGCTGCACGTTGTCTCGGTGGGCATTGGTCACCAATCCGCAATGGATTCCTATTCAACAACTCGCGTGTGGATTTTCCTAGTCGAGTTCGAGGCGCAGATTGGATCGTTGCCAAGTCCGGAGCGGAATCGAATCAGAGAGAAGATCGGGGATTCAACATGAAGCAACATCTTCAACTACTCGAATCTGATGACAAACTACTCGGTTCAACTTAGAGCAACTCGGCTACGACGACCAACTACTCGGCCGACTACTTCGACTACTCGGCCGACCACTTCGACTACTCATCTCGACTAAGCAACTAGTCGGGATCAGACACTACTCCGCCAACAACTAGTCGGAATCGACTCCGACTAGTCGGCTTCATCAACAATGGCGCGCTGATTCTCCTTCTCGGACACGAATCAAGCTAAGTCGCTTATTTCTTTTCATATTATTTTTCTAACATGTTTGGCCATGCGCCGACTTCTTCGAATATGCTCTTCAATGGGAATTACCCTCGGGGGCTACCTTGACGACCTGTCCAAGACCTTTGCACATCTCAGGGAATTCCAATGGAAGCTCAATCCTACCAAGTGCATGTTTGGTGTGCCCGTGGGAAAACTGCTGGGCTTCATAGTTAGCCACCAGGGAATTGAAGCTAATCCTGAGAAAGTCACCGCTATTACATCCATGGCGCCTCCAAAATCCCTCAAGGATGTTCAGAAGCTGACTGGATGCATGGCGGCCCTCAACCGATTCATTTCAAGGCTGGGTGACAGAGGATTACCTTTCTTCAAGCTCCTCAAGAAGCAAGACAAGTTCGTATGGACTCCAGAAGCTGATGCGGCGTTTGAAGATCTCAAGAAATTTCTCCAGTCACCACCAGTACTGACCGCACCAGCTGATCAGGAACCACTGCTCCTCTACATCGCAGCAACGACTCACGTTGTGAGCACTGCTATTGTAGTCGAGCGGGAGGAACCCGGCCATGTATACAAAGTACAGCGGCCAGTTTACTTCATCAGCGAGGTACTTTCAGAATCAAAAGTGCGATACCCCCAAGTCGAGAAGCTATTATACGCTGTCTTGATCACATCTCGCAAGTTGCGACACTACTTCGACGCCCACCGGGTTGTTGTCGTCACCTCTTTCCCAATTGGCGACATCCTCCGCAACCGAGACGCGACAGGGCGAACCTCCAAATGGGCGGTCGAGTTGGGCTCTCACGCCATCGACTTTGTCCCACGAGCTGCCATCAAATCTCAAGCCCTGGTGGACTTCGTTGCTGAGTGGACAGAAATACAACATGCAGTACCAGAAGAACCTCTCGAGCATTGGATCATGTACTTCGACGGATCATTGAAGCTTGAAGGGGCAGGTGCAGGAGTACTACTCATATCTCCAAAAGGCGATTAGCTAAAATATGTGCTCCAAATACTCTGGAAAGCCACCAACAATGAAGCCGAGTATGAAGCTCTACTGCATGGGCTATGCCTGGCTGCTTCCCTTGGCATCAAGCACATGGTGGTGTACGACGACTCCTCTGTGGTGATCAATCAAGTCAATAAGGATTGGGACTGCACCAAGGAGAACATGGATGCATACTGCATGGAGGTGCGCAAACTCGAGAAGCACTTTCATGGGCTCGAATTTCATCACGTCATCAGAGACAACAACATGGCTGCTGATGCACTCTCAAAGCTGGGTTCCCACCGAGCGCAAGGAGAACATGGATGCATACTGCATGGAGGTGCACAAACTCGAGAAGCACTTTCATGGGCTCGAATTTCATCACGTCATCAGAGACAACAACATGGCTGCTGATGCACTTTCAAAGTGGGTTCCCACCGAGCGCAAGTACTAGGCGGCGTTTTCGTCCATGAGTTGTTACAACCATCCATCAAGGAGCAGGAAGTACAGCCGACTACAACACCACCCCATCAGCAAGTCATGGTGATTACACCCGAGTGGACAAAGCCCTTCATCGAGTACATACTACACCAAAGAGAGCCCGAAGATAAGGTGGAGGCTGAGCAAGTTATTAGGTGAAGCAAGCACTATGTAGTAGTCGGGTCCACCCTCTTTCGACGCGGCGCCTCATCCGGAGTCTTGATGAAGTGTGTCACTCCACAAGTCGGACGGGAAATCCTTGAAGAAATCTATGGTGGAATCTGTGGCAACCATGCTGCTCACCGGACGATCGTAGGCAAGACTTTCCGGTCCAGGTACTATTGGCCATCCGCTGTGGCCGATGCAGAAGAAATCGTGAAAACTTGCCAAGGCTGCCAATTCTTCGCTCGGCAAGCTCATGTCCCCGCAACGGTCCTCAACACCATACCGCCCTCTTGGCCCTTCCCTTGCTGGGGGCTCGATATGGTTGGACCACTCAAGACTGCGCCAGGAGGTTTCAAGTATCTCTACGTGGCGATCGACAAGTTCACCAAGTGGATTGAAGTCAAGCCGCTGGTCAACGCTACAGCAGCAAAGGCGGCCAAGTTCATCCAAGATATTGCTCATCGTTTCGGCGTCCCGAATCGCATTATCACTGACCTCGGCTCAGAATTCACAGGGAGCAAGTTCTTTGATTTTTGCGACAACCTGGGAATTGAAGTCTGCTACGCATCAGTGGCGCATCCACTAACCAATGGACAAGTTGAGAGAGCTAACGGCCCAATTTCCTAACGGGACTGTGGCCCATGAGGACTCCCATGGATCCTGGACCGTCACTACCTTGTCGGAGATAGAATCCCCAGTATCTGCAAGGAAGGCAGAATCCTATTAGAATTCCACTGCAATCCTACTAGGACTCATCCTCTGTAATTCTACTAGGACTCCTACCGTGTAGCCGACTAGGAACCCGTCCCCTGGACTATATAAAGGAGATTGATTTATCCAGAAGATAGCCTTGCTCCACAAGACTCTGCACCATCTCATCTGTTGCCTTGGATGGCTTCCAGGCAAGAGCCGGTGCAGGGGAGTTCTTGAACACCGGCATATCTGTGGTTGGGATCTTGGATTTCTTTTTGCCCGTGGCGGATTTGCTCTCAGTAGGCTTGCTGGAAGCAGGTTTCCGACCCATCCTGCCAGACGAGACTTTGGATTGATTCTCGAACGGGGCTTGAGTGGATTGGAGATTGCGCACGGAGGTGAAAAGAGTTTGAGGATTTCAGTTGTGAAAGCGACGGCGGCGGGGAGGAGAATACGAACGGTTCACCCTCTGTCTTATAAGATTGAAGTGGTAACCCTAAGCGTATTTTCTGTAATCCGTTTTCCAAAATACGCCAACACTCATGTATTCGTGGTTACAAAACCAGATGCATATTTGTGCGGCCATTTCCTAACGAGCTAGGTCATTTTCTGATGAAATTTCATTCTCGGGGGCTGATGCTTAATAGGATTTATTTCCACAATATACATATTTCAACAGAAGTCTTTAAGCTTATTGTCATCTGCTTTAAGCTTGGGGGCTGGGGGAAAATAGTATATTTCTTTTGGAAAGTTTTTTCAATAAAGACCCTAAAATTGTTTTTAATCCTTGAAAACATTTCTAGGCTCGGGGCTAGACCCATAATGGGTCCATCTTTTTTCAAAAGCTGGACACCATTATAGTAAATGGGGAAGTTTTTGCATCAATCTTGGTTCATGAACCAAGGCCCGGGGGCTGGCTGCAAAAGAAGTCGGCAAAGGAGCACATCATGTTCACTTCTGAAGGTTTTCAACAAGCAAGACGACGAAGAAACAACTCGGTTGATGCTGAAACTGTTGAGAAACAACCCGGCAGGCGTGAAGACATGAAGACGCTCGGGGGCTTGACGGTCCAGGATCCATGGGAGTCCTCATGGGCCACAGTCCCGTTAGGAAATTGGGCCGGCAACCCTGACTGATACAAGAAAGGAGCGTACAGCTTAAGGAAACTAGTCGGGTACTAGAGAAACAACCCGGCCTACTCATGTTAGGACTCTGTGTATTGTATCCGACTAGGAGTTTGTATTTCTTGCCTTGTAGACCCTGTCTCCCGAGTATATAAGATGAGGCAGGGACCCCTTGTAAAATCATAACCATCAATACGAGAAGATCCACCATACAGGACATAGTATTACGCTCTCTACTCGAGGCGGCCTGAACCTGTCTAAATCGTCTCGTGTTCACCATCGTGCTTCTGGTTCCGGCGAGGCCCTCATGAACAACTCGACTACTTAGGGACCCCCCATAGTAGGCTAGCCGGTATAAAAAACCGACAGCTTCATAACAACTGAAGATTAGCAAACTCGCATTTCAGAATTCACAGGGAGCGAGTTCTTTGATTTTTGCGACAACCTGGGAATTGAAGTCCGCTACGCATCAGTGGCGCATCCACGAACCAATGGACAAGTTAAGAGAGCTAACGGCCTCATACTTCAAGGTCTCAAGCCAAGGCTCTATGAACCACTCAAAAAGTACGGCGGCAAGTGGGTGCAAGAATTGCCAGCCGTGGTATGGGGGCTCAGAACCCAGCCCAGTCGCGCGACGGGGCAATCACCTTTCTTTCTGGTCTACGGCTCAGAAGCAGTACTCCCGGTGGACATCGAGTACAATGCTCCAAGAATTCAAAACTACTCGGAGGAAGCAGCAGAGCAAAGTAGGGCAGAGGATGTGGACATGCTAGAAGAGGCGAGGTTAGCCGCATTGATCAGGACAACCACGTACCAGCAAGGACTCAGGAGGTATCATGACCAAAACATCCAAATGCGGTCATTTAACATTGGTGATTTGGTTCTTCGGAGAATTCAGAGTACAAAAGATCAGCACAAGCTATCCTCTCCTTGGGAAGGTCCGTTTATAGTATCAAGAGTCATCGGTCCGGGTACTTATCAGCTACAACGGGAAGACGGAACAGAGGTGCCCAATGCTTGGAACATTGAGCACTTGCGGCGTTTTTACCCTTGAAGAAGTTATTAGAGTTTTTTAAGAGTCAATAAACAGTCAGCCTTCTTTATGTACTGATATCGGCTTCTTAGCCTAATAATAATAAAGTGTCAATATTCCATTGTCTTCAAGCCTGGAATTCAGATACAATCTTACAAATTTGAATCATCACGGGTTGTTTAAAAATAATCTAGAAAGGGTTGTCTCAAATAGGCCTGGATATCTAGCTGATATCGAGTTGAAGGCAGTTTTTCGAGCTTTTTTTGAAATTAGCATAATCTTATTTATCATAGTCTCCTGAATTGTTTGAGACTCAACTTCATGCCGAGCCTAACGAGCCGAGCCTAACGAGCCGAGCCAAAGTCGAAAGTCATTCTAAATGAAGTCATTTTAATTTTAAAAGAAAAATGAATCCAATCAGAGCACTTTTGTACCGAGTCACCGAGCCAGCCTAACGAGCTTTTTGTCCAGCCCTAGTCTCAAATGCCATCTACTTTCTTGTTGAGGATTCTGTAATCATACATTTAATTCAGAAAACAACTCGGCAAGAGGAAAAAACCAAGATTTTTTGCAAACAAGACAATTGGGGTACCTTGGGTGAAGATGTGTGCAGTGGAATTCCCACAGGAATCTCCACATTAGTTTTAGGCTCTGCTTCAAGTGCCTCTGCATCATCAATAGAAGTATCTGATGGTTTCCTCAATGAAGGAGACACTTTCTTCCGCATAGCCCGTTTCTTCTTGGGGATTGGTGGACTTGGGGCGTCTTCAGCACTAGGTCTTTTCAGACCTGATCCTCCTTGTCCAAGTATTTTCCCAGGAGGTGGTCGGAGTGCATCATCATCAAAATTGGATCCTTCCTCCAGAATTATCTCGTCCATATCTGGTGATGCCTTTTTCTTCCCTTTTCCTGAACTTTCAGCAGTTTGCTGGGGCGGGGGAGATCCAGGCAACCCGGATTGGTTCTCTGATACTTCCAGAGGCGAGGAAGCAAGTCTGGTCCGCAATTCCTGGCATTGGATAACACAACAATTGATTAATTGTTAAGAAGCAAGAAGATGTATATCAACAATGGTATTCGGGTTGTTTTCGAGCTTACCAATGGCGAGGGACGACTTGCGGAGTACTCGGGTACTCGACGTGGCAGATCCTGGGCGTCCATGAAGAGTGCCTGGATGCGGACAGCGACTTCATCTGATGACAAATCGCTGGTCGAGATCCTGGTCGGGTCTTCGGGCCCAGTATATTCATAGCCAGCGTGCACCCGCTTCTGGCAGGGTTGTACGCGCCGGCGCAGAAAAGAACTGGCGATCCCGATGGCGGTTAGGCCTTGATCCTTTAGAGCAGCGATCATCTTTATAAGCCTGGCAATTTCATCAACCTTATCCCTATCGAGGGATTCATTCCATGAATCTTGCGGCCGAGGCAGATGACCGGAGTGTTTGGACAGCCTCGGGGGCTGATTCTCCACATAAAACCACTTGTCATTCCAGTCCTTAATGGAGTCGTTCATCTTGAAATCGAAGTAGACGTTCTTCATCCCCTGACCAAGCTGAAATCCGGCCCCACCGACTACTTTGTCCGGGGTAGATTTCACGCGAAAGAGGCATCGAAAAAGATTGAAGTGGGGATCGATCCCCAAGAAGGTTTCGTAGAGATGAATAAAGAGGGAGATTTGAAGAATAGAATTGGGATTGAGATGAATCAGTTCCAATTTGTAGTAGGAGAGAAGACCTCGGAGAAAATCATGAGCGGGGAGGGCAAATCCGCGTTCATAAAACGCAACAAAAACCACGATTTCGTGGATTTCTTCAAAAGGCCAGGCCTTACCAGCATCGGTGTGCCAACAGGAGATTGATTTATCCAGAAGATAGCCTTGCTCCACAAGACTCTGCACCATCTCGTCTATTGCCTTGGATGGCTTCCAGGCAAGAGTCGGTGCAGGGGAGTTCTTGAACACCGGCATATCTGTGGTTGGGATCTTGGATTTCTTTTTGCCCGTGGCGGATTTGCTCTCAGTAGGCTTGCTGGAAGCAGGTTTCCGACCCATCCTGCCAGACGAGACTTTGGATTGATTCTCGAACGGGGCTTGAGTGGATTGGAGATTGCGCGCGGAGGCGAAAAGAGTTTGAGGATTTCAGTTGTGAAAGCGACGGCGGCGGGGAGGAGAATACGAACGGTTCACCCTCTGTCTTATAAGATTGAAGTGGTAACCCTAAGCATATTTTCTGTAAACCTGTTTTCCAAAATACGCCAACACTTATGTATTCGCGATTACAAACCAGATGCATATTTGTGCGGCCATTTCCTAACGAGCTAGGTCATTTTCCGATGAATTTTCATTCTCGGGGGCTGATGCTTAATAGGATTTATTTCCACATCAAAGAATATACATATTTCAACAGAAGTCTTTAAGCTTATTGTCATCTACTTTAAGCTTGGGGCTGGGGGAAATAGTATATTTCTTTTGAAAAGTTTTTCATTAAAGACCTTGAAATTATTTTTAATCCTTGAAAACATTTCTAGGCTTGGGGGCTAGACCCATAATGGGTCCATCTTTTTTCAAAAGCTGGACACCATTATAGTAAATGGGGAAGTTTTTGCATCAATCTTGGTTCATGAACCAAGGCCCGGGGGCTGGCTGCAAAAGAAGTCGGCAAAGGAGCACATCATATTCACTTCTGAAGGTTTTCAACAAGCAAGACGACGAGGAAACAACTCGGCTGATGTTGAAACTGTTGAGAAACAACCCGGCAGGCGTGAAGACATGAAGACGCTCGGGGGCTTGACGGTCCAAGATCCATGGGAGTCCTCATGGGCCACAGTCCCGCTAGTAAATTGGGCCGGCAACTCTGACTAATACAAGGAAGGAGCGTACAGCTTAAGAAAACTAGTCGAGTACTAGGAAACAACCCGGCCTACTCATGTTTGGTCTCTGCGTATTGTATCCGACTAGGAGTTTGTATTTCTTGCCTTGTAGACCCTGTCTCCCGAGTATATAAGGTGAGGCAGGGACCCCTTGTAAAATCATAACCATCAATATGAGAAGATCCACCATACAGGACGTAGGGTATTACGCTCTCTACTCGAGGCGGCCTGAACCTGTCTAAATCGTCTCGTGTTCACTATCGTGCTTCTGGTTCCGGCGAGGCCCTTACAAACAACTCGACTACTTAGGGACCCCCATAGTAGGCTAGCCGGTATAAAAAACCGACAACGCCAATTACAAACCGCAAGCGCACAGATCGGTTGTAGCTTTTTCCTTGAAGTATTCCCCCAAGGTTTATCAATCCACGGAACAAGGGATTTCTACGCTTAACCTAGCACTAATGTTAGCAAGAATATTCTTTTGATTGAAGTGATGTATGAATTAAAGAACAATCTAACCTAATCAATGTTACGAGCGGTAGAAAGGAGTACACAAGTTATGGAAACATTTGCCCATAGGGTCTAGGATCACTATGAGATGTAATCACCAAGCAAGATAAAACCAAGATGTGAACCAAACTCAACACTTTCCCTCCCGCATACTGTCACTACAAGAGGGTACTCACCTATCGAGCTATAGGAACACGAATCATTGATGTGATCTAGGCATGCGAAGCAATGAGCGATGCATACCCATAGCGATGCCGGCCGGCTATTAGGATGAAAAGCACCATTAACTAAGAATATGATAGATTGATCTCATAAAAAGATTTGGCAATTACAAATCAAGATCTCCTTACAACCCCATGGACAAATGAGGACTTTACCCCATGAAGCTAAACATGACGTCACGATTCATGGTGTGAAAGCCTCCGGCGATGATGAGCTCCTCGCCGTCCTCCAACTTGAGACGGCGCCCGAACGATGGGTAGGACCTCCGGCGGCATCTCCTCCTTGTGTTTCTCTCCAATGGTGGCTTTAGATCTAATCTCCTCTATGATTCTTCCTTGACGGCGTCCTCGGGGGTGTTTATATAGGTCTTTGTTAGATGCCAGAGGCTGGAACCCTTAGGGTTTGCATTTACTTCGCGCTGAAGAAAGGGGAGCACGAACGGGCTTCAGAACGGGCTAGGCCGGCCGGCTCAAAGGCTTCAGGCCGGCCGGCCTGGGCCTGTTTTGCCTTCTCTCGTCTTCATCTTTCACAGGCTGTCCTTCTCCTCAATCCTTATCCATGTGGGTGCTTTGGTCCACGTCAAACTCCGCCAAATATGTCGTATTTCCTGTAAATTCACAACATGCTCCAAAATACAAGACATATTCAAAAACAGGGTTATTTCAGGTGCCAAGTGGTGGGTTAGTATAAGAATTAGTCCAAAACCAATGCCAAATCAGCCCTAAAAGTGTACAAATAACGACCGTCAACAGCCCACATTTTTGGAATGTGAACTGTAGGTAGGGAAGAAGAGGGGGCAAGAAAGGATGCCCAATGTCTTACTGCCGTAGGATTTTGTCTGATGGAAAAGACTGGATCAGCCAAGGGTTCAACGACTTGTACAAATCCTAGCTGCATCTCATGATGATCATGCTGATAGGCATTGTTGTGGTTGAGAGCATTCATCACCCCTTGACCTAGTAAATCTTCTTTAGGGATGAGGTCCTCATCAGCAGGGATAAGCTGCAAAGGCACCCCATTATGCATAGGAATGAACACCTTGTTGACGGTCATTAATGCACATCTCAGACCATCAACTGTGACATACAAATATACATTCACCATAGCTATAGGGATTATATCTAACAAATTTGTTGGCACCAAATTTTGACTCGGCTAAGATTGTACGTAATGGAGCTGATGCAAGGGCCGAGTCCGATTCTGAGTGGTGTCCGATTCCGATCGGAGTTTGTCCGATAGGAGTCTTGATCGGATACGAGACAAGAGAGGCCGGAGCACGTACGACTTCTGGGGAGACGCGTCTGGAAGCTTCTTCAAGGCCTGATTGTGTGTCAAGATTTGTAATAATTTTGGTAGTTTAAGATTAGATTGCTTTAGATAAATTAGAGATATTGTCGTAGCCGGCAAGTCTTAGCTAGATTTCCAGGGTATAAATATAAACCCTGCGCCATTGTAAAAAACGTTCTCACAACCAATCAATCAAACACAACTTTCGGCCTTACGTGCCATCAACCCTTTTTCGTCGAGTTCTTCAGCAAGCAGGGCTGCATCATCTTGACCTCCGGTTTGTCTGTAAGTCCGACACCCTATCGAATTAATCTAGGCTTTAGATTGAGGCATATCGCCCTTCTTCGTTTAGTTAATTCACCAATTTATCGAGTTATTCTAGGCTTTAGATTGAGGCGTATCGGCTTACATCTATCAGAGGAGATCTATTCTGTTTTATTGATTATTCAAGTTTCATAATAGATCTGTTTATATTGTTTATATAGCTGATTTAGATTTAATAAGCAAGTTACAAATAGATCTGGTTTAAATAAGTTCTTTGATATAAATTGATCTATCGAAATAAGCAAGCAAATCGGTGCCCTGCTAGCAACGCTGTCTCGAAATCGATCCGATTGTTAGTGACATGAGATTTGGTTTGTTTATCACCTTTGGAGAGATGCATATTAAGGAATGAGTTTAAATTAGATCTATTTCCGATTCAGTTTTCATAGCCGATGGTTTATTTCAATACACGTTATATTATCACGAATCGGACTCAAAGCCGATGGTTCATGTTATTGAAATCGAACTTCCCTTTATACCGATCTGATTTCTGGAACAAATCGGGGCCTTGGCCGATGAGTTCCTTGTTGCTTACTGATTAAACTTTACCTTGTCAATTTCAGGTCAAATTGACTGGCACGCCACGAACCTCAAGATTTTGGACCTGCATTGAAGTGAAGCAAATCTTTCAGGCCACAGTGTTAATTTCCAAGAGTCAACGCCTGACTTTTTGGACGTCAACACATTTTGGCACGCTCAGTGGGACCAGAAGGCTTCTGCGATGGTACCCTCTGAGATCCCTGCAGTCACAATGGAGGATCTTAGCGATGAGCAGAAGAAACTCGTAGAAGCACAACTTGAAGAATTCAAAAATCTGTGCCTCGACTCATTCAGCAAAACTCGCAATGCGGTGATCAAGAAAAATCAGTTTCCTGTTCCCCAGGAAGCGTTCGATCGGATCACTGCCAAGGAAAGAAAATTCTTCCAAGACTACATAGATGCTGGAATGAGTCATGCTTTGATTAACCAATCTGGAATATTGGTTAACACGGTGGTGGGATTGATCGCCAAGTTGCTGGATGGAGCTATACTGAAGGATGTCCAGAAGGGACCTGCTTATTTTGATACTGGTGCTTCCTCAGCAATTAAAGATCTCAAGAAGAAGATGGTGCAGACCAATTCGTCTACATCACCAGAAACGCATCCTGAGTGCTATGAAACTCCCAAGGCAAAGAAGGGAAAAGCCAAGGCGGGGGATGGAGGTGAAGAAAAGGAACAGGAAGAGGAATCAGAAGACAAGAGTTACGGCGGGACTCAACATATTGATCAGTTTGGTAGCCGAATTCCTGTAGTTGATGGCAAAATGGTTTATCCTATTTACTTCAACACCAAAGATCCACCAAAGAACAAGGGAGCTGACAATCTGGAGCCGTCGATTGGACCTACTGAGACACCAGTCATAATGACTCGTGCTCCGATCAGTTAGGGAAATTATACTCAGGAAGATTAGACAGATAAGATTGCTGGTGTCATGAAAAATCAGTTTGGTTTAAAGCCTAAGGGACAATCATATCTGTATCGGAAGCCGTATCCGGACACATTTGATACACTGCCTATGCCAGCCCGATTCAGGATTTCGGATTTTTACAAATTTTCTGGACAGGGAGATGTTACCACAATCGAGCATATCAGTCACTATACAATTCAATGTGGTGAAGTAGCATCGATTGATCCATTGAAAGTTAAGTTGTTTCCCATGTCGCTTTTTGGATCGGCCTTCTCATGGTTTTCATCATTGCCACCAAATTTCATCAGTAATTGGGCCGATTTGGAAAAGCAATTTCATGCCTATTTCTTCATGGGAGTACAAGAAACCAGGTTGTCCGATTTGACTGCGCTCCGACAGAGAAATGGAGAATCGGTTAGCGAATTTGTTCAGAGATTCAGAGATATACGCAGCCGATGTTATTCATTGAACTTATCGGAGGGACAACCAGTGGATTTGGCCTTCCAAGGATTGTTGCTTCAAGTCAAAGATCGTTATAAAAGTCAAGATTTCGAAGGCTTCGGTCACATGATTCAAATCTATCCCAGCACGAAGGACGTGGAAATGACTATCGGAGGGAGAAATTTCAGAGGAAGATTGCTAATATCGAGTACGACTCTGATGGGGAAGAAGCTGAGATCGATTTGGCCGAATGGACCAAGAACAAGAATTCTGTCGCCTGTCTATGGGTAAAGGTCGAGCCAGAAAGGTACAGTTTCGATATTACGAAAGCCGATAAAATATTTGATTTATTGCTAGCAGAAAAACAAATCAAGCTTTCCCCAAATCATACAATTCCTTCTGCCGAATAATTAAAGAAAAAGAAATATTGCAAGTGGCATAATTCAGTTTCTCATCATACTAACGATTGCAAACTATTCCGCAATGAGATTCAATCGGCAATTGAAAAGGGATTATCAAAGTTGAAACTGGTAAGAAGCCAATGAAGCTCGATGGACACCCATTCCCTCAAAATATGGTGGAAATCGGAGCGCCCGACAGGAAATTGAAAGCTAAAGTCCTCACGTCGGAGAATGCGAAGAAATCGGGAGCTGTTGATCCAGATTGCCAAGTAACGGCCGATGATGTACAAAATCGGAATCATCAGCAATATCGGGAAGACCACCGACGCAGAGAGAAGCCTAGGGTTACATCGGGACAGCTCATTGACAAATATATGCGTTAGCAGGAAAAGGATTGGAGTCCTCCGGCGAGAAGATTTGACAAAGAAGACCATTGAGGATGTCCGTTCTTTAGGTTCTGCTGGAATGAAAAGTTAAGGCTTCCATCGATCTACGATTGTCCGGAGTGCAGCGATCAGTATGAAAGTTACAGAGATTCAAAGAGGCAACGGCAATCTATACATGACCAATTGGATTTTGGACGCCGATGCAGCTGGCATGATGAAGTAGCTTATCAACAAGAGCGTGAAGACTGGCGTGAATACCATGATCGGCGTGAGTATGAAAATCGGTGCTATGACCGATGGGACGATTATCGCCGAAAGTATAATGATCGCCAAAAATATAAAGAAGACCGTCTTTCTGTGTATGATCGTCTGGTTTACAGGAAAAAGGAAATTGTTCAAGAACCAGAAGATGCGCAGGAATCGGAGGAGGAGGTCAAATCGGACTTGCGTCCAGGAGTCAATCCGCAATGGTGTCCTGAAGGTTTGACCAAGACACAGAAAAGAAGGGTTCAGCGTCTCCGATTCAAGGAACTGCTCAAGGAGAAGCGCCTAGGAGATGATAATTCCAAGGTTTGGAGAGCTAAGCCCAAGCGCGATGATGATGGGCCATCGGCATCAGTAAACATGGTTTTTGTGTTGCCTACTGAATACAATGTTAGTTCAACTGATGATGAGGCCGATGGTACTGAAGAGGCTATGGCACAGCTAATTTTGCAACCACAACAAGCTGTGTTTGAAAAGCCAGTTGATGAAAAGTATCGGCATTTGAGGCCTTTATATGTTAAAGGATATGTTGATGGAAAGCCGATGACCAAGATGCTTGTTGATGGGGAAGCTACTGTGAACTTGATGCCTTATACTACATATCGGAAGCTTGGCAAAGGATCTGTTGATTTGATCAAAACCGATATGATGCTCAAGGGCTTCGGTGGAAATCCATCGCCAGCTCGGGGGGCATTAAATGTTGAACTGACGATCGGGAACAAGACTTTGCCTACTACGTTCTTCGTCATCGACAGTAAAGGATCTTACATCTTGCTCCTGGGGCATGATTGGATTCATGCTAATTGCTGTGTGTCGTCTACCATGCATCAATGCGTCATCCAATGGCATGGAGATCACATTGAGACTGTCCAAGCCGATGAATCGGTCAGCGTCACTACCGCCGATTTGACAGTTTGGGAGTTTGAAGGGATTGAATGCTTATCGGGCAAGGTTTGGGAAGGAGATTTTATCCAAGTGTCCGATGATGGGTTAAAACCGATCCAAGCAATCGGTTCTGAGAGTTTGTATTAATGGATGATTTCATTGAAGATGAGGGTAAACTTGGTCAAGGGTTTATGTCGGCCGATGAGCTAGAGGAAATAGATATAGGTTTAGGAGATAGACCTCGGCCGACATATGTAAGTGCAAAGTTGGATCCTGAGTTTAAACAAGAATTAATAAAGTTATTAAAAGAATATCATGATTGTTTTGCTTGGAAATACTATAAAATGCCCGGTTTAAGCCGATCTATTATCGAACATCGGCTCCCGATCAAGCCAGAGTATCGGCCTTTTAAACAAGCACCGAGACGATTTAAACCTGAGTTAGATAAAGAAATAAAAGCCAAAATAACTCGGTTGTATGAAGCTAAGTTTATTCAACCTTGCCGATATGCTGAATGGATACCTAATATCGTTCCTGTTTTCAAGAAAAATGGGAAGTTGCGAGTTTGTGTCGATTTCAGGAATCTTAACAAGGCGACTCCGATGGATGGGTATCTGATGCCGATTGCTGATATGTTGGTCGATGCAGCTTCAGGACATAAGGTGATTAGTTTTATGGATGGTAATGCAGGATATAATCAAATTTTTATGGTAGAAGAAGACATTCCTAAGACTGCATTCCGATGTCCTGGTGCACTTCGATTATATGAGTGGGTCATAATGACTTTTGGTTTAAAAAATGCTGGTGCTACATATCAAAGGGCAATGAATTATATATTTCACAAGCTGATCGGCAGGATTGTTGAAATTTATATTGATGATGTAGTGGTGAAGTCCGATGGATGCAAGCAACATCTAGCCGATTTTGAGAAACTCTTGAATGCACAAGGAAGCATGGTTTGAAGATGAATCCTAACAAATGTACGTTTGGAGTATCGGCCGGACAGTTTTTGGGTTTCATGGTTCATGAAAAAGGAATTAAAGTCAGACAGAAAAGCATGAAGGCTATAAGAGATGCCAAGCCACCCACCGATAAAACGAGTCTTCAGTCGTTAATCGGTAAGATTAATTTTGTCAGAAGATTTATCTCAAATTTATCTGGAAGAATTCGCCCTTTTTCCCCGCTGCTAAAATTAAAAGCCGATGAGGAATTCGTCTGGGGAGAAGATCAACAAAAGGCATTTGATGAGATAAAACAATATATGATGACACCGTCAGTTTTGATTCCACCTCAAAGAGATAAACCATTCCGATTATATTTGTCGACTGATGAGTTGTCAATCGGATCTGTTCTTATACAGGAGTTTGAAGGAAAGGAAATGGTGGTTTATTATTTGAATCGGAAGTTGATTGATGCAGAAACAAGATATTTGCCAGTTGAAAAGTTATGCTTATGCTTATATTTTTCATGCACTAAGTTGAGGCATTATTTATTATCTTCTGAATGTACAATCATTTGCAAGACTGATGTGGTCAAATATATGCTGTCTATGCCGATGCTGAAAGGCAGAATCGGGAAATGGATATTGGCATTATCGGAGTTTGACTTGAAGTATGAATTGGCTAAAGCAGTAAAAGGACAAGTAATGGCTGATTTTGTAACTCAACACATCGGAGATGAGGTTAAAATAGTTGAGCCGATGCTTTGGACATTATTCTTTGACGGATCATCATGTTGTCAGGGATGTGGCATCGAAATCGTTATTGTTTCGCCACGGGGGGCAAATTTTGAGTTCAGCTATCCGATGGATCCAAGTTTCACCAATAATCAGGTTGAATACGAAGCATTGCTTAAAGGATTAAAATTATTGTTAGAAATCGGAGCTAAAGCTGTCGAGATTTTTGGAGACTCCCAGTTGGTGATTTATCAGTTAATCGGTAAATATGAATGCAAAGACGATGTTCTGATTCGTTGTTTTGAAGAGTGCCGATTATTATTAAAAGAATTTGTGATGGTTAATATTGAACATATCCCCAAGGCTCAAAATCAGAAAGCCAACAATTTGGCACAAGCTGCTTCTGGCTATCGGCGTTTTCATGAGATCATGACGATTGAGCCAGAAATCGGAGATTGGAGATATGAGATTGTAAGTTATCTTAAGGATCCATCACAAAAGGTTTTCAGGAAATTAAGATTCATGGCTGTTAAATATGTGTTACTTGATGATCAATTATATTATAAGACGATTGATGGTGTCTTGC
>CM014277.1:44708231-44740156 GCA_004135705.1 Alloteropsis semialata | reverse complement strand
TGCGGTCGTCCGTTAACAGATCGGGACCGAACCGGTTGTGGTTCACGTGGTCTGTTTGACGGAGCCGGTGGTGCGGCAGCGGCGGCCTCGATGTGCTCCTTGGCTTTGTCCGCTGCTTCTCGAGCCCTTTTGGCTATGGTGGCCATTGGAGTCCCTTCGGCCATTGCTTCCATTGTCTCCAAGAGGGTTCGGATCTGTAGATTGTCCTGTTCGACGGCCCGGAAATCATTGTTGAGATCTCGGGGAGCCAAAGAGGACGCAACATGTTGTGTACGGGTTCTAGCCGTTTGAAGCGTTGGTGCGCTGTCCAAACGTGGAGGAGGCACGGTTCGACGCGAGCTAGATGACTCGGCGGCGGCCCCTGTCCCGTTTGCATTCAGCACATGGATGCGGCGGTCTTCAGATGGTTCTGACCCATTGCTAGATCCACTGTAGTCGAGATCCAACTGCGCAGTGCGATCTGCAATGTCTTCGGGAGTTGGCTCCGTGAAGGTGGCGAAAACCTCCCGACCGGCGCATGTGAGATCGGGATCGTGGATCCCTGTCAGCTTGAGCTCGTAGTCGCCCTGGTGCTCGAACACAAGATCCCCGAAGCGGATCTCTCGTGAAGGCACTTGGTGGCGGTGAGCGTAGAGATCGGAAGCGGAAGCAGAACTCCCGATCGCTCCCGACTTGACGGAACTGGGCATGTAGGGCATCGAGGAACTCGACGCGTCGGCGAACCAGACTCCGTTGACGATCGTCATGATCTTTCTTCACGCAAGGGCCCCTACCTGGCGCGCCTCTGTCGAGGTTGTACTCGTCAGATATTTGTCCGGTAGACACCCCGCTTTGTGCGAAGATTAATCACGGTGATGAACAGAAAGACACAGGATTTTTATACTGGTTCGGGCCCTCGAGATCGAGTAATAACCCTACGTCCAGTTGCTGCTTGTATTATTTTGTCGAGTACAGATTACAATGCGTAACGAGTACCCTCGGGTGGATTGTGGAATACAAACTTGGATGTTCGATACCCTCTACGCACAGGACCCCGCTATTTATATCCAGGGAGACGTGCCTTACAAGACAAAACAGACCTAAACCTAGTAGGACTCGAACTGTCTTCGGGCTTCCCTCCTGCGATCTGATCGTCGTGTCTTGTTCGGAGTCTTGGTCGTCTTGGAATCGGTAGTCGGCAATCCTTGTGGTCGGGCACCCTGGTATTATGGCCTCAACAAGACCTATTGAGTAGGCAGAGGATCAATGGTGACGATTGCCACGTAATTGTTCCTTCCCCGCGAACCACTGAGAACAAATCTGGTCACAGGCTTTCTACTCGCCACTTCAACCCTTTGACAACCATTTGGGAGAAAAGGCGTGGGGTCAACCAGACGATATGCCATTGCGATCGACGAGCTTGGTGAGCAGAGCTCTCGCAGAGCAGGTGGTACTATAGCACCAATTGGGGTTTTCTCTGCAGGGATGGGGCGAGACCAAGGGATGTCACAAGGCGGTGGTACAAGAGCAAGATCGACTTGGGTCCTCGCCCAATCACCAAAAGAAGTGAAAGAGGGGATGTCTGTGCTTACCGGAGATGCCATCGGCGGAGCGAGCGAGAGGTCCAAGGGGGAAGCGGCACTGGGGACAGAGGTAGGAGAAGGGGTAGTAATGTTCTACGGCACCGTAATTGCGGGGGGTGCGATATTTTTACCAAAGAGGGCGCTCATCATGTGAGAGGGCGAAGTGAAAATAGGGGGGCCACTGGCGCTGGGGCCATCCATCATAGACTTGGGTGAAGAGAACCAAAGATTTGGACGGAGGTGATTCCAGGTAGAAGGATTAACATGGAAGGTGAAGCGCCTAGGAAGGGAAAGGCCCAGAAACCGAGATGGGAACCGGCAAAAGGAAGCAACATGTCCCGATCGAAAATAGGCCTGACATTTCACCTTATTTAGGCAAAAGGGCCTGCTGTGCAAATTAGCCAGACATCTGGAGCAAGAGCGGCGGCCCAGCCCAGAAGCAACACCTGATGTGCGGGATCTGGGTGAGGGTGCGGATTGGCCCATGGCCATTTGAAATTTGAAAGCCCAAGGACCCGCCTTGTTCTTTGAGGGTCCCGAATTTCTCGCCGCCCTATGCATGGAGATCAGGTTGGATTCAAGATCTGCCGAATTCAGCCCAGCAAAAGCAGAGATTCGGGGGGCATGAATCAAAACCGAAGGGATTAACTCCTAGAGGAATGGGATTAGCACCTGAGAGGGGTGGTTTCGAATGAACCACCTCAGCAAAAGAGCGTTTATGGGACTTTTTTGATCCAGCTGGAACCCACTCAAAATGTTGGCCTTGAGAGGTTTTGATCCTGATTTTGGCTGCAGAAAGCCCATTCTCATTCCAAAGATTAAAAGCAACTTCAAAGAGATTAGAGGAGAAAGTTTTTAATTCATAAATCCAAAACCCCACATCTTTGGAGGCCGCACTGAACTTGAAAACCCAATCAGAGATTTCGACCACAGCAAAATCAGGGGCCGAACCCCCAGAACATAGCAGAGAATTAGCGCCACATTTTCCAATGATAGTTTGATCTTGGATCGGGGAAAGGACGCTAGGAGCCAGAAGCTCATGGCATCATCAGGGGAGGAGGAGGTGACACCGATCTTGAGCGAGGTCCATACCTTAGTCAAGAAACATTGGCCATGGCTAAAATCCAGGGATGAAGCCATGGCGAAGATTGGGTTGGGGAAGATCTAGACGGTGCCAGTCAAGGAGGAACGCTGATCAGAGCCGGAGAGGGCGGAGGGTGAGTCACCGCCATGTGCGCCTGATTTGCTCTACTATTCCCAACAAAAAACTTCATTTGTCTTTTTATTTGATGATCTCCCCCTTCCAATGGAGTCAGAATCAAGCCATTAATTCCATATATTCTAGTCATCGAGTTTGATCAAATACAAATTTTGCACATAATTCCTGATTACTCTCATGTAAAAAAAATTTTATGGAACAGGAGGGGCTAAAGACCCTACTAATTATATATATTAAAAAATTGGTTGTTACCAATCCTCATTGCCATATAGGGCGTGATTGGTGTTAGGATGAGGTGAACCAGGCTCGTACTGTGGAGCCAGGCTCCCGATGGCGGCTAGGCCAAGCACGTGCAACACCAGCTTGATTGGATGCCTGCTTCTACTTAACCTGGCTGCTCAGAGCATTTGTTTGGTTGGCCGCATGATAGACGAAGCAACACAAATAAACCATTTTTTTGGGTCTTTTAGCGCAGCAGTTGCATCGCCAGAGCCTGACCCTAGAGAAACGACGATTTTCTCTGCATGCATGGAGCCAGGCTCGGCAGCGGTTGTTGTATCTGGTGAGCCAAGCCCAACTCCGCACCTGACCAACCAATCAACCAACACTTGCATCCCCAGAGCCTGGCCCAAGTTATATGCTAGGAACCAATCAGCCCCATAGAGACTGGACACTACAAGTCATCTATGCCTCAAGCCAATGTGACGTTGCAACTCACGTGTATTTGATCTGCCATATCTACAATGCAAGAATGAAGAGAAAATATGGATACTCAAGCCAATGTGACGTTTGCAACTCACGTGTATTTGATCTGCCATATCTACAATGCAAGAATGAAGAGAAAATATGGATATCCATATAAAGAGCGTTTCATATGTGTTTGTATAAATTCCAGTTTGCGAAACATGCAAAAACTACAACAACGAAGATGTTGTGCATGTAAGACGTTGAACTTATATATGGTAGAGATAGACAAACGAACGTTTCAATGAAATTGGACATCATGTCACGAATTATGAGAAATTCCTATGGCAAAGCCATTCAGTCGGAGTTCCAGATAGATGTCCATTCCTATTGTTTCTGCAGGATCGGAGTATAGTGGAAGATATATCATCTTATATATCATTTAATCCCTTTGAAAGCTGTCTATTGTTTCTATTAGTAAGTTCATGGCTTGGTTCATGTCAAGCAGTGATCTTAGTTAAGTCATTTATCCGTGACGTATTAGATGTCATCCTAGACTTTACGCACCTAAAATTTTGAAACTTCCCCTATTTTGACCGAAGGTGTGCATTAGCGAGTGTAGCATTATTATTGCTTTTCTGCGCCTCTTAACCACATGTGTCATTTCCCAGTCAGGATCCTGATGCAGTGATGCATGGCATGTGTGGCCCCTAAAGTAACTCATATTCAATACCTTAACATACAAACCTTGAAAGGGAAAAACGTTAACATTTTTTATATGAATTATATTAAAAATATGGATCACAAAAACGTGCCCGTGCTCCCTCTATCATGGAATAAAGGGCATTCTGATTTTCTTCTAAGTCAAACATTTGAAAGTTTAACCAAGTTTATAAAGAAAAATATTAAAATATACCCAATCAAATAAATTAAATATAAAAACATATCCCATAACAAGTTTATTGGTATTCATTCGATGTCATAAATATTCTTCTTCTTTTTATAAAATTGGTCAAAGTTTATCTAGTTTGACTTATGATAAATTTAAAATACCCTGTATTTCAGGACAAACGGTGTAACCTATTCATCAATACTTAATATACAAACCATGGAAAGGTGAAACCATAACATAAATTATACTTATGGACAGCACACAAGACGAAGCCACTACACATGATGTTCTGTTTGTTTTTGCTCTGGCCCATGGCCAGCAACCATCCAGCGTTTACCTTTCCATATAATCCAAGGAATCCAGGCATCATTTGTGTATGAGCTAGCTGCTGCGCAGCTAGCCTGTACACGTAATGGGCAGGTATTAAACAACACGGGGCACCGTGGTGTAGTCGCCTCGGTTGGTGAACACATGTACGTTGGTGTATGCGCATTAGTTTATGTGTGCAAATAATAGAATAAGTTCACTGTATCTGTATGTGCAAATCGACAAATAAAATTCATTTCTAGAGATCCGTGACTTGCTGTAAGGTATCATATATGTCTGAATAGATCGACATGGAAATTTGCATGGTTAGTTGAGTGGTTAGACTTCTGGATTTTGTTATGTTCCTGCAGGTCCATTGGTCACAAAACTATTTGTTTTGAGGACGCGTGGAACAAGTTAAAAAGGCAAGGGAAAATGTTGTTATCAAATATGCATCACCTGTATGCTAGAACCCGTCACGAATCGATATTTGCACATAATTAAGAGTAACATACAAGTCATATTTGGTTACTTGCAAAGATTTATCTCCTTTACCTGAATGCGCATCAGCGCATAATTTTAGCGATTCCAGCAGTGCAACTTTCTCTTCATTTTAAACCAGGCTACACCTGCAGATACGATTGAAAACAGCTCTATATCAATTAGTATAGCTTATGACCAACCCACATCTGAAATTGTTTGTGCCCATATCACTATCTTGCTACAAAAAATTCAAGAGGCTTAGCTCCACAAAGCCGCCTTTCAATGTGCACGCTATTTCCTATTTCAGCCACTGTGCTGCCATGTGGCTAAGATTTTGACTGGCTTACTTCTAGCCTTTGAAAACCGAAAGGTCATAATTAGACAACGTGACGAATTCGAAACTGTAGGTCCAGTTTGTTCCTTCCTAATAAAGTCTTAGTTTTCTCTTTTATATTTTTCTTGACAGGGAGAAAGATCAAATCATCAAGTGTACTATAATTCGTCTGGTACAGCACTCGCACATCACCACATGGGCTAGGGTTTTGGAACCTGCGATAATGGGCACTCTCCCACATGAGCAAGATTGTGTTGTTTGCTTGATCCAACACCTAGGGGAATGGGACAAATAAAAGTTCTTGTGCTGAGTTAGTTCTAGATATTTTTGTCTTTAGTACCAGATGTCTTGTTACCCAAGCTGGCAGTTCAAAGTAGGGCTGAACATGCTGGTTCTTACCAAAAGGTTCAAATATTCATACTAGGCAATAGCAATTGTAGATGCCTACTAATATATACAAGCGAGAGCAACAAAGCTAAAGTTGAGCGTTGAACGATTTCGCAAAACCCCACAAGTTGAAGTCAACCCCACAGGTTCAAAGCTGGCTCCAAACATTTAGACCAAATTATTGCTTAAAATTCGCGGAGAGTTTATATATACACAACATTGAAGAAGAGTACACATCACTACATCAGCATTTCTCAAAAAGCACACAAGAGAGTGGCATCACTACTAGCTACTTCCTTATTATCTTTCACCTTCAGAATCCAGTGAAAATTTGTGCACCGAACAAGAAATGTGTTTGAATACTTCGCACATTTTACAATCTAAGCTAATTTTTAAGGAATTATAATCCTAACAAGCAGCAAGATCTATTATTACTCATGTACATGGAATTACTGGTTTCAGAAGCAAGTTCTCCTTCAATATAACATAAACAAAAACTCACAAAAATGTTTGTCATCCGGACACAATGCAACAGATCAGAGTTATGATACTTCTTTTGTGGCTGTCTATATACATTTCCCTGTCTATATAGCGTTGACCTAGAAATAAAAAATTAAATAACATGAAGCTAACAGGCAGGCCACAACTGGGGGATGGACATCGTGGTTCCTCCAGCGATCTGACAGGAATATATCTTGGGAAGGGAACGGATACACTAGTCACTGTTGTACTAAGCACAGGAAATTGTAAATTTTCTATGTGATTTTGACTTTTTGTACCCAACTCCCACAATTGGACAGTAAAAGCTGAATTTCATGGAATTACCTTACATCCTTGAAGTATTGCAACCACCAGGAATGCACCTTTACCTTTTTAAGCATATAGCCCCCTACAATTCTAATATTACAACACATCAGCACTCAAATTCTAATAGTATTACAATACATCAGCCCTTACAATCTCATCTTTTAGAGTGGTTTTGTAATCTTGGGCATTGTGTAATCCATTTTCCGCCACATATCTCCTCTCTCTCTCGTTCTTTCAATCTCTACCTCTTTATATTCTTACAAGGTTGCCGGGTCCACTTCTCTTCCACCATGAGTCGTTATGGATGTAGTTAGATACGCAGATCTTGCCAAAGCTATAGCGGTATCCTTAGGAACTTAACTTTGTCATGTCACCATGCACTTGTTTACAAACTGCTGTGAGTTGCAATGGTAAGCTCCGATCCTGCTAAGACCTATGGCTAGCATCATCATCCTCACATTACCATTGGCTATCTAGTCTCTCCTACGAGCTTGATTTCGTTCCTATGTTGTTGCCTCGACTCGGTGCATTGATTCATACCAATGCTATATATCCATTGTCATTGCACCCCTCCACATAGATTCGATGAACTTCTCCCTTGGTTCTCTACCTCTAAAAGCGCAAGAATTGTGACATGCTCTATGGAGAGGTGACCTAACGAGCAACGGAGATTGCAAAGTGGCGTGAGGTGTAGATGAAAGTATATGCTTTGGAGTCGAAAGCAGGTACTGTGACAAGAGAATACTGCACGACCGTGCCTTCACTACTACAGAAACCATTTTTCAAGTCACTATTTTCACAGCCGGTTTTTTGAAAGTGGCGCAGAAAATATTATCACAGTCGGTTTTTCTAGTGCTGCGGCTGGGAAAGGAAAAACCGGCTGTGATAGGTGGTTTTCACAGCCGGTTTTTGAGCCGAACCGGCTGTGAAAAGGGCTCGGTTTTCACAGCCGGTTCGGCTCAAAAACCGGCTGTGAAAACCACCTATCACAGCCGGTTTTTCATCTGACAAAACCTGACATTTGCAGGCTTTTTTCACAGGCGGTTTTTAAGAAAAACCGGCTGTGATAATGCATTTTCACAGCCGGTTTTAAAAAACCGGCTGTGAAAATGCATTATCACAGGCGGTTTTTCTTAAAAACCGCCTGTGAAAATGGCGCACCCATATATGTGCTGCCTCCCCTCCCCTCCTTCTTCCCCAACCCGACACAAACACCATTTTCACCATTATTTTTGTAATCATTATTTAATATTCAAACCTTCTATGTACTATTATTAATTTTATGTAATGTTAAAACCTTCTATGTACTATTATTAATTTTATATAATGTTTCAACATTTACTTCCCTCTATGTAATAATTATAATTCGACAATTAGTATTTATATTTTATAATAATTAGTATTTATATTCAGCAATTAGTATTTATATTTCCATGAGCCATTATTTTAATACATTTATGTTTCATCTTTCTCTTTTTAATCCGGCATTAAAATTTGTAACTGGTGTTTCTCCCTCATACTAATTCCAAATTTGATGGTTCTTTCTTCTAAATTTTTATAAAATCATGATATTTCATTTAGTAGTGTTTGTTTTATATTAATTTATATGTCTTGGATTTTTTTTTCATATGACTTGTTTCTTTCCAACTTAGTAGATAATAGAAAAACATGTCTTTGCATAACAATTGCTAATGTAACATCATATTTTCTAATTTTATGGTAAATATAAGGTCTATCATTTTTCATAGGTGTTAGGACGCATATAAGTTGCCCCGGACGAGTTTCGGCTTTTTTCGACAACGTTAATGATTTTCCATGCTTTATTTGAATTTCTAGGCATTTTTTGAGAAAACAAATACGGAAATGGCTAAACCTTCTCCGAAAATTGTTGGATTTTTTCCATGAGCCATTATTTCAATGCATGACTCCATCGCAGAGAGATCTTGTCAGTTTGAGAACCCGGTACTGCACATTGTTCACAATCTCAAACATAATCGACACACTTCTATAGGACTTAGCGTATTCTTTCACGTTTCTGCACCGAGACAACTTTGTATGCTCATATACAAGGTCTATCATTTTTCATAGGTATTAGGACGCATATAAGTTGCCCCGGACGAGTTTCGGCTTTTTTCAACAACGTTAATGATTTTCCATGCTTTATTTGAATTTCTGGGCATTTTTTTGCAAAAAAAATACGGAAATGGATAAACCTTCTCTGAAAATTGTTGGATTTTTTCCATGAGCCATTATTTCAATGCATGACTCCATCGCAGAGAGATCTTGTCAGTTTGAGAACCCGGTACTGCACATTGTTCACAATCTCAAACATACTCGACACACTTCTATAGGACTTAGCGTATTCTTTCACGTTTCTGCACTGAGACAACTTTGTGTGCTCATATACAAGGTCTATCATTTTCATAGGTGTTAGGACGCATATAAGTTGCCCCGGAGGAGTTTCGGCTTTTTTCGACAACGTTAATGATTTTCCATGCTTTATTTGAATTTCTGGGCATTTTTTGCAAAAAAATACGGAAATGGCTAAACCTTCTCCGAAAATTGTTGGATTTTTTTCATGAGCCATTATTTCAATGCATGACTCCATCGCAGAGAGATCTTGTCAGTTTGAGAACCCGGTACTGCACATTGTTCACAATCTCAAACATACTCGACACACTTCTATAGGACTTAGCGTATTCTTTCACGTTTCTGCACCGAGACAACTTTGTATGCTCATATACAAGGTCTATCATTTTTCATAGGTGTTAGGACGCATATAAGTTGCCCGGAGGAGTTTCGGCTTTTTTCGACAACGTTAATGATTTTCCATGCTTTATTTGAATTTCTGGGCATTTTTTGCAAAACAAATACGGAAATGGCAAAACCTTTTCCGAAAATTGTTGGATTTTTTCCATGAGCCATTATTTCAATGCATGACTCCATCGCAGAGAGATCTTGTCAGTTTGAGAACCCGGTACTGCACATTGTTCACAATCTCAAACATACTCGACACACTTCTATNGTGCTGATTTGACTAATTAGCATTCGTAGTGCCCTCTTTTCGTAGATTGGAAGGACCCTCGCTAGATGTGTTGGTGTTGGGAATTCCTGTTCTCTTTCATAGATTGGAGGGGATGCGTGCTTACAGCCAGTTCTCACATATGGATAGTGGGACATGCGTGCTTAGAGATAGTCGATGGTGTAATCTTTTCCAAAAGTAGTAAGTAAAAGAATCGCAGTGACCAGGCCCGGGCGACTGTTTACCAAAAACACAGGTCTCCGCAAAGTCGTAAGACCATGTATGGGGGCTGACGCCTGCCCAGTGCCGGAAGGTCTTTTCCATGAGCCATTATTTCAATTCATGACTCCATCGCAAGAGAGATCTTGTCAGTTTGAGAACCCGGTACTGCACATTGTTCACAATCTCAAACATACTCGACACACTTCTATAGGACTTAGCGTATTCTTTCACGTTTCTGCACCGAGACAACTTTGCATGCTCATATACAAGGTCTATCATTTTTCATAGGTGTTAGGACGCATATAAGTTGCCCCGGACGAGTTTCGGCTTTTTTCGACAACGTTAATGATTTTCCATGCTTTATTTGAATTTCTGGGTATTTTTTTGCAAAAAAAATACGGAAATGGCTAAACCTTCTCCGAAAATTGTTGGATTTTTTCCATGAGCCATTATTTCAATGCATGACTCCATCGCAGAGAGATCTTGTCAGTTTGAGAACCCGGTACTGCACATTGTTCACAATCTCAAACATACTCGACACACTTCTATAGGACTTAGCGTATTCTTTCACGTTTCTGCACGGAGACAACTTTGTGTGCTCATATACAAGGTCTATCATTTTTCATAGGTGTTAGGACGCATATAAGTTGCCCCGGAGGAGTTTCGGCTTTTTTCGACAACGTTAATGATTTTCCATGCTTTATTTGAATTTCTGGGCATTTTTTGCAAAAAAAATACGGAAATGGCAAAACCTTCTCCGAAAATTGTTGGATTTTTTTCATGAGCCATTATTTCAATGCATGACTCCATCGCAGAGAGATCTTGTCAGTTTGAGAACCCGGTACTGCACATTGTTCACAATCTCAAACATACTCGACACACTTCTATAGGACTTAGCGTATTCTTTCACGTTTCTGCACTGAGACAACTTTGTATGCTCATATACAAGGTCTATCATTTTTCATAGGTGTTAGGACGCATATAAGTTGCCCCGGACGAGTTTCGGCTTTTTTCAACAACGTTAATGATTTTCCATGCTTTATTTGTATTTCTGGGCATTTTTTTGCAAAAAAAATACGGAAATACCTAAACCTTCTCCGAAAATTGTTGGATTTTTTCCATGAGCCATTATTTCAATGCATGACTCCATCGCAGAGAGATCTTGTCAGTTTGAGAACCCGGTACTGCACATTGTTCACAATCTCAAACATACTCGACACACTTCTATAGGACTTAGCGTATTCTTTCACGTTTCTGCACCGAGACAACTTTGTGTGCTCATATACAAGGTCTATCATTTTTCATAGGTGTTAGGACACATATAAGTTGCCCCGGAGGAGTTTCGGCTTTTTTCGACAACGTTAATGATTTTCCATGCTTTATTTGAATTTCTGGGCATTTTTTGCAAAAACAAATAAATGTGAGCGATCTATTCATTTTGTGAACGATGTATACTCCAATTTTCTCAGAATCTTATGAAATTTTTATGTCAAGCTTATATATGAATGAAATGATTCTATACCAATTTAGTTATCTTTATAATTATTATATGGTAATTTAGAGATAGAAGTTTAAATTATAACTAGAACGCATTTGAATTTTTTATCTATCTTTAGGATATCGTCTAAAATAGAACATATAACCATAATATATTTTTTGTGCAATTTTTTGAATCTTATTGGAGGTACACATAGTTCAACTTAGGATTACTTTTGATAATCACACAGAAATTCATTTAAATGACAAAAAATACAAAACATGTCCCGAAATTTTTAAACTCCTACATAATAACTTTGATGTTGTCTATTACATATAAAAATATATTGGTATATATTTTGTAAATATTTTTGTGTGTTACTTCACAATTGTTCAATCAAATGAAAAGAAAAAAGAAAAACATTAAGGCCCATGTTGGCCCAAATGACCCATTAATTTCTGGCCGTCCATTTTCATCGGATGGCTCCCATCGCAGCCCAGTGCGTATATAGACACAGTAACCCTAGCTTCCCACCTCTCTAACTCTCTCTCTCTCTCGGTCTCTCCCTCTCAGAACGTCTCGGCGGCGGCGGCGCCAGCTCCCCCCACCTCGCCCCCTCTCCTT
This sequence comes from Alloteropsis semialata, assembly GCA_004135705.1. Lineage (NCBI taxonomy): Eukaryota > Viridiplantae > Streptophyta > Magnoliopsida > Poales > Poaceae > Alloteropsis > Alloteropsis semialata. The sequence continues at coordinate 44,728,137 of CM014277.1, read as the reverse complement.
CGTCATCCTCCGCACGCCCCGCGGGCCCGGCCGTACGGACCCACCGCCGTCCGTCTCCTAGCCAATGTCAGGCGACGGCGACGCCCCCGGCCTCGAGGCGGAGGCGGCGGCCGCGGCCGAGGCGGCGCGGGACCTCAGGGAGGCGGCCGCCGCCCTCCTCGCCACCCGCACCGCCGAGGAGGACGCGCTGAGCCGCCGCGCCGTCGCGCTCGACGCCGACGTCCGCCGCCTCCAGGGCTCGCTGCCCGCCCTTGGTGACCCCTCCACGGTCGACAAGGTCAACCTGCTCGCCTTCTTCTCTTTATTTAATCCCCATCATCGTCGTCGTCATCATCCCGATTGCCTCATCGCCGTGAGGGCTTGCCTCGAGCACGCTTGCTTCCTACTGTTTTCAGATTCGATACTATATTGCTGTTGGCTTATGGCGGGCTATTTTCTTTTCTATATTTTGATAATGGACCGATAATTTCTGTTGTTGTAGCTTTACCTTTCTCTTTCTGTTGTAAGAAATTCTCAAGTGCCTCTGAATATTGCTAGATGGGAGTCCGATGTATGTTTGGATTTCCCTTTAACTGTAGAGCATATGCTACAGTAACATAATCTTGGTTATTTGGCAGGCGTTTCAAGTTACCGTTCGCAATAAGAAGAGGGTGGGTTATACATATGAACTGAGCTTAAAATTCAAAGGTAATTATGTTTCTAAAACTTACGAGTCATCTTCGTCATGATCACCTTCCTTTACTGAAATACTACTTGTGGTGGCGTTTTTCAGGTGAATGGTTAATCAAGGAAGAAAACAAGAAGGTCAAAGGTCATCTGGATATTCCTGAATTTTCATTTGGCGAGCTTGAAGACTTGGAGGTAAAAATACTGTTTTTGGTTATATTTGTGTCAATGTGACTTGAAGGGGTAACTTGATCCATTTCTTGGAAACAATGTCAGAAAACACGCATTCTAGCATGTGCTGAATCAGGAAATGCCATCACCTGGATGCATTTTGATTGGCTGCCTCTCATGTGGTTCATGATGTATCATGATGTATCCTTTTCCTGTATTTTTGTCAGGTAAATGTAAGGTTCAGCGATGACAAGGATCTCTCCTCGGACGAGAAAGCACACATTTGCAAGGATATGAAGACCTTCTCTCATGTGAGCAGTTCAGCATAACCTATAGGTTAGCAGCTAAGTAGCAGACTTGTTTGTCCTTAGCACTATTTAATTTCCTCAGGAGATTCATGCTTGGTTGGAGCAAAGGGTTAGTTTAATTCCTATTAGTATTTTTGTTTCCTACATTAGTGCAGCAGCTCGGCTAGTTTGTTTCTCTGAGTTTCTACTAGTCTGGAGCAGCTTGCACAATTTTTCTATTTATTGTCATTGGCTTTCAGCAGTAAAGTAGCAAGCTCTTTGGTCTTGTTGCAATTGGGTTAAATCAACGATTTACTAATTTTCTGTATGATGTTGTGGAGAGTTTTTTCCCCCTAAAGAAGCTATTGATGATATCCATTTACCTGTTGTACAAGCTACATGAGACCTGTTCAGAACTTAAATGTTTTTTAGATTTGTTGGCATGCAAAGGTGTATGTGTTAATCTGACTTCAAAATAAATAATTTGTTTCTTGTCATTTCTACTAAATTTTGAAATGTGGCTTGTGGCTAATATTCATTGCTTTTGAGTTCCTGGGACAAAGTTCCAGAACATAATCTTTGGCTCTACTATGCTGTTTTACTACCTTTACGTTTGCATTACTGATAATTGCATATTGTCGAAAGTGATATGCATGAACTGATCAGCGGATAGTTTCATAAAGGTCAGTTGGAACCTAGACACGCTTGGTGATTTTGTGATTATGAGAAGCAATGGACAGCCTGTGTATAACTTCTGTGTGACAGTCGACGACGCTACCATGCAAATTTCTCATGTTATCAGGTAATAAGGAAAAACAATCTCGTTTCAAACTTTCTTTTGGATGGTCTACCAGACTAGCACCCTTGTCATAACTTGTTACCATGTTTTCTTGCAGAGCTGAGGAGCATTTACCAAACACACTGCGGCAAGCTCTAATCTATAAAGTAATTTCCTCTACCTACTTTATCTGTTATATCATGATCCTTCAGAAGTAATCTTAACATAAATATGTATGCTGTAACGCCTTGATCTACTACAGGCTCTTGGGTTTCCAATGCCAGCATTTGCCCATGTATCACTTATTCTCGCTCCTGACAAAAGCAAACTGTCAAAACGTCATGGAGCTACTTCTGTGGGGCAGGTAACTAATTGATCATTTACAAGGCCACTTCTTTATCTGCATTAATTTGATTGGATGGGGCTGCTATCTGTGCTCTTGTCTATTCATTTGTCTTTACTGTTGCTGGTTGCAGCTAATTATTACCAATCTTGCATATTTGCCAACAATGTCTCCTTTTAAGCAGTATATAATAAAACACAATGCTTCTTTTTCTATGGACAGTATAAAGAGATGGGCTACCTACCTCAGGCAATGGTTAATTATTTAGCACTACTGGGCTGGGGTGATGGTACTGAAAATGAGTTCTTCACTATTGATGATCTAGGTTAGTTCTCAATAATTCATTGTACCATTTTTTCTTTTCTTTTTTTTTGGCAAAAGATCAGAACGGTCACTTGTTCACATGTTCTTACTTTGGTACTATTTTTCATTTGCAGTTGAAAAATTCACTATCCATCGTGTCAATAAAAGTGGAGCAGTCTTTGATGCAACAATGTTTTTTTTATTAACTTTTTCATGACGTAGTAGTAGTAGTAATGTTGGACTACAAACTTGTATTAGACTTCATGTAATAAAGTTGATATATGGATTGCAAATGTACTATGTTGGTGATGAATTGTGAATGCATTATATATTTGTGAATTACTGTGCCGTGAAAATTGAGACATTCTAATTATTTTTTTTTATTCTGGAAAAACATATCACAGCCGGTTCAAACCGGCTGTGAAAATGCCCTTTCACAGCCGGTTTTTATTTGCAGAAAACCGGCTGTGAAAATGCCCTTTCACAGCCGGTTTTGGTTGGAAGAAAACCGGCTGTGAAAATGCATTTTCACAGCCGGTTTTTTGCCAAAAAACCGGCTGTGATAGCCCTTGACGCAGAAGGTTTCCAAGGTCTAAAACCGGCTGTGAAACTATTTTCACAGCCGGTTCAAGAGAAAAACCGGCTGTGAAAATCAGTTTTCACAGCCGGTTAAAAACCGGCTGTGAAAATGCGATTATCAGCGCCACTTAACCAGCGCCACTTTTGAAAACCGCCTGTGATGTGGGCAACCGAACCGCCTGTGATGCTCCTGCTGTAGTAGTGCTTGGCACATTTTTGACAAGAGAATACTGCAAAGAGGAAATATATAAGAGTAGTGGAATAGATAATAGTGTGGAGAAAGACATGAGGAAGAAGAACACAAAGGGAGTGACCAACCTTTTTGGTGCAGAGGTCCATCCTTAGAAATCTCTCGGTTGGACTGGACTGTTTTCAGTTTCTAGATGAAATAGACATTTATGGTGCACCTGCAGATTAAAGCAAAGTGGGCATTGCAATCTTAAAAAAGTGGCATGACAGTACAATACAATGCAATACCAAGTTACCAACACGCACCAATCTGCTCATCATGCGCTCATACATTTCACTTTCCATAGCATGCTAGCTAAATTGACGCTAGCAACAACCAAGTAGCCCAATCAGACCAATTAATTACCTTTTTCTTGCTAATTCACCAACTAATCACAATACATGCTAGTAGCAGTTCCGTGTGAAAGCGAGTCATCGAGATTGGGACTGCGATGTCATTGGTTATATTCTGCACGTGCTCCGTGATGCATCATCAGTTGCTGTAAAAAATGGTCATCATGATGGACTACACAGAAAGTCGGTGTCCCTGCACTACATTTCAATCACATTGATTCCTGCAGACTATCAATAAAGTTGACCTACGATGTGTGCCAAGTCCACTGCCCAACACTAAACAACTATGTTCAGTAGACAAATAAAAAATAAATGAGCCAACAGCCAGGCCTGCACTGCACATCAGGGGATCCATGGGGATCATGGCTGCCCCAACGATCTGACGAGCTTATATCTTCAGATAAACTAACCACCGAGTTGTACTAAGCGTTGCAATTCTTTTTATGCATACACTTTGGATTTCTGTCACCTGATTTAATTGCATAATAATTGGGTGGTCAGGACTAAAATTCACTGATCTTGAAGATAATTTTTAGAGTGGTTTTGTATCTGGGATTCCATCATTGGCACTCTTATCTCTCACTATCTCCTTTTAGACAGCATCTAGTGCTCCAAGAAGCAGTGGTGTTGAATTGCAGCGTGGTCCAAAGGTAAGCACATGTTGGCAATGGACAGCTCCATTGCCCAGCAGAGCACCACTGGCAAAATTTGGTGTCTCCTGAGCGTTAACGGTCCCCGCATCATCATCTTTTAGATTTTTGGCACTGCCCCGTAGCTTTCTGGTCAAAATGCCATCTGTGGTTGATAACCCTTCTACCTAGATTCCGTGCATGCAGTCTCTCTTATCTCTCTATCTTTGCTTGCAAGCGAACAAAAGGGATTCCACTTGGCGCAACGACATTAATTTTGGATAGAATGGTAGAGGTGATACCGAGTGCACAACAGTTGCAATAAGGAGTAGAGGTGATGGAGATGAGGCATGGAGGAGTGATGCAAAATCTAAGACTTTACTGCAAGGCAGGTGGAGTGGCATGCCAAGAAGAGAGTGAAAAAGGAAATAGGAGCAGGGATGATAAATGAGAGGCAGACATTTGGAAGAACAAAAGGGAGAGAAAACGACATGGAGAGACCATTTGGAAAAACCAGGCGATATACAAAACCACCATGCAAAACCAAATTCGCAACCAACCTTCAAGGATGAGTCCCATCATTTGAACTTTCGAGGTGGGATATGACGGTGAAGTGGACGTTTTACCATGTTCAATCACGTTAAAAAAACCTTAATGTCTAGCTGTAAAGTAGTGCCACGAACCGTACAATAGTAAATAGCGCACTAATCTCAGTTCCATGAACGGTACAATAGTAAATAGCGCACTAATCTCAATTCCTATTCAACTAGTCTAGTCTTCGGATCGAGGGTCATCATTAGTATGGTCGCCTTCTTCCTTTTAGTTTTTGAGGCTGTATGCTCCTCAACAAAGTCCGAGAGTCTTTCAAGTCCAGCTATATATCATCTTGGTTTAACATTCTTCAAATCACTAAAACTTTGCATTTGAAAAGAAAAATCCCAATTCCTAGCAATTTTACCCTCAAAACTCAAAATAGCAGATTACTGCTCCTTTATTCCCCCTCACCAACTAGTTACTCCAGAAGCAAATTCACATCATACACATGAGCTAGCTGCAGTTCCCGTGTGAAGGCAGGGCACATCAGGATTGCGATGGCGATGTGGTTGGCTATATTCTGCACGTGGTCCACGATGCATCATGGAACCAACGCGGAAACACACATTTTTTCTATTCTGGCAACGTCAAGCATGGAACGGGGCAAACTTCCATGGAACCTTTCGCTGCCCTCCCTCACCCGCTATGTGCTGTGTGCCCGGCCTGGTTTCCACAACGTGTGGCTTCCGGTTCTTGCAACGGCGACGGCTAACTTTCATGCCATCGTTCAACTAACCCCCTTAACTACACCCATAATTATTCTTAGCAACCAGGCCCATCAACTTTCCAGAGAACTCACATCATGCTGCCATGGCAGCTAGCTAGCTATTGCAATTTCGCGCACATGGGGAAAAACATGGCGCTGAAAGGTCAACTTGGCTCGACAAATAGTAGTATTATTAGGTGGGATAGATCTTTCAAGACTTGTGACATATCGAGACGCGAACAATTTGGGGCACGTTTAGTTTGGATGGACGTAAGGATATATATCATGCATGGCTGGTGCGTAGAAAACTTTGTAGAGAAAAATTGGGTTCTTCTAGAGCGAAATTCATGAGCCCTGTAAGGGGGGCTTGCTACGGCTTCTCGAAACGGATCGACACATATCCGACTCACGATGTGGACAGTATATATGTAAATAAAATGAATATTTGTGAACAGAATGGCTTCCGGGCGTATCTTTGCTGGATGGATGGAAATATGTATGCTTGTTGTGTATCTCTTTCATATGATCATGATAGGTACAAAGTGGATGTACACTATTTGTAAGCAGTAATAATCCTCCTCAGGAATTTATATATAATATTATAATGTATGGGAACTAAATAATCCTGATTTTAATTGGTCTTACTTACATGAGGGAGGAGGGTTAACTACTGGATGGAGTACTGTTCAATTCCCCTCTGCTCCTTACCGTCACGTTGAGCCCGCCGGCCATGTGCGCCGTCATCAGCGGCAGGAACGCCGGCACGCGGCCCTCGTCGACGGCCGTCAGCTCGAACCGGCGGAGCACGGTGCTGGCCACGAACTTCATCTGCACGAAGGCCATCTCCTTGCCGACGCACGTCCGCGGCCCGGCCTGGAACACCGGGTACTTGAACGGCGACACGCCGGCGACAGCGGCAGGCGGCGCGTTGTCCTCCGGCAGGGAGAGCCAGCGCTGCAGGCTGAACTCGGCGGCGTCGGCGCCCCAGATGGACTCCATCCGCCCCATGCCGTACTGGAAGTAGGTGACGCGGTCGCCGCGCTCCACGCGGGTGCCGTCGGGGAGCACGTCGCCCGCCGCCGCGTGCTTCGAGTCCCACGCCACCGGCGGGTACAGCCGCATCGTCTCGCACAGCGCGGCGTGGAGCACGCGCATCTTTGCCTGCCCGCCGGCGGCGTGGCTAGCGCCGGCCGCGATGTCTCTCAGGACCTCCCGCTCGACGTCGCGGTGGCGGGTGAGCAGCCAGAAGAACCACGTCAGCGCCGACGACGTCGTGTCGCGGCCGGCCATGATGAAGCTGATCACCATGTCGCGGATCGCCTCGTCCGGGTAGCCGCATTCCATCATCCGCGACAGGAGGTCGCTCCGCCGTCCGTCGACGCCGCCGTTGACCAGGGCCAGCTCCTTCTTGCGGATGTGGATGAGGTCCATGACGGCCTCATGGATGACCCCGATCTCCTCGCGCAGTCGGCGCTCCTCGCCGAGGCCCAGCGCGCGCTTGACCTTCCACACGGCGGCCACCGGCGCGGCGCCGCGCCTGGCGATAATCCCGGCCGCGGCGTCGAACGCCGCTGCCAGCCTCGGCGCCGGCAATGCCGGGTCGAGGCAGCCGGGGTCAACGCCGAGCGACACCCGGCAGATGACGTCGAAGGAGAAGCGACGGAGCAGGTCCTGCATGTCGACGGCGTCGCCGCGCGCCGCGGCGAGGCCCAGCGCCGGCACGAGGCGGTCCCGCGCCTCGTCCTCTAGCACGGCGAACTCCAGCTCCCGGAGCGCGCGCGCCGAGAACTCGTGGCTCACGAGCTTCCTCTGCGCGTACCACAGCTCGCCGTCGACGTTGAAGATCCCCGTTCCGAGCAGATCGCCGAGGATGTCGGTGAAGGGCTTCCCCTTGGGGTAGTTCCCGAAGTTCCCCTTAAGGATGTGCTCCACGTTCACCGGGTTCGCCGTCACCACGGTCCGCCGCGCGCCGAGCCGGTCCACGACGATCGTCTGCGTCGGCGACGCCGCCAGCAGCTCGGTGTACCAGTCCAGCAGCCGCCACCGGTTCTGGTAGAAGGCGACCAGGCATCCGATCACCGGGTAGCTCCTCGGGCCATGGCCATAGCTCCAGCCGGACCTGAGCCTAACGCTGTACAAGAGGAGCAGGAGGCAGCATGCCACCAACCACAGCATGTAGCAGATCATGCTGTACTTGCAACAAGAATTCCAGGTGAGGGGAGGAAGAAGAAGATCGAGGACCTATACTCTATAGATAAAGGAGAGCATGGGAGAGACAGTGCACACTATTCGGCGACATATATATGTGTGTGTATATATATATGCGTGGACATATGAGGGTAGAGGGTGGAGGTCGGCAGGGTCGCCATTGGAGGACCATGCCTCCTTGAGGGGTCCTTGTTAATGCCACGTTTTTTGTAGAGGTGGGGGAGGCCGGCCTCCACTTGTTTGTCTGGTTGGGGATCATGGGGAGAGAAGGAGCTGTTCGGCATCGCCATTTCGCAGGCCGTTTACTCTTTGGAAAATCCGTTTCCGCATAATTGTGACACAATAATTGGTCTTGCTGCCTTAAATACACATATAGGAGTTTGATATGGACTTAGATTGTTGTGCTAGCTAGGGCCACTTGTTGTATTGGTTATGCATAAAACACTATTGCATTGCAAGGATGATGTGACCTAATTTGATATAGGTTTCATTTTTGCCATCCAAGGGGAAAAACTTTTTTCATATGAATGAGTTATTAACATGGTTTCCTTGGTTTTTCTTTGCATTTTTTTCATACTCAAGTCTAGCTCAATGGGACCACTGGTTTTTCTTGTTTTTTCTTCTTTTACTTTTTTTAATTACAATCCTCTTTATTAATTTGCAAGGAGTATGCGAAATAGTTTTTGTAGATGGAAACGTCCTAGAAATTTAAACAGAGGGCGACTAGACACGCTCATCGACACATTTTAGAGTACCCGGAATCAACCCTCATATTATCAAAAACAAAAAAAATCAACCTTCATGGTCTATAGTTTACCTAGAAAAAGCTAAGAGTATGTGTTTTGAACAGAAAGGAAGGCTACAGTTCTTTAAGCTAGCCTAGGTTGACTAAGTAGCATTAAAATTAAAGGGTTCTAATAACTGCGTACGTTCCATAGGATTTCCAAACTAATACATCTAGGAGGAAAAATCATGTGCTAACAATAGAGACCCAACTATACAATCATGTTATTCATTGATTGTATAGATACATACTACTCTGATAAATATAAAAATAGCATATGCAAGAACAGAGATCTTCTATGATCCTCAAGGATTCAAGGTGTTGAGATCAATTTTAATCACATTTTGCAAATGAAGAAAAAATAAACAAGGAAGTTAAGACATTATTCGGTAAGTAATATTAGAGATAACATGTGCATTGGGAGCGATATATTCTTTAGATCTGCAAATCGCATTATTTGAACGAGGAGATGGAGTACATCATCAAAAGATTTCCATTACACCTCCAAGTGGTTGAAGATTGATTATTTTTTAACTATTTTATTTAAACTCTTAGAATCTTTCAAAACTTATACGCATGATTAACTCTCCTTTATTTGTCACGTTCTATCAATTCATTCAATTGGATCCTCAATGAAAACCAACCCCAGTACAACTCCATTGCGTTCTGTGTGAAAAGTACCATCCATCTGTTTCTCAAGATATGTGTAATCCGTACATGTGGATCCATCTCTGTTTAATTTAAAACCCAATTGAAAACCAAACTGAAGCACACCTTCTCAGAAGCACAGCAACCCCTTTTGTTTAAGCCATCTACCTGACCAATCATAATTTGGGTGTGTTGCTCATGAATGAATTGTGGAGCCATTTGTTTCTGGATCACGTATACCTAGCGCTCTCCTTTAAATTTCCAATCTCCAACTGTCCTTGCAGAGATGGATTTCAGTGCCAACGATGACTTCGCTATAAATTAGGGCTGCGAGGTGCTGTCTGTCAGCAGGGCATCTTTTCCGTTTTAAATTCCTGCAAGGAGTAGAGTGGTGTGCGTTGCCTTGGGCAGTTCAACATCAACATCCATGGACGCTTCTGCACTTGTTTTTTCCTTCTAGTCCCTCTCAACCTCATGCCTAAAAACTAAGTCTAAATTAGAAAAAATTGTTTTTTAGGATAATTGTAAAATACAAAGTCCACATCAGAAAGCGACATTTAGATCAACATGTGATTAGCCAACGAGCTAGGAGTTATCCATGTCTCTTCGAATCCGGAGTAAAAAAGTTCCAATTTTATTCTACCTCCTTGGATAAGAGGAAGAATTCGGCGAGAAATTTTGCCCACTTGATCCAAACACAGGTCCATAGTTGAGACTTTGAGAGGACAACAGCAACTGGTTAATTTGCCTGGATCATGTGAAGGAGAAGACACGGAACGTGACAATTTGGAAGGTTACCGTCTCATAGGCACTGTACAAAGCCTACACTATATTTTGATAGATAGTGCAGCCAACTGCTAGGACAGTGATAGCAACAACCACTAGATTTTAAAAGTGTGTAGCTAATGGAAACAAAGGCCATCTATTGACATATAGCGCTACGAGTAGGGACCCTAGTTAATTGTAGTTTTGTACTTTGATCCAGCATATGTTGTCGTTTGCAATACATGTGTGTACTTTTATGCTTAGTCTAGGGCAACTGCATTGGTACTTTTTTGTTGTTGTTATTGTGCAGAATCTTTGTTTTTTAGTCGTGTGTGTCATACAAACATAAACGTGGGAACGAACTGCACAGCTAGAAAGTAGAATTGCTCAGATCCCTACTACCAGTGTTGTGGTTGCTCCTATTCACAAGTTTAATTTAGACTGGTAGTAGGAATATAAACTATGCCCAAATGTTTTTGTCATCAAAATGCAACAATAATTGAATGCTGGTGAGAGTAATTTATCCATCCACCTACCTTGAAACCAGGTCCCTCTCAAATGACGGCCTTCGTTTCTTACAAACCGCCTCCTGGCCTCATCTTCCCACAATCCCACTATGTGTGCCACTTTGGGGAACATACTATTACTTGCATACCACTCATAGCCTCTGCCAAGGTCAATAGTGGCTATCAGGTGTACTTTATTTTGATCATAAGTATAGATCATTTAGGACATTAACACGGTTCACACTAGCTAGCAGCTCCAAAGAGAATGTAATATTGAACTCAAAAGGGACTATATGCTATAAATTTACTTTTTCATAGTGGATCTACTGTATCATCACACCTGATTTCAGCACACCTAATTTCCTAAAGGCTGGTTTTCACCAAACTCCATGCAGAGCTAGCTTCTTCCTCATTTGTTCTGGCATTCCCTTAGTCTTCTGTTTGATCTGCTGCATGCATGCATGCATGTATTTGTCCGTCAGTGCATCCACATGTATTTGTCCGTCAGTGCATCCACATGTATTTGTCCGTCAGTGCTGGCATCTTTAGTTTCTGGTATTGCCTTCAAAACGCTAATGATTGGTGCCTACAGGATTTGTGATCAGGACAAGTAGGGTTAATGTTATAAAACAACTGACAGAACAAGTACGATCACAACCACGAGAGACACTGATTTGTGTGGAAACTCTTATGAAAGCAAGACACGAATACGACAAAGGTAATCTTCACTATTCAAGATAACTGGAGGTCTACAGACTCAATGGATTTACAATGAGTGGTAACTCAACTCAAAAGGAATAGAAACGCAGAATGACTCTGCTAATTGTGTTACTTTCTATCATACGACGTTCAACTGGTTTATATAGGCCAGAGCATGCAAGCAGCCCAAATAACGAGTGGCTGAACAAACACCTATGCATGCGACCCTTAAACATGCATGTAAGTATGCTACCACAAAACGCCTCACCAATTTAGGACAAGCTAAGTTAGACATCCACTTGTTGGTGCATGTAGAAGCTTTAAGGAATTCGGAGCATATTTCAACAAACTCCACCTTGAGACGAATTCTCTTCAATCAAATGAAGAATCAATAGTAGAATGCCTTTAATGACAACAATCACAATGTGCCTAAAAATTCCATGGACTAAACGGTAACACCAATTAAGTTCGAGCAAAGCTCAAACTTAGAAGCAGAAACTGACTTTGTCATCATGTCTGCGGGATTGTCAAAAGTACTAATCTTGCGTACTTTGATATCACCTTGGGCAATAACATCTCGAATAAAGTGATATCTAACATCAATATGCTTTGTTCTCTAATGGAACATTTGATCCTTTGTAAGGCATATAGCACTCTGACTATCACAAAATATAGTGATACAAGAAGTATCACCATAAAGTTCGTTGTACAAACCTCTCAGCCAAACAGCTTCTTTGCATGCTTCAGAAATAGCCATATACTCCGCTTCAGTGGTAGATAAAGCAACGGTAGCTTGTAAACTTGCTTTCCAACTAACAGCACATCCACCAATAGTGAATACGTAACCTGTGAGTGATCTTCTTTTATCTAAATCACCAGCATAATCGGAGTCCACATAACCAACAAGTCCAATTTTAGACTTTCCAAATTGCAAACATGCGTTTGAAGTTCCACGCAGATATCTGAAAATCCATTGGACTGCTTTCCAATGCTCTTTACCTGGATTAGCCATGTATCTACTAACAACACTCAATACATGAGATAAATCAGGACGTGAACAGACCATAGCATACATAAGAGAACCAACTGCGCTTGAATATGGAACTTTAGACATGTACTCAACATCTTCATCTGACTGTGGACATATAGCTGAAGATAATCTAAAATGTGCAGCTAACGGTGTACTCACTGGCTTAGCATCATGCATGTTAAAGCGACGAAGAACCTTTTTAATATAACCTTGTTGACTAAGGTATAATTTTCCAGCATGTCTTTCTCTGACAATTTCCATGCCTAGAATCTTCTTTGCTGCACCCAAGTCCTTCATCTCAAACTCAGTGTTCAACTGTGCTTTTAGTTTTGCTATTTCATTTTTATCCTTTGAAGCAATCAACATGTCATCCACATATAAGAGCAAATAGATGGTTGAGGATTTGATAGTTTTTAAATAAACACAACTATCATAATTAGATCTCTTGAAACCTTGAGAGATCATAAATGAGTCAAATCTTTTGTACCACTGTCTAGGAGACTGCTTCAAACCATAAAGAGATTTCTTTAACCTGCAAACCAGGTCCTCCTTTCCAGGAATAACAAAACCTTCTGGTTGATCCATATAGATGTCTTCTTCTAGTTCCCCATGTAAGAATGCAGTTTTAACATCCTACTGCTCAAGCTCATAGTCTTGCATGGCAACAATACTAAGCAAAGTTCGAATAGAACTATGCTTAACAACAGGAAAATACATCATTGTAATCAATTCCTGGAATTTGGCTATAACCTTTTGCAACCAACCTTGCCTTGTATCTAACTTCGTCACTTGGGGAAATGCCTTCTTTTCTTTTGAAAATCCACTTGCAGTGGATAGGCTTCTTTTCTTTTGGTAATTGTACCAAATCCCAAGTGCCATTCTTTTCAAGTGACTCCATTTCATCATGCATGGCAGTCACCCAGTTGTTGCAATCGGTTGAATTAATAGCCTCAGAGTAAGTATAAGGTTCACTATTACCTTCAATTTCTTCTGCCACACTTAAAGCATAAGCGGCAATATTGATTTCATTAATCAATCTCTTTGGTTCTATAATTTGCCTCCTAGGCCTATCAACGGCAATAGAACGTTGTCTCGGAGGTGGCGACCGCGAGACAATGGGAACATCCTCAGTAGTAGAGGAATCCTCAGCAATAGGTTCAACTGAAGCACTGTTAATTATTTTTCGTGGTGCATCAACAACATGCTCCACCTGCACACTTGACTTCTGTTGATTCTCAACAGAAACATCAGTAGGAGTGTCATGTAGCATAGCAGCTTCATTAAAGACAACATTCCTACTTATCACAACCTTTCTAGTTTCTGGATTCCACAATTTATATCCTTTCACTCCAGATTTATATCCTAGAAAGATACACTTAACAGCTCTTGGCTCCAATTTTCCATTGTCAACGTGAGCATAGGCAGTACACCCAAAAACTCTCAGTTCTGAATAGTTTGCTGGGGATCCAGACCAAACCTCAATTGGAGTTTTCTTATTAATCGGAATAGAGGGTGACCGATTAATAAGATAGCAAGCAGTGGAAGCAGCTTCTGCCCAAAAACGTCTATGCAATCCTGCATTAGACAACATGCAACGTGCCTTCGAGATGATTGTTCTGTTCATATGCTCAGCTACACCATTTTGTTGGGGTGTGAAAGGAATGGTGTAGTGTCTTACAATGCCTTCTGACTTGCAATACGAATTGAATTCATTAGAACAGAATTCCATCCCATTATCAGTGCGAAGCTTCTTTACCTTCTTTTCGGTTTGCCTTTCAAGCATTACCTTCCACTCTTTAAAGGCTGAAAATGCTTCTGACTTATGCTTCAAGAAATAGGGCCAAACTTTTCTTGAATAATCATCGATAATTGTCAACATATAACGTGCACCACCTAGTGATGTCTTACAAGATGGTCCCCATAAATCAGAATGCACATAGTCCAGAATACCTTCAGTGGTATGTGTTGAAGTATTGAACTTCACCCTTTTGTGTTTGCCAAACACACAATGCTCACAAAATTGTAGCTTACTGATGTTATGACCATCAAGAAGCCCTCTCTTGCTTAACTCTGCCAAACCAAGTTCGCTCATATGCCCGAGACGCATATGCCAAAGCTTTGTAGCATCAGAATCACATAATGTCTTTGAAATTACAGCGACATTACCTGTAACCGTAGTACCTCTCAAGATATACAAATTGGCAGATTTTAAATAACCTTTCATGACGACAAGAGAACCTTTGGATATTTTTATAACTCCACCTCCAGCAGAGTATTTGTATCCTTTCAAATCTAGAGTACTCAACGAGATGAGATTTCTCGTCATAGATGGAATGTGCCTCACATCAGTCAAGGTCCTGGTAATGCCATCAGACATCTTAATTTGAATAGATCCAATGCCTACAATCTTACGTGGCGTGTTATCACCCATTAACACAGAACCACCATCTTGCACTAACTCATAAGTGCTAAACCATTCTTTATGAATGCATATATGAAAAGTGCAGGCTGAATCAAGAACCCATTCATCATCGACCTTGGTACATCCAGCAAAAGCGACAAGCACATCACCTTCATTGTCCCTTTCGGCAGCAACTGAAGCTTTACCATCATCTTCAGATTTACCATTTGGCTTAAATGTGACATTTCGCTTTTCCTTATTTTTCAGCTTATAACACTCTGATATGTAATGAGTGTCTTTCTTGCAATAATTGCAGAACTTGCGTTTGCCTCTAGATTGTGAACGGCCCCTATAGCCATTTGAACTTTTACCTCTAGATCCACTAGAGGATCCTCTCTCCATTTGCCTGCCACGAACAAACAAGCCTTCTGCTTGTGAACTTGAACTTTCAGCAGATACCATTTGTTTCATCTTTTCCTTGGCTTGCAAGGCTTCATAAACTTCATTTAGAGTGAGAGTATCACGACTATATAATATGGTATCTCTGAAATTTGAATACGAGCTAGGCAATGAACACAACAGAATAAGACCTAAATCTTCGTCTTCATATTTTACCTCCATTGACTCGAGATCAGCAATAATCTCTTTAAATTCAGAAAGATGATCCAACACCTTTCCTCCATCTTGCAACTTATGTAGAAATAACTTCTGCTTCAGATGCATCTTGCTAGTAAGATCCTTTGTCATACATAGCTGCTCCAACTTTAACCAAAGTGCAGCAGCAGTTGTCTCCTTCAATACTTCCTGCAAAATATTGTTTGACAAATGCAGGTGAATTTGAGACAAGGCCTTACGATCTTTTCTCTTTTCATCGTCAGACCAATCAGTGGAATTCTTCCCACCAAATTTCTCCAGCGCATCATCTAGATCAGTATGCGCTAGAACCGCTCGCATCTTGACTTGCCATAGAGAAAATCGAGTGTCTCGATCCAACAATGGAAGATCATACTTCAAGGACGCCATGTCGAAGAAACCTGAACTGAACAGGCAATGAACTAGGCTTTGATACCACTTGTTATAAAACAACTGACAGAACAAGTACGATCACAACCACGAGAGACACTGATTTGTGTGGAAACTCTTATGAAAGCAAGACACGAATACGACAAAGGTAATCTTCACTATTCAAGATAACTGGAGGTCTACAAACTCAATGGATTTACAATGAGTGGTAACTCAACTCAAGAGGAATAGAAACACAGAATGACTCTGCTAATTGTGTTACTTTCTATCATACGACGTTCAACTGGTTTATATAGGCCAGAGCATGCAAGCAGCCCAAATAACGAGTGGCTCATGCATGTAAGCATGCTACCCTTAACATGCATGTAAGCATGCTACCACAAAACGCCTCACCAATTTAGGACAAGCTAAGTTAGACATCCACTTGTTGGTGCATGTAGAAGCTTTAAGGAATTCGGAGCATATTTCAACAGACACTGTATTATAATTCTGAATTCACATCATCCAACCTGCCATTACAATATTCTTGAATTGCACTTAAATGCTAGGTGATTAAATTAAGTGTTAGGCTATATATGTCTTCATATTATGATAAAATTGATTCGCAATGTGCTACAAAAACGTGTTATTGTTTTTGATGAGTCCCTACGATTGGACCATAAATCTGGTGCAATGACTAATGAGTTATCATTTGCGCTCTGAGAAGATGATGTATCAGCCGTTTGATGCTATCTATGTATGAATCTTAAAACTGATACAATTCCCTAGATACAATTCACTTAAGGCAAAGACAAGAGAGGCCATGAAGAAAATAGAAGAAAATAAACACATACTCTTAAAAATACACATGAAAAACGCATACTGTACCATAGCGGGTTCATGTCGGGCATTCAAGGGCCCGATACGGACCTCGTTTGAACGCTAATCCACCAACCTGTCCGGCATCATCAGTACCAGTCGCAGTTCAACCGAGTGACCATCTCTCGTCCACTCGATTGGCCCGAGCCTGACCCTGGTAACCCCACTGCTAGATGGGCCCAGAGGTTAACAAAACCGTCTGCCACACGCCGAACTGCCAAAAGCCCAAGGACGAGCAGTCGAGCACCAGCGAGACAGGGCCCGCTGCCACCCACGTGCCCACAGCAGGTCCAGGTCGCTGATGCCCCCGTCCTCCCCGCTCGCCCACAAAGTCCACGCCGCAGAGGATCCGGCCAAGTTCTTTCTAGCTCCCCTCGCGCGCTTCGTCCAATGAACCCTCCCTCGTACAGGAGGAACAATCCTATGAACACACACGCAGGCAGCAGCATCACCACAACGTCCAAATCCATCTCCTCCTCACACACACACGCGCACCAGGTTGCAAATTTCCCACCAGAACCCAGCAAGTCAAAAGCACCAAACCAAAGCCCACCACCACCCCCCCGCAAAGATCAAACCCCAAGAAATCCAAGCACCCGCTACGCTAATTATTCCCTCTCCATCCATCGATCCAAATATTCCTTTTAATTTCCATTTCTTTTCCCCATCGCCGCAGCTGCAGCGCAACCACAGCTGCTACGAGCGAGCGACGCGAAAACACTCCACTCCCAAGTCCCAAGTCTCCCCACGAAGGAAAACAAAACAAAAGAAATACAAAGCCTGAGAGCCCCCAGGCGAAAAGGGGGAAGGTGGGGAGAAAAAAAGGGGTTTGGTTTTTATTAGCTGCACAGAATGGCAGCAGCAGCGATCCAAACCCAATCCCCAGCGCCGCAGCAGCGCGTGGGTAATAATCCCAGTTCGAGCAGCCGCCCCGCCCGTTGCTGTTCCTGCCTCGCGCCGCGGCTTCTTGCCCCAATCTCCGCCACATCCCTGTCCCTCCCCTCCGCCGCGCCTCACCCACCCATCCGCCGCGGCGGTGTTCGTGGTGTTCAAGTTATTGGTGGCGTCATTATTCCTTGCCTCCTCCCCGCTCGGCCATCGGCGCTGATATTCCTCGCCGCGGAGATCCGGCCGCACATCGATTCGGGCCCCCTTTTTTTTTTCTCTTTTACCTCGCGCGGCGACGCGGGGTATAATAGCGAGTGTGAAGCATTTGGTGCGGGCAGACGCTACGAGGTGCGGTGAGAAAAGTTGGAAGTTTCTGCGCCTCGCAGCAGGTGCTCGGATCTAGGTTTCCAGGGCCCCAGATCGCCGCCATGGACGGCGGCGCCGGCGGTGGGGACGGGGACGGCGCCGGGAAGGCAGCGGCGGAGGGCTCCGCCGAGGCTACGACCCCACCTCCGGCGCCCGCGCCGGCCGTGGGACCGGCGTCAGCGTCTGCGTCTGGGCCGGGCGCGGGGACCTCGGGGTCGGGGGAGAAGCCGGTGAAGCGGATGATGAAGACCCCCTACCAGCTCGAGGTCCTGGAGAAGACCTATGCAGGTTAGTGTATTTTGATTGATTCAAGTGCTTTTTTCCCCTTTGGATTTTGTTCTTCTGAATTTTGGTGTGTTTTGGATTGAGTGTTTTGGGGGGTTTTGGTCTGATGCAGTGGAGCAGTACCCGTCGGAGGCTATGCGCGTGGAGCTGTCGGCGAAGATAGGTCTGTCGGACAGGCAGCTGCAAATGTGGTTCTGCCACCGCCGGCTCAAGGATCGCAAGCCACCATCGAAGCGGCAACGGCGGGAGGACGAGGCTGCACTAGCACCAGTGATGCCTCCACCGCCAGTGTTACCAACTCCGGCGATACCACTGGCAAGCAGTGACCTTATGGTGGGCGCTCCTGGGCTGTACAATGAGCCGGTGCACCCAGCTCACTCGCGAAGGGGTGCTGGACGGTCCTCAGCAGTGCCCAGGATCTCCATGCCGGATATTGGGAGGAGGTATTATGAGCCACCACCAATTATGATAGCACCGCAAGTGCCAGCGATACAGCTCACGCAATCTGAGCTCCGTGTTATTAATTCTGTGGAGTCACAGCTTGGGGAACCATTGAGGGAGGATGGTCCAGTGCTTGGCACTGATTTTGATCCGGTTCCTCCTGGCGCCTTTGGTGCACCAATTGGTATGCATATTGAAATCTAAGTCTTTGCACTGTTATGCTGAGGTTTAAGCAATTGAATGCTCAAGATTTCTTGTTAGGGGAAATGTTCAGGCTTCTCATATGCCCTTGATTATTTTGAACCGTGTGTGCCAGTCAAGTTCTTTTATTCGAAACTCATCTGCGGTTGAAAATAAAAAGTTTTTTCATCAAATGTAAATATGTACAACATACTCCAATACATTGAAAATGATGCAGCAGCGTACCAGAAAGAAGCTTTTGAAGGCTCCCATTGTGCAAATACTCGAAGCAAAGCGCTGTATGTATCTCATCAACAGTTTTCATACTCCCATCAGGCATGATAAAAGGTTGCTTTTTTGTTTCATAGCAATAGCCAAGAATCTGTACAATGTTTTGATGCTTAAGATTTGTGAGGTTAGAGAGCTCATTTTGGAACTGCTTATAGTCAAGTTGACGTCACGCGGCTTCAGTTTCTTCACAGCAACGTCATCACCGTTTTTAGTCACTCCCTGCCCAATATATTATCAGTGCTCTGTACACTTCTGGGTGCTACTTATTACATTATATATTTGGTAAGCAAGAAATGTAGGTTTTGTCTTTGGTTTGTTTGTTATCTGACGGATATTACATATCTAGATATGAATTTGTTGTACGCTTGTTGGCTTCGCAATAAAACAATACCATTTTCAACGCACTTCGCAGTGGTTTGACCAGACATATACAGAATATTTTGTTCAAAAAAGCAAACCTTGCCAAATCTTACCTTGTAAACAACTCCAAATGCTCCTTCACCAAGTATCCGATCCTTGGAGAAATCATCTGTAATTTCTCGTAGGAATTGAAATGATACATTCTCAAGGTCCATAGGTATGCCCTGTAGTTATATTTCTGTAGTACAGAATAATAAGCCCTGGGTGAGTGAATTGAAACAGTCCCATATGTTACTCTTACAAAGTTAAAAGTAAACTTGGGTGCAGGATGCCAGGATGCAGCGTGAGGCATGCTAGCAAGAGCTTCGATATTAACTACTTGGGCGGAACTGGAACCAGTACAGTGCTGCACTGCTGCATGATAGTGAGGAAACAGTTGCAAGATCAAAGAATTGAACCTGACTAGGGTGCAGCAACACTAGTAGTAGAGAAACCACCTTCGGTTCAACCTTTTAATCCCGGTATATATTAGGCC
>CM014277.1:44691239-44706247 GCA_004135705.1 Alloteropsis semialata | reverse complement strand
TAACTTACTTGCCTTTGTTTATGGGTTCCTCGTTGAAAGCATCTAGGCCCCTAATTTGTGTTTTGGTAATTAATGACAACAATTGTGGACTAGCAATTTCATTTGATATATGCGAATAGGGTTAGTCCTAGTGTTGAGATATGCCGTAATGGCTTCCGTGGTGATATATAAATCATTTGGATGAAGTTGAACCTTAACAAAAATGTATAATATTAGATTTTCTATTTTACCAGTCAAGAGGTGATTAGAGGATGAACATTGGGCGGGTTGATAGGCTAGATAGCCATAATAACAAGAGGGGTCAATGTCATTTGCTTGAATGGTTCTATGGTGCCACTTTTCTCAAATAATTGCATTGCATACATATGGATTAATGGAGTATTTCAGTCGAGTTAGAAAAGCTTGAAAATCATGCAAAAATGGCTAACTGGTCCGTATGGCGGACAGTCTCCCTTGGTTTGGCGGACCGTGCTTTAACTTAGCCGATTTTAGTCATTCGTGTTGTCTGAGTTTGAAAGGACGGATGTGATGTGAACCCGCTAGGGTTTGTGCCCGATCTTTCGATGAGGGCATGGGGATAATTCGATTGGAGGAGACGACGTTCACGGCCCGACTATAGCCTTCCAAGAAAGCTGCGCCTTAGCAACCGATACACCATCTCCTATGGCTGCCGTGATCTTGTGGAACATGTCACCCGGCCACAAGGGCACCTATCCTGCAAGCAATCGAAGAACTGGCAAGAACAAGTATCGAACAAGTACTGAAATTACTAAATGTGAATGAATAGATTTCAATCTCAGACTCAATCTCAAATACGACGGGGTTCACTAGTAGAAATGCGAACATCTATGACGTTTTGATAGTAACGTTCTGAAATAGTGTCATAGTAGATGGTGTTACTATGACGAAAAATAATGGATCGTCACGGTAGACAAGTGATGAAATTTTAATGACAAAAATTATGACGGAGCAATAACGTCATAGAACAGAAAACTCAAATCATCATAGAACCCCATCCCATCCGCGCCAAAGAGCTGTGACAGTTTCGATTCGTCATAGAACTGCAACAGGCGACACGTGTGCCATATGTGGGTACAACATTCCAACGTGGCACGCGACGGGTCTACTGTGTCCACATGTAACAGTTAATCGTGGCACTGGGTCCACATACGCTGTCCAATACATAAACTTTATGCATAATGGATACATCTAATTAAACACCCTATAGGTGTGAAGGCAAACATGTTATCATTGGGACATGCAGCCGTCTGGGCCGTTGCATTGGCTGATCTCGTCTGACCAATGACTGTAGAATCCTGTGTAATTATTATGCGTAAATTGATGGGAAAGGCGCTTTTCTTCTTAGGCTATTCTCAGTGGGAGTTTCATAAAGATCAGCATTTTTGATGGCTTGGCAAGAACAGAGAATGTGGGAGCTTTATAGGATGAGAGATGAGTTTCATCCCCATGACACTCCTCTGGCACAGTTACCTAGTTTGCAGTCTAGGTAACTGTACGATAAAACTATGCATTGAGACTGGTCTTACTGGAGTTCTCCCTCTGTTTTTTAATAGATGTCGTATTAGGTTTGTTCTAAGTCAAAGTTATATAACTTTGACAAATTTATAAATCTTTATCTATTTCTAAAGAGAGGATTGCTTTTCTTATTTTTTTTCGTCTGCCGTGACAGGTGGGCCATCACCAACCGGTGTGTCTTGCCTTCGCCTTTCAAGCGCTCGCCTGCCTCTGCTGCCCGTGCTTCTCGTCACGGAATCGGTTGAAGTGCGCGTCAGGATCGAAGTCCACGCCGGCCACGATCACGGTGGCCTTCCCACACACGGGGCATGAACACGGATCGATCCGGAAACGGTGTGAACAGGAGAGGGGATTCCAAATAGAAACACAATGACCGTAAAATACATGGCGCCCACCAACAATAAGATCAAGATATAAGTTTCAGAACATAGGGAGAAAGCACAAGCTAACGAGGATCAGGAAAAATTGGAAAACAAATTCCCATCTCGACTGCTCCATGAAGACGGGAGAAACCAGACACCAAAAATCAGCACAAGATTAGAAACGATAAATCTAGAAATCATCACGGACGAGGTATAGATCGACACAAAGTCAAAGCACAGAGATGCAGTCCTATTCCTCTCGTTACTGGAGTCTGCAGCAGACCAAGGAGCAAGGATGGATGGACGGACGGAGCTGCATGCTGCCTACTCCTATATATCCTGACCTATACCGGTCCAGTTTAGTTCCATGAGTTTTTCCTATTTATTACTATTCATCAAATGTTAGGACACTAATTAAAGGTATTAAACGTGGATTAATGATGAATTAATTAGGCTTAATAGATTCGTCTCGCGATTTTTCGTCCATCCGCGTAATTAGTTTTATAATTAGATCATATTTAGCCCTCCTAATCTTTGAATTAGTTTTGCTACAGTAAATTTTCTAAACTTATCTCGCTGATATAAACAGGGCCTATAGTTGACAAGCAGTCCCACCACGCGGACGAAGGGGTCAAAGCCGCCGCCGCCTAGCTGCTTCGTAAATTTTGCCGAGCGCCTGAGCGGGGCAGCAGGAGGAAGCAGATTCACGAGGGAGGGCTAGAGGACGGAGGAGGCGTGCCACGGCGGGAAGCCAGGAACTGGGCAGCCGTTTCGCGAGTTGTGCGATGCGAGGGAGAAACTAGAGGTGCAGCCGACGGCTGAGGGAGGAGGGATGGGGGTCGGGGTGTTGGGGTTTGGTTGGTGGAGGGCCTGCTTGGGCTTAATTGAAGGGTGGGCTGTATGCCTAAATTAGGCCTAGGTCATTATATTTTGGTCTTTTTTACTTCGGTTAACCAAGGGTGAGAACCGAATTAACCGAAATTAGTTTGGTTAGTAGAAATCAGGTACCGAACTGGTGACCAGTTTTTTGGTTTCGGTTGCTTTGGTTTTGTTCTCGGTTAATTCAGTTCGGGTGACAACATCTGCCTGGCACCAAGGACCGAGGCCTCTGCAAGCCTCACATGGATCACAAGTTTGCCGACAAACTCACCATGCCTCCACCCTGCCCAATACTTTACTAGGAGAGATGATTAACCGTCCAATACTTTCGTGCTTCAATATTTTCACGCTACCTCTTTCATTCAATGTACCTCCCTACGGTTCTCTAAATTTTAATAGAAAACAAATATTCTTTTAAGAAATCATTAAATTTCAGTAGTGTACACTTGGTTTAGTGGTAGAACCTTAACCGTATGACACGGTCCATTCATCACATGCAGACCTCCTTATGGTGTCGTCTAGGCAACAATGTCTACAGAGGCCAACGTGACATGGCATGGAGGATGTAGAAGATTAGCGGTGTGTGCATAATGGCGGAGGCTTGATCACCATTGAAGAGATAAGCTAGCGCGTAGGTGCTTGGAGGGGGGCCGTCACCATTTCCATTAGGCCCACCAACAAATAGTAGGGTGGCACAAGGAAAACTCTGGCCTTGTTTAGTTCGCGCAACTTGGGTTGCAACTTTACTGTAGCAATTCTAAACCTAAGATTAGGAGGACTAAACATGATCTAATTATAAAACTAATTACACGGATGGACGGGAAATCGCGAGACGAATCTATTAAGCCTAATTAATCCGTCATTAGAGATTGTTTACTGTAGCACGACGTTGTCTAATCATGGCCAAATTAGGCTCATTAGATTCGTCTCGCAAAGTTAGGGGTGTTATGGAATGGGTTTTGTCATTAACTCACGTTTAATACTCCATGCATGTAAGATTCCCTTTTATGAATAGTGAAGTTGGATGAATAGTGAAGTTTGTTGTGGGAACTAAACAAGGCCAAGAACCCATTTTCTCTACTAGAGAAGCGCACCTATCGAATGACCTGACGGTGGTAAAAACCCGTAGCAACGCACAGGCATTTATGCTAGTAAATATAACAATATTTATCATATCAATAGTATATGCTATTGAAATATATTCTACAGTGGATTGAAAGAAACAACTTTGGTATTGTAATTATTGTTATATTTTTCTAAAAATTTGGTCAAAATTAAACAATTTTGACTTAAAACAAACCTAATATGACATATAAAAAAACCGGACGGAGTACTTTATTTCTTCTCACGATCTGGTAGGGTTCATTATTTATTGGCCCGTGGATCACCGGTTGGTGGTTTGCAAGGACTAGGTCAGAGATAAGGAATCCAAGGCGCGCCTGGTTCTCATTGACTTACAACTTTAATAAATCTATATTCTTGCCATGTGAGACTCGGAGCAAGCGGCACGTGATCTGTGAATCCGTCCTGCGAGTCCGAAGTTAAGCTCATAATGCTGCAGTGACGCACCTTAGCATTGCTGCTGCAGTGACGCACCTGCAGTCGTTCGCGGGCTCGGCCACGCGCAGACGCAGGTCGATGATCTCTCAGTGCCGTTGCCTCTTGCTTGGCAGCAACAAGCGGTGGCGTGTGTCCATGGACCTGACCCGATATGGAAGCCCGGGCCTCTCCTTTTTTTTCTCGACGGGCCAACAACGGCCTCGACGCCAGATATGATTTGTGCTGGCACGTGGAATTTTTTAATTTTTTAAGAACGCGTTTGGCATGTGCATTTTATTAAGAGAAAAAAATATAACATGTACAGACAGGGACTAATAAGAAAATTCAACAAGAACACGAACAAAGTTAGACGCAAGAGACGCTAAAAACAACTACTACTACAACAAGCCAGAAGAAACCACATCTCCACAAACGGCGGCTCGCCTTTTATTGAAGAAGACGGATGAAAACCCCAAACCAGCAAACCGCCACACATCAGAAACGGACCTCCACGAACGCTCCTCCTAGAGGCTACCAGCAACCCAAAGAGCTTGCATCTACCAAAAAAAACAACCAAGCGACAAACGACTGCACACCAAAACGAATGCGACCTTGCTGGCACGCACCGCCCGGCTCTGGCTACTCGCCCTGCCGGCCGCGCCACGCACCGCACCACAAGGCTTCGGCCGTTCGTCCCGCCCAGCCGCACCGCGTGCCGCTTGGCTCCATCGCCTTCGTGACGAGCCTCAAGCGACCATGGGTAGTGGCGGCCATGGGTCGGGGCGGCCAGAGCAAAAGATGGTCACCGGGGAGAGATGGAGAGGAAATAATATGGTGATGGGGCAGAGATGGGGAGGAAAGAATATGGCGATGGGGCAGAGATGGGGAGGAAAGAATATGGCGATGGGGGAGAGATGAAGGAGAAATGAGGAAGACAAGGGAGAGAAGATTGATGAGAGGTGGGAGGGAGGGGTAGGATAGTCAAATAACTTTTCAAATACCATTTAGTTGGTGGATTCAAACACTTCTAATTAAAATTTAGTTGATCAATTTTTAGCTAGCTAAAAAAGTTGCACTAAAGTTTAGTTCAGCTAAACTTTAGTTGGATGTATCCAAACATATCTTAGATCTTCTTTATACTATATACCACTACATAGTGGTATAGGGCAATGTAAAAAGGCTCTTTTCGGCTCTCGGATTATTCCAATACAATTTGATACTGTTTTCTAGTGGGATCATCAACTACTTTCGTTATTCGAAAATTGGAGCATTTGAGGATTGAAGATTGAAGAGGGTTTTGCTAAGGTACTTCCAAATGAATATTGGCCCTAAGAGCATCTCCAAGAGCAGTAGTAGTACCTTAGCTTTGCCAAGAATAATACTTCCTCCATATCACTAAGGGAAGTCGTTTTGAGATTGTCATAAGCCAAGTTTTTTTTAAAATTTTGACTGTAAACATTTGTTTATGTGTTAAGTTTAGAAATATGAAAATGATATGAGTAGATTCATATTGAAATATAGTTTCAGAAAACTTTAAATATATTTTATAGCAAAAATTATTAGTCAAGGTTATATTTTGAAAACTGTATCAATGTTCTAAACAACTTTTTTTAGCAACCCGAACATGAGTGAGCAGATTCTCTGCGAAGGGAGTACATGAGTGAGCAGATTCTCTGCCTAGCTGGCCCCAACTCCCAAGTGTCGCCTCTGACGATCCACTGCTAGCCAGTTACAAATCTCTTCTGACCCACCCTACCAACATTGTTTTTTATACTAAGGCCTTGTTTAGGCCTTGTTTAGTTCGTGAAAGTTGGTTGAATTTCATGTAGAAAAAGTGCATTGGGAAGTGTGTCGCAGAGAGGGAGGCACGTTTTCCAATACGTTACTTTTGATTGAACTGCAAAAACTTGCAGAAACTAAACAAGGCCTTAGTTGGTTGAATTTTGTTGAATTTTCTGCAGAAAAAGTGCATTGGGAAGCGTGTCACAAGAAAGAGGGCACGTTTTTCAATGTGTTATTTTTGGCCAACTTTGCAGAAACTAAACCAGGCCTAACAACGTGGATTCACGTGGGGGCAAGTACGCCATGGTGTGTAAAAAAGGTTTCCTGAGATTTGACTTTGAAGTCTTTGTCTGTCAAGTTTAATTTTTTTCTGATCAGTTGCTTCTGACTTCATATTAATTAAATTTTCACACTTTGGATTGATTGTCGCAAGTGTTAGTCAGGTTAGATCCTTTGACCCTGCACTCATGCGCCCGTCGTCGTACAGCACGGTATTTCCAATGCAAAGCTCCACCCATGTTACAGCCCATAGAAGCTCTAGCATGCCTCACACTGCACCCTGCACACTGATCTTTCACTCTACTTTCTGTCAAAGTTTAATTTGGGCTTCTCATCTGCACATTGATCTTTCACTCTACTTTCTGTTAAACTTTATGACCTTTCACCCTGCAGGCCTGCACACATCTCAACCTTCTCACCTGGTACCTGTAATTTGCAGTAGGATAGAAATTACAGGACGGAGCTATGGAACTAGATGTATCGTTCCAATTCTTACGAGAAATTACAGATTATATCTCCGAGAAGCGTGTACTCGGGGAAGGAGCATTTGGAGTTGTTCACAAGGTAATATTTGGGGATGCATGGCTTTTATATCTGAACACACACTGCTTCAAAACAATATGGTGCTACTGCAGAGTGGCCAACAACCATATACTATATATCAAATTCATACGTGGATCTGGAAATACCGACAGAGTGACCAACAACCATATATATACTACAAATCAACAAAAAAGATAGACATAAAACCAAGACGAAAAATTTTTATTTCCAGAAGGTAAAAGTCAAATGCACATTGGGCGCATGGAAGCCGTTTTTTATTAGACAGGGATGCGTCCTCGTATACAGTATTTACAACTTTACATCCGGAATACACCGTATTTTGTGTCTTCCGGAACGGGCTTGGCCGCAGCAGAGAGGCAGAGGCTCAGAACCCGCCTGGTATCAGCAGGGTCGATTACCCCATCGTCCCACAGCCTAGCAGTGGCGTAGTACGGGCTCCCTTCTCTGTCGTAAGCCTCCGCGACCTTTGCTTTGAACGCTTCTTCCTCTTCCTTGGTCCACTGTATGTATGAACAAAAATAAGAATTGGCCATGTAAAAGGGTCATTTTGCCATTCACGCAACGTGCTATGCGCTTATGCTGTTTAATGTTTTTGGAAACAATAAATTAATGCAAACCTCAACTCCTTGTCTCTTTTTGGTGTTCTTTTCTATTTGGGCGAGGACACCGGCTGCCTGAAAAAGGTCGAGTTGAAGGAAAAATGAGAATGTTGACTGATACTGCTTTGCTATGTTTTTTAATATAGCCAGGTTTCATGGCATGATTTTGCATGAGGATACATGCATTGCAATACCAGGAAAATATTCTACAAAACTGTAACAGCTTCAAATGCATGAAGATGTTAAGAACAGACGAACATGATCTTTGGCAAGAAACTACAAGAAAAAACCTAGAGCTTTTAGCCTTCATGGCACAATCTAAAGAACTCACTGAAACATTACACTTTCTTTGCAGCACAGAAGCATGGCTTCCCATACTTTCTTTTTCTTCACAGGCAACAAAAATTAGCTGGACATGCTCTAATTACGATTCCAGCAGTGCTAGTGTTTTGACACTCCAAACAAAGTCTCAGATGTTAGCTGTTAATGAGTCTCATCCCATTTTTCAGGCTTCTGAACTGATAACACATTATCCAAAGACTAATAATAATGGCAAAAAAATAGCAGATTCCACCATCTTCAATGCGTCAAAATATTGGAAATGAATAGCAATTATTAATTACAGACATTCTTACCAGGCAATGATAATATGGATACTTGCAAATTAGAAAAAGCAATTTAGTTGCAGCAATAAGTGTGAGAGCTCTTACCTGAATGCCACCCATAACAGATATCCTAGCAGTTGGCCACAGAAACAAGAAGTTTGGGCTATATGCACGTCCACACATTCCATAATTCCCAGCACCAAAACTCCCACCCACAATTATTGTAATCTTAGGAACCTGTATTGACACACTTCATATATTATTGCCAGGTTACATTGTTGCAAGGTTTGTTGTTCAAGTCATCAAAGGGTCTAAAAATGCTTGACCTTAGCACAGGAAACTGCCATGACCATCTTTGCTCCAGCTTTCGCAATTCCACTAGATTCAGACTTTGACCCGACCTACAGCAGATAAACCAACAATTAACACGCATGTCAGAAGGGTTCAAAAGATCATTCTTCATAAAATAATTAACTCATATGTTAGACATCCCAACCATATTGTACAAATCCTGAAGTCTATCACTGTACTATATGTAATTCTATATTCTGAACTCATTGAAGTATAGCCTGGCTCTACACTCCATTAGTCAAAATTATACTATGAACATAGGTGAATTCCACATTCGTATTGCCTTGCCTAATCAATAAGTATATGCAGATAATGACTTCATTTGTGCTATAAAAAAACCGTCAACATAATACAGATAATAAGTTTTGTCTACTATGGGTATAGTGGGTTATGAAGTGGAAGAGCTCAAAGAAGTAACTAGAAGAGTAAATAAGACATCATACCATGAACCCAGTAACATTTTGAAGGAATATCAAAGGAATATGGCGCTGAGTGCATAATTCAATGAAGTGTGAACCCTTTAGTGCTGACTCAGTAAACAAAATGCCATTATTTCCAATTATTCCAACGGGTTGCCCACATATCCTAGCAAAACCTGTCACCAGAGTCTGCATAAATGTAAAGAAAAAAAAAATTGAGTTGCACAATGCGCAAGATACAGAATACAAATGATAGTTAAGTTCAAATAAAAAAAAGAAATCCTTACTGTTCCATACAATTTTTTGAACTCATCAAATTCACTTCCATCGACAATACGGGCTATTACTGAACGAATATCAAAGGACTGCTTCAGATCAGCTGGTGCAATTGAGCGAAGTTCCTCTACATCATACAACGGTTCTTGGTAATCACAAGCAGAACTTTGAATATTTGCCCCTTTAGCAGCTAAGTGGAGGTTCTTCACAATGTTTCGCCCCATGGCAAGCCCATGAAGTTCATCTACAATGAACAATGCGGGAGTAGTCTAAAATATCATTGCAACATCAATTTGCATGAACTTAAAACAAAATAATACATAAGATGAGCACGTACGGTAAAACAAAGAGATTGAAAACGATGACGATGTAAAAAGGGAGAAAAGAAAGTTAAAGGAAAAGAGTAATTGCAACACCTCCAGTTTGCCAGCACATGAGTCCACACATTAGTTTTGTGATAAAAAATCATGGAGCAAGAAAAAAGATATAAGAAAAGAGGAAATGACTACGCAGTATATAGACATAAACATGAAACATATTCCAGGGCAGCCTGAAAAGAATCACAACTGTCCATACAGTCTTTCTGAATATCATTTCAGAACGTATTTTGTAATAGAATAAGAATAACAACGGAAATAGTACTAACAGATAAGTGACACGACTAAGAAGAAAAAGGACTAAAGGTTGCATTTTAGAACTTTACTAGAAGCATAAAAAGATGCAGATTTTAAAGAAAGTCAGCAGACCATCCTAGCCCCATTAATTATATCTCAATGGGCCGCAATCAATTCACATGATGCAGTAAGTGCTGTTGAAGTTTACCTTGTGCAAAATGATCCGAGACTCCAGATACCTTACAATGTACTGATGCTCCACCAAGGTCTTCAGCAGATATCTCCTCTCCTGTAGCAGCCTACAAAATTTGCCCCTTTATATTTTAAGACACGATTTTGACATTGGGCAAGATCTCATCATGCACAAAACAAACTGAATAAACAATATGGTCGCCTGAGGATACTGACCTTTACAAGTGGTGGACCGGCTAGAAATATAGTTCCATTTCCCTTAACTATTACACTCTCATCCGCCATTGCAGGAATATAAGCCCCGCCAGCGGTACAAGAACCTAAAACTAAAGCAATCTGAGGGATACCGTCTGCAGACATCTTAGCTTGATTGTAGAATATTCGCCCAAAATTATCACGGTCAGGGAAAACTTCAGCCTGCCTGGGGAGATTAGCACCTCCACTGTCAACAAGATATATGCAAGGCAATTTACACTCAGAAGCTATTTCCTGAGCTCGCAGATGCTTTTTGACAGTAAGAGGGTAGTAAGTGCCCCCCTTAGTGGTTGGGTCATTGGCCACAAACATACATAGTCGTCCATGAACAGGTCCTATGCCAGTAATTATACCCGCTGATGGTAATGCTTCTTCATAAACATCTGCGCCTGCAAGCTGTATTGTCAAAATTACAATCAGCACCTGTAGCCTAGAACAAAATGTACATCTAAAACAATGATTCCCATTGTGGGGCACTGTACTAGAAATTGGCACTTCCAACTATGCAGAGGAACTAGGCAGGGTGCCGAAAAAACTTGGATGACACTGGTGCTTAAGCTAAATTCAGGTAACAGCCTTCACTGTCAAACCTTACACCTATTCTCTTTGGAAACATGCCTGTTTTTTCTTTTTGTTTGGAAGCATACATTGTTTTGCAATGACAACGCTATTTACCTAAGTTCCCTTTCAAACATTTCATACTTCTTAATGTATGAATCAACCTACAAAGGACATGCACACAATTTTGATAAATGGAAAATAAATAAATTTTACCTTGCAGAAAAATAACAATTAAATCTTAGGATATCATCATTTATAGAATATTTCATTTTAGTTAAAGTGCTTTATGGTTTGAATGTTAGTATATCACTATATTTTATAATTACTGTGTCATAAAAACCAAGGCAGAAAAACAGAGCCATTTTTAGGAGAGAGAGGATGAAAATTCCAGTGCAGTTTTTGTAAAATCAAACTGGTATATTTTTCGTAAGCATGGTAGATTGGTCATTTTAATACACAGCCCGAGGAAATCAGAAGGCACAAAGGGCATTATCTCAAGAGTGGATGGAGTTTTTTTTTTCAGAATCCTACAGGAATTGAACATTGCCTGTGAAACCTAGTGTTCCAAGCAGGCCCTAAGGGAATGGCAGCAACCATACCAGTTAGGAATTAGTACTTGAAAAACAGCTATCAGGCTAGTGCCAATGATTTTGCAGGAAGGGGCCTTTGGATCTGTATCAGTAGCATAAGTTGGCAATGGTTCGTTCAGAGAAATAAATGAACAAGGCTGAAGTGGTGGCTAAACTTGGTTTGGTAAATCAAGTTAGGTATAAGCAGCTAACTGGTATGTTGCATTGCCCAAGCCAGGATTTCATCCGAAGCCAATGCAATTTTCAGGGGTTTTGGCAAGAGGAGAGGTTGGTGGTGGCACATCACTTTATGGAGGGACAAACAGGGAGACACAAGTGCAAGACCTCAATTGCATTTGTTTTTGCTCATAAGTCATAACAACTGAGTACCGTCTAGCAGTACTAAGCTGAGAAATTCGTTCAGTAGTGTTATTAGCTAACAGATGATCATATTTCTAAATTGTAAACACTACCACAAAGCTTGATGGAGTAACAAACAGGGACACACAAGTGCAAGACCTCAATTGTATTTGTTTTTTGCTTACAAGTCATAACGATTGAGTACCGTCTAGCAGTACTACGCTGACAAATTCGTTCAGTAGTGTTATTAGCTGACAGATGATCATATTGCTAAATTGTAAACACTGACACGAAGCTTGCTACTCTCCCGAATCGCGATCCCCAAATTTGTGGCATTACCTATATACTGGTTTTGTCATCAAGCATACAGAAACAGAGTTCACTTCACAGGAGCGCGGAGCGGCGAGTATACCTGCGAGAGCTCGAGGAAGGAGGCGCCGGGGTCGAGCAGGCGGTCGATGCGGTCCCGCGGGAGCAGCTTCCCCCGCGCGGCGTTCCGCTTCACCGCGTCGGAGCCTCCACCGCGCAGCACCTGCACAAGGGGGCGCGGTCTCGCTCTTCAATCAGGAGGCGCGAGGGGAGTGATGCCCGAAGCGCCAGGAGCGGAGATAGAGACGGAGAGAGAGGGGAAGTTGGGGGAGTGGCACCTGGGAGACGCGGGCGCGCAGGTCGGAGAGCAGCCCGGCGACGGCGGCGGCGTTGCGCGCGTAGGCGTCGGAGCCCCGGTCGAGCGTGTCCGGGAGCACGGAGGCGGAGGCGGGCGCCGCGCCACCCTGGTGGACCGCGGCCGCCGACGAGTGGTACGCAGCCGCCGAAGCCGCCGCGGCGGCGCGCGGGAGTAGGTGCAGCTGCTGCCGCCGCCCCGCGCCGAGCCGGCTGAGCATTGTCTCTCTGCTCTCGTGGGTTCGCGGTTTCGTGGGAATTTGGGATGACCGACGAGGCGATGCCGCCTGCCGCGGTGTTCAGGCCCTGTTGGTTTCCTACCATTGCTAGAATCTAGCATCCAGTACACAACATGGAGTACTAAATGAAGTACACAACATGGAGTACTAAATGAAGTACACAACATGGAGTACTAAATGAAGTTTATTTGTAAAACCTTTTCACGGATGAGCGTAACTTTTCGAGACGAATCTAATGAGCCTAATTAATCGATGATTAGCTATAGTGATGCTACAGTAACCATCCTCTAATCATACGATCAAAGGTCTCATTAGATTCTTCAGGGTTCCTAGTGCAGGAGTTCTGGAGTTAGTTTTGTAAAATACTTTTATTTAATACTTTTAATTAGTGGTCAAAGTTAGCTTTTCTAGTATTGCTAGAAATCCAAACGAGGCCTCAGTTTCGCTCCCGCCGCTGCTGCTGCGGCGGCTGGGCTCGAGCGGATTTCGTTCAGTCCCGGGATGCGTGTTTGGCTGTGCTGCTGGTGCACGCAAGCCGGGGCGGACGGATAATGGTCTGACTAGACGTCGCGCTGGGTGGGACAGATATCATAGCAGGAACAGGATAAGTGTCGTGTGTGCAGTGGCAGAGCATGGGAGCGGCGGCAGAGAGTGTCTGTGATGGGAGCCACGGTGGTGCTGTCGCCGGACGGAATGGAGGAGGGGAGCGACGAAGCACAACGGCGGTGCCAGCCAACGGCCCCGTTTTCACCGCAACCCGCACCCCTTTGGACCCGCCTGCCGCCGTGATCTTGCTCCAAGCTCGCTAATTTTCGGTGAAAAAAAAAAAGTAAAATACACGGCCTGTCCTCGAGGGTTTGTCATCCTGCGGCTTAAATTTATAAATCTAGGTATTCGGATCATTAAACTTGTTCGGGTGTGTCATTCCGGTCCATAAACTTATAAAACCATAAATTTGGATTCTCCAACTTGCCAGAGTGTGTCATACTAGTCCATACAACAATTAAAATTGGTTTCGAGGTGATTTTGAACCATGTTTTTGGTTCAAAAACAAATCTAAAAACTATTAGATATAGTTTTTAAATGATATAAATATATCTAAGACTCAAAAATTTCAAAAAAGAGATACTAGAGATAAATTGGAGCAAGGGGAGCCTAAATAAAATAATCGGAGCTCATGAGAATATCTCGTGAAAATATATTTTCCCATTCTTCAAAATTTAAATCTAATTTTTAGAAGCTTCCAAAAGTACTTTCATGAGCTCCAATTATTTTGTTTAGGCTTTCCGTGCTCTAATGTATCTCAACTATCTTTTACAAAATTTTTGGAGGCTTATAGATATTTTTATGGTTTAAAAACCATATATAGTGTTTGTTGGATTTTTTAAACTAAAACAAATATGGCATGGTTCAAAAACACCCTCAAAACCCCTTTTAACTATTGCATGGACCGGAATGACACACTCTGACAAGTTCGATGACCCAGATTCCTGGTTTTATAAGTTTAGGAACCAGGATGACACACTCTAACAAGTTTGAGGACCAGCCATGTATTTTATATATAAAAAAAAGACATCCTAAAGCCATGTAGATTTTAATCCTAACATCCTTGAATTATCGCCGGAGTTGAGCACGGCGGGTTGAGAGCATAGTTATTAGGACCGGACCGGACCGGACCGGCGGTCCGATCGGTAAAAGATCGAACCAGAGCCTTGTCACGAGCTAGGAAGTAGGAGGGCTTTGCCGGCGGAACGCACGGCGACGAGGACGGCGGCGCCGCCTCCAGCAGATCGGAAGGAAGGAAGACAAGGGGATAGTTTAGGTTTCTACTTTCACGATGTCTCCTTCCCGTGTCTCCATTGGAGTTTAAGGCCTCCCGGCCCTAATGCAGTACATGAGCTCAAAGGCCCAGCAACAGGAGCGCAGGCCCAGTAAGAAATGGTAGGCCCAATACGGGCTGTTACATTCCCCCGTGCTTAAGTTGCAGCTTGTCCTCAAGATGCCGACAATGAAGAGCTCACAGATTTCAGCAGATTCATGTTCTCCCACTTCGCCCAAGGTGAAGGCCAGTTCTCCCATTGAATCAGAGCATGTGGAATTACCGATGAGCCAATCTTGCGGAGGCAGATGTCCCTTACCGTTGGGTTTGATGTGTTCAGCTCCATTGTGAGACATTGCAGTTGGTCATCAGCTGCGATTGGAATTCCTTCTGCGACAGCCTTCTTTAACTGTGACACATGCACAACTGGATGGATGTGAGCGTTGTCAGGTAACTGGAGTTTATAAGCAACCTTACCAATCCTTTGCAATATGAGATAAGGCCCAAAGAATTTGAATGATAGCTTGTGGTTTGTTCTTCGATGT
>CM014277.1:44658537-44690239 GCA_004135705.1 Alloteropsis semialata | reverse complement strand
CAAAAATTGCGACAGTACTACGATGCT
This sequence comes from Alloteropsis semialata, assembly GCA_004135705.1. NCBI lineage: Eukaryota > Viridiplantae > Streptophyta > Magnoliopsida > Poales > Poaceae > Alloteropsis > Alloteropsis semialata. Next base: position 44,690,212 of record CM014277.1, on the reverse strand, counting down.
AATGTTCGACAACGAAGCCTATGCATTGGGGACATGGTGCTCAAATTGGATCAACGCACCAAGGACAAAACTAAATTGTCCTCTCCATGGCAAGGACCGTACATTGTAGTAGATATCGCCCGACCAGGAGCCTACAGGATCGCAGAGATAGATGGGGACGTACTGCCAAACACGTGGAATATGGATCAACTACGCAGGTTCTACGCCTAAACAATGAAGATCGTGCACAGTCCTAGACCAACCATCAGGTTTGGCAGGTATAAACCGTCGTCTGCGTCGCCTACAGCGCCAACAAAAAAAAAGATAAGTTCTATATACTCTACTCACCCTCGCTTTTATGCTCGGGGGCTGGGTTTTCTATTTTCTATTCTGTTTTTACTCTTTGTTATCATATTGCATACACTAACAAAGAGCCGGGGACTACCATGCTGAAAATTTTCTTTTCAGACCTATTCTATGCATCCCGAGCTCTATGCTCGGGGGCTCCCCATTTGATCGGGAAGTTTCATGCAAGTTTGTACTTCTAGACTCTTTTTCAGCATGCCAGCATGGCTGTAAAAGAGCCCGGAGGCTACTACGGTACTACTACCATGCAAGAAACGGGCCTTTTTAATTCAAGAAAGCTAGGCAGACGCTAAAATTACCGAACACCATGACTACAAGGAATTACACAGTTCAGAAGGCCGCCCGTGTCTCAGCAACTAAACAATTCCAGAATAGCTTATGGTAACGGGACTTTTTGGCTATGACAAAGCTATCAGTTAAAAAGATCCATGAAAATACCGATCAGCTCTAAGATTTACGCAAAAACATGCAAGCATATGTTTAGCAAAATGTAACCACATTCTAAACTGTTAAAGTTTTGCCCTATTACAGGAATTTTGCACAGTGTTCAAGGTTATTCCTCCGAATCACTCAGATGAAGATCAAGTTTTCTGACGAACGATTCCACCAGCGGGGTAAAGCTATTAAACATTGCCTCAGCTTCTGACTCTGAGCACTTGAAGCCTTTTGAGAGCAGAGAAACGTCCAGATCAGGGAGGTGGCTTTTCAAAGCCCCGATGGTGTGAGTTGCAGCAACGCAGGCACCTTCCATCAGCCTGGACTCCAAGGACGAACTGCGCTTCTCTGATGCTTCAAGACGCGTGGTCAGGTCAGCCAGTCTTCCTTCCAGATCCGAGTTTTTCTCTTTGAGCACCTCAATGCTCTTGGAGTCAGCTACAGGGTCAAAGGCAGCATGTGAACAAAAGTTCCAAGATAAAGACTCAATAAGCAAGGCATGAGATTTAAAGCATGTACCTTCTTTCTCGGACTGGAGAACAGTCACCTGGGCTCCCAGTCTGATCACAGACGCTTCTGCAGCAGAGGTACGAGCGTCTAACGAACGCCATTGCTCTTCGGCTGTCGAGAACGCACTAATGATCGGGCCCAGGGGCGTCGGGATAAATTCCACGATCTCTGCAGTCTTCTCTAAGCGGTCAAGTTGTGCTGTCGAATCTGGCTCGGGAGTTTTCTCTCTGGCAGATGGTTTGACAGGAGGAGAAGCTGTGGGATCGGGATGCCTGAATTCCCGAACGTTCAAATACAGTGAAAACAGCATTTAAGAAAAATGCTCATACATAATCAAAGATTGTCAGAGCTCTTACTCGGCCGTCGGGATTTTGACTTTAAATCTCTTGGCACCAGGAATAAGCTTTGATGATTGTCTGGTCGGACGGTTTTCCTGTCGAGAAATCTCCCGACCACGTTTAGCTTTGGTTATGCGATCAAAAGCTGCGAATAAACGCCCGAATACGATCATGCTCGATACCTGGGCATCAGGACGAGGCTGATCTCGACTGGGCTGCAGATCGGCGGACCCAGGCGATCCAAAGACTCCCGAATCTAGAACTGTCCCCTCCACACTGCGAGAGCGTTTCCGGGTTCGGGGGATAATCGCCTCGGGGCTGCTCGGGACCTCTTTCTCCAAACCAGGTGATGATTCAGGTTGTTCGTTGGTCGGGGCCCTGGTGCCTTGATCAACGGGCTGATCCCCCTCTTCTTCAACATTGATGGCACCGCTCTGGGCGGGAGCGTCAACAATAGCTGGGGCCTGGTCGGGATAAAAGAGGTGTATCATATACTATTAAAGAAGAAAGAAGCTTTTTCTGAGTAACAGTTTACCTCTGAAGGAGGGTTGTCAGCGCTGTAAGGTGCTGGGACGTTTTTCCAGTCCGGGAGATCAGCCCCGAACATCTTCTTCAGGCGCATGGCCACTTCTGTCTCTGGGACAACTGCTAGTTAAGAGTCATGAATTCAAATGACCGAATGAACTCGGAAAAACAATCGAACAGAAAAACCAATGCTCACCATCGGGTTTCATTCTGTTCGGGTCGTTGTAGCCCCTAAATGTCCAATCGTAGCGGTCGCGAGTCATAAGTGGAATGAATCTCCATCTAATGAAGATTTCTGCTACATGAACCGCCGTCAGACCAGCATTGCGGAGCTCCAAGATCCGATCAATGTGCTTTTTCATCTCCGGGGTGATTCTTGGCACGGCTTTGGCCTCATCCTTGAGATAGGGCATCAGATACTTCCCTTTTGCTAATGAGGTTTGGAGAAGGGTGATGTAAAACCAATGATGTTCATATCCTTTCCAGCAATCCTTAACTGGGAAGGGGATGTACATTTCCCGATTTCTCAAGGAAAAACCGATGGACCCGAGCATCACTTGGTTATTGTAGTATGAAGGGCTATAAAAATATCTCCACAGCAGCAGTGAAGGCTTAATCCCTAACCAGGCTTCGCACAGAAAGGCAAAGACGCTCAGCATTGTCAAAGCGCCGGGCTTTAGGTGCACAAGCTCTATCTGATAATGCTCGCAGACGCTGTGGAAGAAATCAGAAGGAAAAACCCCGAATCCACAATGGAAGAACTCCAAGAACACCACCATCTCGAGAGTGTTGGGGGTTTTATACGTCTGACCTTTGGCATGGCGGCGAGGGAAAAGTGCGGTGTCAGGGAGTAGTCCAAGGTCCTCCAGTTTCTGCAGTTGCTTGGCCGTCGTGGTTGATTTGTACCGGTACTCGTCCGAGGTGGGGATCGTGTTCCCACTGCGGAGTTCTCGTCCGGCGGCAATGCTGATCTGGTCCCCTGTGGACTCAGTGCCAGAAGATGATTGGTGCGTGGATGCCATGGCGATTGGAAGCTAGCAGGGTTGGAGGAGCAGGTGGACGAAGGAAGAAAGCGGTTGAAAATGGCGAATGTTTTGTGGATGCGAACGAGAAAGACGAAGGCCCAAATAGATCTCAAGCGGCCGCGCTTGGGGGCTTTATGGTTCTGCAAGGGAGCACGAACCCCGAAAAACCTGCCCTTGAGCCGCGCAATCCGCAGTGACTGTTGGGTCAAAAAGATTCTTTCCTTTTTCTACGGCACGCGTCGTTTCGAAAAATGTGTAAGTCCAATCCAATGCATTTAGGGCTGTTAGCTTATTTGGTAAGTTATCAGTTTTAAATGACCAACCGGTCGGTGTGAATCAAGGAAATGCCCCGATCATGTTTGATCAGGGTCAAATTTCCCGAACACACTGAAGATAGTTAGTCTGGTCGGAAGAAATTTTTCGTTCGGGAATTTTGTTTCTGGATGAGCAATTTCGTGAACAGATTAACATGGATAAAATTCCAAAACTCAAGGGATTTAAGTGACATCCATCAAGTGAAATTTCTTCATTAAATCCAAAAGAGGGAACATTTCACAATGGATTGATAACTATCCTGAGATCAAAATACTAAAGCGCCCTGATCTTGGGTTGATGATTGACAACCAATCTGATCAGGGCGACGATGGTGTGCTTGCCGGTGGATCATCATCTACCGCGTTCTCTTCTTCAGAGTCGCTGACGAGATCCACGAGCGCTCCGTCTCCAGGGATCCCGATCAGGTCGCGGTTCAGGGAGACGAAGAGGCGCCGGGCGAATTCCTCGTCGCCGCTGGTGTCCACCGGAGCAGAAGACAAAGATGCGCCTGCGTGCGCCGCCTCTGGCTTCAGCCGGATTCCGCTCCCTCCTTGCTCTGGCTCGTCGTCGGAGGAGAGGGAGACAGGAGATGCCGGGGCTGGGGAGGAAGACGCAGGGCGTTTCCCGGCGGCAATGCTTGAAGGAGCAGCCTCGGGAGATGGCGGCGCTACCACCGGAGCCTCCTCCTCTGGTGGCTCGACCTCGACTCCATCATCCCCATACCAGGGGAGAGCTAGGAGCGGAGCCTGAGGAGGAGCGGTGGGTGGTGTCGTCGCCGGCGGGTCCTCCGGCTTGTCGGGCGGTTGTTCGCCGGAGCTGCGAGGGGAGTCTCCGAAAAGGAGACGAGGAAGCTTGAACCTGCTGCTAAGCTTTTTCTTTCCCATGGCGAGTGGAGGAAGAAGGCTTAGGATGGAAGTTTCAAGTACACGTCAATCCAGGAGATCTGATATTTAAAGACTCAGGGGTGCGACGCTTCGCGCGAGAATCGAGGAGCCAGAGCAGAGCCATATCGCGTGCGCTGCTAAAGTCCCGGGAGACGTGCGGAGTGGGTTTTTAATGCACTGGGCAGCAGTTACATCGATCCTGGAGTGTTTCACTTTTCAAGACGGAACAGTTCTATTTTATTATTATGGCTGATATTTTTCTTTGACCTTATCATTCAGATGCAGGTTTCTACATCCAAGAGTTCGGAAACTTTTCTGGCTCTCATACAAAAGTGATTGACGAGGTATTAACATATCCAGAAATCACCCGAAGAGCAAAAAGACCCGAAGGCTATTGAACAATCAACCTTTTCTGAACAAGATAAGCTCGGGGGCTATTGTTGAGGCCATAATACCAGGGTACCCGATCACGAGGATTACCGACTACCGACTCCAAGACTACCAAGACTCCGAACAAGACACGATGGCCTGATCGCAGAAGGGAAGCCCGAAGATAGTTAGAGTCCTACTAGGTCGAGGTCTGTTTTGTCTTGTAAGGCACGTCTCCCTGGATATAAATAGCGGGGGTCCTGTGCGTAGAGGGTATGTCCTTTGATTTGCAATCTTAGACAATCCATCCGAGGGTACTTGTTACACATTGTAATCTGTACTCGACGAAATAATACAAGCAGCAACTGGACGTAGGGTTATTACGCGATCTCGAGGGCCCGAACAGTATAAAAATCCCGTGTCTTCCTGTTCATCACCGTGATCAATCTTCGCACGAAGCAGGGTGCTTGCCGGACAAATATCTGACGAGTACAACCTCGACATGCTTGATCGCTTGTCGCACATCATTGGCTTGGCCAATGGGTTTAGAGATGTGGTTAGTAGAGGATGGTTGATGGGTGATTAATCAATAGTTTATTGAATGTTGTTGGATAGTCTACTGAATGTCGTTGGATAGTCTGGCAAATCTAGCAATGGTTAATCACAAATTAACTTGGCTAAAATCTTGAAAATAGGATCAACTCGTAGATGCTTTTGGCAAAACGAACCCCCAGAGCCAAAAAGCCTTGCATGTCTAGAGTTCAACCTGGTCGGGTAAGTCTTGCTGAGTAATTAGTACTCAGCCTTGCTTGTGGCTTAAGTTTATTGCAGATAATTGTGATGGCTATTATCCCGTGGCTGCTTTGACTTGGCCGTGTGCGTTGCCTAACGGCTGGACTGTGGAGCGGGTGCCGTCCGAGTCCGACTCGGGCCGCGGTGATTGAGATCATGTGAGGGCTCCACATGGTTCTTTTGTATCGTCGTTAGAATTCTTCCGCTGTAGCATACTCTGGTTTGTAACAAGATAAAACATATACACCGTATTTGTATAATTATCTATGGGAACCGTGTGTTGTAAAATATATGGTGAGTTGTACTGCCTGAGCCCACCTTCGAGTGGGACTGCTGCTATTTCGTTTCGGTCGAGAGAAAAAGGTGGTTTAATTGGGAAGGTATCCGACGGATTGCACGATTAACTCGGTTTAAGGGCGTGGCGCATTGCTATGTTAGTAGTCCCATGCTTTTAAACCAGATTAATTGGGGCGGTCTGCCACAGGAACATGGAACTTGAGCCGCTTAGGAGATAAGCGGGACGCTATTTAATTTGTTTTTTATGTTTTTTTGCTAAGCGGCTTACGTGGTAAGCGAGAAATAAGAAAAACATCTATTTGGGATTTTCTCATTTTCACCTATAAGCCACTTATAAGAATAACCAAATAGGGCCATATGTTGGTCGTGTTGAAGCTCGAGGCAGGTTGTTTGCGAATTGTCACAACCACAACATGATTTATTGAAATAACTAACTAATAAAATCAAGACTAAATAGTCGGTTGTTGAGTAGCAGCTCCTTAATATAAAACTAGATTCGTGCCCGTGTGTTGTTACTGGCAATTTTACAAATCAGTGGAGTGCAAAACTTATCGTAGTGACGCATGACGAGGGTATCCCAACTGGTGCATTGGTATATATCTGAGGACTCATGTCTAATTTAACTCTTTGCAAATATATTCATGAAGGGTGGTTGATGTGTAAATCTAGCCAATTTTGAGTACTCATTAGACATATACTTACCAATGTAATATTGCATGCATTTCGTACACAACTAGGTAGTCCGTGTCATCAGTTTCAAGTAAAAGTATTAGTTTTATGTGAGTGTTTGTTGAAATGGTTCTAGCTGTTGATTTTTTTTCTCTAATATATATTGCGGATTTTGGTCATGTTCTACGTGTCTTTGACCTTGGTCTATCCATTCATGGGTTTCATGCAGTCAATGAACTAACTCCCACAAAGTTACAACTTTGATAACACATTCTTGTGAATTCATGGGTCATCAAATTACGAAATATTTTATATGCCCAACTGACTACCATCTTTGCTTAAGACATACCTATTTGAAAAAAATCAAAGAAAAAATATAAAAAAGGTACATACTCCATATTTCCATGATTTTAAAGAGAAAATTGTTAGAAAAAATACAAGTACACTAAGTTAATTTTGCCTATGAAATTTTACTTGCAATTAGAACAAGGCACACATTATCAATGGTGATTCACCAAGAGTTCTAAAAATCTATTCAATTGGTTTACACTCATTTGCAATACATGATGTATTTTTACTGGATCTTCCTCCAAGGTTGTCATGTTGCGATATGTGTGATGGTTGTTAGGTATATAATCGTTATATAGATATGACCATGTGTGGTCCTACTTTAATGCCATCATTTGTGTGCAGAGTGTTTGAACCTCCGTAAGACTACAATGTGGATTTTAAGTAGTATGTGGTGTCATCATGCCTATGTATCAAGAAGCGATTGTTACCTATCATATTTGGCATGGTGAATATGTGATCTGTCTCTTGTAAGAGCAGGTCTAACAAGTCCTCAATTCCGTTTTCAGAATTATATGGGAGATCCAAAATAACATTGCCCACAATTATCCATTGCTTTTTATCATTTCACTTGTGCAGTGGACACTGTTATAAAACAACTGACAGAACAAGTACGATCACAACCACGAGAGACACTGATTTGTGTGGAAACTCTTATGAAAGCAAGACACGAATACGACAAAGGTAATCTTCACTATTCAAGATAACTGGAGGTCTACAAACTCAATGGATTTACAATGAGTGGTAACTCAACTCAAGAGGAATAGAAACGCAGAATGACTCTGCTAATTGTGTTACTTTCTATCATACGACGTTCAACTGGTTTATATAGGCCAGAGCATGCAAGCAGCCCAAATAACGAGTGGCTGAACAAACACCTATGCATGCGACCCTTAAACATGCATGTAAGCATGCTACCACAAAACGCCTCACCAATTTAGGACAAGCTAAGTTAGACATCCACTTGTTGGTGCATGTAGAAGCTTTAAGGAATTCGGAGCATATTTCAACAAACTCCACCTTGAGACGAATTCTCTTCAATCAAATGAAGAATCAATAGTAGAATGCCTTTAATGACAACAATCACAATGTGCCTAAAAATTCCATGGACTAAACGGTAACACCAATTAAGTTTGAGCAAAGCTCAAACTTAGAAGCAGAAACTGACTTTGTCATCATGTCTGCGGGATTGTCAAAAGTACTAATCTTGCGTACTTTGATATCACCTTGGGCAATAACATCTCGAATAAAGTGATATCTAACATCAATATGCTTTGTTCTCTCATGGAACATTTGATCCTTTGTAAGGCATATAGCACTCTGACTATCACAAAATATAGTGATACAAGAAGTATCACCATAAAGTTCGTTGTACAAACCTCTCAGCCAAACAGCTTCTTTGCATGCTTCAGAAATAGCCATATACTCCGCTTCAGTGGTAGATAAAGCAACGGTAGCTTGCAAACTTGCTTTCCAACTAACAGCACATCCACCAATAGTGAATACGTAACCTGTGAGTGATCTTCTTTTATCTAAATCACCAGCATAATCGGAGTCCACATAACCAACAAGTCCAATTTTAGACTTTCCAAATTGCAAACATGCGTTTGAAGTTCCACGCAGATATCTGAAAATCCATTGGACTGCTTTCCAATGCTCTTTACCTGGATTAGCCATGTATCTACTAACAACACTCAATACATGAGATAAATCAGGACGTGAACAGACCATAGCATACATAAGAGAACCAACTGCGCTTGAATATGGAACTTTAGACATGTACTCAACATCTTCATCTGACTGTGGACATATAGCTGAAGATAATCTAAAATGTGCAGCTAACGGTGTACTCACTGGCTTAGCATCATGCATGTTAAAGCGACGAAGAACCTTTTTAATATAACCTTGTTGACTAAGGTATAATTTTCCAGCATGTCTTTCTCTGACAATTTCCATGCCTAGAATCTTCTTTGCTGCACCCAAGTCCTTCATCTCAAACTCAGTGTTCAACTGTGCTTTTAGTTTTGCTATTTCATTTTTATCCTTTGAAGCAATCAACATGTCATCCACATATAAGAGCAAATAGATGGTTGAGGATTTGATAGTTTTTAAATAAACACAACTATCATAATTAGATCTCTTGAAACCTTGAGAGATCATAAATGAGTCAAATCTTTTGTACCACTGTCTAGGAGACTGCTTCAAACCATAAAGAGATTTCTTTAACCTGCAAACCAGGTCCTCCTTTCCAGGAATAACAAAACCTTCTGGTTGATCCATATAGATGTCTTCTTCTAGTTCCCCATGTAAGAATGCAGTTTTAACATCCAACTGCTCAAGCTCATAGTCTTACATGGCAACAATACTAAGCAAAGTTCGAATAGAACTATGCTTAACAACAGGCGAAAATACATCATTGTAATCAATTCCTGGAATTTGGCTATAACCTTTTGCAACCAACCTTGCCTTGTATCTAACTTCGTCACTTGGGGAAATGCCTTCTTTTCTTTTGAAAATCCACTTGCAGTGGATAGGCTTCTTTTCTTTTGGTAATTGTACCAAATCCCAAGTGCCATTCTTTTCAAGTGACTCCATTTCATCATGCATGGCAGTCACCCAGTTGTTGCAATCGGTTGAATTAATAGCCTCAGAGTAAGTATAAGGTTCACTATTACCTTCAATTTCTTCTGCCACACTTAAAGCATAAGCGGCAATATTGATTTCATTAATCAATCTCTTTGGTTCTATAATTTGCCTCCTAGGCCTATCAACGGCAATAGAACGTTGTCTCGGAGGTGGCGACCGCGAGACAATGGGAACATCCTCAGTAGTAGAGGAATCCTCAGCAATAGGTTCAACTGAAGCACTGTTAATTATTTTTCGTGGTGCATCAACAACATGCTCCACCTGCACACTTGACTTCTGTTGATTCTCAACAGAAACATCAGTAGGAGTGTCATGTAGCATAGCAGCTTCATTAAAGACAACATTCCTACTTATCACAACCTTTCTAGTTTCTGGATTCCACAATTTATATCCTTTCACTCCAGATTTATATCCTAGAAAGATACACTTAACAGCTCTTGGCTCCAATTTTCCATTGTCAATGTGAGCATAGGCAGTACACCCAAAAACTCTCAGTTCTGAATAGTTTGCTGGGGATCCAGACCAAACCTCAATTGGAGTTTTCTTATTAATCGGAATAGAGGGTGACCGATTAATAAGATAGCAAGCAGTGGAAGCAGCTTCTGCCCAAAAACGTCTATGCAATCCTGCATTAGACAACATGCAACGTGCCTTCGAGATGATTGTTCTGTTCATACGCTCAGCTACACCATTTTGTTGGGGTGTGAAAGGAATGGTGTAGTGTCTTACAATGCCTTCTGACTTGCAATACGAATTGAATTCATTAGAACAGAATTCCATCCCATTATCAGTGCGAAGCTTCTTTACCTTCTTTTCGGTTTGCCTTTCAAGCATTACCTTCCACTCTTTAAAGGCTGAAAATGCTTCTGACTTATGCTTCAAGAAATAGGGCCAAACTTTTCTTGAATAATCATCAATAATTGTCAACATATAACGTGCACCACCTAGTGATGTCTTACGAGATGGTCCCCATAAATCAGAATGCACATAGTCCAGAATACCTTCAGTGGTATGTGTTGAAGTATTGAACTTCACCCTTTGTGTTTGCCAAACACACAATGCTCACAAAATTGTAGCTTACTGATGTTATGACCATCAAGAAGCCCTCTCTTGCTTAACTCTGCCAAACCAAGTTCGCTCATATGCCCGAGACGCATATGCCAAAGCTTTGTAGCATCAGAATCACATAATGTCTTTGAAATTACAGCGACATTACCTGTAACCGTAGTACCTCTCAAGATATACAAATTGGCAGATTTTAAATAACCTTTCATGACGACAAGAGAACCTTTGGATATTTTTATAACTCCACCTCCAGCAGAGTATTTGTATCCTTTCAAATCTAGAGTACTCAACGAGATGAGATTTCTCGTCATAGATGGAATGTGCCTCACATCAGTCAAGGTCCTGGTAATGCCATCAGACATCTTAATTTGAATAGATCCAATGCCTACAATCTTACGTGGCGTGTTATCACCCATTAACACAGAACCACCATCTTGCACTAACTCATAAGTGCTAAACCATTCTTTATGAATGCATATATGAAAAGTGCAGGCTGAATCAAGAACCCATTCATCATCGACCTTGGTACATCCAGCAAAAGCGACAAGCACATCACCTTCATTGTCCCTTTCGGCAGCAACTGAAGCTTTACCATCATCTTCAGATTTACCATTTGGCTTAAATGTGACATTTCGCTTTTCCTTATTTTTCAGCTTATAACACTCTGATATGTAATGAGTGTCTTTCTTGCAATAATTGCAGAACTTGCGTTTGCCTCTAGATTGTGAACGGCCCCTATAGCCATTTGAACTTTTACCTCTAGATCCACTAGAGGATCCTCTCTCCATTTGCCTGCCACGAACAAACAAGCCTTCTGCTTGTGAACTTGAACTTTCAGCAGATACCATTTGTTTCATCTTTTCCTTGGCTTGCAAGGCTTCATAAACTTCATTTAGAGTGAGAGTATCACGACTATATAATATGGTATCTCTGAAATTTGAATACGAGCTAGGCAATGAACACAACAGAATAAGACCTAAATCTTCGTCTTCATATTTTACCTCCATTGACTCGAGATCAGCAATAATCTCTTTAAATTCAGAAAGATGATCCAACACCTTTCCTCCATCTTGCAACTTATGTAGAAATAACTTCTGCTTCAGATGCATCTTGCTAGTAAGATCCTTTGTCATACATAGCTGCTCCAACTTTAACCAAAGTGCAGCAGCAGTTGTCTCCTTCAATACTTCCTGCAAAATATTGTTTGACAAATGCAGGTGAATTTGAGACAAGGCCTTACGATCTTTTCTCTTTTCATCGTCAGACCAATCAGTGGAATTCTTCCCACCAAATTTCTCCAGCGCATCATCTAGATCAGTATGCGCTAGAACCGCTCGCATCTTGACTTGCCATAGAGAAAATCGAGTGTCTCGATCCAACAATGGAAGATCATACTTCAAGGACGCCATGTTGAAGAAACCTGAACTGAACAGGCAATGAACTAGGCTTTGATACCACTTGTTATAAAACAACTGACAGAACAAGTACGATCACAACCACGAGAGACACTGATTTGTGTGGAAACTCTTATGAAAGCAAGACACGAATACGACAAAGGTAATCTTCACTATTCAAGATAACTGGAGGTCTACAAACTCAATGGATTTACAATGAGTGGTAACTCAACTCAAGAGGAATAGAAACGCAGAATGACTCTGCTAATTGTGTTACTTTCTATCATACGACGTTCAACTGGTTTATATAGGCCAGAGCATGCAAGCAGCCCAAATAACGAGTGGCTGAAGCATGCTACCACAAAACGCCTCACCAATTTAGGACAAGCTAAGTTAGACATCCACTTGTTGGTGCATGTAGAAGCTTTAAGGAATTCGGAGCATATTTCAACAAAATTATGTGAACATTTCACATTTATGACAGACTGTACATTAAACTATTGAGTGGTAACTATGGAATAGTTAACATAGACCTTGTCCCCTAGAATCTCTAGTCTTTCATGTGCAAACACGAGAGAAACAATGACTATAGCAGATCCATGCACATGATCTATATGCCAGCTACATGATTGCAGTGAACAGACTGAGGGCCGAAATGAACAAGACCGGTTTCCATATGTTCCCATCGCCCACAGGGTCCAGTTTGTCCCTAACGAACCATGCCACTGTCCAAGTTGCAACGGGAGCACGTTGCATATACATCTGCAGAGTATAGCCGGGCCAACTTTCCATGGAGCACCCATGGAAGCAATCCCTCAAGAAGCATACGTGGGCTGGCAATTCTCCGTGCAAGAATGGCATGCTCTTGGCCTCCTGCACAAAAGCATAAAAACCGACTGCTAGAAGCATGACAGCTCCCATCTGATCAGCAACATCCAGTCCGGACCTTAATTACGTACACACGCCTTTCTGATACGTGTTGACATTTTAATTTATTCCTCTAGAAGATTCTACACGTAGTTGGAATGTTCGAAACTGGAAAGAGATTGTTTGGTTTTCGATTATATTGTTCTGTCTATGTTCTTGATATGTTTCTGAAGGACATGGCACTACTAGAGAATGTGGCATTCGATCGAGGCCAGAAATAAGATTAATGCCGGTTGTGTAAAGGTCCAGAATTAATGCTGGGTATTAGCATCGGGTCCTCCAGCGAAGACACATTAGTACTGGGTGAAGGCTACACGCTAAATACCAGTTTGTGTTGAGTGCATTAGTACCTGGTGTAACCTCTACCTGGTACTAAATGTTGACGGTTATTACCAGTGGAGTTCCACGCAGGACTAATTTGCATCAACGGCACGCTGCTCTCCTGAGGCCATAGTGTACATCTCTCCTTCTCATTTTCTCACCCTTATCTCTTCTACTCAGCAATGTCTTACTCTCCATATCTATCTTATCTCTTACCAGTCCCTCTCCCTCTTCCTCCCTTTCCTGTCCGAGAAGCACACAAAGGCCTGACCCTTGTGTGCGGGTGGCCTTTGGTGTGGCAAGCCCCTAGCACGGCTGGCGCGGCCGGCCCCGACTCGTCGCCGTCCTCGCGGTCCCCTGATTTGTGGTGCCAAGTCTATATTTCGGTAGGTGACACAAGGGTGCAGCGGATTGTTCTTTGTCTGTGATATATGATTTTTGTCTGTAATTTGTGATTTCTCTATGATATGTGATTTCTATCTGCGATGTGTGATTTTTATCTGTGATTTGTGATTTTTTTATGATTTGTGCTCGATTTGTGGCCGACACAGTGAGCTAGCGCGTGTCCTAGCTTGGCTACTCTTTAGTAGTGTGACCATGTTTACCACTAAAACGTTGTGGATGCCTTCTTAGGGCTTCTCCAGTGGCCGGTGCATACACCGACGTGGCCGCCTCATGAACCGATGCAACAACTGGAGCACGCTGAATCTTGATGAGAGAGAGAAAAACCGATGCGTCATTCGGGTTCGATGCATGGGCAATATAAAAAAGAACCGGACGTCCTGCAGTTGTACTCGTGAGGGAAGAAGCAAGCGGTACGTGATGATGATCCAAACGGTTTCATCATTTGGCTGGATCCACCTCTGAGCTGTTGGGTTAAAATCAAAATGTGCAAAAGTTTACTCGGTTGCCATGGTCATAATCCCATGGAGTAGAGAAATTCTTGATCGTAACTGACAAAGTAATGACCTGTGCAGCAGAGCTCTACCTCCAGGAAGAATTTCTAAAAGCTGTGTATTCCTAGCTCCAAAAATATTTATGGAGGTGACAAAAAAAAAAGAAATATTCTGATCACACGTCTCTAATCAAAACATAAAACTACAAAATACCATCACAACAAACCCGTATTTGTTAGGAACAAACAGCTCATTCCCTCCGCGTCAGAGCCCGCCCGCGCAGATCTGGGAGGTGTGGGCGCGTGGTGGAGCTCGGTCCCCGACGGCTGCTACAGGTGTGCGGGAGGTGCACCGGCGACCTGATGGAGGTGCACCGGCCCCGGTGGCGGCCCATCGGGCGCGGAGCTGTGCCGCGCGTGGCGGCGCGTGCGGGCGCAGACATCGGCGGCGGATCCAGATCCGGCACCGTGCTGGGTGGATCCGATGCCCCTGTGGCCAGAGCAGGCGCGCCTTGCTGTGACTGGGCTGCGCGGCGGCCGTGGGGCGCTAGGGACATCCGACGGCCCTGGGCCACTGTGGGTGAGGCGGTGGCGGCGCCCCGGGAGGGCCTCCGTGGCTGAATCCCGGCATGGCGGGCTAAGTGCGTGCAGCTAGGGATCAAGGCGTGGCCGTGCGGATGCGGGTGAAAACCCATCCCTGCTTGGGGCGGCGTCGATGGCGCCATTGGCGTCATTTCCTTCCTGAAGGCGACGTCGAGCATCTCGGGCGCGGACCATGGCTCCGGTCTAAGGCCGGCGACATGGGCGTCGGTCTTCCTTGTCGGATATGGCAGGTGAAAACCCAACCCATTATGGGCTGGCATCGATGATGTCTTCAGCGTCATGACCTTCTTGAAGGCGATGTCAGGCAATTCCGGCATGGAGGCTTCCTTCGGTGATGGCTGCTTCCAAAATATTCTTGGTCTCTACGTCCAACAGATTTCTTTCGAGGTCACTTCGTTGCTTAGATAGCAGCCGATGCATGGTCCTTGAGGTGGCGGCCGGTGTTGGCCGGATTTGCTCTTGCTTTGCAAATCAAAGCGGAGGTGACCAGATTCTTAGTTGCCGATCCGCTGAGACGACCGTCGGGGAGCAACGTCAAGATTTGTATGTCTCATTTCCTGCTCAATGATGACCAGAGATAGGGGATCGACGTTCATGATGGCTACAAGTGACCTCAATAGATTTTGGACTAGGCGGTCTTTAGTACTGATTTTCATATACTAAAGTTTTTAAGATATTTTTTAGATGTTTGTAATAAGCAAGGTTGTGTGCAGTCACGCAGAGGCTGGTAGGCTGTGTGCGTTACTGCATAGGCCGAAATGTAATTCCATTTTCTAAAAAAAACAGCTCATTCCAGGAACCCCTCTATTTTAGATCATGGAACAAGGGAAATACATGGAAGGCGGCTATATGAATTGAAGCTCATTGGCGAGAGCTTTTCTATATTCCCTTTCAATTCGTAACCATGTGACCCAAGGAACAGAGGGGCCGAAGTGAGCAAAACTAACTTCTTTGTATATATATAAATGTTGTCTTCATCCAGAAGAGATCGCCAAGCGACAACACCCAAGCTGTAACGGCGCGCGTGCACGTTGTATATCCATCTGCAGCTCGCGGGCACCGTCTGCTTTCCGTGAACGGCTCTCGGACGCAATGCCCAGAGAGGAAAATATCTCTACGTGCACCCATGTTCACCACGAGTATATATGTACATGGACATAGTATGCGAAAGCAACGGCTACCGGCAACATGTGTTCCCCAGCAGCATACGCGTGTTGCTCTCCGCGACACGCGTGTAAATATGGCGATCCTGTGCTTGTCCATGTTAGTATCATGGTAGTTTTCAAATTCTTTCCAACTGAACAAGCTTTAAAGGAGCCACATGTATAAAAAAATCGCAAAAAAATTGTTGTTGGCGATCAAAATTGGCACAAGACAACATGGCAGGACGAACCGGTGGAGCTCGGCGCTCTAACTATGGCCACCAAGTCCCTGTGACTTGGCACCAAAAGCTTGTTCGCAAACCTACAATGCCTCTGTCGACCTCCGGGTCAGAGGGAACACAGAAATCACATGTGCAGCTAAGAAATGAAGAAAGGATCATCAGAAAAACTATACAATTACATGAAGAGCCGATCATAGGCCGGTCACAAGGATCAAACACATTAACCGTCAAGGTGACGGCTTGGGGCACTCGTCCCTGCGCCTAGTGCTGTATCCGTAGCAAGCTTGGTCCACATGAGCTCCTCGTAAGCTCTCTTGTAGCACCATGGCAACCGGCGACGGATGAACCCCATTTGAAGGATGAGAGCGAATGCCCCCGGGTATCTCTTGGCTCTACAAAGTATTTCACCCCACATGGCCCTTGTCACACGGCAATGCAGGGAGTCAACAGGACAGCATCCAGACATTGCTCAACATCTCAAGATCTTCGCAAGCACTCTTCTAGCACCAAGCTATTAAGTCCCCATGACTCCTCCTCGGAGGATGAACCTAGCACCAAGTCCCCAACATGTACATATTTGGTAGGTGTTATGCCTATCTCTTGATGAGCGCATGGCTCCGAGCCTTGGAACATATTTATAGCCCTGTGCTAGATGTTCACATGTGACCCCGGTTCCATCGTTCGGCGCGTGAGCTCTGTGCCACGCAGCAGCTCTTTCCTTCGAGGCGCTCAGACCGCCCTTATCATTTCCGGCTTCATCCAACCATGGGTATGCCCTGTTCATTCACGTGGATACTATTCTTGTCACGATGTATGCAGATGCATATGGCGAGCTTATCCTTTGGGCGGCCTGCTTGCCCCGAAGTTTTGAGATTCTTCTTTCTTGACCATTAGCCCGACTTTTCTAGTCAGCCTAATGCTCGGGGACTACTCCATATGGAGGGCTCCATGCGTCGCCCTCCATATGCCCCATCAGGATGTGTCACTTTTTCCAAGTGCTGCAGCTCCTCGGCGCCCGACTCGGACACGACTCGGTGCTACACCACTCGAGGCTTCGCCTCGAGTCTGCCCAGGGTCATCTCCGATGACCTGTGGTTTTCTTTTTTGAGCACCGTCCACCCTTGTGTCGGCCTGCCGACCAAGATGCTTCAGCCAACTGCGGAGGCTTCGCTTCTTCATCAGCACTCCTACACGCACCTGCACGTTGCTCGGGGACTTATGGGATATGGGTACCCCTGGGCCCACTACCGACCAGCTAGCCAGTCGGCCTGGTTCCACGTCTGACGAGGATGTGGGCCGACCCCAGGCCGGCCCACAAGGATCCTGGCTTAATGGATAAGATTGGAGAAGACTTAGCCCGCAAGGCATGAGGCGATATACTCGGATCCCACCTGGAGATCATGGAGATTACATGGCAACCGACTCAGATTAGTTTCCTAGTCAAAGCCGGATACAATTAGAGATAACCGACTTGTAAACCCTAGGCCGTCAGCCTATATAAGGCGGCCTAGGTCGACCCTTTCATCCATCTGATTCCTTTCGCCATTGTAACCACAAACTCGTCGTTGTTCTCCAGAACCTCACTGAGCGAAGCAATACAAGACCCCCGAGCACAGGACATAGGGTATTATACCTCCAGGTAGCCCGAACCTGTATAATCCCTGTGTCCCTGTATTACCTCGAGCTCCCTAGTCCTGCGATTGCCCTTTGCCTACAAATCAACCATCTGGGTACCCCTGGGTGGACTGCCAGTCAATAGATCCAACAAGTACTCCCCCCAAGGTTTATCAATCCGTGGAACTAAAGATACAAGAAACAATCCAACTAGCATAGAAATCCTTTGGTCTTGAAAGAGAGTTGCAAAATGGATCTAATCTACTAAAACCAAACACCGGAGGTTGCAAGAGAAAGTTAGAGATAACCAATCTAGATCGCCTAGATCATGCATATGTTGTAGCTCCGAGTCAAATAGAGTGAAGTAAGATAAATGTGAATCTCAATAAAAAGCATCTTTAAATCATGACCTCTGGTCAAACTCCCGAAAGCCCCACCGTACACGAGATCATACCCTGTCACAATGCTCCCTATCAGCATGGGTAACTTAAGGGCACGTTCATGAGTGAACGTGTCAATCCACTTGGTAGATCCGGTATGAACCCATAGCCACCATGGCTACAAGAACACCCCAAGCAATCTATCTCAAGAATAGATTGGAGAAGAAGCAAAACCAAGATAGAACAAAATCATAGAAAGAGGCACTTGATCGCTAAAGATTTGGAAACACAAATAACTTCACCATGAATGATAGTACATCACAAGATCACCACCGGGATCCTACCTTGATCTTGATGATCCTAGCTCCAGAACTCTGATGTGGTCTTCCTCGCAGGGTTCCCACGTCGGCTAGGGTAGAACCCTAGATAACTAGCATAACCCTTAGCTCTCCGAAAGGTGTCTCTCTAGCTCCTCTACTCCTCGGCGTTGAATGATGGATTAATTATGCGTGGCACAGGGACACAGGGGCTATTTATACCCTGAGGAAACCCTAGGTCAAAGGGGAGGACGAGGCGGCGCCAGAGGGGCCTAGGCTGGCCGGCCCAAAGAGGCCTAGGCCGGCCGGCCTGGCCTCTTTCCTGGCCGCCTCATTCTCATCGTTCTCCCCAAGTCTTCTGGAAGCTTCAGTAGTTGTTCTATCTATGCATGTAGGCCTTTGGACGTCGTTTGCTTCGGGATATCTTCGTGATAAGAATGGAAAGTGATAACCTTCCAAATTCTCCAATTGATTTGCCTTGACCCCGAAGTCTCTTGACCTTATCTTGAAGCACTTGCCTTTCAAATATTCTTGGAGGATGGTTCACCAAAGATGAGCACGAACGGGGTTTGGAATGACATAGGCCGGCCAGCCTAGGCCATGTGGGGCCGGCTGGCCTACCCTCTTCTTGGGACTTCTGGCCTTCAGCTTTCATCGTGTTATCCTTGGTCACAAGCCTTATCCATTTGTGCTCCAATTTAGCCCAAAAACCTGCGTAAACAGAAATCCTCCAAAAACACATGCATATACGAAAGCGTCCCGGTTATAGAGTATGATGAATAGTTTAGATATCAAATTCATGCCATTATTGAAGATAAACAAGGGTAAAAAGATGTCGCTAAGGAGCGTCAACACTGAGTTACTTAGCAAAGCATACTCCCAAGAGGACCGGGCTATACCTCATCAATGCTTCCCCTCTTTCCCTTTCGGTAAGATCATTACAAGTTAATGCTTCTAATTAGTTAGCCTAGACTATTGCTCGTTAGTTATGTGGTTGCACTACTACAGATAGCACCATCCACAGCGCCCCCTTCACTAGCGGTTCTGGCCGAACCGCTGGTGAAGACTCATCACCAGCGGTTCGTAAGTGGGTGGCCCCGCTAGCCATTGGAACCGCTGGTGATGGGTACCCTTCACCAGCGGTTCGTATTATGAACCGCTGGTGAAGGTCCCGGGCGCTTCACCATCTGTTCGTAATACAAACCGCTGGTGAAGAGTATAAATTAATTTTCTATACAAATATTTTTTATTTTTATATTGTTTTTTGATTTTTTTTATCTGGGAGCATGTAACGGACAACCACAAAAAATTAAAGCCTGATCAGACTTTAGTTGTGGCCTCTAGAAATTTATAAAGATTCAAAGAGGTTAATATAAATAGATTGCATCCCCTATTCAACCACAAGTGATGGTATGGTGTAGTGGTAAAGTGAGTAACACACGAAGGCAGAGGTCATAAGTTCGAATCCCACAATTTGCAAAAAGTGCAAAAAATTATGATGTTCGAAGGGGAGGATGGCTGGTTCCTTAGGGGCCTCTCCCATTCAAATATATTTTTTTGATATCATTTGATATTTTTTATGCAGTTTTTAATGCATTTTTTAAAATTTTCTTCACCAGTGGTTTTAAAACCAGTGGTGAAACCCAGGGTCTTCACAAGCGCTTTTTCAGCAGCGCTTCTAAAACCGCTGGTGACGACCCCTTGCAAACCTCTGGTTATTTAGGGGGCCCCTCCCTTTCAAATATATTTTTTATATCATTTGATATTTTTTACGCTATTTTTAATGTATTTTTTAAAATTATCTTCACCAGGGTTTGTATTACAAACCACTGGTGATGCCCCTAGTGATGCTAGGGGCAACACCAGCGGTTTGTATACGAACCGCTGGTGATGCTAGGGGCAACACCAGTGGTTTTAAAACCGGCGGTGAAACCCATGGTCTTCACAAGCGCTTTTTCAGCAGCGCTTCCAAAACCGCTGGTGAAGGCCCCTTACGAACCACTGGTAATGCCCCTAGCTGTAGTAGTGTTGTACTATTCACTGAAATGGTCACTCTGTGTTCAAATTAAGAATAATTGTCTTGTTTAGCGTCCAATGATCATAACACAAGTTTATAATCGATCAAGATTAAAGACATCCATAACCCAAACTTAAGCAACTAAGGAGTGCTACCCAATAATAAATAAATAACCAAGTTATGCGAGGGAATAGGTAAATCAAACTAGTTGAATCCTTAACATAGGTCCCATCAAGATTATAACAACGCATGATATAAAAGTAAAGTGAAAAATATGTTATGATTGTTGTTCATGGGATAAACATGATCGAGGAAACTTGTTTTCTACAAAAGGCTCCCGCTGGTACTGCTCCCCTTCTCCAAAATACAATTGCTCTCAATCCTCCTTGGACAGCACACCTTCTAATTGAATCACAAGAGCAGATACAAAAAAAAGCAATGAAATACAATAAGAAATAGTATACATAATACAAACAAAACAAAAAAAACAATACATAGCTACTATACACGTCTTAAGGATCACATGAGCAAAATATTCACTTAAGTCAGAGCCAAAACCGTCAAGATATGGCTTAATTAAGGCTCAAGGACCTACTAGCAAGGATTTAAAACATTATAGCGCTAAATCACAAAAAAACTGAGGGCATAAACATAATTATATATAAAAACCTATGGGCTAATGAGAAAAATCAGAGGGCACAATGTCGGGTTCGAATATATTGAAGCTTTGGGGCTTAAGAGAAAGAAAATAAGACTAAAACATAATACATAATACTATCAACTGGCACTGGACTGCAGGTTGATTCTCAAAGAGTTGAGGGGCTCATAATGAAAATGCCAGGGTTAACTGGTACACCAGCCAACTGACCTTGATCTCGGGCATAGATCCCGAGACGGACGGATGAGATCGGTTGGACAAAGCTCGGCGGCGATGACGCGCAGTGGACCATGGCGTTCTCACTACAGTTGGGCAATATATAGGGCTATAGGGCACAGTTCCGAGCATGGTTTGGTCGAGGAGAACGAGCAAGCGGGCACAAACTAACCAAGGATGTTGCGGACGACGGTTGCACTATGGAGACTCCGAACGGTAATGAACGGTGGGGCGGGGTGAGAGAGGGGAGGGGGAGGGGGCTGTCAATGACCAACAAGCAATTCAGGTCAAATAAGCAAGAGGCCGAGCAAATGATGATCTTGGCAAGCTTCTCCACCTTAAATGAAGGTGACAATGATGATCTTGTCGAGTGATTTGAGGCAGATAAGGAATCGGCGGCGGCGGCTCCAAGCTAGGCTTAGGGTGCGTGAGCGGAGAGGTCAGCACATGTAAGCGTGGCGCTAGGGCTTTGGTGGACTCACGAGGTGGTGCTGTGAGAACCTTTATAGGGCTGAGTGGCACCTAGACTTGTGGGCAAAATGAGAACAAGGCGGAGGCCAAATTGACACGGAGGGGTTCGAGCTCAGACTCAAGTTGTGAAAGGACCGACACTAGGCCTAAAGGGGGGTGAATAGGCCTTGATAAAAATTTCTACAAACTTAACAATTAAATGTCAGACGGGCCGGATGTTCTGGCGCTGTGTCGAAATTTCCGGATTCCCGAAATTTCTGGCACAGGGACAGAACTTCCGGCTCAACACAAAACTGAACTCGAGATTCAAAAACTGATAAGTATCTGCAGATTCTATATGAATAGAAAGTTCACCACAAGTATAAGGAAGTCTAAAACTATGATCTCTAGCAGCGGAAACTTATAACAAGATAGATCGGATGAAATTAAGCTCAAGAACAATATGAATATGAAGAACAACAACAAGAACAAGAGACAAGGATTTATTCACCGAAGTTCACTCCACTTAGGAGCTACGTCTCCGTTGAGGTGCTCACGTAGAGCCGGGTCAACTCTAACCCCTTGCCTCCTTCAATCAACCACAAAGGCCGGATTGAATTTCTTACTATTGTTCCCACCAAGGGATGAAGATTACAAACGTCCGGCACTCAACCACACCAAGTTTGGGAGTTGCCGGCGACGCCTAACCGTCTAGGAGCTCAGCTCCAAGAGTAACAAACGCGAATCGAAGAATCAAAGTTGCTTCAAGTGCTTCTTGAGATGAACAAGGGATGAACTCACTCAAAGCTTTAGTCTCACACCTCAAGAATCACTCACACCCAATGCCCTACTCAAATGCTTGCAAGAATTGGCTCTAGAGAGAGTTGGGAAAGTTAATTGAATGCTTTGGAGGGTGTTTGTCTCGGGTTAGGTCAGCAGCAAAGAAAGGGGGGCTGAGGGGGTATATATACTCAACCCCCAAAAACTAGCCGTTATGACTGCCAGGTCACTTGCCGGAATTTCCGACATGGTGTCGGAACTTCCGACAAGGTACTGTTCTGAACTAAGAAACTGACTGAAGAACAGCCCCAACGGAATTTCCGGCACTACTCACCGGAATTTTCGGAGCCAAACCGAGCCTACCGGAGAATGTCCACCGGATATTTCCGGGCAGGCCCAACCCATCAGAATTAGCACGCCACCGGAACTTCCGGCACTACGCACCGGAAATTACCGAGACGCCACCGAGGCTGCCGGAGCTACTGCACCGGATATTTCCGGGCTGGCCAGAACTTCCGACCCAGCGTCGGAATTTCCGACCAGCTGCTGTGCAGCGCCTGAAAAACTGAAGTTAGAAACCGGTCAGACCGGTTCCCAAAACCGGTCAGACCGGTTTTGTCCTGAAAAACGAAGCTATATTCTCTCTTGGGTAGTTAGCATCTCAAATAAGCACTTTTGGCACTTTTGATCCATCAAGCACGTCCCCCTTGATAGTATGGTGATTTCCTATACTCAAATTCAAACCAAAAATAAATTTAAATCCTCAATGAGCTCATCCACCATACATAAAGAATTGGGGGCCATCCTTTGATATTCATAACTCTTTCTTTTCTTTTATTCCTCCATATACCTCAATACAAGCATCAAATCTCAAATTGTAATTGTCATTAACACCAAAACACATGGGAGGCCTAGATGCACTTTCAATCTCCCCCTTTTTGGTGATTGATGACAACACAATTTGGGTTCACAATATAGGAATAAAACCATGTTTTTGTATCCAACCATATTTAGCAAAGCTCCCCCTAAATATGTGCATATCCAACTCAAGTGGTCTCAAATGCCATTGCACATATTTATGTAAGAACTTTACCAATATCTTTGCATACAAAGGTACAAATGTGCAAGAGGGGTCAAATTATAACCGTGATGCATATGACATGGTATATCACACAATAAAAGTGGAGAATAAAATTACACCAACCATTCATCATCCACATAGCATCACATCATGAATAAAAGGAGTTCAACATCACACTAGCACAAATAAGTCTTACAAATAAAAGTTCTCACTTGGCACACATCACACATGACACCAACACATAGTTCTTACATATCCAATGATAAAAACATGAAAAAAGATAGATATGGGTCTCCAACCACCAAAGGCCATCAAAAATTCACTCCCCCTTTGACAACAAGCACCAAAAAGAGAGCTACTCATCATCTTCGTCATCTCCATTGCCTTCATCATCGTCATCCTCCTCTTCTTCCTCGCCATTACCATTTCCACCCTCATCATCTCCTTGGCTCTCATAAGAGCCCTCTTTTTCGGTCTCCTCTTCCTCTTCATTTCCCTCACCACTATGAAGATCTTCTTCTTCAATTTCAGCCCCAAATGTATAAGCTTGAGAAGATGAACCACCTTCCTCATAAGGATTGTAAAAAGGTGGAGGAGAAGGGTAGTCCCTTGGAGCACGGACCGGAGAGTAAGGAATATTATATTGATCAAGTAAATCCTTTTGCTTCTTATCAAGTTTAGCAAGATCCTCATCAAATTGCCTTGTGCGTTCCTCAACCACATTCACACAATGGCGGCACATATTGAAGCAAGCAAAGATACTTTGAGCAAGTTGATCAAGCTTACCCCTCTTCTTGGGAGCACCACGTGGAGGAGCAAAGGTAGGACCATGGGAGGATGATGGAGCACTAGGTGGAGGTGGAGCACGGGACGAAGAAGCTCCTCGAGCTGACGAAGGACCCTTTGAAGGATAAGCACCCGGAAAAGGTCCAGTGGGGGGTAAAGGAGTTCTTCTAGAGAAATCAACTGTGAGAAGCTGCAAGATCTTTCCCTTTGATGCCTTGTATCGATCATGCTCCTTGTCAGGCAATATGTTGAGCCCAGACACCCTCTTGATCATGTGAAATATGAAAGGCGCATAGTGACAAGCACTGGAGGCATCATGGGAGCAAGACACAATCGCATACCAAAGGAAATCCACCACATCAAACTTGGGTTGGTCAGGAGCAGCTTGGGCCAAGAGATTTCTTGCCTTGTGAGAGATGTTGCTAGCATCACCACCGCGAGGACAAAGGGTGAACCTGAACAGCTGGTTGAGCATCTTATAAAAAGGAGTGAGGCCTTTGGTCTTGCCAAACACACATTGTCCATGTTCCCCATAAGCTTGATCATACATAAAGTGCATCTTGGTCATCTCAAGATCAGCGCGCTCATGGATACGATACCTGACATTGAAGCTAGGATCATCACATGGAAGGCCAAAGATTCTAGCAAACTCGCTTCTGCCAATGGTAAAGCGCTTGCCTCCAAGAGTCCAATGAAGCCTCATATGGTTCTTGTCCACAAAAAGGGTGGCATAGAACTGTGCCACCACTTCCTCATTCCAATTGCACCTAAAGCCCATGAGATCGACAAGTCCCAACTCATTGCACCTGTCATAAACTGCATCCACAACTTCCTTGACTGGAGAACTAAGAGTTTTGAGATATGCCCAATCAATCCATTTCATATCAGTGGTGATGATTTCTTGCCCATGATAACGGATTCATACCAATCCGCTTGAAATGGAAGCCAAAAGCGAGAATCACCCTTAAATGCCTTGGAAAGAGAATCCCGAGGATCTTCACCATACCTTAGAGATTTCATATTTGTCTCCCCCTTGCTATAATCAACCAAAGGAGGATCTTCAGAGCTTCTCACAGGGAGATGGACCTTGATAACTTGGTGCACAAGGATAGAAAGATCGATGTCATCATTGTATGCCTCACCGGTTGGATCCACATTGATCAGCAGGAGCTTGGGGATTTGCACGGCCTCTTCCAAGGCCCCTCTTGGGCACGGCTTGCTTCTTGACTCTCTTCCCCTTTCCCTTCCCTTTGGATGGAGCCACCCTCTCATCCGATTCAGTCTCACTTGGAGAGGGCGATGGAGATGGAGAGGGAGAGCGAATCACAACGCCCTTGCCACGGGGACGTTCACGGCCCATCTGAAAGATATGAGATTATAAACTTTAGAATCTTGAATAAGATCTTGTGACAAGGATTACATGCCGTTCACAGCCCCCTGTCAGAATTTCCGTCATAGTGTCGGAAATTCCGGCAGGCGCTGCGCCCGGCCAAGAAAACCATGGAATGATCGATTGAGCCCACCAAAGTTCACCAAATCATAGGCATTGCATCTAAGGAGGTACATGAGTCTATCCCCAAAAGAAAATCCACTAGAAACTATGGCATTGTGAGATCAGGATTTGAGGATTTTGAATGAAATACCTTTGAGATTTCCCGCGCAATTCGATGAAGATTCGCGGAGGAACGGAACTTCCGGAGTGTGGGGAATCAAAGCCAACACCAACATTCAAAGTCCCACGGTCGAAAATCGAGTTCCCCTCACAGGATTGAGAGAGGAGGGTGAGGGGCGATGGCTAGAAGTGTAAGAACAGATTCTAGGGCAAGGTAACGGTTCAGTCCCGACTTATATAGTCGAGGCAGCTGCCGGAAATTCCGGCAGAAGGCTGCTGGAAATTCAGGCAAGCGCCAGAGGCTACCGGAAATTGCAGCCGGCAAATTCCGATGGCAAGTTCCGACAGGCTCTGGACTGAAGCAGATTTTGAGATGAGATTTGATTTGAGATTTTGATAGATTTGGGAATTGGACATATAAGAAACTTGACTCAAAATGATCAGCCACATTCAACATTACATAACCATGACCATTTGAGCCAAGGAATGATCCAACGATCACAACTCCAAATATTTTGAAAAACTCACACAAATAAATCATTTTTTTCTAGTCTAAGCATCAAACAAGTCTGTGTGCAACAATTCAAACCACGTTACGAGAATCCAAGATATTTAGCTCATTCCTCAAAGCACAAAACCTTTGCTCATCAAGAGGCTTAGTGAAGATATCGGCTAGTTGTTTTTCGGTACTCACATGGCTTAGAGCGATATCTCCTTTGGCTTCATGGTCTCTCAAGAAATGGTGTCTTATGTCAATATGCTTGGTTCTTGAGTGTTGGACTGGGTTGTTGGCTAGTTTTATGGCACTCTCATTGTCACACAAGAGAGGAATATTTTTGTACTCACAACCAAAGTCACTCAAGGTTTGCCTCATCCAAAGTAGTTGAGTACAACAAGCACCGGCTGCAATATACTCGGCCTCGGCGGTGGATAGGGCAACGGAATTTTGTTTCTTAGAACTCCAAGACACCAAAGACCGGCCAAGAAATTGATAAGTCCCGGTAGTACTCTTTCGATCTACTTTGCAACCGGCATAATCCGAATTGGAATAGCCAAGTAAATCAAAAGTGGAGCCCTTGGGATACCATAAGCCAAGGTGTGGAGTATGCACCAAATATCTCAAAATTCTCTTAACGGCTATCAAATGACATTCTTTAGGATAATCTTGCAGACATGCACACACTAAGCATAATATCCGGCCTAGATGCACAAAGGTAAAGCAAAGAACCAATCATGGAGTGATATACCTTTTGATCCACGGATTTTCCATCTTCATTAAGATCAAGATGTCCATTAATGGCCATGGGTGTCTTGATAAAGAACCAATCATGGAGCGATATACCTTTTGATCCATGAATTTTCCATCTTCATTAAGATCAAGATGTCCATTGACGGCCATGGGTGTCTTGATAGGTTTTGCATTGGTCATGTCAAACTTCTTGAGCATATCATTCACATACTTGGTTTGACATATGAAAGTCCCTTCCTTCAATTGCTTGATTTGAAATCCAAGAAAGAACTTTAATTCACCCATCATGGACATCTCAAACCTCTTGGTCATAATCTTACTAAATTCTTCACAAAACTTTTCATTAGTAGAACCAAAGATAATATCATCAACATATATTTGACAAACAAATAAATCATTGTCTACTTTTTGAGTGAAGAGAGTAGAATCGGCTTTGCCCATTACAAAACCGTTCTTGAGGAGAAATTCCCTAAGGCATTCATACCATGCTCTAGGAGCTTGCTTGAGCCCATAGAGCGCCTTATGGAGCTTGTACACGTAGTCGGGATGCTTGGGGTCTTCAAAGCCCGGTGGTTGCTCCACATATACCAACTCGGAGAGAGGCCCATTCAAGAATGCACTTTTCACATCCATTTGATAAAGCTTGAAATCATGATGAGTAGCATAGGCAAGTAATATACGAATTGATTCAAGCCTAGCTACGGGAGCATAAGTTTCACCAAAATCCAAACCTTCAATTTGAGTGAACCCTTGAGCAACCAATCTTGCCTTGTTTCTTGTGACAACACCATGTTCATCTTGTTTGTTACGGAATACCCACTTGGTGCCAATCACATTTTGCTTGGGTCGATTCACCAATTCCCAAACTTCATTTCTTGTGAAGTTATTCAATTCTTCTTGCATTGCCATTACCCAATCCGCATCACCAAGTGCTTCTTCAATCTTGAGAGGTTCCAAAGAGGAAACAAACGAGTAACTAGCGCAAAAATTTGCTAAACGAGAACGAGTAGTTACCCCTCTTCGGATGATCCCGTTGGACACTTTGATGAACTCTAGGATGAGATACTTGAGATTGCCTTTGAATAGGCCCATCATCATCTTCTTCATCATTAGCTTGAGGAGCAATATCATGAGTTTCTTCATCTTGATCTCCCCCTTGATCAATGCCATGACCATGATCGTCACCATGACCTTGATCTTGATCATGAGGAGAAGTTGATGGTTCAACTCTTGTTGAAGAAGATGGATCACTAGTACCAACATCCGGATCTTGAGCTTGCACTTGATCTTTTATGAGAGTCTCCCGCGGCCTTACTTCACCTAATCCCATCTTCAAGATGGATTCACTTGGAGGCTCTTCATCATCTACAAGGTCATTTTCAACTTTCTCTACTTGAGAGCCGTTTGATTCATCAAATTTCATATCCACCGTGACCTCAACACAACCGGTGGTTTTGTTGAAGACACGGTAGGCGTGTTCGTTAGTACCATAACCAAGTAGAAAACCTTCATCAACCTTAGGTGCAAACTTAGAACTTTTGGCCTTTTTGTTAAGAATGTAACATTTGCAACCAAAAACTCTAAAGTAATGCACCTTAGGTTTGTTACCGGTGATTATCTCATAAGGAGTCTTGTTCAAGTACTTTTGGAGATAAAGCCGGTTGGTGGCATGGCATGCGGTGTTGATTGCTTCGGCCCAAAAGATATCCGGAGTGTTATACTCATCAAGCATGGTTCTTGCCATTTCAATCAATGTCCTATTCTTCCTCTCAACAATTCCATTTTGTTGAGGTGTATAGGGAGCGCTGAGCTCATGCAAGATGCCTTCTTCATCAAGAAATTCCTCAACACCGGTATTCCTAAACTCCGAACCATTGTCACTTCTCATGTGCTTGACCTTCAATTCAAACTCATTTTGAGCCCTTCTAATAAACTTCTTGATAATTCCTTGAGCTTCACTCTTCTCTTTCAAAAAGAATACCCAAGTAAACCGAGAGAAATCATCCACAATGACAAGACCATATTTGTTGCCCCCAATGCTAATGTAAGCAATAGGTCCGAATAAATCCATATGAAGAAGCTTCAAGTGTCTTGAGCTAGATAATATGTTCTTGGGTGGATGCGGAGCACCAACTTGCTTCCCGACTTGACATGCACTACACAACCTATCTTTCTCAAAGACAACATTTGTTAGTCCTCGGATGTGTTCATTCTTTTGAAGTTTGGCCAAGTTCCTCATGCCAACATGAGCTAGTCGGCGATGCCAAAACCAACCCATGCTAGATTTTGCCACTAAACAAGTCTTCGGTTCCACTTTAGTAGTTGTGAAATCAACTAGATAAAGCTTTCCCTTAATTTGACCCGTAAAAGCAATAGAGGAATCCTCCCTTCTCAAAATGGACACACCCTCATTAGTAAAAAGACAATTGTCGCCCATCTCACAAAGTTGTGATACCGACAACAAATTGTATCCCAAAGAATCAACTAAGTAAACATTTGAAAGTGATAAATCATTTGAGATAGCAATTTTACCTTGACCTACCACATCACCATGATTATTGTCACCAAATGTGATCTTCTCAATAGGTGTATCATATTCTTCTAATGATGAGAACATATTCTTCTCTCCGGTCATATGATTTGAACATCCACTATGAAGCAACCATGAAGTCCCACCGGAGGAATATGCCTACAAAACAAGTTAAGCTCAAGCTTTAGGTACCCAAACTTGTTTGGGTCCTTGAAGGTTAGAATAAGCAATCCTAGGTATCCACACACTCCTCATCATCTTTCTAGTGTGAGCACCAATATACTTGACCACCATCTTGCCATTTTGGAATACAACCGTGTAGTCAATGGTGTAGTTGGGAGAAGGAGAATGTGTCACATTCTTGTTGCTTGCATTAACCTTGGTTGAGCTCTTGATGTTTACCTTGTTTGAGCTCTCAACCATGGCCTTACCTTGTGCAACATTCTTCTTGGTGACACCATGAGCCATGTCCATCAACTCACCAAGGTTGGCACCCTTCTTCCACAATGGACGTGACTTGCCATTCACAATCTCTTCACCATTTGTCTTGTTTCCTCTTGTGTGGCCAAGTCCATCACGAATGGTGGGATACCTTGCGGCTTTGTAAGCCGGGTGAGTATCAAACTCACTCTTACCTTTGAGCTTGTCCTTTCCAATATACATGTTCAATCTATGGATTTGAGCATCCTTGTCCTTGATTGACTTTTCTAGCTTTGAAAGGTTAGTAGCACAAGCATAGATATCAACATTATAACATCTTGAGAAACCTTTGCTAGTGGAGACATTGGAGTCAAGAGTAGTTTTAGAATTAGTTTTGGTGCTTTCCCAAAGAGTACCAAAGCTAACTTCAAGTTCTTTGTATGTATCTTCTAGGCGTGAATGCCTTTCTTGAAGCTCGCTATGCACATTCTTTAGGTTAGCTAGAGCATCATTTGCCAAAGCATGTTCCTTTGACATCCTCTCATATGAATCATTGGCAAGAGACAAGTCCATTGCCAACTTTTCAACCTTCACCTTTTCCTCAACTAGAGACTCTTCTAGAACAAGGTTTCTCTCCTTCTCAAGGATGAGCAATTCTTCTTGTTCTCTAAGTTTCTCTTTTCTTTTCTCTAATTTCTCCATAAGCTTTTTAATTTGTTTATAACCCTTTTTGCCAAACTCTTTTATCATGTTTGCTTTGTGTTCGGCTTCTTCTTCCTCATCTAAGTCATTTTCTACATTACTAGATGTGGAGGTAGGAGATGATGGAGGATTGAAATAGTTTGATACCTTAGTCCCCTTAGCCATGAGGCACATGGGATAATCATCTTCATCATCGGAGAGGTTGTTGAAGAGCCTTGGTGTTGGTGAAGCTTTATGCATGGCAATGGATGCCACACCTTCTTCATCGGACTTATCACTTGAATCCCATCCTTCACCAACATGAGCATGGCCATTCTTCTTCTTGTACTCTTTGCTCTTCTCCTTGTACCTCTTCTCCTTGTCCTTGGATTTCTTTTCTTCCTTGTGGTCCTCATCATCATCATCCTTCTTGTCCGGACACTCGGCAATAAAGTGACCAACTCTCTTGCAAGAATAGCATCTTCTTGAGTTGTTCTTTTTCTTGTCACTTCTTCTCTTCATGAACCTCTTGAAGTTTTTGACCATCATTGCCGTTTCTTCATCCGTGCTCTCATCTTCACTTGAATCAACTTTCTTCTTTGACTTTGATGGCTTCTCAATTGATTCAACTTTCTTGCTTGGTTCGGCTTTGAGAGCAATGGCTTTGACTTCATCTTGCCCAATTGACTTGGTGATATCCAAGTCATTCATCTCATGATATTCCAACTCATTGAGTAGTTGGATAGGCTTCATCTTCTTGTAGTTTTCCTTCCCTCTAATGATAGTTGCCAAAGTCC
>CM014277.1:44554810-44657537 GCA_004135705.1 Alloteropsis semialata | reverse complement strand
ACACTAGGCCTAGAGGGGGGTGAATCGGCCTTGATAAAAATTTCTGCAAACTTAACAATTAAATGTCAGACGGGCCGGATGTTCTGGCGCTGTGTCGGAATTTTTGGATTCCCGGAATTTTCGGCACAGGGACAGAACTTCCGGCTCAAAAACAAAACTGAACTCGAGATTCAAAAACTGATAAGTATCTGCAGATTCTATATGAATAGAAAGTTCACCATAAGTATAAGGAAGTCTAAAACTATGATCTCTAGCAGCGGAAACTTAAAACAAGATAGATCAGATGAAATTAAGCTCAAGAACAATATGAATATAAAGGACAACAACAAGAACAAGAGACAAGGATTTGTTCACCGAAGTTCACTCCACTTAGGAGCTACGTCTCCGTTGAGGTACTCACGTAGAGCCGGGTCAACTCTAACCCCTTGCCTCCTTCAATCAACCACAAAGGCCGGATTGAATTTCTTACTATTGTTCCCACCAAGAGATGAAGATTACAAACGTCTGGCACTCAACCACACCAAGTTTGGGAGTTGCCGGCGACGCCTAACCGTCTAGGAGCTCAGCTCCAAGAGTAACAAACGCGAATCGAAGAATCAAAGTTGCTTCAAGTGCTTCTTGAGATGAACAAGGGATGAACTCACTCAAAGCTTTAGTCTCACACCTCAAGAATCACTCACACCCAATGCCCTACTCAAATCCTTGCAAGAATTGGCTCTAGAGGGAGTTGGGAAAGTGAATTGAATGCTTTGAAGGGTGTTTGTCTCGGGTTAGGTCAGCAGCAAAGAAAGAGGGGGCTGAGGGGGTATATATACTCAACCCCCAAAAACTAGCCATTATGACTGCCAGGTCACTTGCCGGAATTTCCAACATGGTGTCGGAACTTTCGACAAGGTACTGTTCTGAACTAAGAAACTGACTGAAGAACAGCCCCAACGGAACTTCCGGCACTACTCACCGGAATTTCCGGAGCCAAACCGAGCCTACCGGAGAATGTCCACCGGATATTTCCGGCAGGCCCAACCCATCAGAATTAGCACGCCACCGGAACTTCCGGCATTACGCACCGGAAATTACTGAGACGCCACCGAGGCTGCCGGAGCTACTGCACCCGATATTTCCAGGCTGGCCGGAACTTTCGACCCAGCGTCGGAATTTCCGACCAGCTGCTGTGCAGCGCCTGAAAAACTAAAGTTAGAAACCGGTCAGACCGGTTCCCAAAACCGGTCAGACCGGTTTT
Organism: Alloteropsis semialata; assembly: GCA_004135705.1. Lineage (NCBI taxonomy): Eukaryota > Viridiplantae > Streptophyta > Magnoliopsida > Poales > Poaceae > Alloteropsis > Alloteropsis semialata. Next base: position 44,656,297 of record CM014277.1, on the reverse strand, counting down.
GTCCTGAAAAACGAAGCTATATTCTCTCTTGGGTAGTTAGCATCTTAAATAAGCACTTTTGGCACTTTTGATCCATCAAGCACGTCCCCCTTGATAGTACGGTGATTTCCTATACTCAAATTCAAACCAAAAATAAATTTAAATCCTCAATGAGCTCATCCACCATACATAAAGAATTGGGGCCATCCTTTGATATTCATAACTCTTTCTTTTCTTTTATTCCTGCATATACCTCAATACAAGCATCAAATCCCAAATTGTAATTGTCATTAACATCAAAACACATGGGAGGCCTAGATGCACTTTCAAGTTGGACCGGCGAAGAAGGAACTGACGCACGGGCCCAGAGGCAGCGAGAAATAGAGAGAAGACAGATTCTGGGTGGGCGCTTTCAAAGCCAACAGGTGGAGCAGGCCGGTGCTGGTTAGATTGCATCCACAGTCCAATTTAGATGTTCTACATATAGTTGGGAAGCTAAGGAGATGAGGGACACATCAAAACAAGTGGACATCCATAATTTGTCAAAGTGCTACACCATCATTGTTTAGGCACTTGGGATGTGTATTGAGCTCGAGTCCATTAGGGACATGTCCAGTGTGTCCTTGGTCTGACTCTAGACTTTGTATTCACCATCCCTCGCACAAGTTAGGGTTTGTATTTTTCTTAGATACACTGTCATTGACAATCTTTGTTCATCGATTTGTGAGATCCCAGCTTGTACTAGTTTAATGTTTTAAGAAAATTGAGGTGTGTTCTTCTTTGCTCTTGTTTGTGTTCTTGATTCGCGAGTAGGAGATAGCCTTCGTGGTGAGGTAAACTAGGCATGTAATGGTGAACAACTAGAGAAGACGTTGTTCTTCTATTGCAGGGTACGAATCTTGTTGATTGGAAGCCGAATCGAGTATGTCAAGTTCCCACCAAATCGAGAGTTATCCTTACTTGACAGAAGATCGAGCACCCTAGTTTCCATCATCCTACTTCTTGATGTTTGCTCTATCCTTGAGTTCCATATTGAGGTCCTTCTCCATGAGATCCATTCCCTCTTTGATATCAACATTCTTAGAGAACAATATCTAAGGTTTGGTGGACAAGAGTGGTGAGAAGCTGATGAGAAGAGCCACCACAAGATAAGAGGCACATAGATTGAAAGGACAGCTTGTTTTTGGGTTATAAATAGGACTAGGGTTTGTTTTTTGGGTCGGAGAAGAAAAATAGGTCAAAACCATCAAGGTGTTCTATAAAAAGCCATCTGGAATTTATCAAATTAGAAAGAGTAAAATACATGAGCAAACTTTAAACTTGTGTGATGGTCTCGTCTAAATCCCTAGGCTCTCAAAATACATGTTTAAATGTCCAAACTTGTCTCAAGGTGTCATCTATGTCCCTAAACTCTTGAAATACATCATCAAATCTGTGAACATGTCACAGGGTGTCACTCGGGTCCCTAAACTCTCAAAATGAATATTTATATTCTTAAACTCAGCATCAATTAATTTATTTGAATGAAATAGATGATTTATTAGATATTTTCCATATTATTTATTTAAAATCATACCACTTATATTTCAATCAGTTTAATTGGAACTTAGCTACTATGAATCGTATTCAATAAGGAACAATCAAGACCATTAGGTTATCTAAAGAAGCCACCACGCTCGCCGAGAGGGTCTAGAAATTCCAACGTTAATCCAAAAAGAAAAAAATATGCACCATTGGATTTAATATATATCTAACGGTCTACCTTACCCCTAAAAGTTAGAAGCCATCATGTTCACCAAGAAGGCCTAGAAATTCCCACATTAATCCAAGAAAAGAAAAGAATATACACCGTTGGATTTAATGTATATCTAACGGTCTACCTTACCCCTAAAAGTTCTCATACAAAAGATTAGTAATAGCTAATTTTGGGGGAAAAAAGCAAATTAGCAACAAGTGTCCACATCGAATACGGTTATAACTCTATATGAAGATGCAAATAGAACATCGATCTGATTTTTATTTATTTTTAACTTTCGGTGGATCCAATTAGCAGTCCTGCAAGATCAACGCAAAAGTATCACAGGTGGCGCGGACGGTGTGACCACCGAAGGGTTCGTATGTGCCATGTAAAGATTGTGCCGCCCGTGAGAAGGAGCAACATATATAGTTGCCGACAGAGCCAAAACGTTGCTAGAAGTTGGCGACTTTTCATGAATCGTGCACAACTTTTTTGCACGAGCATCTCAAAGAAACAGAGGATACACCGGTTTTCGTGTTTGAATTTGCAGCTATTGAAGTTGTGAGGCGTTTGAGACTCTGGCTGACAGCGGGTAGGCAGCCCACCAATTGTGAAAATTGAGTAATGATATGGCTGAAGGCTGAAGCCGTGTCCACATGCTGCATCCATTTAGGGGCACGGTAAGTTGCATACATGCGGCTGATGACCAGCTGAAGTGTTGCATATATACTAGCCACATTGTGCGCATATGACTGGCTGAAATACATAAATGATCAATGACGATGACAGCGTGTAGATCAATTGTGAGCCAAAACAAGGAGGCCACACAAGCTACGTGCATGTATGAGTTGCATTGTTTTGGAATTGTGTGATTCAACAGGTTAGGTGCTCTGCCATATGGACAAATAGATGGAATCAAAAGATGTTATCCTTAGTCACATGGTGCTACTAAGGAAGAAATTCTTAAAATTGACGTGTTTCTACACACGTGCATATGCATGCTGATGTATCCAATCTCTAGACCCTTTATTGGATAATCTCATATTGCCACTAAATAGTTGGGATAATCTCCAGGCAGATGCATACAAGGAAAAAGACAGGATGACCAATTCATTAGAGTCGGGTTAAGAAGATTTTTTTGAAACACTAGTACAGACACAAACGCTCACACACATAAGCACACTCACCCTTATGAATACACGCACATAAACTCTACCCTTATGAGCACCTACCAAAGATTAGGCCTGCTGTCCCGATCTTGGGATTGACGAAGTCACCACAGACGCCTCGCTGTGCGACACCTATACCGAGTTATGAACTCAAACCCGGTGGACAGATTCCATCATAAAGAACCTAAGCAACTAAGTTACGCTTAATTCATGGTATAAATATTTTTTTATTGCAAATAATATCCCACCAAATTGTTGACAAAGAAATTCGGCTAGCCACGTTTGTAGCAAACGTAGATAACCTTAGGTTTACGAATCAAAAAGGAAAAAAATATACACTGTTATGATAATCTATCAGTCTGTGTTATCAAAAAAGTCCTTATTGAAAACAATTAATAGTAGCTAATTTTAGAATAAGAAATCAGTAAATTAGCTCAAAGTATCCACGTCAAATATCATTACTAATTAGTTAAATTTTTGAAATAAAAAATAAAAATTAGCACTTGACCAAAGAGCACATATTGAATACGATTAGTAAATAGATAAAATAAAATTAAAAAAATATAAATTAGCAATTAATTGAAGAGTCTATATCAAACACAATAAATACATAGCTAAATTCACAATAAAAATGAGAAAATTAATAGTTGTTTTGTGTATGAATTTGGAAGCAGTATATAGCTAAACAAAAAGTATGTGCCAAATTAATTAACAAAGAACTAAATGGACACAATATATATGTTTTTATTAGTATGGTAATTAAAAATGTCATATATATTTTTATTAGAATGAATTAAATACAATTACTAAAGAATTAAATGGATACAATAAAGCTTAATTTTGACATAGGACCTAAAATTACCATGCTAATAAAAATAATTTATAATATTGATTTTATAATATAATATTAATCATTCATATTATACCAATGAGTTTGTTAAATTCAATTAACAAGAGATAATTAGTAGTATTATATATCAATTTGGAAGGAGATAGAAAAATAAAAATTACATGCAAACACAAATAAATATAATACATGAAAAATGAAAAATGGTATTTTGTTTCATTTATTTTTGATGAATTTTACTTATACAAATACTAGAAGCACAACAATTATAGCACGACTATAGAGTCATGTCATAGCCACTACATGATCCATTAGAATCAGGCAGTCAAGGCCGAGTATCATCCTACCGTAGCAACCAAGGCAAGGTGATAAACTACTATCAACAATGAGAAGTAAAAATATGGTGATGTCTTGTTATGTAATATCTGAAAAATTTAGGACAAAATGAATGATGGATGATGCAATTACGTGCAGAGTTCTAACAATATCCAAAACAAAACAACATGAAAATCGAGACTTGACATGCACATCCATCCATAGCAAGCCGAAGATTGTGTTCAAAAGAGGAAAGAACATGAATGGTAAAGTGTTAAGTGTTAGGAATACATCTTCAATGATCACAACATAGTGGGTGAAACCCCTTGGGAGCAGAAGCAGGTGAGAGAGGATGACTTCAAAGAAGAAGGCTATACCATGTCAACTGCAATAACGAATGTATAAAAAATCATTATGGAAGAATAAAAATGGTGAAAACAACATAGATGGTACCTTAGTTTGATCCATCTAGAAAACTAAATAAATAGCACCATTAAAAACAAAACTATATGCATTTGTTTTTAAAATTTGAACAAATATTTAACATCTAATAGAAGANAGACGAGGACTTACATCCTTCAAATATAAGTGCTTTGAGTAACTAATATAGTAGAAGGAATATGAGAAAAAAGACGTGATGGAGACAGGGACAACCAAATGAAGAGACCACACATAGTGAGGGCTGATGACTCAACAAGAATGCATAGGGCTATAGAAATTGGATATTGGGGAGCAAAATAAAAAGAAATGGTAATGGTACGCATTGAGCCAATAACCTAGATCTCAAACTCAAACTCAAAATTAATTAAACTAAAAATTCAATGGTAATGGTATGCATGGGACAAAAACCAAAAACGATGCATCTATTGCCCATTAAGGTTTCAAATTCAAACTTAAAGTTAAATTTGAACTATTACCGAAACTGGTATGCATTGAGCCAATAACCTATATCTCCCTATAAACATGAAAATATAATTTATCAACATCACTACAACGTTTAACAAAAAATGTGCATCATCAGTTAGAAATTTTAAAAATATAGTCATGTTAAAAATACATAATATTTATATTAATTATATTAAAAATAAAAAATTCTATATAAGTTATTTTCTTCTCGCTTGTACTCATGTTCCAAAAATACTATGACATATTACTCAGGATTTATAGGACAAATAATTACAATAACACGACTAAATAAAACTTATTTTCATCTATTTTTTGAACTCAAAAGCCGTTTGTTAAGAAAACAAACACTAGCATCCCGCGCTATTTACGTGGGTCACCTTGCTAGTTAAGAGCAAGGGTACCTTAACGTGGTTACAGCTTAAACTGATCCGTTGATCAAGGTCCTTAGTACGACATATCCATGGCCACTTCTGCCACGTTTCACCTTTTTCTTAAATATGTTTTAATGACTTGTTTTTGCCGTGTTGGACTTGTTCAGATGCGCATCCCGGTGACATGGTAGTGCGGAGGATACGTCCCTGTCAAGGGATATTGCAATTGAATCAGCTGATGCGGATCTCTGAACAGTGTACCTCACATGTTCAATATGACGAGAATGAAGAGTGTCTCATAATTGACTATTAGGAGATAATTAGAGGAGACAACTGACGTGTCTTTGAAATTTTTTCTTTTAATAAGTGAGGTTCTCCATTGACTTTGATGTACAAAGTTGCAGAAGAACGTGTATGAATGTGCTTCTTCGCCCAACTAATTGTGCTTCCTCGTCGCTGTCAGATCATCTCAATGAAATATGCGGTCGGAACATGGACAATAGCATTTCTCCGGCAGGACAGCGAAAATGGTCTTGATTTACTTGGTCCTTATAGATGCTTCTTTAGACCCGGTCATTAGAGCCAGGCTGGGATCTTTTATGAAGTCATATAGCACGTTTTCAGGAATATGTCAATGCTGCAAATTCAACAAGGCAAATAATAGAACACATATGACTCATGACATATTGTGAAATTCCCGCCGTCGGAAAATAAATCAAATTGTTTTCCGATGTATGTGCACTGATCAAACGTACTTATGAAAAAGTCTATTTTACTACTCTCACCAATTCACTTTGTCCATTTAACCCCCTAAGCAAACTTTTGTCTCAATTTACTACCCCAAACTATTTTAGTTGGTTCAATCTACCTACTACTGAAATTTTTTGTTTTTGTTTCTCCATGTATAAAATTTTGTAAGCAGGTAGAGAATATGATGCCTTATGTTATATATTGACAATTTTTCATGGTTATTTGAATATGCTAGATATATTTAATGTAAAATTAATCCTATATATACAAAATTGCATAAATAGTAATCATGAAAAAATTTAATGTATTTTCTAATCTACGGTATCATGTTATAAATTGTCTCACAAAATATTAAATTAAAAATGAACTTGTACATGGAGAAATAAATAAGAGGGATCTTATTAAGGGGTAGATTAAGCTAACCAAAATAGTTCGGAGTAGTAAATTGAGCCTAAAGTTTGTTTAGGGGGTTAAACGGACAAAGTGAATTGTTAAGGGTAGTAAAATAGACTTTTTCCTTTTTAGTGAGTGTCAATAGTCGAATTCACTTTAGCACGGCCAATAGAACGAAGGGGGTTAAACGGACAAAGTGAATTGTTAAGGGTAGTAAAATAGACTTTTTCCTTTTTAGTGAGTGTCAATAGTCGAATTCACTTTAGCATGGCCAATAGAACGATTAACCACCTAAATTATGTTTTGGATCAGTTTACTCCCACAGCTTGGTCAATTGGTCATCACATGCCACTTCTGCATCCATAATAACATAGATTTAAGTTTACATCTTTCCATTTCTTTTGTCTTATCTTGAGTGAAACACATGGGTGACCATTAAACTTGGCATCAGGTGTTATCCAGATTCATGAACTTTCAAAAAGCATATTAGGGTCCTGAAACATGTCAACTATCTCATTTAGGTCCAAAGTTTCAAAGCACCCATACCCTTCATGATGTGGTATGTCAGTGTGGAGATCTCATACAGGCGAGTCAGAAAAACTATATAGGCGTTTTCGGCACTATGAACTTACACGAAACATATTAACAAGTTTAAGGACAGCATGTGCATTTGACTCTTTTCCGTTACCGTCTCCCAAACTCTAAGCCCCATGTGTAAAAATGAAAACATGGGAAACCGAATCTCATAGAATGACCTTTCAGCATAAACACCCCATGCCTTTCAACTTAAACACAAAACGAGCGGCAAGCATCACTACACGTCCAAATGAAGAAATCTGGTAGACTTGAGGTCACCCTCAAGGATCAGATCCGGTGGTAAAACCAGTGCACCGACCCTGAAAAGCTCCAAGCACACACCACGTTTCTCACCCGGAGCTCCCACGTGACCCGGCCCATATGGCGTGCTCGGGAGCCACAGGAAGAGATGAGACCATGAGGCATGGCAGCACCAGAACAGGGACACGGCAACAGAAATGCCTTTCCTCCCACATGGTCCAGCAGCGAGCTCCTCATCGCTGAATCGCAACAGCATCGATGTTGCGACCAAGAACAGGTATTACGTGGCCAAAGTGGTGCTGCACAAATGGCCTCGTGTCTCAAAGCTGACCTCTCAAAGAGATACTCGATTGACTGATACCTCGAAACGGTTGAGTGCCGTTGGTGGATTTCGTTCTTTTTTTTTCACTTCCCGTTCTGCAAAAACATTTAAACATTTTTTTGCAGATATTTTTTTTGTCCCTGGGACTATTTTGAGAGCTGCCTTTTCAGTGTCAGGCATGGTCCATGATGGGTCACTGGTCACTGTTGCTATCGGTAGCAAGCCACACGTGTTGCCACGGCAGTGTTCCATGTCGGCCAACAGGAAAGCGCTCGCCTGTGTTGCAGTGAAAAAAAAAGGGTTCAGAATGGATATGCAGCTAGAACAAGAACAAAAAGATTGAAAGTTTGTTCAGAGGATCTCTGCAACTCTACTATCTCTTGTTGACTGGCTCAGAGATTTTCAAGTCAAGTGAGGCTAGCAGTGTCAAATTCCAAAAGTTCACAGAGAGAGTGCCAAATACAAATAGTCCGTTGGAGTTCCCAGTCGATGAAACATGCTCCGTCTCTGATTTAGTGGAAGAGTACGAGTATGGTGATTGGCATCATGATTTGTCAATTCCTAACCCTGTTTCTTAGGTTCTTTTTGGCACAACTCCAGCTCTAAAAATTTTAGAGACAACGGTTGTCTCTAACTCTAGAAATTCTTAGAGCCGCTGCTGCGGCCACTGTTATTTGGTTGAATAATCTTTTTACTGTTTTGGAATAGATACATATACCTAAACTGATTTGTCTTTTTTGCAAAAAAAAATGATTTGTCTTATTTTACGAACTCCTTAATCATGTATGGATCATGGAAATGGAGCTGCGCCAAACACATCGATAGTCTTTCCATTTTTCTTTATTCTCTAAAACAAAAATACATAGCTAATTTTTATGTTGAAGACGAAAGTTTAACATTATGAAGCCAAATGAACCAAACAATGGCAGAGTAGCTACTGCTGCACCTCAGACAGTGGCCAAAGACTTGGATCCGTTTTACCAAGGACTAGTTTCCATGGCACAACTGACCAACCCAGCTACACCCTTGGTTCCGTTGATCCTTTCTGGGGAGGTACAGACTGCAGAGGCATATTATATTGCAACTTATTCACTGCAGCTAGGGCTGATATTAGAACTCCAAAAGGGATAAATAACTAGTCTTCACGCTTTTTCTGGTCAACACACCGAAACGTGCGCTAGCTCACGTGGATCCGCAATGGATCGATCACCTGCAGCAGCCCTGGCGAAACCGGTTCCACCGGTTTCCTAGAGTTTGCTGCGTAAGCCTACGAACACCGGCCCAGGAGGGACCCCATCAGGGCAGGCGCGCCTAGGGTTGCCTGAGGTCGGCAGGCCACTCAGAACGCCGTCAACGCCGTAGAGACGAAGTACGAACAGCAATTAGGGTTGGAAAAGGTAGGTTTGGAGATGACAAAAAGTAAAGGTATTTTGTATTTGATCGATTGGATAAACCCTCAATCGGCCGTAGCCCTTTATATTTATAGGGTGGGGAGGTCTTGCCCCACAAGAAAAGCCCTATTACAACTCGGACCCACAAAAGAGTGCAATCCTACTAGGACTCGGGAAAAACCGGTTCCACCGGTTTCCAAATCCGGTTCCATCGGTTTCTGTTGCCAGACTGGCTACAGAAGGAAACTGGTGCCTCCGGTTTCAGAATCCGGTGCTACCAGTTTCTGATGTTCGACTAGCCTTGTGCCAATTTTGATCGTCAACATATGACCCCTATTTTTTCGTAAAGCTTGCGTACCAAAAAACATACTAGCACAAGAAAATACTCCTGAGGGCGATGGTTAAATGAAATCCATCGGCCTTTTCATTCTATGGACGATATTCAACACTATCGGCCATGTAAACTAAGCTTTCTGCCAAACACTTGGATAATATTTCTTCAAAAACCTCCCGTTAAGAGCTCTTGGCAGCCGCTGACCTTGCAAAGTCTTCACCATATAAGAATTACCGAAGATCACCTTTACCACCTTGTATGGTCTTTCCCAACTTGGAGACCATTTACCAAACTTGTTGCTCTTCGATCCTACAGATAGTATTATCTTCCAAACCAAGTCACCAACCTGAAAAGATTTTTCTTTTACCTTTTTATTGTAGGCTTTAACAACTCGAATTTTATCCCTCTCAATTATCTTCAAGGCCTTCAAAAGCTCATCGGTCACCTCATCAATATTATCCATCATCAAATCATGATAACCAATAGCCTCAAGATCATTCTGCTTGGTCAACCTATAAACACCCAAATTTACCTCAACAGGTAAAACGACTTCTTGACCATATACAAGCTCAAAAGGAGTAACTTTAGTAGCACCATGTCTAGATATACGATGACCCCACAAAGCTTCAGACAAAACCTCATGCCACCTTCTAGGATTCTCCTCTATTTTCTTCTTAATGAGCTTAATCAAAATCTTATTACTAGACTCGGTTTGACCATTAGCCTGAACATAGTATGAAGATGAATTAAGTAATTTAATGCCATAACCTCAACAAACTCACAAACTTCTTTTGATATAAATGAAGTACGCTGACCAGTAGCCAAAGTTTGTGGAATGCCAAATCTATGGATGATTTGCTCAGTAATAAACTCAATTACCTCCCTATGTGTTATATTCTTTAAAGGAACTGCTTCGGTCCACTTTGTAAAATAATCGGTAGCTACTAACACGAAATGATGTCCCTTTGATAAAGGAGGATGAATCTGTCCAACAAAATCCAATCCCCATCCTCGAAAAGGTCAAGGTTTGATAATAGGATTGCTGGAACCATCTGAATATTCCCAAACCTTTGACACTCTTCACAACCTTTGTAGTACTAAAAACAATCAGCTATCATATTTGGCCAATAAAAACAAGCTCTTCTCAAAAGCCACTTCATCTTAGATGCCGATTCATGTGTACCACAAATACCTTCATGCACTTCACCCATAGCAACCTTAGCTTGATCAGAATCCAGACATTTCAATAATAAATCTTCGGCCGTCCGATGATACAATTCACCATCAGCCAAAGTGAATTTAAATGCCCATCGTCGGACTTTCTGTCACATTTATGACTAGTATTTTGTAAATATTCAATAATGGGTGTTCTCCAATTAGCAACTTCGTCTTTTGTAATTTTAGAACTCTCAATAGATGAAGTGCGGCTGCCAGCAGGCAAACTGGTACCACCGGTTCTGGAATCGGTTCCACCGGACGGTTTGGGAATCCGGTGTCACCGGTTTTCCTGGGGTGAAAACTCAGCTATGCAAAGTGTCGGCTTTCTTTCATGAAAATTTTTTTTCTGAACATTATAGCCAGATGCTTGCTGAGCCAAAGCATTCGTCCTTGGATTCTCATCTCTTGGAACATTATATATTGAGAATTCATCAAATTGAGCAATCATATCCAAGCATTTATCAAGATATGCATTTAAAAATCCATCAAAGCATTGATATATCTTATTAACTTGCTTTACGACCAGCAGAGAATCACCAAATGCTTCCACATGTTTTACTCCCATGTCATGCAAAATCTCTAGCCCGAACAATAAAGCTTCATATTCGGCTTGATTATTAGTGCAATCATTTTCTAATCGATTAAGAACCTCAAATTCAGCACCATTCGGTGATATAAAAACAACACCAACACCACAACCGCTCTTACAAACCGATCCATCAAAATGCAATTTGCATGGGGTAAAAGTAACACAACTGATATCTAAATCATTATCATTTATGCAATGCTCAACGATGAAATCAGCAACAATTTGGCCTTTCATAGATTTCAAAGGTTCACAAGCCAAATCATATTCAATAAGAGCATATGCCCATTTACCAATTCTTCCACTCAAAATTGGTCTGTGCAACATATATTTAATACCTCATCTTGGTACAAGCATAATATATCGGTTTGACAAACCACTATAAAAGTATTGGATAATAAATAATGCCTCATCTTGGTACAAGCATAATATAATGATAAGCAAAGTTTTTCAATAAATATATACCTCGTTTCAGCATCTAATAATCGACGACTTGCATAGGTAACAATGTGCTCCTTTCCTTCGGTTTCTTGAGTCAAAACAGCCCCACTTACTCGCTCTTCGGTAGCCACATATAATTTAAATAGAACTCCCCTCCTAGGAGCTCTAATCACCGACGACGAAGACAAATAATATTTAATCTTCTCAAATGCTTCTTGTTGTTTTGCCCCCCAAACAAATTTGGCTTTATCTTTTAACCGAAGAATATGTGTAAAAGCACTAATCTTTTGAGACAAGTTACAAATAAATCTCCTCAAGTAATTCACCTTGCCCAAGAATTTTTGTAAATCCTTCTTGCATGTAGGAGCTTTGATCTTCTTAATAATATCAATTTTTTGGGATCTATATCTATGCCATTCTCATGAATAATAAATCCTAGAAACTTTCCAGCCGACACAACAAATGCACATTTGAGTGGATTCATTTTCAAGCCATATCGATGCATTCTCTCAAAAGCAAGTCTCAAATCAGCCAAATGAGGTTTTAAACCAGCCGATTTAACAATAATATCATCGACATAATCTTCTATGATCAAGCCAAGCAAATCATGAAAAATTAAATTCAAAGCCCTTTGGTAAGTAGCACCCGCATTTTTTAAACCAAAGGTCATAACTACCCAGTCAAATAAACCAACAAAATCTGGACATGCAAAGGCCATTTTGTATATATCCTCTTCAGCCATGAATATTTGATTGTAACTAGCATTACCATCAAGAAAACTAATAACTTTATGTCCAGAAGCATCATTAGTAAGCATGTCGGCTATAGGCATAGGATATTCATCTTTAGGAGTAGCTTTATTAAGATTTCTAAAATCAATGCAAACCCTGAGCTTACCATAATCTTTCTTCTCAACTGGCACAATATTTGATAACCATTCAGCATAACGACTAGGCCTAATAAAATTTGCATCTAACAACCAATTAATTTCTTCTTTAATCTGGTCATACATATTAGGATTGAAATGCCTAGCAGTTTGTTTAAAAGGTCTATAACCAGGTTTAATAGGCAGCCGATGCTCAACTAACTCGCGGCTTAAACCAAGCATCTCTTGATAATTCCATGCAAAACAATCATCATATTCTTTCAATAGCTCGATTAATTCGGCTTTATAATCAGCTTTCAAATTTTTGTTTACAAACGTTGGCCTAGGTACAGAACCATCACCAATATCAATCTTCTCTAAAGGATCAACCGACATAAAACCTTGTCCCAATTTATTCATATCATCAAAACCTTCAATGGCCTCACACAAATCGTTCTTTTGTGCCCGATAGTGTTCAAGCCTCTACTGCAACCATTCTGAACTATTCATTTATTCATAAAAAATGGCTTAGCCGATTCTCAACCGGCTTTAGAACAGCAGGCATGAAGCCGTCTCTGGTACAGCTGATCATCTCATAATCAAAAATATCTAAGCCCGTCAAGCACTTGACATGATCATGCTTAGACATGGTAAAACCATCAGCCACAGCAACACAAGCCGATGTATCTCCATGTACAACCTCAACGTCGTCATCAACCCATTGAATAAGAAATTGGTGCAAACTAAAAGGTATACATCTATTTGCATAAATCCAATCATGATCCAATATTAAACTGAAAATACCTTGGGCCTCAGCGATGAAGAAAGCAGTAGCCAACGTCTTGCTCCCAATGAGTGAGCTCCATAGAAGCAACGCCCGTAGCACTCATAGGCTCACCTCCTCCCACACCACTGACAGTCATGTTGGTCTTGATCAGCTCATCATCCAAACCACCAAATTTTTTTATTTATAATTTAGTCCTTAGATCTTAAAATGATTATTACTTTTTGCTCGTCCCTCCGATTTAGGTGATTCTTGCGGTCACACGTTCATAACGGTGAGCTTTATCTTTTAAAATGGTCTTTATACTATTTTATCACTATTTGTTATATTATTCTTATGTTGTTTTGTAAAAACAACAATATAAGAGAAGTAAACAAACAGTTACAAAATAATATGTCCATGATTTTAAAAGACAAAGCTCATCGTTACAAACGCATGGCCACAAGAATCACTTAAATCGGAGATACGAGAAAAAATAGTAATCATTTTAAGATCCAAGGACTAAAAATAGTAATCATTTTAGTCCTTGGATCTTAAAATGATTACTATTTGTTTCTCGTATCTCCGATTTAAGTGATTCTAGTGGCCATGCGTTCGTAACGATGAGCTTTATCTTTTAAAATGTTGTTCATATTATTTTGTAACTGTTTGTTTTACTTTTCTTATATTGTTGTTTTTACAAAAACAACATAAGAATAATATAACAAATTGTGATAAAATAGTGTAAAGACCACTTTAAAAGCTAAAGCTCACCGTTATGAACACGTGACCGCAAGAATCACCTAAATTGGAGGTACGGGCAAAAAGTAATAATCATTTTAAGATCTAAGGACTAAATTATAAATAAAAAAATTTAAAACCACTGATCAAAACAGCCCGATGGCCACATTTGAACAGTTTTGATAGTTGAATGGCCAAAGATACCCGGTTTTGAAGTTCGATGGCCAAAACCAAACTGAGGCAACAGTTGGATGGTCGAAAATGGACTTTTTCCAATTAACAATTGCCCCAGTATCAACAAGCATCCTAAAACTGGCCTCCCATTGATATGTCCCTTCATGTACAGTGTCTTTAGATGATTTTTAGAATCCTTTAGCCTTTTAAATATAGCTTCTTTTGGGCCAAAGTCTAAATGAGAAATCTCTTCCTCCGGAATGATGTAATAATCCAAAGAAAAGTGTACCACATTAGCATCGATATTCATATGTTCAGGTGATGACCCGTAATCAACAAGCTGTTCATCGCCCATATTCTGGGAATCCGATGACAACCTCTGATCAAATGAAGAAGTGACAGAAATTTTAGAAGCAATACGAGATGACCCTGGATCAGCAGAAACTGGTACCACCGGATCCAAAACCGGTGCCACCGATTTTGGCGCAGCAGCAGGCACCGAGGTGATCAAAACTGGTTCCACCGGTTTGGAATCTGGTTCCACCGGATTTGGCACTGGAGCTTCATTGATCTTCAATTTCCATCCTTTGCCTGAAAGAATCATGGGTCTGTACTTATTGAAGTTCTCCTCCCTCTGCTTCTCCAGTTCCTTCTCCTTCTGTTCTTGAAAGCGAAGTCACTGCAACTTCCTCTTTTGTGTGCGTGTCAAACCTGGAGGACACCATCTTGGCAAGAAATATCTAGATTTATCAATTTCAATTTTCTTACCCTCACCCAGATCTGCAACAATATTTCTTTGGACTGATGCTTTAGCCTCATCACCAATCACAATTGGTGTCTTGCCATCGTCCTCCGGAATCACTTTGATGTCACCAATCTGAATCACATCAGCAGCAGTAGTCCTCTCCTGGTCGACATCCATCTCCTGGACAAATTCTTCCACCTTTTTGGGTCGATAAACCTGCTTGGGAGGAGAGGGCTACCTCTTCTAAGTAAACTGGTTCCACCAGTTTTGCAATCCGGTGCCACCGGTTTTGGGTGGTATGTCCCAACCAGATCAACGAGGCGCCGAACAGTTATCCATCAGCCTCTCATTCACTGGCACTCTGTCATTACTCCATCCTGGATGAAAAGAAGCATATTGCATAGGGCAATATGGCATATACATCCCATTGTAATCCCACACTGGATATAGAGAATTATAATGCTGTGGCATCCATGGCATGGATTGATACTGATTTTGTGGGGATATAAAGTAGCAACATCACCCTTCTGTCTATTATTCACTCTTGGAGGCGAAATTGGCTTTTTCTGACGCATGGGTGATCTCTTTCTCTTTTTTGCTGGCCAATCATCATCAACTAGCCTTTGATTTGCATATTAGGAAAATAATTGGTCAAAGGTCGGCTTTGATTTTGCAATCTTGCCCTGATCTTTGGCCACATTAACTTTCCAGGTTCCAATCTCAGGACGCTTGGGTTTTCACATCTTTGGGCGTCCCTGACCAAAACCGGTGGAACCGGTTTTTGACACCGGTGGCACCGGTTTGTCCTGTGAAGGCTCAAATGGTGTTTTCGAGGATTGCCCCTCGAGATGCATGACTCTTGCAGTGATTTTGAAAGTCTCTCTGTCGTTGGGAGTATTCTCACACACCACTTTCCTGATTATTGCCTTCTCCTTTGAATTTTCAGGTTTTGCATCACCCACAACAATATTCTTTCCTTTAGATGATTCGACTTGATGCGGCCGAACCAGAACCTTAGGAGGTTGCATCTCAAGGGTGTTACCAGGGAAATGTGTCTTGTCAACCTGCATCTCATTCAAACATCCTTCATTCAAGGCCGATTGCACCTGTTGACGGAAAACATTGCAATCATTAGTAGCATGTGAGAAAGAATTATGTAACTTGCAATATGCCCATCTTTTAAGCTCTTCAGGTGAAGGAATAGCATGAGATATTTTAATGTTTTTATTCTTTAATAAATCATCAAAAATACGATCACACTTGGAAACATCAAATGTAAATCGCACTTCTTCATGCCGATTCTTTTGAGTTGGCTTAAAAGATGGACAAGTGTACAACTTATTCTTAGAAGGCCACACAAGTTCAGCAACATACACATCATCATCATCATCATCATCCGAACTACTAGAATCATAGCTAACAACATGAACATTAGAACGATGAGTCTTATAAGTATCTTTAGCATTTTTAAATCAGTTTTCAGTAGCTAAAGCTCTCACTTGTACTTGATTAACTGAAAGGTGATCTAAGTCTTCTATCTTTTCTTTAATAAAGGATCGCAAACCATTAAAAGCAACATCAGCAAGATCACTTTCAGAAAGTGACCAATTAAAGCATCGGTTTCAAGTTTCTTTGAACCATTTAAAGTAATCCAAAACAGATTCATCTCTTTGTTGCTTAACTGATGTTAAATCTGTCAACTTTAATTACATACTCCCACTATAAAAATGATCATGAAATTTTTTCTCTAATTGATTCCATAAATGAATTGAGCTAGGAGTTAATGAAGAAAACCAGAAAAAAGCAGTTCCAGTCAAGGACAATGAAAACAAACGAACTTTTAATGCATCACTAAAACTAGCCTCTCCCAGTTGAGCAAGATATTGGCTAATGTGTTCCTAAGTGTTCTTACTACCATCACCATTAAATTTCACAAAATCAGGAACACGCTAACTATTAGGATAAGGAACAGCATCAAAATCAGAACAATATGGTTTTTGGTATAATCTAGAATTGCCCACATCAATGCCGAGCTTATCATGTATTATACTAGCCAACTCGTCCTTTAACTTGAAGAATTCAGCATATAAATTTGAACGAGCTAGATCAGATTGCCCTGTGGCTGTACTTTGAGCTTGAACAACATGAGGCATGCGATAAGGACATTGCCGCAAATATTGATCATACACATCATTAGGAATCCCACTAGAATTAATGTTTTGATTAGGTATAGGGGGTGATGTGTATGCACGTGTCTCAATGTAAGTAGAACGATTAGCCACCTCTGTATTTCAGTTAGGGACTACCGAAAGAGGAGCTGTAGCATGTGGTATTGGCTGCTGCGCAGCTGGGATGACAAAACCGGTTCCACCGATTTCTGGAACCTGTGCCACCGGTTTCACTGAAGCTGGTGAAACATGTGCTGGCGGCGGTATTTGCCCTGGATAGAAATTAGCCGGCATACCATATAATGGATTTTCAGGTGTTTTTCCTGGTGTAGCCGACACACTCACATGCATATTCTCATGTTGTATAGGTTGTATATTATGTGCATAATAAGATGAATCTACCAACCTATCCTTTTCAATTATATCCATCCTATCCTCATCAGTATGTAAAAGCATAGCACTAAGCTTATCATCAGGATTGGGAGTAGAAGTCTCAGGTGGGTGCATAATTACCGGGGGTAGTTCTTCCACCTTCTTGTCCTTCAAAGTGAACGCCGGCATTATGAATTTGTGAGTTCTTGTCACCTTGTCTTGGCTATCCTTCTTTGGCCCAATCAGGAATTGATTCTTGAAAAATTCTTGAGGTATTTCAAACTTCTGACGCTCCTCATCACTGAGCTCCTCCATGGAGGGCACAATGATGTTCTACTTGTCCAAATCTGCAATAGATCCCATCTGGCTAAGGTTTGATAGATCGGTTATAGAAACCAAGATCTCCAAATTCCCCAGCAGAGTCGCCAAAAATGTGTTGACGCTTTTCCTGATCAACACACCAAAATGTGCGCTAGCTCGCGCGGATCCGCAACGGATTGATCACCTGCAGCAGCCCTGGTAAAACCGGTTCCACCGGTTTCCTAGGGTTTGCTGCGTAAGCCTACAAACACTGGCCCGGGAGGGACCCCGTCAGGGCTGGCGCGCCTAGGGTTTCTCTGAGGTCGGCATGCCTCTCAAAACGCCGTCAATGCCGTATAGATGAAGTATGAACAGTAATTAGGGTTGGAAAATCTAGGGTTTGGAAATGACAAAAAGTAAAGGTATTTTGTATTTGATCGATTGGATAAACCCTCAATCAGCCGTGGCCCTTTATATTTATAGGGTGGGGAGGTCTTGCCCCGCAAGAAAAGCTCTATTACAACTCGGACCCACAAAAGAGTCCAATCCTACTAGGACTCGGAAAAAACCGGTTCCACCGGTTTCTAAATCCGGTTCCACCGGTTTCTGTTGCCAGACTGGCTACAGAAGGAAACCGGTGCCTCCGGTTTCAGAATCCGGTGCCACCTGTTTCTGATGTTCGACTAGCCTTGTGCCAATTTTAATCGTCAACAACTAGGGATCAACGTGAACTGTTATTAGAACTAAGGGACAGGTAACTAGGGATCAAGTTTTATGTTTGCGATTTGAAACCTTTCAGCTTTCACAAATGGTGCAAGCTTCTATCATTAAAATATTCTTCAAACAGAGGACAATTTTCTTTTATGCACTACATTGAATGTGGTAGTCAAAACAGAGAGTAATTTTGTCCCACATCAACAAGGAAGAACTGTGATGGGAAAACTGAAGCAACGCCGATTTGCCATATCGAGGCTGTGTACCCGTGTTCTGATTGAGATAATCAATTTGGATCTCTATAAAGTTTTGCGGAGCAATACCATGTTTTAGTTCAAATGTGAACTAAATTACAATATCCATGGACTCTTTTGAATTTGTTGAAAATGATACATGGACTCACCAGAAAAGAAAGAAAATAATTGTCACATCATAGCATTGCAGCCCTCATTAAGGGTCCCCGGAAGTGGTTTCAACTTTTTTCATAGTCCTTCAATCAAACTCACCACCACCTTAATTAGTATGACTCATCCATGGTACTTTCTTCCACATTTCAACTTCTTTTGTTAATTAGGATTTAATGACTTTTTAGGATGCTTGGACTGCATCCTGGCGATACAGTATAGGGTGAAGGATAAGTCGCTTTAGGAGGGATTCTACTGGGAATTTAGAAAGATTGGGGCAGAGTCTTTGAACCATGAAAATAGCACATGTTCAATATGGGAAGAACATCATTTCAGAATTGATTAGGAGATAATTGAAGGAGTCTGATTGATTTGTCTTTGAAAAAAAATATTTAAGTGAGGGTCTTGATTGACTCTTTAGGTGCAGATGAATTCGTAGAAAAAAAACTGTCCTTCACGGGAAATAATTATGCTACCCCTCGCCATGATATCATGTTATGGTGCAAACGGATGGATGAAAG
Source organism: Alloteropsis semialata (assembly GCA_004135705.1). NCBI lineage: Eukaryota > Viridiplantae > Streptophyta > Magnoliopsida > Poales > Poaceae > Alloteropsis > Alloteropsis semialata. The sequence continues at coordinate 44,636,933 of CM014277.1, read as the reverse complement.
TACATGAGCATTTCTTGGTCCCAGATGGAAAAAAGAAGAAGCTTGGACCACTTTGGCCTAAACACATTATCTATAAGCCAGGCCACTCAGTTTATATGGCTCAGCAGGTTCGGGCTTTTACCAAGTTTATATGCACCAGTGTTTACATGGAGGGCTATAACTGATTAAGATTGCGAGTTCATCAGGCTGGGCTGAAATTTAACATTTCAATTTGTCAGTTTTAGTTTTTGAGAACACAGCAAATTAAATTGGCATATACCCTATCTTATTTTCTTGGTACATCAAACAAACTATTTATTTTAAAAAGATATTGTTAAACAAAATAATGATGATAATAATAACGAAAAAAGGTGCAGCATAGAAAAGAACTCTGACTTAAGTACAATATGAGTAGCAAGTAAATACATGTGTCCAAAGGAGTCCGCAAGTAAATACATGTGTCCAAAGGAGTCCAAAAAAAAAATCAGAATAGGAACACAGCAATTTTGGGAGTCAGCCATGGTGAATGACATGGGGAATAAAAATCAGAATAGGGACACTGCAACAGTTTTGTCTCCTCCATATGATGAACAGCCCCACTCCTTGTTGATTGCTACTGTGTACTGATGCCTTTTCCAACCAAGACAGGTATTGATCACTCCCCCCCCCCCCCCCCCCCCCCCCCCCCCCCCCCCCCCCCCCCCCCCCCCCCCCCCCCCCCCCCCCCCCCCCCCCCCCCCCCCCCCCCCCCCCCCCCCCCCCCCCATCTTAGGAGTTGAACTACGTGGCCAAAGTAGTGCTGCATAAATAAACTCGTGTCTGAAAGAGAAATGTGATCCTTGTCGATTGATCCCTACCATGAAAAAGTTTTAAGGTTGGTTGATATCCTGTGTACTGCCGACTGCGTTAGCATGAAGAAAAAGGTCAAGAAAGTAGAAAGGATGTGTCGCTCCAAAAAAAAAAATTGTTTTGCTTAGAGGACTTTCAGCTATATTGTCTGGCTGGTATCTAGCTTTTGTATGAGTAAGTTCCCACTGAATATGTGTCCAATGATCCATGAGATTTAGGGGCAGAAAATAGAAATGGTGAGTACCGAATATATAGTCAATTTTCATCATTTCATTTTTTGTCATCATTGGGTTTTTTTTAATTAGTAGGGGGCATGTTGAGGACGAGAGTTCAACTATAACGTGAGAAAAAATAGTTTTGAACAGCCATACCATGTTGGCGGAATACATGTGCCCATTATCCACCCAGTAGAGTAGGAGTGTAGGACCCTTATAGGTGGTGATTCACATCATAGACTAAATCCTGTTCTCTTAAGGAACTGAGTCTAGCTTTAGTTTATTGGAGGTGTTGGTGTGCATCAGCAACAAGGTTTGAGTCATTCCAATCTGAATCTGTGGCTCCCTATTCCTTCTTATTCACGTCCTCCTAAGGTTGGTCGAATTGATTTTTTTGTTTTTTTTAGGAAACATAATGAGAGCATAGCACCTCTTACAGTAATTCCTACATAATGAAGACTTTGCAGGAAGTTGTGGATATCTTTAGGCCCTCAAAAGGTTTAATGTACCAGGGATCAATTCTTGGATTAGTTGTGGCTGCTTAAGTCTCAAAATAAATTATATAGAAGCACCACTGTTCAGGTTTTCTAGCAGGTATAGGGGTTTTAATCTCTAACTTGTAAAGTCTATGAGCTGAATAGACAAATTTATCAAGTGTGTTTCCTCGTCAACATGGAGTTTCATCATGTAAATGTTCGGTGCATGGAAGTAAACTTGTATGCAAGGGCCAATTCATGAGTTCACATCCTGAGTGGCACAATTAAAACTGGAAAAGTTACAGCCTAGGCTTCAAGCCTGAAGAAGTTTGCATATGAAGAGGACTGTTAAGATGCAAATGAATTCTTCATTTTGGTCATCTAGGAAAATTCTTTGGTGCATGCAACTCAACTATCCTAATATTTGCTATAGGAAAAATACCTGCCATGGCCACCGTATGTTCTAATAAACGAAATAAAAAGTAAACAATTATCCTATTGGTAAGGTTAACTGTAAATCAAACTAAGTTGATTTCTTATACTTAATTTGTTCTCGTAGACAGTGGAATGTGGACCCAAAATCTCAGTATTGAATTTGATTCTGAAAGTTTCCATAGCAGTTCTCTGCTCAGAAAGGTAGAGAGAGAGCTCGTCAGCCCTCCTTTGATGGCTGCTATGTTGATGTTCCACCTAAGAAAAGATTTTGACCTTGGCAAAATTAAATGCTTGCATGAAAAACACGTGCAACCATCCATCTTATTCATTGCCACAAAGTCAAACCAAGCCCATGCTTCTCTCTTGTGTTCTTGTGAAAATGATGCATGGACACCAAGATGAACACAAAAAAGACTTTAAAAAAAAACAGACAAAAAACAAAGTTTTCTGAGCTCATTTTGCAACCTTCCTACACAGCTCCTGAATGGTTTCAGCTTCATGAATCTGCTAATAGAGATCGATCAGTGCAACCCTGGTTAGAGCATATTTTGTTTTTAATTACGTTTAGTGACTTCACATGGCATTATACTTGTTATAATGTCCATGTCGATCCATTACAACAAAGAGTAAGAAAAGGTGGAGGACTTTACTAGCAATAGGGAAAGATCTCTCGTATATAGTCTCTGAATGTGAACCACAATATTCAGTATGATTAGATTGTTCAAAATTAATTCAGAGATAGTTACAGGAGGCTGAATGATGTGACTTTGAAAGGTTAATTTTCTTTGTGGCCCTTCATCGACATTTTTTCACAAAGTTGTAGAAGAATTTTACGAATATGTTCTTATTTGTGTCACTAATTATTCTATGACACATGACATTATTTTATCTTGTCGTAAAAGGTTGCTGTATATGGTTGGAAGTAAAAATGAAAATTTCCTCTGATGGAAGAAAAAGTTTTATTGGTCTACTAATTAGTCCTTATAGATGCTTGATAGACCGTCATAGGGCTGCTGAACCAAAGTGGGGTTTTCATTGAGGCATAGTGTGTTGTGTCGTTTTACAACAAACTGTGGGTTTGGTAGGTACACAAAATTCATGGGCCCAATCAAACAATTAGCTCTAGATTTGAGTCCTTTAAATTGACGTCATGTGACGATTATTAATTAAGAATGCATATCATTTCAGCCCTTTCCAAATATTTAAAAATACATCTTATCCAACTAATGAGACAAAAGTGTTCATGGCAACTTGGATCGGTGAATTTAGTTTCCTTTTTACCTCATATAAACTGGGTTATAGATCATACTGCAAGATGTATGATCTGCCCTCGCAGGCACTCCCCTCCATCTCCTCTTTTAGGGCGTTAATCACCACCATCTTGGCAACACTAGGTCCTCAGAGATAGTAGCTCCCCACCCCAAAATTTCAGTTACTTATTTTCATTTCTTTTCATTATTTACTAGAGCCACAATACTATTTCCCGAGAAAACAATAAAAAGTGAAGCATAGAAAGACCAGCCCGTGTTCCTTGGATTCGCTAGAGTTCAGGTCACTCTCCTGTTTACTGTGCATCACAATTGTGTGTATTAAAGCCGAAAGACTGAAACTCTGAGGCATCGAAGCACCACACGCCCAAATCTCTCAACCACACTCCTTGTGCTCCACAGTTGGCACATTTGGGAGCCGGCAACATCGAGACAGGGACACGGCAACAGGTCTGTCTCCTCCCATGTGAACAGTCCCCCTCATTGTCGATTGCAGCTCCATTATGCAAGAACAGGTACTGGTCGACCTTAGAAGACGGCGAACGTGGCTGAAGCAGCGTTGCGCAAAACAACCTCGTGTCTGAAGCTCAGAACATCCCTCTGAAAGGGAAACTTGATCGGTGTCGTTCGACCGATCGATTGGTACCTTGAAAAGGTTCCATACGGTTGGTTGGTTTCACATTCCATTCTGCAAAAACATTTCACTGTAGATATTTTGTGGATGCGGCCATGCTCGAGCTGCTTCTCCATCACACGAGTGCCAGTCCTTGTTGCTGGCGATTGGCGGCGGAGACTACGCCACATCAGTTGCGAATCTAGCATTCAGCTATAGGAGGGCTCTCCTCTTCTTTCTTCATTTTTTCCTCTGTTTCTTCCTCTTTTTACTTCTTTCTCCTCTTTCACCACCTCTTACTCGTACTGGTGCAACATGTTGGCCACCTCTTTCTCCTTCACCTCCAGTGTGCTAGAATGAGAAGGCCCCAACAACAACAACAACAACAATACAGCTACAAATGTGAAAAAAGTGTGCCTTGTTCATAATCCGAAGTGAGACGAAGGGTGCTGAATTGCAAAACATCTACAGATATGCAGACGCGTGCTGAATTGCAAAACATCTACAGATATCCGATGTGCCTTGTTAAAAAAATTAAAAGTTATCAAATAGTCTAGGAGAAATGTGTCGTGACGATGTATCAGCCACGTTTAGCCGACGCAGACGCGTGCGGCTCCTGTGGCGCGCGCATTTTGGGCCTGTTTAGTTCCTTGCCCATTTTGCAAAATGAGAGCATTTTGCATTCTGCACGTTTCTCAATGCACTTTTTTCTCTGTGTGCACGCACTCCAACACACCCAAAATGCATAACGTTTTGCATTCTGGTGCAACTAAACAGGCCCTTTGGATTTTGCTATTAGCTGCGGGTGTAAATGGCTGTCAGGCCGTGGCGACGTGTTCGAATGATGGCGCATCCAGATGACAGGATTCGTCTCTGTCCGGGAGATTTTAGTCAGGGTCAGCCAGATTTGAGCCATGAAAGGGTGCCTGCACTGTAGTGAAGCATCATGTTTATCATGATCGAATGGATCGGAAGATGGCTACGGAATTGATTATTAGGATCGGTGCTAATTAGAGAGGGTGACTGATCGACACATGATGTGTCCTCGAAAAGTTTTGAGTCAAGGCATATTCAATGACCATGTTAAGGCAAAGATTTTTCAAGAGGATTTTGTACGGGAGATTCGCCTAGAGATATGTGATCATATCAAGCAGTTCTATCATATCATAGTAGTGTACGGTATTGATGTATTTGTGGATATTTGTGAGTAGACCTGATCGAGCACTTGCATTTCAGTGACCTGGGCTTGGCCTGGCCTAAGTTGAGGCCACATTAGAGTCAACGCAGCACTAGAGGTGCTGGGCCTCCGCCGGTTTGATGAGCAGCACAGCAGCTATTGTGGTCCACTTGGAACATGGTCCAGTTTAGGTTCATTCCCACCTGTGCGGCCCAGCTAGGATTTAGTTCCCAACCCAAAAACTAGTTCCTTGCATATTTGTACGCTTCTAGTTTTGAGTGTAAGTTGAATATGTATTATGTAGTGTGCCTTTATATTTATTTATTTTTATTCCCATTTTCTATTTTTAAGTCGGGGCGAGATGGTGTGTTTTCCCGCCGTCACATACTACTCTAGAGATAGAAGGGGAGAGGATGAATTAAACAAACCTAAAATCTTAACCTATGGTTTCACTAATTTGCAACAAAAAAACTTGATCATGCTTATATGGTTGAACTAGTGTCTGCACCCATCCACAGATAATTTTGTAACCTAGAGACAATCCTAGAAAGATACTACTATAGAAGGTAAAGCCACTAAAGTTATGCATATAAAATACAAAAAAGGTAAATGAAATAGGTTGCACAGACTGCAAACTCAGCACATCGATTTATTCCACCAGATTAGTAAGAAAATAATGCCACCCCAAGTCCACGTTGGAGCTCTACCAATGGATATGATTCCACTTACCAAATTTCTCTTGGTCAAAGACTTGGACTTACCAAAAAGGCACTTGCCCAGTTAGATGAGGAGTGTGCCACAAAGGCAACTCTCCGCACTACGGACTTACCTCTCTTTCTGCCACCTCAACCATATCCCCACTGTAGAGCTTATTCATGAATTAAGGGGCCTCATTGTCCCCCGCACAAGATCGTCGTCATTACTCCACACCAAGCTAATGCAAAGGATCAACAAGCTTACTAGCAAGCCACCAAGGTTTCTAGTGCACATGGTTCACTCCAAGAACCACACATGACGTAACTACACCGTGCAATCTCTCTCTACGCCTAACCTAGAACTAATCACACTAATGATATGACAATGCATGGATGATAAACTTAGAAAATTTGTACCTTGTATGTATTCTTGATGTGTCTTAGCTTGTCTTAAACTGTAGAAGCATCTAACTCTTGCAAATGGACGAGTGGGGAAGGTATATATAGCCCAAGAACATGGACTAGCCATTGCTTCAATGATCTCAGCCTTGACTTAATCTTCCTCGCCATTTCATATCCGAGTTTTTTTTCAACTGTTCATACTTTGCCTTGAATTAATCTTCAACTCGAATACAATAGCGTGTATGAAAACAATATCACCACATCATTTGTCATGTTGAAGTTCTCGGATTCAAAGTTTCCTAGGCTCTCTATGTAGTTAATATGGCAAATACTACATCATTTTAACCTTGTACCCCTGTTTAATATGACATGGTGCTTTTCACTATTATAGACTAGTTCTTGAGGAAAACAACAATGACCAATCTTGCTCGATTTGATATGATCTTTGTACTAACATTTGATGTCTTGGAAATTTTCGAGGCCCTTCTTTTTTCTATCATTTGGTTGACTTGACCTAAGATCACTTGGATGCAATGACTTGGAATTAATCCTTGGTACCTAAATACCTTAACCAAGATACACACTTGGCAAACACATTAATCCCATTGACTATGCTGTCACTCAATCATCAACATCAATTAATGGCACAAAGGGCCATTTTTCTTACATCAGAAAATTCTATTGCATCTACCCTGGATTGGTATGCTGTCACTAGCAGCGGCTGAATCCAATACACTAGGTGAAAAAGGTTGAAGAAAATCAAGGTAGACAAAAAAAAATTTGAAGTTGGGGGATAGCATTCTAGAACTAAATGAGTCATGCACACGTTCCATCCTCCTTTAAAGTCTATTCACTATAGTATGAGCCTGAGGAATGCAAACTATTGTGTTGTCATTTCTTGCCAAGACGTCATAACTCTCCCTGCATAACTCTGGCATTGCACATGTACGCATGAATACCCCTGATACATGCAACTAGAAAGGACCTATGTTTGGGGCACTGCGCCTGCAAACGCACCAACAAGAGGAAGACGAAATGATGTCGAACCATGGACTCTCTAACCATGAGGCCATAGGCCACCAAAGGCTACTTTAGAGGCCCTCAACCAAGGGATTTGGTCGAGTCCCCACCTGCCCCACGTCGATGAGGGGAGAATATTGGGGGAAACCAAAGTGCCTACATGAGGGGCCCTTCACTTCCTGTTGGTTTTTTATACCGGCTAGCCTACTATATGGGGTCCCTGAGTATTCGAGTTGTTCGTAAGAGCCTCACCGGAACCAGAAGTACGATGGTAAACACGAGACGATTTAGACAGGTTCAGCCGCCTAGAAAGAGAGCGTAATACCCTACGTCTTGTATGGTGGATCGCTTCGTATTGATGGTTATGATTTTATAAGAGGTCCCTCCCTCACCCTATATACTAGGGAGACAGGGTCTACAAGGCTAATAATACAGATTCCTAGTCGGATACTATACACAGAGTCCTAACATGAGTAGGCCAAGTTGTTTCCTAGTAACGACTAGTTTTCTTAACATGTACGTCTCTTTCTTGTATCTGTCAAAGTTGGTGATCCAATCTCCTCGTGGGCCTACAGCTCATAAAGACTCCCATGGATCTTGGTCCGTCAAGCCCACGAGCATCTTCATGTCTTCACGCCTGTCGAGTTGTTTCTAAACAAATTGAGTTTCAGCCGAGTTGTTTCCTCATCATCTTGTGCCTTCATTGAAAACATTCAGAAGTGAACATGATGTACTCTTTGCTGACTACTTTTTGCAATCAGCCCCCGGGCTTTGATTTTTAAATCAAAGATGATGCAAAAACTTCCCCATTTAATATAATTGTGTCCAACTTTTGAAAAAAGATGGACCCATTATGGGTTAGCCCCCGAGCCTAGAAATGTTTTCAAGGATTAAAAATAATTTCAAGGTCTTTAACGAAAAAACTTTCCAAAAGTAATATACTATTTCCCCCACAGCCCCCAATCTTAAAGCTGATGTCAATAAGCTTAAAGACTTTTTAGGAAATAAATATATTCTTTGATTTAGAAAAATTATCCCAACAAGCTTCAGCCCCCGAGCGTGGCAACGCCTCCGCACAAAAGTGACTGAGCTATCGGAAAAGATCTTGTAGTTATGCATTTGGTAAAAATCGCGAATACATAACAGCTTGCGCAGTAGAATGTATTTTTCTGAATACGCCTAGGGTTACCCGTTCGTTAATAAAAACAAAAGAGAACCGCTTCGTATTCACATCTGCTTCAGCCGCCATTCTCCAAATCCAAATCCTTCACACTCGCGCACGCCCTCCAATCCACTCGAGCCTCGCCTGGTAATCTGCACTCACGCGAGAAAACCCTTGCTAGCAAGATGGTGAAGAAAGGTACTTCAAGCAAGAAAGAGCCCAAGATTCCCATCAAGGGAATGCTCATGTTCGAGACTGCACCCACCCCCGCTTTGGTCTGGAAGCCATTTAAGGCAAATGACCAAATGGTGCAGCAGCTGGTCAATCAAGGCTACCTGCTGGACAAATTCATTTCCTTCTGGTGAACTGACGCCAGTAAGCCTTGGCCTTTTGATGAAATCGATGAAGTTGTAGTCTTCACCGCCTTTTATGAAGGCAGTTTTGCCACTCCCGTTCACAATTTCCTTCGTGGCTTGCTCGCCTTTTACGGATTAGAGCTAGTGCATCTTAATCCAAACTCCATCTTGCAAATCTCCCTCTTCATTCACTTTTGTGAAACTTTCATTGGCATTGATCCCCACTTCAATCTGATTCGCCTCCTATATCGGGTTAAACCAAATGCTGGGAAAGTGATCGGTGGCGCGGGGATTCAATTGCGCCAAGGCATGAAGAAAACATTCTTTGATTTCAAGCTCAACGATTCAATCAAGGACTGGAGAGATAAATGGTTCTATGTCGAGAACCAGCCCCCCAAATTGAAGAAACACATGGGCCACCTGCCTCGTCCTCAAAGCAATTGGAATCAAGCTTTGGGCAACGACGAGGTAGACGCCATTGCTACACTGTTAAAATGCATTGCCGAGTTGAAGGAAAAAGAAGCCTGATGGATGTAGGTATTATCAGCTCGTTTATCCGCCGCCGCGTGCAGCGCTGCCAGAAGCGGGCTCACGCTGGCTACGAGTACACCGGGCCTTCCAAACCAACTCGGATGTCCGCCGAAGAGTTGTCCGTTGACGAGGTGGCTCTCCAAGTTCTCTTCATGGATGCTAATGTACTGCCAGTCTGAGTACCCGAATACTCGGCTGAGCGCCCTCCGCCTGCTGTAAGTGTCATCTTGTACTGGATACATTTTATTGTAGTCCGACTACTTTTTGAATACTTTACTAACAATTTTGCTCTCATCTGTCTTAGGACTTGCGTACGAGGTTAACCTCCACCCCTCCTCCCATTGTGGAGACGGAGACCAGGTCATCAGAACCACACCATTCTTCGCCTCCCAAGCAACCCGCCGGTTGCTCAGGGAAAGGGAAAGGCCCTGCTGACGCGGATGAGGAGGAAGAAGTACTCATCGAAGATGCATCGACAGATGATGATGATCTTCCACCGCTTCAACTCGGCCACACCGGGCAGGGTGGCTCAAGCCTGAAAAGGCCTAGCACTGAAGAAGTTTCAAGCCCCCAGCTCACGAAGAAAAGGGGGACGGTGAGGAAAAGAGCCAGATCTGAAGCTCGAAAACCCACCGATTCCAGCCTGCCTGAAGCCCGTGAGCTTGATGAGGAAACTGAAGGTGAAACGGAGATACCTATGGGTATCCCTATTAACACGTCTCCCCAAAAGGTATGCCTATCTTCCACTCTGATAATGCTTGAATATTGTATGCTGAACTAATTCGAGTTCTTCTAGTGCAGCAAACATAGGAAAAGGTTCCTTCGCCGAAGGAAAAGACCCCCGAGCCTCAAGAAATTCCATCTGGAGGAGTTTCTTTTGGCTTGGAGGGACCTGAATTTGATATGGATTTCGCTAGGTAAGTAGTCTAACTTGTTGATCGCAGCATTCTATCTTCTGCTATATCAAATTTCCTTAATGCTACACTTTGTCTGTGTAGTCGGCCGCATTCGCCCTAGCCTGCCCAAGTGCCCATGATCCCTGAGCAGAGCCTGCCAGAGGACACACAAACCAAGGAGGTGGAGGTAGAGCAGGAGCCGAGCCCCCAGATTACGCCGCAGCCCCAAGAAGCAAGAACCCAAGCCTCATCATCATCAAAGGAGCCGGAGAAAGCCACTCCGGGTACTTCTGCGCAGGGCGCATGGCCAAAAGCTACAGAAAGTACCCGGATGGCTAGTCTCCGGTGGAAGAACTTGAAGCGGCTGCAGCTCACGAAGAAAAGGGGGATGGTGAGGAAAAGAGCCAGATCTCAAGCTCGAAAACCCACCGATTCCAGCCTGCCTGAAGCCCGTGAGCTTGATGAGGAAACTGAAGGTGAAACGGAGATACCTATGGGTATCCCTATTAACACGTCTCCCCAAAAGGTATGCCTATCTTCCACTCTGATAATGCTTGAATATTGTATGCTGAACTAATTCGAGTTCTTCTAGTGCAGCAAACATAGGAAAAGGTTCCTTCGCCGAAGGAAAAGACCCCCGAGCCTCTAGAAATTCCATCTGGAGGAGTTTCTTTTGGCTTGGAGGGACCTGAATTTGATATGGATTTCGCCAGGTAAGTAGTCTGACTTGTTGATCGCAGCATTCTGTCTTCTGCTATATCAAATTTCCTTAATGCTACACTTTGTCTGTGTAGTCGGCCGCATTCGCCCTAGCCTGCCCAAGTGCCCATGATCCCTGAGCAGAGCCTGCCAGAGGACACACAAACCAAGGAGGTGGAGGTAGAGCAGGAGCCGAGCCCCCAGATTACGCCGCAGCCCCAAGAAGCAAGAACCCAAGCCTCATCATCATCAAAGGAGCCGGAGAAAGCCACTCCGGGTACTTCTGCGCAGGGCGCATGGCCAAAAGCTACAGAAAGTACCCGGATGGCTAGTCTCCGGTGGAAGAACTTGAAGCGGCTGCAGCTCACGAAGAAAAGGGGGATGGTGAGGAAAAGAGCCAGATCTCAAGCTCGAAAACCCACCGATTCCAGCCTGCCTGAAGCCCGTGAGCTTGATGAGGAAACTGAAGGTGAAACGGAGATACCTATGGGTATCCCTATTAACACGTCTCCCCAAAAGGTATGCCTATCTTCCACTCTGATAATGCTTGAATATTGTATGCTGAACTAATTCGAGTTCTTCTAGTGCAGCAAACATAGGAAAAGGTTCCTTCGCCGAAGGAAAAGACCCCCGAGCCTCAAGAAATTCCATCTGGAGGAGTTTCTTTTGGCTTGGAGGGACCTGAATTTGATATGGATTTCGCCAGGTAAGTAGTCTGACTTGTTGATCGCAGCATTCTATCTTCTGCTATATCAAATTTCCTTAATGCTACACTTTGTCTGTGTAGTCGGCCGCATTCGCCCTAGCCTGCCCAAGTGCCCATGATCCCTGAGCAGAGCCTGCCAGAGGACACACAAACCAAGGAGGTGGAGGTAGAGCAGGAGCCGAGCCCCCAGATTACGCCGCAGCCCCAAGAAGCAAGAACCCAAGCCTCATCATCATCAAAGGAGTCGGAGAAAGCCACTCCGGGTACTTCTGCGCAGGGCGCATGGCCAAAAGCTACAGAAAGTACCCGGATGGCTAGTCTCCGGTGGAAGAACTTGAAGCGGCTGCAGCTCACGAAGAAAAGGGGGATGGTGAGGAAAAGAGCCAGATCTCAAGCTCGAAAACCCACCGATTCCAGCCTGCCTGAAGCCCGTGAGCTTGATGAGGAAACTGAAGGTGAAACGGAGATACCTATGGGTATCCCTATTAACACGTCTCCCCAAAAGGTATGCCTATCTTCCACTCTGATAATGCTTGAATATTGTATGCTGAACTAATTCGAGTTCTTCTAGTGCAGCAAACATAGGAAAAGGTTCCTTCGCCGAAGGAAAAGACCCCCGAGCCTCAAGAAATTCCATCTGGAGGAGTTTCTTTTGGCTTGGAGGGACCTGAATTTGATATGGATTTCGCCAGGTAAGTAGTCTGACTTGTTGATCGCAGCATTCTGTCTTCTGCTATATCAAATTTCCTTAATGCTACACTTTGTCTGTGTAGTCGGCCGCATTCGCCCTAGCCTGCCCAAGTGCCCATGATCCCTGAGCAGAGCCTGCCAGAGGACACACAAACCAAGGAGGTGGAGGTAGAGCAGGAGCCGAGCCCCCAGATTACGCCGCAGCCCCAAGAAGCAAGAACCCAAGCCATCATCATCATCAAAGGAGCCGGAGAAAGCCACTCCGGGTACTTCTGCGCAGGGCGCATGGCCAAAAGCTACAGAAAGTACAGGTCTTGTGAAGGCCACCACAATCGAGGAGATTATTCGGGAGAAGCAGCCCCGAGCACTCACACCAGAACCATTCCAAATCTATACATGAACGCCTGGCGTGGGAGTGGAAGACGGGAACGCCTTCTTGTTCGATTCTCAAGTTGACTAGGAAGATCAGGAGAAGGCCGCTGCACTGCAAGGACAACTGTCTACACTGACAGAGGTTAGTATATAGTAAATCAATACTATATCTATACTTATATCCATATCTTGGTACTTTAATTAATGCTCTGACTTGTTTTCTTTTGAAAACAGAGCATACTCCGCTGCTCTCATCAAAAATCAGAGATGCTCCACCGAGCGAATGCCTGCTTCACTCGGGCAGAGAAAGCGAAAAAGGACTTGGCACAAGGTCGATCTTTGTGGGAGGAAGAACGTGCCAAGTTGCTGCTGGATCTGGATGTGGCGTATCAAAAGATGAACTTATACCAGAACCAGCGCGATGACATTGTCTAGAAGACGAAGTCGCTGAAGCAGTCCCTCGCAGGTATGTGGCCGACTTCTTCGCTTCAAGTGAGCATAAATCATACAATAAAATGATATGACTTGCATATGCAGAGAAGGAGAACAAAATCGAGGTATTTGGAGCCAAGGCCACCGACATGAAGAACCTCTTCTATCAGGAGCAGGAGCGGCCAAACCAAGCGGAGCAGCGAGAACAAGACTGCATGGCGAAACTTGCTAAAGAAAAGAGCAAGCACAAGGACGCCGATGCTCAACTTATCCAGGACATGGCCATGATCTACAGCTAAAAAGATGATATCAACAATTTTAGAGCGGAACTTGAAGCTCTGAGGGAAGCTATTGCTCCGTTAGTCGACTTGGTCACGCGCGTGCCTGCAGGTGGTCCTACTCCTCTGCTCGTCGACCATCTCTGAGCTGCTCCTGGGCAGGTTCGTGCCTATTGCCAGATGATAGCCCAGTCTTGCACTAAGCAAGTACTTGGCATAGTCCGATCCTGGTGGCCTGCCCAGAGGTTGAGCATTACAGAGGGTAAGGTCAACCCAGCCTGCACTCGAGACATGTTCAACTCTTATTTGGAAGAGGAGAAGGACAATGGCAGAGAAGATTATTTTCCGCCTTAAGTTCTAGGTTCTTTGCTTTGTAAAAGAAAGTTGATGGCATTAGTTTATGAATGTAGCCTGTTTGAATTGCTTTAAACAACTCGGCATAATCCATAAAATTGTTATATGCATAACTTAGAAAGCAAGTATAGCATAGAGCGCATATCTGAATTCCAAGCTTAATGACGATGGAATATAGACACTTTGTTATTGTTTGGCATAAACCCGACATCAATACATTGAAAGGACTGACTTTTATTGACTCTTAAGACTCTTAAAAAACTTTTAAGGATATAAATGCCACAAGTGCTCGATATTCCAAGCATTGGGCACGTCTGTTCCATCTTCCCGTTGTAGTTGACAAGTACCCGGGCCGATAACCCTTGATACTATGAACGAGCCTTCCCAAGGTGAAGATAGCTTGTGTGGATCTTTTGTACTCTGAATTCTTCGGAGGACCAGATCGTCAATGTTGAATGACCTAGACTGGACGTTTTGATCGTGATACCTCCTAAGATCTTGCTGGTACTTTGTTGTTCTGATCAACACGGCTACCCTTGCTTCTTCTAGCATGTTGACGTCTTCTGCTCTGCTCTGCTTTGCTGCCTCCTCCGAGTAGTTTTGAATTCTTGGAGCGTTGTACTCGATGTTCACTGGGAGTACTGCCTCAGAGCCGTAGACCAGGAAGAGAGAAAAATCCTTATTTGCCATTGAAAACTACATTGCTTCCTTATTTGCCACTAAAAATGTTTGCCTTCCCTATTTGCCATTGCATCAATTTTTCATTCCCTATTAGCCATTGCCCTCAAGTTTGAGGGATAACACCGTCAAGTTACAATTGAAAAGACGATTTTGCCCTTATGCGAGAAGGGAGTCTTTGTATTGAGTTTACGAACGTGCGCAGTCCAGACAGAAAAAACACTGTAGCAAAATAAAAAGAAAAACGCAATGAAAATGTAGAAAGAAACAGGAATAAGGCAAAGAAAAAATTGAATAAATAAAGTAAAAAAATATGACACCACCGGACAGCCGGGCAGCCGCCGCCAGCTCTGCTGCGTGCGTCGCCGCTGCGTCCGCTGGCAGCGCGAGCCTATCGCTGCCTGCCGCTGCGCCCGCCACACTCCGCCGCTAGCCACGGGCGCTGGATGTGCGCGCTGCGCCGCACCGCCCCACCATGGGCCGGGAACTATGGGGTCGTGACGTGCCCCCATCCGGCCTTACAGCCGCGCACTGGCAGGGCCGCGCCGCCGCACCGACCTACGGCCGCACCCTACCGGATGCGCCACGGATGCTTACTCGCAGCGTCCACAGCGTCGCCGACTCGTGCTCCGATCCGCCCGGGCTCTACGACCGCTGCCACTGTGTCCGCTTCGCACGCTGGCCGTGGAGGTGGAACCTCGTCCGCCGGGGCTGGGTGATGCACTGGCCGTGCCACGGCAGCCCACTAAGGTCTTGGAGTCGCGGCATAGGAGCGGGGGCCGGCAGTGATCATGCCCGCCGCACGCATTGGCCCAGCACGTTATCAAGCGCAAAGAGAGAGGTAAGGGCAAAGTTCGAAATTATGAAAATAATATGACATGCACCAGCTAACGGTATGTGACGGAATGCACGGTAATGGCAGGAAGGGAACCAAATTTTAAGTCAATGGCAAATAAGGAAGGCAAACATTTTTAGTGGCAAATAAGGAAGCAATATAGTTTTCAATGGCAAATAAGGAATTTTCTCTCAGGAACAAGGGCGATTGCCCTGTCGCTCGACTAGGCTGAGTTCTTAGCCCCCAGACCACAGCTGGCAGCTCATGCACCCACTTGCCGCCGTACTTCTTGAGTGGTTCGTACAGTCTTAGCTTGAGTCCTTGGAGTATGAGGCTGTTAGCTCTCTTAACTTGTTTGTTGGCACGAGGGTGCACCACCGATGCATAGTGAACTTCGATTCCCAGACTGTCGCAAAAGTCAAAGAACTCGTCCCCTGTGAATTAGGAACCAAGATCAGTGATAATGTGATTCAGGACACCGAAGCGGTGAGCAATGTCTTGGATGAACTCAGTCGCCTTTGGTGCTGTAGCTTTGACCAGCCGCTTGACTTCAATCCACTTTGTAAACTTGTCAATTGCCATATAGAGATATTCGAATCCTCCTGGCACTTTCTTGAGCGGTCCAACCATATCCAGCCCCTAGCATGCAAAGGGCCAAGAGGGAGGTATGGTGTTGAGGACTGTTGCAGGAACGTGGGCTTGTCGGGCTAAGAACTGGCAGCCCTGACAAGTCCACATGACTTCTTCTACGTCCGCCACTGTGGACGGCCAGTAGTACCAGGATCGGAAGGCCTTGCCAACGATCATGCGGTGGGCAGCATGATTGCCGCAGATTCCAGCGTGGATTTCTTCAAGGATCTCCCATCTGACTTCTGGAGGGACACACTTCATCAAGACACCAGAGGATGCGCCGCGTCGGAATAGGGTGGAGCAGACTACTACGTAGTTCTTGCTTTGTCTGATAACTTGCTCTGCTTCCACCTTATCTTCAGGCTCTTTCTGATGTAGGATGTACTTGATGAAGGGTTTCGTCCACTCAGGTGTAATCACCATGACTTGCTGGTGAGGGGATGTTGTAATCGGCTGTACTTCCTGCTCCCTGATGGATAGTTGTAACAGCTCTTGGATTAAAAACGCCACCCGGTACTTGAGCTCGGTGCGAACCAAGCTTGAAAAGTGCATCAGCAGCCATATTGTTGTCTCTAAGGATGTGATGGAACTCGAGCCCGTGGAAGTGCTTCTCAAGCTTGCGGACCTCCATGTAGTATGCGTCCATGTTCTCCTTGGTGCAATCCCAATCTTTGTTGACTTGATTGATGACCACCGAGGAGTCGCCGTAGAGCACCATGTGCTTGATGCCCAGAGAAGCAACCAGGCGTAGCCCGTGCAGTAGAGCTTCATACTCGGCTTCATTATTGGTGGCTTTCCAGAGGATCTGGAGCATGTACTTGAGCTGGTCTTCCTTTGGAGGTATGAAGATAACGCCTGCGCCAGCTCCTTCGAGCTTCATCAACCCGTCGAAGTACATGATCCAGTGTTCTGGAGGTTCTTGGGTGTTTCTTGTTGTATCTCAGTCCATTCAGTGACGAAATCAACCAGAGCCTAAGACTTGATCGCAGCGCGTGGGACAAAGTCGATGGAATGAGAACCCAGCTTGACCGCCCATTTGGAGATTCGCCCGGTCGCGTCCCGGTTGTGAAGAATGTCGCCGATTGGAAAAGAGGTGATTACAACAACTCGGTGAGCATCGAAGTAGTGGTGCAGCTTACGAGATGTGATCAAGATAGCATATAACAGCTTCTCGACCTGGGGGTAGCGTACTTTTGATTCTGTGAGCACCTCGCTGATGAAGTAGATGGGCCGCTATACTTTAAATACATGGCCGGGTTCCTCCCGCTCAACTACAATTGCAGTGCTCACCACATGGGTTGTGGCTGCAATGTAGAGGAGCAGTGGTTCCTGATCAACTGGTGCAGTAAGAACTGGTGGTGTTTGGAGGAAAGTCTTGAGGTCTTCGAATGCTGCATCAGCTTCTGCAGCCCATACGAACTTGTCCTGCTTCTTGAAGAGCTAGAAGAAAGGCAATCCTCTATCACCGAGTCTTGAGATGAATCTGTTGAGGACCGCCATACACCCTGTCAGCTTCTAGACGTCCTTGAGACTTAGGAGGCTTCATGGATGTGATGGCGGTGATCTTCTTAGGATTGGCCTCAATCCCATGGTGGCTGACTATGAAGCCCAGAAGTTTGCCTGCGGGCACTCCAAACACACACTTGGTTGGGTTGAGCTTCCATTTGAACTCCCTGAGATGTGAGGAAGTCTTGGACAAGTCATCAATGAGGTTGTCCGGGTTCGTTGTCTTGACTACGATGTCATCAATGTAGGCTTCAACATTGCGACCAATCTAAGCCTTCAAACAACTCTGAATTGCGCGCTAATATGTTGCCCCTGCATTCTTGAGTCCAAAGGACATCGTCGTGTAGCAGTAAGCTCCAAATGAGGTGATGAACACCATCTAGATCTGGTCTTCTTCTTGCAGGCTAATTTGATGGTAGCCTGAGTAGCGGTCGAGGAAACAAAGCAATGAGCATCCGGCTGTTAAGTCCACCACCTGATCAATGCGAGGCAGCCCAAAAGGATCCTTTGGGTAGTGCTTGTTGATGTCGGTGTAGTCGACACACATTCTCCACTCATTGTTGTTCTTCTTTCACACCAAGACAGGATTAGCGAGCCAGTCGAGGTGGAACACCTCCTTAATGAACCCAGCTGCTAGTACTTTTGCCAACTCTGTACGAATGGCCCCTTTTGTTGTCCTGGGCGAAGCGTCGTAGATGTTGTTTCTTTGGTTTGACGGCTGGATCGACATTAAGTTTGTGCTCAGCCAGCTCCCTTGGGACTACCGGCATGTCAGAAGGCTTCCATGCTAAGATGTTGCGGTTGTCCTATAAGAAGCTGGTGAGCGCACTTTCCTATTTGATGGATAGGTCAGCGCCGTCTTGGAGGGGTCGCCCGTCCCTAGGTCGATCGCCTTGATAGGAAGTTAGGAACTTCCTGGGAGGGCTTCATGGTTGGCGTGGCTAGCTTTTTTGTTGGGATGTCCAACTCTGCCTCGCCAAGTTATTTCGCCATTGTAGCTACCATTGCTGCCTGGGTCGGTTGCTATAGACTTGCAGCAATCGTCACTGCCTCAGTGTCACAATTGTAGGAGGTCTTCAGGTCGCCCTTTTGGGATAGAATCCCTTTAGGGTCTGGCATCTTCAGGACTAGGTAGATGTAGTGCGGTATCACCATGAACTTCGCCAGAGTAGGTCTCCCCAGGATGGTGTGGTATGACGATTCGAAGTCGGCGACTTTGAATGTAATGTACTCGGTCCTGTAGTTAGCCTCAGTACCAAACGTAACTGGAAGTGATACCTGGCCTAGGGGTACAACAGCATTGCCTGGAACGATGCCGTAGAAGGGTGAATCAGTGTGCTTAAGGAGGTTAGAGATGTCCAAGCCCATCTTCTTCAGAGTCTTGGCGAACAGGATGTTGAGTCCGCTTTCGTCGTCGATTAACGTCCTTGTGAGCCGTGCGCCTGCCACCATCGGGTCGAGCACCAGAGGGTATCTTCCCGTGTTCTAGATGTTGGTCCACTGGTCATCGCGAGAGAAGCTGATTGGGACTTCCGAACACTTCTGGAAGGTGGGGATAATCGGCTCGATGCACCCAATCTCTCTATGGATCAACTTTTGCTTGCGCTTCAAGTCCATTTGCGCTATTCCTCTGAAGATAGCTGGTGTCTTTGCCACCCTTGCCTCCTCTGTTGTTGTTGGCTTCATCGGGTTTGGGAGCGCTTTTAGAACCGAAAGCTTTCTTGAGCCCGATGCACTCCCTGCTGGAGTGTTTGTCCTTCGGATGGAAAGGACACTACTTGTCGAGTAGCTTCTCGAACTTTTTGCGGGAAGGACCCTTCTCAGCAATGTTGATTGAATCCTTGAGATTGCATTTCTTGTCATTGAAATCGTGCTTGCCACTGTTTTCAGCCTGCTTGCCCTTGTTGCGGTCGCCCCCCGACTTGTTTCAGTTGAACCGATCTCGTTGCATGTCTTCGGCGTCGGCCCATCGGTTGACAAGGTCGCGCATGGCTTCCGAAGTCTAGGTGTAGCGTAGGGTCGGTGAGACCATTGTGGAAGCAGTCGATGACGTCCTGGTCGGTGAGCTTGACGCAGGTTGCCCGCTTTTCACAAAAACGGTGGACGTAGCTTCAGAGATACTCGTTTTGGCCTTATTTGCACGGGGCAAGGTCAAAGCAAGTACCCAACTTCTGCCACAAGCCTTTGAAGTTGTTGATGAAAACACTGTAGAGTTCATCCCAGGAGTTGATGGAGCCAGGCTTTAGTCCTTCCAACCAAGTCAGAGGAGCTTGATCGAGGACCATCGGGAAGTAGGTGCACACGGTGTCTGTGTCGCCCTTTACTGCCTTGATCGCCGAGTAGTATATGCGGAGCCACTGCTTGGGATCGCGTTTCCCATCGTATCTTTTGATGCTGGATGGTTCGAACTTCTCGGGCCAGGCTATAGCTCGGATGCGGTTTGAGAAAACCGAGAATCCTTAGTACTTGCCAAGGTTGTGATGACCTTGGCCCGAAGGCCCGTAGATCTGGTCGTATTCCTGACGGCGCCTGTGTTCTTCTTCTTTGCGGTCGCGGGCATGTGCGAAGATGACAGTGCATGCGTCTTTGCTCTATATCTGGTGTCGCAGATCCCTGTCATCGTCATGTAGTTGCAACGTCCGTCTCTATCCCTGTTGCCGCCATGATCGCGATTGTGGCTCTATTCGGCAACGTGGTGGCTAGGTCCAGCGCCGTGGTTTCTACCTCCAGCGTCGACAACCATGCCGCCCGTGTTGTCGTGTTCTCGGCGGTCTCTGCTTGGATGGTGAGATGGATTGCCGCGATGGCTTCCCGCAGGCTGACAACTGCTACCCTGTCGACTTGCAGTTTTGGTCTTAGTGATCGATTGAGTAGGGTGTCTCGCGTCGTGCTGAATTGTTGTTGTTTCGAGCATCGTCTTCATGCGTTGGACTTCTGGGGTCTGATCCAGAGTTTCTAGTGCTTGTGCGATAGCCAGGATGTTGGCTGCAGCATTGGTGTAGACGTTCTGGCTGGCGACTTGCATGAATTTCTCTTCAAGGTTTTACGGAGGTAGTCTGCGGTTGGCTCGGCGACGTCGGTCTATGTGAGCAGCATTATGTTGCCTGCACTTGTCCCGATCGTCTGCGGTCTTGTTTGCCATGGATGGCTCATCATTGGAAACTTGATCTTCGTTGCCAATGATCACCATGGCTTGGCGCCCTGGTGAAAAGCTTCCCATGCTTGAAGATGCAGGAAGAGTGGAGCCGCGTTCGCTCGAGGAGTCCAGCATTTCTCTGTGCTGAAAAGGCAATGGATCGATGCACGCGATGATGCGAGACATGTCCAAATCTTCTTGTGGAGTTTTGCGCCGAACTTTGGCTTGCATCCCGGCCAATGGACGAATCTCCCTTCTGGAGTTGCAGTGATCATGAGTCCGACTTGTTTCCCACCCAGGTGGAGTTCGTCGAATTCGACCAGAGATCGGAGTTGCTTTGAAGACGCCGCCTGGTAGGCGGAGGCGGTTCCTGCGAGACCGAAGGGAATTCGGCTTGGGGTGTTGGCCTCGTGTCTAGCAGTGGCTAAGCCCCTCTTCTTCTGGGTTTTGAATTGATTGGATTTTGACACGACCGATGATTCAGAGACCGACTCGGACTGCCTAGTCCGCTTTGGAAAATTCTCAGTCCGAGTTGAATTCAAACTGAGACTTGAAGTTCCCCGAGTCTGAGTTGATGTTGGGCTCAGGGGCACGATCTCGTCGAGCTTGTCGGCGTGTTGCTCCAAAGTCGCCGGCTTGAGGACGCGATCAAAGTTGCCCACGCCGTCTGCCATGCAGACCTAGGAGCCAAAGACGAAGGTGGCGCCCTTCTCAAATGCCATGTCGCCATTGCAGGAGATGATAACTAGTGCCATTGAGCTTGCTTGACGATTCTCGAATGCCATGTCGCTATCGGTTTTTTATAGGATTTCGGTTCTATTGCCCAAATCAGTTCACAAAGTTTGTTGAAACAAGACACACTGTGTTCTTGGAAGATGAGTTGATGAGGGGGAGCATGACACCTAGAGAAATAGATCTTGAAGAGAAAAGGGTTTATGTCCCAACTTCAATGATTCAAGAATCTATTCTCCCGGCACATGCTAATGTTGTACCTCTCATTGATACAACATCTGCTGATGTCACACCTAATGAAACATCTGATGAGGATACTCAGCAGCTCCCGGATATGGAAAATGAACAAGATAATGAGACTCTAAGAAGGTCACAACGAGTAAGAAGGTCTGCTATACCTAGCGACTATATCACTTACATGAGTGAAGATATAAATGAGATGGTGTTGGATGATGATCCTACCTCTTTTAAAGAAGCCATGAAAAGTGAGTATTCATCTGAATGGTTTAATGCCATGAAAGATGAAATGGAGTCTATGAGTACTAATGACGTATGGGACTTAGTAGAGATTCCTGATGGAGCCAAAACAGTAGGCTGTAAATGGGTCTACAAAACCAAATGTGACTCCAAAGGGAATGTCGAAAGGTTCAAAGCAAGACTTGTAGCAAAATGATTTACACAAAGAGAAGGTATTGATTATAATGAAACCTTCTCGCCTGTATCTTCTAAAGACTCATTCCGGATAATCATGGCTCTTGTGGCCCATTATGATTTAGAGTTACATCAAATGGATGTAAAGACTGCATTCCTAAATGGTGACTTACATGAAAAGGTTTATATGGCCATTAATTCATCAATCGACCACTTCACCTTCATGGCATTATTATTGATCGTAAATGGAGAAAACTCCGAAGGTAAAGAGGTCATGATAAAATGGACAAGGAAACCATCAGAGATTTTCATCTCCATTTTCTTAAGCTTGGCAGCCATGTTGCTCATTTTCATGATATGCTCCCTTATACTGCCAGTCCCATCATACTTATCATTCACAAGTCTCTTAATCAGAGCCTTGCTATCTCTAGTTAGGACCCAACCATGGCTAGTTCTTGTTTCTGTTCTTGATGATCTTCTTTAAGATTCATGCTAAAACAGTAAAACTAGCCTAAGTCTGTCTTTGATCAATAAATTTTGATCGGTTCTAAGTTCTAGTGCATGTATACCCCTGTTTAAGCAAAAGTTCAAGTTATTCATAATGTTTGTGCACTGGAACTGGCTCTAGCTCATGTTTGTTTTAAGTAAAGTTGCTAGGGTTCATGTTGTTCATCAAGTTTATCCTCTGTTCATGATTAAGTTCATGAAAATCACACAAAATTGGTGGGGAAATTTCAAGTTGAACTTGCTAATCCTAAGTTTTTCCCCAAGATCAAAACCCTAGGTCTTCAATTTCTACAGAAATCCCCAAAATTTCGGCCAAACCCTAACCCTAAATGCAAAAGGCGGTGGACGGGTACCTGGAGCTCGTTGTCGCCGTTGTATGCGGCGGTGCTGAGCCTCACCGTCCACTGCATAAGCTCGGTCGGGCCGCCTCCACGCGCGCCGGGGCTGCCGCCGGAGCTGGCCACCTCGCGACGCTTTGGCTGCTGCCGTGGAGACCCGTCGAGTGAAGGAGGCCGGTGGACCGTCGTCGCCGTTGGTGGGACGCCGCCGTGCGCGTGCACGCAGTCGCCTCGCCTTGGGCACCGTCGAGGTGCCACTCGACGGAGCCACACGCAAGCCAACGCGGCACGCGTGCTCCGGCGAGGGGGCCCTCAGTGGCGCTGCTGCTCCTCCACTACGCGCGTGCGCTCGAGCGCCGCCGCGGCCCTCTTCGCTCGCTCGGCTGGCCGTCGCCGCCGCCGTCGGGTGAGAGGAGAGGGAGAGGAGAGAGAGCAAGGGTTGAGGGGGAGCGGCCGACGCCGGCCGGGTTTTGCCCTGGGTGCGAACGGCCTGGACCGTCCGATCGAGATCGGACGGCCGGCGTCGCCCCGGGGGCCCGAGTAGGCCTGCGGGGGCCATGGGCCAGGATTTGGGCCTGGAGCCCAGGCGGGGCCCATGGAAAAATAACGGGTTGGGCCGAATGTGGCCCAACTCAGGAGGTTTGGCCCATTTAAGAAAATAAAGTTTTTTTTAAATTTATTTTGAGATATTGGGCTGCATAGTAACGGGCCAAATGGGCCAAGAAATAAGTTTTGGGCTTAAGTATTTGCACTGATTTATTTTGAATTAAGCTCAAATTTGATCATTTTAAATTAGAATTTGGGCTTCAATTATTCTAGTGCATATATATGTCTTCCAAATTATGAGGCACTAGTTTATAATGTTTTATGCCCAAGTAAATGCAAGTTTCCATTGCAAAATTTATGGTGTGATTTTCTAGTTGAGTTCGAACCAACGGGAGATCTTGCATTTTACTAAAGATTCTTTTAATTAAATCTGAACCAATAGGAAGATTTAATTATGAGAATTTTTAAAGGGAATTATTTTTGTGAAAATTGAGTGTGGCTTATATTTATTAATCTGGCCAACGCGTTTAATAAATATTTGTCACAACGCGTTTATGGATTTGAATAATAAAAGAAGGTTTGTTTCTATTAATAAATGTCCACTAATGATCTTTATTTCTTCATGTAGCTACTAATGCCTCGAATATTGCCGAATTAATTAACGGCATTGAGCAACTTAAGGGGAGCAATTATCCTTCATGGAAGGAAAAGCTCGAAATCATGCTTGCTCTGCTGGATCTGGACTATGCTCTTAATAATGAGGCTTCTGAAGAACCTAAAGAACGCTATGAAAATTATGATGCTCTCAAAAGGGGCTATGAAATTGAAAAGGGAAAATGGGACATTTCTAATCGAAAGTGTCTCATGATAATTAAGAGCTCCATCATTGAGGGCATAAGAGGAGCAATGCCAGACTCCCAAACGGCTAAGGATTACCTTAGCAAGATAGAGGATCAGTTTAAAGGATCTTAAAAGGTTTATGCAAGTACTCTGATTAAGAGACTTGTGAATGATAAGTATAATGGGACTGGCAGTATAAGGGAGCATATCATGAAAATGAGCAACATGGCTGCCAAGCTTAAGAAAATGGAGATGGAAATCTCTGATGGTTTCCTTGTCCATTTTATCATGACCTCTTTACCTTCGGAGTTTTCTCCATTTACGATCAATTATAATGCCATGAAGGTGAAGTGGTCGATTGACGAATTAATGGCCATGTGTGTTCAAGAAGAGGAAAGGCTTAAGGCAGCAAGAATTGATCATGCCAATCATATTAAGCACTCTGAAAAGAAGAGATATCAGAAATACCAAAAGGATTACTTCAAACCAAAATCTCTTCAATTCAAAAAGAAAGGCCAATCCTCTAAGGAAAACCAGCAAAACAAGCCAGAAAGTGGCTCCAGTGCTGATACTAAGGCCAATGTAGATCCACATGGATGCCACTGGTATGGGAAAGGTGGTCATATAAAGAAAGATTGGATTGGATTTCTAAAATGGCTCAACAAGAAAGGTACTAATTTTATTACCTTTGTAGATGAATCCCTTTATGCTGATTATGCCACCAATTCTTGGTGGGTTGACTCAGGTGGGACTATTCATGTTGCAAATTCTTTACAGGGATTCACTATGAAGAGGACCCTAAAAAGAGGGGAAAGAAGGATTAGAGTCGCCAATGGCGTCAAAGCAGAAGTTGAAGCAATTGAAGTATTGCACCTTACGCTCCACACTGGCTTCACACTTATTTTGAAAGACGTCCTTTTTGTACCCTCTATGAGAAGAAACTTAGTTTCTGTATCATGTTTAGATGATGATGGACTTCACTGTCATTTTGGGGATAAGAGATGTATAATTAAATCTAATGATAATGATGTTGGTCTTGCCTTTCGACAAGACAAACTTTATCTTGTTTTCCTTTGTGATACCATGAATAATGTTGATCTCCATCTATGAATATCAGTACAAAGCGTAAGAGAAATGAGACTTCATCAAAATTATGGCATTGTCGTTTGGGCCATATTTCGAGGGGGAGAATTAAGCGTCTCATTAAAGAACAAATACTCCACCCTCTTGATTTCTCTGACGCTGATACATGCATTGATTGCATTAAAGGAAAATACGCTAAACAAATTAAGAAAGGAGCCATAAGAAGCACGGGAGTCTTAGAGCTCATTCACACAGATATCTGTGGACCGTTTTCTGTAAGATCAGTGGACGGTTATGATTCATTCATAACGTTTACTGATGATTTCTCTCGTTATAGATATATCTATCCAATAAAGGAAAGATCTGAGGCATTAGACAAATTCAAGGTCTTTAAGGCTGAAGTTGAAAATCAGCACAATCGGAAGATAAAGACCGTAAGATCAGATCGTGGTGGGGAGTATTATGGAAGACATACTCCATATGGCCAAACTCCTGGACCTTTTGTAAGGTTCTTACAGGAAAATGGCATAGTAGCCCAATATTCAACACTGGGTGAACCTCAGCAAAATGGAGTGGCGGAAAGACGTAATCGCACACTTATGGACATGGTCCGTAGCATGTTAAGCCACTCCACTTTGCCAGTTAATCTTTGGATGGAAGCATTGAAAACTGCTGCATACATTCTAAATTGGGTTCCCAGCAAATCGGTGCCTAAGACACCTTATGAGTTATGGACTGGAAGGAAACTGACTTTAAGTTATTTACATGTGTGGGGTTGTCCTGCAGAAGCTAAAGTCTACAATCCAAATGCTGAAAAATTGGATGCTAGGACTGTCAGCTGCCATTTTATTGGATATCCTGACAAGTCAAAAGGATTTCGGTTCTATTGCCCAAATCAATTCACAAAGTTTGTTGAAACAAGACACGCTGTGTTCTTGGAAGATGAGCTGATGAGGAGGAGCATGACAACTAGAGAAATAGATCTTGAAGAGAAAATGGTTTATGTCCCAACTCCAATGATTCAAGAATCTATTCTCCCGGTACATGCTAATGTTGTACCTCCAGTTGATACAACATCTGCTGATGTCACACATAATGAAACATCTGATGAGGATACTCAGCAGCTCCCGGATATGGAAAACGAACAAGATAATGAGACTCTAAGAAGGTCACAACGAGTAAGAAGGTCTGCTATACCTAGCGACTATATCACTTACATGAGTGAAGATATAAATGAGATGGTGTTGGATGATGATCCTACCTCTTTTAAAGAAGCCATGAAAAGTGAGTATTCATCTGAATGGTTTAATGCCATGAAAGATGAAATGGAGTCTATGAGTACTAATGACGTATGGGACTTAGTAGAGATTCCTGATGGAGCCAAAACAGTAGGCTGTAAATGGGTCTACAAAACCAAATGTGACTCCAAAGGGAATGTCGAAAGGTTCAAAGCAAGACTTGTAGCAAAAGGATTTACACAAAGTGAAGGTATTGATTATAATGAAACCTTCTCGCCTGTATATTCTAAAGACTCATTCCGGATAATCATGGCTCTTGTGGCCCATTATGATTTAGAGTTACATCAAATGGATGTAAAGACTGCATTCCTAAATGGTGACTTACATGAAAAGGTTTATATGGCTCAACCAGAAGGTTTTGCTATAGAAGGAAAAGAGCATTTGGGATGTCGGCTTAAGAAATCCATTTATGGATTGAAACAAGCATCGAGGCAATGGTATCTCAAGTTCGATGAAATAGTAAGAAAATTTGATTTCAAAGAAAATGAGAGAGACAATTGCATATATGTCAAGTTCACGGGGAGCAAGTTCATATTCTTGGTCCTTTATGTCGATGACATTCTGCTAGCTAGTAGTGATATGAATTTGCTACTAGAGACCAAAAAGTTTCTCTCCTCAAAATTTCACATGAAGGATCTTGGTGAAGCGGCCTATATTTTAGGCATTGAGATACACCGAGATAGAGCTAAAGGCGCATTGGGGCTATCACAAAAGGCATATGTTGAGAAAGTATTGAAAAAGTATAATATGCATAAATGCTCTGCGTCGCCTGCTCTGATAGGAAAGGGCAATAAGTTTGAGACATATCAATGTCCGAGAAATGAGTATGAAGCTGCGCAGATGAAAGCAGTACCATATGCTTCAGCTGTCGGAAGCATTATGTACGCTCAAGTATGGACTCGCCCTGACCTGGTATTTGTGACCGGGATACTTGGCAGATTTCAATCAAATCCAGGTCCAGATCACTGGAAACTTGTTAAGAAGGCTTTGCGTTACATGCAAGGCACTAAGAGTTACATGCTCACATATAGAAGATCTGATAACCTTGAGGTTGTAGGTTATTCAGATGCAGATTTTGCAGGGTGTGTGGATAGTAAGAAATCAACATCTGGTTATATATTCACCCTTGCTGGAGGAGCTATTTCATGGAAAAGCTCTAAGCAAAGTGTCACTACATCGTCGACAATGCAGGCAGAATTTGTGGCATGTTATGAGGCTACCGGGCAGGCTGTATGGCTCAAGAATTTTATTCCCGGATTAAGAGTGGTCGATAGCATATCTAAACCACTTACCTTGTACTGCGATAATCAACTGGCAGTAATCTATTCGAGTAACAACAAGTCAAGTGGTGCTGCCAAACACATTGACATTAAGTACCATGTTGTGAAAGATAGAATCCAGAATCAGACGATTGTTGTAAAGTACATAAGTACGAAGTTGATGTTAGTGGATCCTCTCACTAAATGCCTACCAGTGTATTTAAAGAGCATGTAGCTGGCATGGGATTGGTAGAGGGCCTGTGATCCTGGAAGAAAGAGGGATCATTATGTATATACCCTTATATGTATGAGTGACTTTATTTTGAAATGAAATGGTATACTATAGTCATCAGGGTTCAACGGTACTTGTATAACTGTTGAAATTCTATGGTCTTGGTATATTGTTTTATTGAGAGATGAGGTTAAAATTGTAAAGCACATGATCAAGGGGGAGAATGTTGGATTGATCATGTGAAGTGTGAAAGCACTTAATGAATTGTGTGCTTAAGAGACAAAAACTAATTTGGTATTTACAATGACAACTAACATCTAGTTGTTAGTGGACAAAAGCAAATTGGTTTTTGTGCCTTGATTGGAGGCACTAGAAGCACCTCAATTCATCTAAAGGGTTGTCCCCCCTATGTGCAATGCCATCTATATAAGGAGAGGCCCTCTAAGGACCTCTCATACTATCTAAGACAGCTACCAATCAGCTAGGCATTGAAGCACTAGGGAAGAACATCTCCAACACCTAAAGCTACAACATCAAGCCTGCATCAAGCAAGCACGGGGACTTCAGCGAGCCCTATGGTTATATGATTACAATCATGTTCATGGTATTCTAGCTAGAGTTAGTGATCCTAAGAATTTAACAATTAGTCGAGTTGTTCACAAGGGCCTTGCCAGAACCAAAAGCACGATGGTGAACACGATACGATTTAGACAGGTTCAGGCCGCCTTGAAAGAGAGCGTAATACCCTACGTCCTGTATGGTGGATCGCTTCATATTAATGGTTATGATTTTACAAGAGGTCCCTGCCTCACCTTATATACTTGGGAGACAAGGTCTACAAGGCTAATAATACAGATTCCTAGTCAGATACTATACACAGAGTCCTAACATGATCGAGTAGGCCGGGTTGTTTCCTCGTAGTCGACTAGTTTCCTTAACCTGTACGTCTCTTCCTTGTATCTGTTAGAGTTGGCGGACCAATCTCCTCGTGGGCCTGCAGCCCATAAGGACTCTCAAGGATCTTGGTCTGTCACTTCCTCAAGTAAGGCTTGCAGGGAGCCTCACACCAGTAACTCTAGTCGATAGAGGCCTGGGGCCAATGTGACCTTTGTCGTTCTAGGGCACGCTTAAGATGGAGGAGTGATCCATCATGGTCGATTCCTATGCTACTATTTAGAGGAAGGAATCTTATGAACTCCTCGGATACACAATTAAGCCACTATGGAACTAGATACAAGACTAACAAGATCTACTAGAGATATATTTTGCCATCCCAAGACAAAGGCATGGCTAGCACCCCCTTGTTTAGAGCATAACTGCTTGACACATGTTATGTCACATCAAACATTAAGATCAGGAAGTAGGCGTAATGTTGTGAAGTTCACCATGTAACCAAAGGATGTCTAGGTATGTCACCTGTTTGCAGCTTTGGTCCTTGTAAAGAGAAGGCTTAGTTTTCACCTTAGTTCCCTTGTGTGGGACCCCTTATCACTAACACAAGCCCTTGTAAAACTCTCCCAAATGCACAATCTTGGATGGTTCTCCTTTTTCCTCACTTATAACCATATAAAATTGTGCTCCATATTAAGGAAAAGGGACGGCTCCACAATTTCACTAGAATTGCAACAAGAATGAGGCGTGTGTACTTCCCTTGTTAGCTCTCCATAAGCTTTATCCTTCCTAAAGGGTGCTTTCCTTTTCCATGCTTGATGGTGTGTCAATCGATTTCATCACCAAAACAGCTTAAAATTTAATCATTATACAATTCGATCATATTCATCTATTTGTCATCAGTAAAACCGCCTTCAATGCCCCATGACATCCTAGTCATGTACTGAGAGGTTCGCATGGTTGATGCTATAGAAGATCACCCTCTCCTTCTAACATTCCCATCAATGCCATGAAACCTTTCGATACCAACAACGAAAGGAAGAACAACCAAAAGAAACCTACTAGTAACACTAGCATTATGCACAGGCGTGAAGTTATAGTTCTCGAGTGTTATCCACATGCATATAGCAATTATTTCTCATGGATTGAAGTAAACCTAGCCTGGCCTTCTATGAGAGCACGCACAGATGTTTTGTGTCCGTATTGGTGAGCCCACCCACCACCCCATCCACTGCTAAGGTGGCATGGATGACCATTGGGTGCTGATGTGCTTGCTTTTAGAAAGCACACATGGGCTGACACTACTAATGTGTTCGGTAGAGGGAATCCAGTCCATATTTCGTGGGATTTTATTTAACATACCATACAGTGTTTGAGATTAGTGCTATAATATCGATGAACAACTAGTATGAGTTGGCAAACAAGCCAACCTACCTTGTGCATAACATGTGGCATAAATTTATTGGAGGGAATGGGTGTGCCGGTTTTTGAACTCATACATGAAATGCATTTTTTTTTTCTCAAAAGATGGGTCCATTTTGGATTTTGTTTGAACCACCATGTTGCTTAGAATTAATGCAAAAAAATGGATCCCATATGCATACATTTTTACTTGTTTTTTCACATTTATAGATCAACATTTGGAAACTTCAACATGTTTGTAGGCATGTTTAACATATTTTACATGCTACTTTAACAGTTTCAGATAGATAGAACTAATTTATTCGGGAGTTTACTTAGGCTTCATAGACTGTTGAAAAGTTTAAGAAAATATTTAAGGATGTACAAATACACAAATCATAATCCAATAAACATTATTGCTTTTGATACCCAAATAGAGAAATAAAAACGAAAAGATGCAATAGCTTGCATCTATGGGTGTGGTTGATTTTTTGTGGGCTAGAATAATTAAATTTAGCTGAAAGTTATATAAACTTCCAATCTTGTGGAAGTTAGGAGCCCCCATCCACATTAGTGAATCTGTTGGTTGTGATTCCTGACTACCATCTTTGTTGTCATAGGACATTACCAGAAATACTGTAAAATAAATAAATTCAATACTTCCATTAGCCAGAATTTCAAAATTGAAGGTCTATTCTAAACTTTACATGTGACTATGCTAATACATGTGAAAAGAACAAACATATAATTGTTTCAAAAGCAATTCCTAACAAAAACTAAGCCATTATTCCCTTGCAATGATGTTAGCCCGAATGAAACCATTCATTTTTTTCTTTGTATTTTATCATATTTCACATATTCATATTTTGTCAATGATAATCATTGTATTTGTAAATTGTTTTACACAAGATAGGATTTTCAATAGTGCCAAAACTATGGCTAATAGTCTATTCGATTACACAATTTTCTTTGAGATCTAAAATCGCACTAGACATAGAATGCAATGCAGTAGTACTAGAACACAGTAGGTAGCAACTCAGAAATTCTTCTGCGTGAATAGTTTTCTTCTTTCATATGAAATGTCTAATTATTCTTATGGAGTCTAAAATCAGATGTTTCTTACGGTTTCAACAACAAATAGAGAGGCAAAGTAGATTAAATTCTATGGAAATGAAAGCAAATATAGACTCCGTGCAAAATAATTAATAGGCACATGGTAGATAGCTTAACATTTCGTATACCGTTTTTTGAATGCGAGAGAGTTTCTCCTTGTTCTCATCTAACTTCCACCACTTCTCCAATTAGGGGCAGTTGGAAATAAATACTCGTTCAAGCTTTGTGAGCTTCTGTATGCTCTCTGGCAAAGACTTGATTCCGCTGCAAGAACGGATCTCAAGTCTCTTTAGAGAGTGGAGCTCGCCCGGCCATTTTGGAAGCACAGTCATGCTTGCACATTTATTCAAATACAACTCCTGGATGGAGGTGAGGTGCCCCATGCTCCCTTGAGAATCACTCAGCTCTGTCCAGCCTATGACCCATTCTCGAGGAAGGACGAGTTCTCCAAACCATTGCAGTAGTGTTGTCATGTTTATACAATTGCTTACCTGCAGAAAATGTAGGAGCTTCTTGCCCTCCATCGGTGCGTCTAGCCTCGGGTAGTTCGTTATACTCATCTTCTCAAGATATGTAAGCTCACCCAACCATTTCGGAAGTTCTGGCTTGGCATTCTGTTCTAGGTGCAGTGATCTTATGGAAGAGAGGTTTTTGATGATCTCGGGTGAGTTGCATTCTAGATCACTGCAACGTCTGATGCTTAACATAGTGATGGCTGGGAGGTGGCAAAGTAACCTCCACCGATTTAAAGGTAACTTGCTGGATGTCACGGTCACACTCATGTTTGTTGCTGCAGCAGGGGAAGAAGCACAAGTCTTTCCCCATGATGATAAAACATTATTGCTATTGTGTATCTTCCAATTTTTAACTCTTGGTGGGCACGGTTTCAGTCTCAACTTTGGGCAATCGGTTATTACCAATAGCTCAAGGTTGGGGAACATGAGCTCTTTCACGCCATCCTGGCTACAAGAGTACATTGTCTTCCACAGTTCAAGGTTTATCATATGCCTAGACAAAATTTCCAGTTGAGGAAAGGCTCTGGCACCACCACAAAACAAATTATGTTTAATTTCTATGATGTTATCCATTCGTTCAAAAACTAGCTCTTTTAGGTGAGGTAACTGACCGAGTGGTGGTAGAAATATGCATTTATATAAATGACAGAGTCGAATCTCAATAAGATTAGGGAGATGAAGGTTAAAGCCACTCCAAGACCAGGCTGGAAGCATGTCACCATTATAAACTTCTATGGTAAATTTCCTTAAGGTGCTTGGTGGCCAAAGGTCTGCCAACACTTGAATGTGTCTTTCCAAGACGCCCTCCAAAATTCTCTACTCCACTCAAGTTTCAGGTCTTCAATGCCATGCTTTTCTATCAGCTTTATGCTTTTGGCCTCTTCTCCAGACTTCACATTTTCAAGGCCACTTATATGTAACACTTTATGATTTGCATGCCGAAGCATACCAATATTGTTGTCAGATTCACCATCATCAGCATGGACCACAAAGTGTGGCAACAAAGAAAACACCTTGGCTCGATGGAGCCTAGACTCAAGGACATCAGAACAATTCGTCACATCTACGATCTTCAAGTTATCCATTTTAACCATGCATTCTGGAATTCTCAATATATAAATGCAGCCCGAGAGGTCCAGTGTATGCAGCTTCCTGAGATTTCCAATACTTTTAGGCACAGTGGCGATGCCTATATTATTACACAAGTCCAGATGCTCTAAATTGGAAAGGGTACAGATACGTTCAACCAAGCTAAATATTTCTGTGGTTGATGGCCCATCAGCCTGAATTCCCAAACCAAAGGTATATGACAGACCTAAATACCGGAGTTCATTGAGATTACCGATGACCACTGACAGCCCTGTGAGAGATACCTTTCTTTGATAATTTGCACCAAGTGAATTTTTTCTTCCAAGATTTCGTTCTCGTGACAAATTCAAATACTGCAGATTGGTGAGGCCACCCAAAGATTTTGACATCCTAAGATTACAGCACCTCGACAGATCAAGGTGTATGTTGACACCAGCGGTGGCAAACAGAAAGTCCACAAGCGCACGGCTGTCGTAGTAGCTTTCACCCGTGAGTAAACCAGGTATCGAATCCACGGGGAACGTAAAGGATTGTCTAATTACTAAAGTTGAACCGGATCGATCGAGTGTATATAAAGGCTGGGTAGAGAGGATAACTTAGCACTAAGGCTGATTATATCAAAGGGAATTCTCCTATGCTTGCTTTGGGCACCGGGGTATCCTAGACCTCTAAGAAATTGCCAGCCAACAGCTCTACGCCGTACCCGAACGTGGAGGATTACAAAGGACGGACAGGGCTGTCACCACCTGCCGCCTACCTCTTCTAATCCATGGGGCTACGAGGCAAACGAGGGCAGATATACACCTAAGCACCACGCCTAAGATAATATCGGCTATCCTAACCTTGATCAGAGATTAGAATACTTTATGAATAAAGCAATGAACCCACAAGCACAATAGAGAACTCAGCTTTTCTAAAACTCAGACTTGAATACTAGTTGAATCCTGGATACTTACTGAGTAACTCGCATCCGTCGAGGTACAGGTGGAGGGTCGCCGACAGGCCGGGACTCCTCCAGACTCTCCCTCACTCTCTCCCTATTTCTACTCTGGATATGAGGAGGGCTTCGCCTTGGATCTTCACTTGATCTCGATGATGCTTAGCCCTGCCCCGAGTCCAGCTATTTATAGCTTGGAGAGGCGGTTTGGAGTCGGTTTGCAGAGGTTGAGGCGGTCAGAAAGTGGGCCCAGGTTGGCTGACTAGGGGGGATCGGCCGACCGTCAGATCAACCGACGTAGATGATCCACGGTGCAGATGGGCTCCTGGAGGTGGTTGACAGTTGGTCCTGAAGGCGGTGGCGAAATGGTCGCGCGGCCAGGTCGGCCGACCTGGCTCGGTCGGCCGACCCAGGGCTGTGGCCCCTCGGCCCCACTCTGTCAGGGTCACTCTCCTGTGGGCCCCATGGTCGGTTTCCGGTGGGTAATGTTGAAGATATGTGGTTAAGTCAGGGATGTGGGCCCATGGATCCAAGTGATTGCCACGTGGCCCAATCCCATCTCCTTATTCCCACCGACTTGATCTCAACGTTTCTGATCACTCCTGAGTGTGCTTCTGTTGATGGGCTTCGGATGGACCTCACTGGGCCTGGGCGCTGGTCGGCCGACCTTGGGAGGTCGGGCGACCTGGCCTTGGGCCCACTTTGGTCCTTCTTTTGCCACTTTACTCCTGTAATCACATATGCACCAAAACTCATGGAATTCATTAGTAAATAACCCTATGTCTAGTTGTTTTATCATTCTTTTATATCTTTGTTGGCAATAATAACTTGTCATTAAGAACCGCCAACAAGCTCCCCCACACTTATCCTTTACTCGCCCTCGAGTAAAGTCTAAGCTTCATCATGGAAATTATAAACAAACATATAGGTTATTCCCAAACATTTAGGCTTAGTGGAATTGTATAAGTGGCTAACATGTCTTCTTGGGTTATTGCAGGAAGGAACAGCTTCTTATATGACATGATACTTTTTACGTCTCAAGTACTTGGGTTTTCAGAATTTTGCAAAAGAAAAACCAATGCCTTGCTCCTCAGCGAGTTTCTCTCTAGATATTCATGATGGTTGGACAACACTCGGACTCTCTAAAGTAGAACTTTATATGTGGAGCTCTCAAGATACATACCTTAATTCACTTGTGTTGTCATTCCAAGGATTGGATCCAAGTCAGAGACAAATCATGTAATCAAGTCAAGATGTGCTAGTGTGTGATATGAGGTGGAGATGTAGTAGTACTCCTTTGTCTTGACTTTCTTCCCCTTTTTCTTTTCTTTTTGGATATGGGCTATTGCACTTTTTTTCTTTTTTTCACTCGATGCTTCTTAGCATGAGTTTCTTCCCTCTCTTTTTTTTCTATGCATATGGCCCATATCTTCTTTTCATCTTGATTTTGGGGAAGAAAGTCACTTGGGAGTATTTTATTCATGAATATGGAACAATGGCATGTTTTGCTTTACCCTCAGTGTAAGGGTTTAGCTTTTTATGGTGGAGTGTACGTGATCTTGACTTTAAAAACATGAAGTATCTCTAATAGGGGTCACAAGACTTGGAACAACTCAAAGCTCAAAAGGAATGCTTGATTATAATTGTAAGTGGTTGTCTCTCAAACCCATGAGGAGCTTAGCATGGTTAAAAGTTTTAAAAACTTTTCATAAATTCCAAGTACTCAAGTAAGTAAAAGCATCTTTCATATTAAAGCCATATCTCTAAATGCAATAACTTAGATGACATGAGTTCCTATAAGAATGAAGATTTCCACAAGCCAAAGGTATAGGGAATAAAATATATGTAAGTTAATATTCTCCATGTGATGGGAGGATGCAAAAAGGGTTAATTTAATTAATTTCAGAATTCCATGATTAGGTTCTGCAAGTATTCAACTGAAACAGAGGTTAGGATGATCAAACCAGCGTGCAGAAAAAAGAAGAAGCGAGGTGGGACCCAGGCCAGGTCGGCCGACCTGGTGGGGTCGGGCGACCTGGGGGTGACCTCTCTGGTTCAGCCCTTTTGCGTGTTGTTTTGTTGTGTTCTGATATGCTCTGTTTCGCGTTGGATCACTTTGTTTCCTGTTGCGAGTCTCCCCCACACTTGTACCTTTCATTCAAAACAAGTGGAAACAAAAAGAAGACACAATCCTAATACACTAAACATTTTATTTTATTCATAATTCAGAGGCACATTACATAATAAATAAATGAAACAATTGAATGAAGATAAAGAGACTAATGTGCCTATCCTAAACCAAAGCCTAGGGTGCCTATGGTGCATGATAGAGATTCTCATTCCCTGCAGCTTTGGCATAGCGCTTAAGCTTCATGACTATTGATCTACGCAACATATCAAAGTCGTCTTGAAGGTTAATGCGCTCAAGTCGCTCTTCGGCGAACTTCTTCTCCAACTTTGCATAGTCGCGTCCGAGTTGATTAATCAACTCTAGCAACTCAGCGTTGGAGGGAGCCTTGGGGCCTTCTCATCATCACTCTCATATTGGCCCCCAGGCCTACGAATTGGAGGAGGCTTAATGTGCCTCTTGATCTTGCCGGCGGGTGATGATTCCACCGACTCCTCCAACTCCTTCCTCTCCTCAGGTGTGAGGGGAGGGAACAACCCCTTTCCGTAGCCACCTCCGGGTTTCCTTTCCCCGAAGATCTGGAAACGTGGCTCCGGGGTGCTGGCAGGAGAGTAGATGGACACATCGGATGTATAGTGATACGCCACGACGTCCTCCCACTTGTTCCTGACCACTTCCTTCAACTTCTCCCCTGGTTGAAGCTTGGGGAGTCCGTCCCCCTTGATCGGAGCGGCCGCCGGCGTCTTCTTTTGGGTTAATTGCCCCGTCATCGGCCTTCTATACGGACTTGATGCCCGTGCATCACGCCTCTGGGTTCTCCTCGGAGACTGAGACCGTGCCGCCGAGCGAGACCGTGAGGGGCCACCAGGGCCAATCGGCTGACCCCCTGGTGTGCCCTCTCGTGTCCTCCTCTGGTGGGAGGATGGCCAGTGGGGAGACGACCTCAGCCATGGTCCGCTCCAGGTTGATGGGCACCAATTGATTGGCCGGAGTGGGCTCTCCTTCCAGATCGAAGGTCGATCGGGATTTGGGGTGGCTCTTTCCGGCCATTGTTGGGAATTTGGAATGTGTGGCTTGGTAATTTCAGAATGAGGGCGAGAAAGAACTCAGATAAGAGGGAAGAAGAGGATGGGTGAAAATTTAAAGAAAGGCTAACCCTCTTCTCGGATCCATCAGAGTTAGAATCGCTCATCCACCGCAGAACGGCTTCAGAGACGTTAGAGTAGAACGTTGGCAAAAGATAGGGCTGATCGGGCTCAGTGGCACGTCGGCCGACCTGGTCGGGTCGGCCGACCTGGCCTTGAGCCCAGTCACCTTTTCCTTCTTTGTGCAATACGTGACAGGTCCACTAAACCCCAAAATGTGTGCATTCAGGCTTTAGAGGTTAAGGATTTAGTATAAGGTGTAATTATAAATGGGAATCATCCATGACCAAATTGATCACATCAAATTCCTCATCTACTTTATCAGGTTCAAGGAAAACTTTTAAACGTTGACCATTTACCTTGAAGAGGTTACCTTCATCATCTTGGAGTATGATTGCCCCGTGTGACGAAGTCTCCACCACAACGAATGGTCCTTCCCATTTGCTTCGAAGTTTCCCATGTCCAAAGAGCTTCACCCTAGAATTAAAGAGTAATACCTTATCCTCGGGGTGGAACTCCTTCACCTTGATCCTCTTGTCGTGCCATCTTTTGGTTCTGTCCTTGTAGATCCTGGCACTGTGGTACGCTTTGTCTCTCCACTCTTCCAGCTCTGATAGTTGCATTCTTCTCATCTGCTGGGCTGCTGGCGAATCCATGTTCCACTTTCTTATGGCCCAGCGCGCCCGATGCTCTAGCTCAACTGGTAAATGGCAAGTCTTGCCGTAAACCAGCTGATATGGGGACATCCCGATTGGCGTTTTGTATGCCGTTCGGTAAGCCCATAGAGCATCTGGTAACTTGCTCTTCCATCCTTTGCCCATTTCTGTCACGGTCTTCTGTAGAATGTTCTTGATCTGCTTGTTCGATGTTTCTGCTTGACCGCTTGTCTGGGGGTGGTACGGCGTAGCTATGTTGTGCTTTGCCCCCAGTTCTGTCAGAAACTTCCGGAAGGTCTTGTCGATGAAATGTGACCCTCCATCACTGATCACCATCCTGGGGGTTCCAAAACGTGGAAAGATGATCTCATGGAACATCTTTCGCGCGTGTTTGGAGTCAGCGGCTCGACATGGCATTGCTTCAACCCACTTCGAGACATAGTCCACTGCCACCAGGATGTACTCACTATCATAGGATTTGACAAAGGGTCCCATGAAATCAATGCCCCACACATCAAATAGCTCAACTTGTAAGTTGTTTGTGAGTGGCATTGCATCTCTTGCGGTGATCCCTCCATGTTTCTGGCACTGCTGGCATCGTCGAATGAATTCCTTTGTATCCTCATACATTGTGGGCCAGTAGAATCCACTCTGCCAGATCTTCGATCTTGTCCTGAACGCCCCGTAGTGACCTCCATATGGGGCTGCATGGCACTGCTCAAGGATCTTCCTTGCTTCATTTGTTGATACACATCGCCTGAGCATGCCATCTGAACATACCCTGTATAGGTATGGTTCATCCCATAAATGGAGTCTACTCTCGTAGATCAGCCTTCTCTTGTTCTCCCCTGGCAGTACATATCCTGCAACCATAAAGTTCACAATATTTGCATACCAGGGGTCGGAGGCAGTCACCTTGAGTAGGGTGTCGTCGTGTAGGAAATCATTTATCGGTAGATCCTGCATGTCAGTAAACTGCATACGCGACAAATGATCTACTACTGAATTCTCTACTCCCTTTTTATCCTTAATTTCCAAATCAAATTCTTGGAGTAAGAGAATCCATCGGATAAGGCGTGGTTTAGCATCTTTCTTGGTAAGCAAATATTTCAAGGCAGCATGATCGGTGTAGACAATCACCTTAGCTCCTACCAAGTAAGATCTAAACTTGTCTATAGCAAAAACTACTACCAAGAGCTCTTTTTCAGTGGTAGCATAGTTAAGTTGAGCTCCTGTCAAAGTTTTACTAGCATACAAGATAGCATGATGGTTCTTATTTTTGGTCTGTCCAAGGATAGCACCAACAGCATAATCACTGGCATCACACATAATCTCAAAAGGTAGCGTCCAGTCAAGGGGTTGAATGACTGGCGCTGAGATGAGAGCATTCTTTAAAATGGTGAAAGCATGTAAACACTCATCATCAAAATCAAAAGGTACATCCTTGGCTAAGAGGCTAGTGAGGGGCCTGGCTATCTGAGAGAAATCTCTGATAAAACGTCGGTAAAACCCCGCATGGCCTAGGAAGCTACGGATCCCCTTAACATTGGTAGGAGGTGGAAGCTTTCTATGACTTCTATTTTCGCTCTATCCACCTCTATTTCTCATTCAGACACTAAGTGTCCCAACACTATTCCCTCTCGGACCATGAAATGGCACTTTTCCCAGTTTAGCACCAGGTCCTTGTCTCGGCATCTTTGTAGTACCTTGTCTAAGTTCTGCAGACAATGATCGAAGGTCTTTCCATAGACTGAAAAATCATCCATGAAAACTTCCATGATCTCTTCAATTATGTCTGAGAAGATAGACATCATGCACCTTTGGAACGATGCTGGCGCATTGCATAACCCGAATGACATCCTACGATATGCATACGTTCCATAGGGGCAAGTGAAG
The DNA here is from genome assembly GCA_004135705.1 of Alloteropsis semialata. Classification (NCBI taxonomy): domain Eukaryota; kingdom Viridiplantae; phylum Streptophyta; class Magnoliopsida; order Poales; family Poaceae; genus Alloteropsis; species Alloteropsis semialata. The sequence continues at coordinate 44,597,286 of CM014277.1, read as the reverse complement.
GTGGTCTTTTCTTGATCATCGGGGTGGATGGAAATCTGGTGATAGCCGGAATACCCATCAAGAAAACAAAAAAAGGAGTGGTTCGCAAGTCTCTCCAACATCTCATCGATGAAGGGGAGCAGGAAGTGATCCTTCTTTGTCGCCTTGTTGAGTCGACGGTAATCAATGCACATCCGCCACCCAGTAACGGTACGCTGCGGGATAAGCTCGTTTTTCTCGTTACTTACGACGGTCATGCCTCCCTTCTTGGGTACTACTTGGACAGGGCTAACCCATTCACTATGAGGGACGGGATAGATGATCCCGGCGTGCAGAAGTTTCAAAACTTCCTTCTTCACGACCTCCCTCATCGCATTGTTTAGCCTACGCTGAGGCTCCCTAGAAGGTGTAGAAGCTGGATCTATGGGAATGCGATGGGTACAGAGTGCAGGGCTTACTCCCTTCAAGTACTTGAGGGAGTACCCGAACGCCGAGCGGTGTTTCTCAAGCACCTTTATGAGTCTATCACTCTCGTCCTGCGATAGCTTGTCGTTAATGATGACAGGGGCATCCCTGTCCTCATTTAGAAAGACATAGCGAAGGCCAGCGGGCAAGAGTTTTAGTTCTACGTGCGTCTTAGGTGGCTCCTCAGTTTCAAGCGGCTCAGAAGCGTCATCCTCTTCCTCTATAAAGTTGTGAACATTCTCTTCGAGGAATGACTCAAATGGGTCACTAGGTTGTAGGGATTTCACTTCCTCAGCCGGGTTAGGTTCTATCAAAGGTTCAACTATGGAGTTCTTAACCCTAGCTAACGGTACAGTGAGAAGATTCCTTCCTACTTTGGCTAGGAGGTTTCCTTCTGAGGTTACATCCTATAGCAGGCCCCCGATAGGATGTCCTATAAGGAGGTCAAAATCTGATGTCTCAAAGACGTAAAAGTCCAGAGCCATCTCAATCCCGTGGTGAGAGAGGAGAAAATCTCGTACTAGGCCGAGACTCTTGAGAATACGACCTGAGGGTGTTCTAAGAAGTCTTGACGTTGGGGCCAGCTTTTTACGACGTCCTAGGATATTCGCGAAAGAACTTGACATGATGTTTGCCCCAACAGTCGGGTTATACAAGATGTCTACGGCTACCTTGCTTACGAAACCTCGAATGATCTGCGAAGGTGAGTCCATCCGAATGACTTCGGAAGAAAACTCAGACTCGTTTGACCATTCCTTGTTTAGGATGGACAAAAGTTCCCTCACGGTTTCGTTCAAAATTTCTTTCTCCATGTAAGTGGAGGGGGTCTTTATCGTAGGCTTCTTCTGTATTGAATAGTTCAAGGTATTCCCAAAATCTTCAAAAAGATCTTCCTCGAACTCAAACGGTAATCCGAGAGGTTGAGTTTCCTCTTCCTCAACGGATGGGGTCTCAGGAGCTGGACTGGGCAGGTCTATGGGTTCTATCTGGGAGTCTTCTTGCTCAGTCTCGGTTGCGTTAGCAGGAGAGTTCTCTCGAATGGCCGCTAGGACTTCTTTTGCTTTGGCCGGAGTTATGTGTAGGAATGAGCCCCCGGCTGCTATGTCTATGTACCGGGCATCTTCACTATTCAACCCAGACCGAAAATGCTGCATGAGCATATAGTCTGGGAAGCCTAGATCCGTTCCGGTTAGACATGAGTCCTGGAATCGGTCCCATGCTTTGGTGATTGTTTCCTTCTCTCGTTGCTGGAAGTTAATGATCTGCTTCCGAAGTGCACAAATCCGGTGAACAGGAAAGTATTCAAGACAAAACTTGTCTCATAACTTTTCCCATTCACCATTCGTTAGCCCAACGGTATGGTCATACCACTTCCTTGCTCTCTCTTTGAGAGAGAACGGGAAGAGCTTCCATCTAATCATCGCCTGTGTCATGCCTGATATAACCAGAGACGAGCAAAGCAACTCGAATTCGTGCAAGTGATGGTACGGGTTTTCACCATCACGTCCAGAGAAGGATATGTCCTGGACCATAGCTATGAAGGCAGGGCGAAGTTCATAGCTATCGGTTAAAATAGGATTTGATGAGGGGTGCGGCAACAATAATTCGCCCTTTGGAGCAGAGAACTCATGAATTTGGGTGGAATTCATGGTTGAAAACAAAAATAAAAGAAGTATAAAATAAAGGATATACGGGCAACCTTAGATCTTAGACAACAGCTACCGTTCCCCGGCAATGGCGCCAGAAAGCTTGTTGACACCAGCGGTGGCAAACAGATAGTCCGCAAGCGCACAGCTGTCGTAGTAGCTTTCACCCGTGAGTAAACCAGGTATCGAATCCACGGGGAACGTAAAGGACTTGTCTAATTACTAAAGCTGAACCGGATCGATCGAGTGTATATAAAGGCTGGATAGAGAGGATAACTTAGCACTAAGGCTGATTATATCAAAGGGGATCCTCCTATGCTTGCTTTGGGCACCGAGGTATCCTAGACCTCTAAGAAATTGCCGGCCAACAGCTCTACGCCGTACCCGAACGTGGAGGATTACAAAAGACGGACAGGGCTATCACCACCTGCCGCCTACCTCTTCTAATCCGTGGGGCTACGAGGCAAACGAGGGCAGATATACACCTAAGCACCACGACTAAGATAATATCGGCTATACTAACCTTGATCAGAGATTAGAATACTTTATGAATAAAGCAATGAACCCACAAGCACAATAGAGAACTCAGATTTTCTATAACTCAGACTTGAATACTAGTTGAATCCTGGATACTTACTGAGTAGCTCGCATCCGTCGAGGTACAGGTGGAGGGTCGCCGACAGGCCGGGACTCCTCCAGACTCTCCCTCACTCTCTTCCTATTTCTACTTTGGATATGAGGAGGGCTTCGCCTTGGATCTTCACTTCATCTCGATGATGCTTAGCCCTGCCCCGAGTCCAGCTATTTATAGCTTGGAGAGGCGGTTTGGAGTCGGTTTGCAGAGGTTAAGGCGGTCAGGAAGTGGGCCCAGGTCGGCCGACTAGGGGGGATCGGCCGACCGTCAGATCAACCGACGTAGATGATCCACGGTGCAGATGGACTCCTGGAGGTGGTTGACAGTTGGTCCTGAAGGCGGTGGCGAAATGGTCGCATGGCCAGGTCGGCCGACCTGGCTCCGTCGGCCGACCCAGGGCTGTGGCCCCTCGGCCCACTCTGTCAGGGTCACTCTCCTGTGGGCCCCATGGTCAGTTTCCGGTGGGTAATGTTGAAGATGTCGGTTAAGTCAGGGATGTGGGCCCATGGATCCAAGTGATTGCCACGTGGCCCAATCCCATCTCCTTATTCCCACCGACTTGATCTCAACGTTTCTGATCACTCCTGAGTGTGCTTCTGTTGATGGGCTTCGGATGGACCTCACTGGGCCTGGGCGCTGGTCGGCCGACCTTGGGAGGTCGGGCGACCTGGCCTTGGGCCCACTTTGGTCCTTCTTTTGCTACTTTACTCCTGTAATCACATATGCACCAAACTCGTGGAATTCATTAGTAAAAACCCTATGTCTAGTTGTTTTATCATTCTTTTATATCTTTGTTGGCAATAATAACTTGTCATTAAGAACCGCCAACAGTGTACCAACTGTTTGAGGTTGAAAATTGATTCTGGGAATTCTTGTATTTCTGAACAATCTGAGATATCAAGATGTATCAGATCTTCGATTTGCCCAATACACTCAGGCAATGCTAACATTGTAGACCCACTTAGGTTGAGGTAAGTTAATTTTGATAGTTTGGTGACACCCTTGGGGACAATTGGACTTTGAATCTTTGGAGCATTGAGATACCTTAAGAACCAATTCACTGATGGAATCTGGCAACTTGTGTATTAGGCATTCACTTAAATCCAAGACTCGAAGGGATGTTACAGATAAAAATTCATTACCCCTTAGTTTAATTTGGCCACAATCCAAAAAACGCAATGCCCTTTGTCGAAGTTATATTCGGCAGATATTTGGTTCTTAGGGCACCCTGCTTCCTGCAAAGAATGATCATAGTAGACGAATAGAGATAAACAGAGACAAGGGATTTTTATACTGGTTCGGGCCCTCGAGATCGAGTAAAAACCCTACGTCCAGTTGCTTCTTGTATTATTTCGGCGAGTACAGAGAGTACAATATGGTGTATGGAATATCGGGTGTTGGATTGGATACCCCCTACGTACAGGATCCCCCACTATTTATGTCCGGGGAGATTTGCATTACAAGACAAAACAGACCTAAACCTATTAGGACTCTATCTCCTGTCTTCGGGCTTTCCTTTCTTGAATAGGCCGCCGTGTCCTGCTCGGAGTCTCTCGTCTGGAGTCGGTGGTCGTTAATCCTCGTAGTCGGGTACCCTGGTATTATGGCCACAACAGTAGCCCCCGAGCTTATCTTGTCCAGAAAAGGTTGTTGTTTTCGTTCATCGGGTCTTTTTATTCTTCGGGCATTCGCATGATATTTAGAATATTCATAGATGCTTTTGCCGAGAATTTGAAAAGACTGAGATCCCTGGTAAAATAACCTGCATCTGGATGATGAGCTCGAGAATAATCAAGTGCCATAAACAGGGTTGTGGTGTCAGATGCCTCGAGATCTTTAGATATTAAGAATCTATGATCGGGCATTTTGTAGTCGTAGAGACTTATTCAGTTGAAGTTTAGCATTTCAAGAACTTTGTGATCGGGCACTTTGAGATCGGATGCTCGCAATCTAGTCCTTTGAATATGAGAAATTCTTTCATCGACTTTACTCATGATCGGGTATCTTGCAATTGGATACTTTGCGACTGAGTATTTTTTGGTCGGGAATTGGCTATCAGCCCCCGAGCTCTTCTTCCAGCAGTGCTGACATTGCTTGGGATATCGGTATTCGGGAATTTGAATTTCAGGAGTTGAGAGTCCGATGTTTGGTAATCGGGGCTATTAGACCTCCAATGACCGAACGCTCTGCTTATCCTGGTTTTGACCTTCCCGAACATGCCCCAATATATTAAGCTGTCGGATTTGTTAGCAATAAGCATGTTGATATGTTGTGCGTATAAACACTGTGGTGGCTTTCTGCATTTACCTTTGGCTTTCTAGAATGTTTATGTCATATTGGGGAATTTCTAGCACTTGGGACTCGAACGGTCCGTCATACTGTATATTCCGCGCATAGACTTTGAACATCCAGAATCACTTAGGATTTTCAGAAAAACCACGCTCTGTTTGCTGTTGTAGAACCATGCACGCAGATGGCGATGTTGGCATCAAAAACCCCGAATGTGTGTTCGGGTGGATCAGCGATAGAGCCCCTGAATGTAAATTCAGGTGGATGATTGAGCCTCTGAATATATTCTGTTTCAAATTCTCAAAACAAAATAATTAGTAGAAATTATAAGAAGAAAATAACATAGTAAAAATTGAATGTTGCAGAGAATGGAAATAGATCATTATAACCAAATGAAGTGTCCTTTAGCTTGTTCAGGCTATTTTGGTAGTACACAGTGTTTATTTGGGGCGTTAGCAGATGAGACTCAGGCGGTCTTTCATGCGTTAGTCCCTTGAAACAAGTGCACATGATAAATAGCTAGTTTTGCTTTGAATCAGCAACATTTGGTGATATGATATGAGTATTGTAGTAGCCCCCGACTCTCTATTTGGTTAAAAGGTAACTAATTAGAGAGTAGAGCAAAAGTAAAAAAGAAGTTTGCAAGTGGTAGCCCCCGACTCTCTATTTGGACGTTGATATCAAATAGAGAGTAGAGCAAGTATTGCAGGAAATAAAACTTGAAATAACTTATCTGATATGTCAGACATGTTGATCGAAGTAGTGTTGAGCGTGACAAACGCGATCTGATTGCTAGTAACAGGTAATCTGCAAATAATAAATTGACTCGCAAATATGATAGTTAAAGCTGTAGAAACGACTAAAAAGCGTCGTGAATCTGTAGCTCCCCAACCATCATGTTCGGGGCAACAGGTTTGGAAAAGCCCCCGAGCCTTATACTCGGGTTCGTTGAAAATAGAATGAGTACTTTTTACACTTGAGATCAAATACTGGGCATGTATTATAGGCACTCTTGTGGCAGTACTGCTGATTATTGATGAGTACTTTGATCACTCGAGGTCGAGCACTTCGCCAAGCGCAATGGACCCTCTCATGATGGCACCTCGATATTTTAGTACTTGGATCATTTGAGGTCGAACACTCCGTCGAGCGTAATGGACCCTCTCATGATTTGTACTTTGATATTTATGAGTACTTGAATCATTCGAGGTCGAGTACTCCGTCGAGCACAATGGGCCCTCTTATGATTTGGTACTTCGGCGTACTTTGGACTCGCTCGAGATCGAGTACTCCGTCGAATACAATGGACTCTCTTACGATCAGGCACTTTTAGAATAATAGTGCATCTTGGACCCACTTGAGATCAAGCACTCCGTCGAGAACTTTGGACTCTCTTATGGTCAGACGCTTCGAATGCGCTTCGGGCTTGCTTGAGATCGAGTGCTCCGTTGAGCACAATGGACTCTCTTGCAATCAAGCGCCATAGGAATTAGAATAGTTCGAATCTTTGAGATCGGATACTAGGACATGCAGTATCTCGGATTCAACTCAATAGATATTGGAAATATGAATATTGAGGCTTTGAATAGCCACTGATGCTTATGCGAGAAGGCAGTAAGTAATATAATAAAAATAAAGGTGCCTGACTTGAGTATGTGTTCGGGTATGCGATGGAGCCCCCGAGTATATACTTCGATAGAAAAAGGCTGTCTATACACCCGTAATAAATTTAAGTCTCATCGTGTCTAACTGGAGTAGATAATTTCGTTGCTCAATTTCAATTTAGGCGTTTGTAATTTCACTAAGGGCGAGATGTTTCGACAATCTCTTTAATGCCCATATGTGTTAAACATAGCCGCCCGTCATCGAATTTAAGCAAGATTATTGCTAGCTCCATATTTATTTATCACGGATGTATAGATCAAAATATTGAATAGAATAACAAAATAATTGTTAAATCTAGAAATCGGAATAAACTTATCTGTTTATTGTAGTCATCAGTATATTTGATCGGAACACGTAGATGGTGTGCTGAATGCGACGTCGGGGATGCATGCCTGATGCCGATGTAAGTGGCTTCCAGGGTGCGACTGATTAAAGCAGCGGTGTCATCGTATCCTTGAGTAGGCTCCCACCAGAACTCTATCCAAGCTCGGGTGAACTGAGGTTCTTCTATCCCTGTGGATGGAATTTTTGGCTTCGTCAAGTTGGAGTCCTGAGCGGTGACTTGGCGTAGACGTGGACGACCCCTCGGCAAAGGCGGCTCCTGTTGGGCAATTTGCCTGTTCGGGTGATTTACCCATGTTCGGGTGCCTATGCTTGGAAGGAATAGTAGGAAAGTAAACGTGTATATGTGTGAGCTGATTGGAATAAATAAAGAAATTGGAATACGAAAAGGAAAACGTTTGCTTCCCTTGTGTACTATGACGGAGACTTGGTTGCGCACGACATAGACCCCGAACTTTGGAGGCCCTCGTCAGGATATGCGTGCGCGCTATTCCAGTCGCCCCGCTGCTACTTTGTCGCTGATGCCAAATTCGTTTCTCGAACTTGCTTGATGCCCACGCTTTTACTGTCTTGCCGGATGACGGATTTGGACTGGGTAAAGCTTGGTCCAAACTTTGTTCTATCGGCAGGATGTCGGCGAAACGGCGGATTGTTGCTGTAGAAGCTGATGTTGATGAGTTTGGCATGATCAATCTTCACGCAAGGGCCCCTACCTGGCGCGCCTCTGTCGAAGTTATATTCGGCAGATATTTGGTTCTTAGGGCACCCTGCTTCCTGCAAAGAACGATCATAGTAGACGAATAGAGATAAACAGAGACAAGGGATTTTTATACTGGTTCGGGCCCTCGAGATCGAGTAAAACCCTACGTCCAGTTGCTTCTTGTATTATTTCGGCGAGTACAGAGAGTACAATATGGTGTATGGAGTATCGGGTGTTGGATTGGATACCCCCTACGTACAGGATCCCCCACTATTTATGTCCGGGGAGACTTGCATTACAAGACAAAACAGACCTAAACCTATTAGGACTCTATCTCCTGTCTTCGGGCTTTCCTTCCTTGAATAGGCCGCCGTGTCCTGCTCGGAGTCTCTCGTCTGGAGTCGGTGGTCGTTAATCCTCGTAGTCGGGTACCCTGGTATTATGGCCACAACACCCTTATTGTGTCAGGATAACTCGTAGATGATTCCAGTGGCTTGCTACAGTCCGTGAGCATTGCATATGGGCAGCTCTGTTCTCCAATAATGCCTTGTTTTCTAGCATCTAGAATTTTATCTACCATGACTGAACTTGCCAAGTCATGCACCAGGTTATGCATGGTGAATAATGTGACACCTTTCTTGTACGCTCCACCAGCCTGCAACAACAATAGTACTGGTACGTTAGTGCAATAAACATGGTGAACACCAACAGGATGTTGCAAATGGCAAACTAAAACATGTTTGACATAACAATGTTGGAAATGTCTCTTTCTTTGGCCCAATAAAAGTCTTCTAAAACCATTGCCAAGATGGAATTCCATCTACTACCATACAATGAATTCAGCAACATATATATTAACAAAGTCATCTGCTATGTTTTAACAGAGGATCTTCTGAAGTTCAATTGTCTGATAGGATGTCTATAGAATAGGGGTTGGAATAGGTGTGAGATGATAGCATCAGGTGACAAAAGATTGGTTCGTACACCTTCTTTGATGTATGTGCATGTTGTCTCTATCGGCTAGAATCACCATCGGGACTAACCGCGTGAGCAATCGAAGGATTGACTGCAACGGATCGAAATCATGCGTAGTGATCTTCTCAATTACACCTATCGCAACCGTCAATATGATTGGCCTAGTGAAAATTGAAACATTCTGAATGTCTCGGATTTGGGTGGATTTGATCGGGACCACCATTGCTATCTACTATCGTGATACCCTAGTATCACTTCGGTAGAAGCCGTTCTATGCTTAAGTTCCTTTTGAAGGGTATGATGTGAATGGTGTGGCCTCAATGTCATGTGATGATATGTGCATAATTTTTGAGCAGCCTACGTTTCTACAGGTTAACACAATCGAGTTAAGGTTATTCCATTGTTGTATAACAACATGTGTGTCGATTTGTGATGCTTGATGCATCATGTAATTTATTTATTAGCTATTAGATGTAGTAGCTTTGCATATTTTCTTGGAGACCTTTTCAAACATGGTGGCGATGGTGATCACCACAAGAAAGGAGGCATGGTGATGGAGACGATCGTGGTGGAACCATGGTGATGGAGACCACTATGATGCCAAACGCCATACTATTCACAATATGATATGATCGTTGTGTGATAGGCTTACTAAAGTAAAGTACATTCAGCTGTCATTATGAATAGGGTGGATGTCGGACATTCAAAAACATATTGTTGGTTTACTCAACAAAGCTATCAAAACGGTTTTGAGCTTTATGGCATGATGCTGGGAGCCGGGGCATTGTATGCCACCCAACAAGCAAGAGTTGGTTTACTCAACAAAGATATATGATTAACAAAATTATTGTATACCTATGTCACTAAGTTTTTAGCAGTGATGCCAAACTTCACTAGGTTTTTAGTGAATATGGATCTTGGACCATTATATGTCGTTCGAGGAAAAGATGATGTTGATATAGTAGAAGTGTCTTTAAAGCAGAGTTTTTATGTAAACTTAGTGCTGAAATATCGTCAGAGGGAAGATTTTATGTAAACTTTGTGCTGAAATATTTGCATGTTAATTTTCTGTTGTAGACCATGGCTGCAAACAACAATTCCAGTTTTATTTTGCGATATGTGCTTGAGAAGGAAAAGCTCAATGGAGCTAACTTTATTGATTGGTACGTCAACCTGACAATTGTTTTCATACAAGAGAAAATGGAGTATGTTCTTGAGCAACCATACCCTGATAATCTCTTGCCAATGCAAATACTACATACCGCGGAGCTTATCAGTAGCACTGCAAAGATGCACTCAATGTTAGCTGTCTCATACTTTCTACCGTGTACCCTAATCTGCAGTAGCAATATGAGCATGTGGATACTCACAATATGATTGAGGGGCTTTGTGGAATGTTTGAGAACCAAACTAGACATCTCAAATTCCTTGTTTGCGTGCAAGCTGGCAAAATGTAGTCCGGCAAGTTCTCATGTGATCAAGATGATCGGTTACAATGAGACTCTGGACAAAGTTGATTCTGAACTCAAATATGACTTGGCTATAGACGTCATTCTCTAGTCGCTCCCACCAAGCTATAAGACATTCATTCTGAACTTTCAGATGAATGGTATGGAGAAAACGTTGGCTGAGTTATATGGCATGTTGAAGGCAACAGAGGAAAGCATTAAGACAAAACAACTCAAGTGGCGATGGTACGGAAGGAGAACAAAAAGAGGAAGCGTTGGTCACCTCCAAAAAAGGCAAAGGCAAGGAAAAGGTTATTCCAAGTGATCCCCCAAGTTCTAAGACTAAGCCAAAGGGCAAATCTGGCCCTTCTCCTGATGATGAATGCTTCCACTATCATCTCAAGGGACATTGCTCTAGGAACTGCAAGAAATACTTGGAGGATAAGATGAAGGGAATTTAAACATCCACTTCAGGTATAAATGTTACAGAAATTAATATTGCTACATCTTCTAGTGAATCTTAGGTATTTGATACTGGAACATTGATTCACACTTGCGAATTATTGAAGGGACTAAGTAAGACTACAAGGTTTGCAAGAGGCGAGTTGGATGCTTGTGTCGGCAATGGAGCAAAGGTTGCATTCAAAGCCATCGACACTTACCACTTGTTGTTACCCTCAGGATTAGTGTTTGAGCTGAATAACTATTGTTGCATTCCTCCTCTAAGTAAGAACATTATCTTTTCTTCGTGTTTGGAAGAAATTGATGGTTATGAGATTGCAATAAAGAAAAAATGTTGTTCAATTTATTATAATGGTATTTTCTAGGCTCATTGTCCATTGGTGAATGGATTACATATTCTTGATCTTGAGAATAAATCTTTATGTAACATTAATGCAAAAGGGCTCGACCGTATGATTTGAATCCCACTCTTATTTGACATTGTTGCTTAGGTCATATAAATGATAAAAGCAATGAAAACTCCATAAATATGGTTTGTTAAGATCATATTATTTTGAATCACTTTACATATGTGAGTATTGTTTGCTTGGAAAGATGACTAAAGCACCTGTCACTAGTAAAAGTGAGAGGGCAAGTGACTTGTTGGGACTTGTATATACTAATGTATGTGGACTAATGAGCTCTATAGCCAGAGTTGGTTTTTAGTACTTCATCACTTTTACTGATGACTTTAGTAGATATGGGTATGTTATATATAATAAGGCACAAGTCTGAATCATTTCAGGAGTTCAAAGAATTTCAGAATGAAGTACAGAATCAACTAGGCAAGACAATTAAATTTCTGTGATCTGATCATGGAGGTGAATATTTGAGCCATAAGTTTCAGAGATCATCTAAAACATTGTGGAATGGTTGCAAAGTTGACTCCACCTGGAACACCTCAATGGAATAGGGTCCCTGAGCGATGGAACCAAATCTTGTTAGACATGGGTAGGTCCATTTTGAGCCAGAATGATCTTCCATTTTCTTTTTTGGGTTATGCTCTTGAAATTGTTGCGTTTACATTGAACAGGGTTCCAACTAAGTCTTTTGAAAACACATCATATGAGATGTAGATTGGGAAATATCCCAGATTGTCTTTTGTCAAAGTGGACGTGAGGCTTATTCAAACGTTTGATGTCACACAAACTCACTCCAAAATCAGACAAATGTTGCTGGGTGGTTATCCAAGGGAAACCAAAGAATATTATTGTTATAATATAGCGGAGAGCAAAGTTGTTTGTCGCTCGCAATGGTGTCTTTTTTAAGAAAGAGTTTCTCTCAAAAGGAATTAGTGGGTGCAAGGTGGAACTTGAAGAAATTCAAGAAACACCTAAAAATGTTCCAGTTACCACTGAACCTACATAGGATGTAAAAGATGTTGCGCAACCCATTGTTGAAGCACCACCCTCACAATGGTTTACTAGGGAACATCGTGCAACTGAAAAATTGACACTCCTAACCGTGGAGCAACGTGACATATTATTGTTGGACAATGATGATCACATGACTACACAGAAGCAATGATGGGATCTGACTCTGAGAAATGGCTTGGAGCCATAAATTTGAAATTGAATCCATGTAGGACAATCAAGTTTAGAACTTGGTTGATTTGAATGATGGTGGGAGACCTGTCGATTGCAAAAAAATTTTAAGAAAAAGATAGCCATAGATAGAAATGTTCACATCCATAAGGCACGATTGGTGGTGAAAGGTTTCAAACAAATTCAAGGTGTTGACTATGATGAAACATTTTTGCCTGTCGCAATGCTAAAGTCCATTTGGATTCTCTTAGAAATTGTTAAATATTTCAACTATGAAATTTGGCAGGTGGATGTCGAAATGGTTTTGTTAATGGAAACCTAAGTGAGGATGTGTACATGACACAACCTAAAGGTTTTGTTGATACTAAGAATGTTGGGAAAATATGCAACCTTCAAAAGTCCATTTATGAATTAAAGCAAGCATCACAGAGTTGGAATATTTGTTTGGATAAAGTGATCAAAGGGTTTTGTCTCATCAAGAATGAAGAAGAGCCTTATGCATACAAGAAGGTCAGTGGGAGCGCACTTGTGTTTCCGATCCTCTATGTGGATAACATATTGTTGATCGAAAATGATATTCCAATGCTTGAAACCATTAAGTCTCTATGAAAAAAAAGAGTTTCTTTTGAAAGATTTGGGAGAGGCAGCTTATATTTTGGGCATAAAGATCTATAGAGATAGGTAAAAGAGGCTAATTGGATTAAGTCAAGATATGTACATTTACAAGATATCTAAATGGTTCAATATGCAAGATTCTAAGAAAGGTTTCTCGCCAATGTCACATGGTGTAACTCTTATCAAGACTCAATGTCCAACGACATCTAATGAGCAAGAAAAGATGAGTGTGATTCCTTATGCTTCGGTAGTTGGGTCAATCATGTATGCCATATGTTGCCCAAAACCAAATGTCTCCTATGCTCTAAGTGTTATGAGCGGGTATCAATAAAATCTTGAAGAGATTCACTTGACAAATGTAAAGAACATCCTAAAGTTCTTTAGAGGGACTAAGGGTGTGTTTCTTGTATTTGGAGGTGAGGAAGAGATCATTGTAAAGGGTTAAACTGATCCTAGTTTCCAAACTGATAAAGATGATTATAAATCGCAATATGGTTTTGTGTTCGGCCTCAATAGAGGAGCAGTGAGCTGGAAAAGTTCAAAGCAAGAAACAGTGGTTGATTCGATGACAGAGGCTAAGTATACTGCAGATTCGGAAACTACAAAGAAAGTTGTTTGGATTAGAAAATCTGTTTCAGAGTTGGGTGTGGTTCCTAGTGTATCCAGTCTAGTGGATCTCTGTTGTGACAATAGTGGAGCCATTGTACAAGCAAAAGAGCCTAGATCGCACCAAAAGTTTAAACACATACTACGACGCTACTACCTCCTCCATGAGATCATTGATGAGGTGATGTGAAGATATGCAAGGTGCACACAGATTTGAATATTGCTGATCCATTGATGAAGCCTCCCCCGCAACCAAAACATGAGGCTCACACCAGATCTATTGGTGTTATATATTTTAGCGAATTATTTAGGTGTGAGTACGCAGGAGATTCTTGTTCCATGTTTATGTATTGCTGAATAAAGTGTAATTTGTTCCTTGAAAAATCATCATTTACATTGATTATCAAGTATGTGACTCGTTGGTGAAACTCCTTGTTAGTTATGATGTTATTCTAAATGATCCCTTGTCTATGTAATCATGTGGGATAATAATGACACACATACTAGCACATGTATTAATTGATGATCATGTTTCATGGATCATAGATATGGAGATATCAGATTAAATGTACACATATGTTAGTGAACATGGTGTTGGATTGACCCACCCCGAGACAATCCTACTCCTGGGATTTTATTTTGCATGTGCATCAATTGGTCTTGAGAGGTACAGCTGCTACATCCTTGGACTTGAGATCGCCAGTGTCTCAATCTAAGATTATATGCAAAAGTTATGAAATTTCCAAATACAAATTGAATTGAAATTTCATAGGTAGGAAACTTATCAATGCCAACAATTTTGAACCAGTGCGAATAATGGAGTATTTGTACTAGCACAATTTGGAGTTGGCATGGATAGTACAACCTTGACTGGCGCAATATTGCACATCATTAGCCATGTCACCATCCATGTCATCAGCCATATCATCAGTCATGTCAACGTCACCAACCATGTCACTAGCCACATCATCATCGTCATCCATGTGGACAACCACAAAACGTCCATGTCACCTGTTAGTGCCATGACTCTTTAATCCATGATGAATATTAACCTTCATGGCAATTGTCTATGGCGTTTATTTTTATCCTAACCTTGTGCCCTAGGCTATTTTATTACGAATTAGAAACGTCACATATTGTGTTGATTTGTGACGATTACACAAAAAAACATCACACGGTGTAATCTGTGATGCTCAGTACATGATGATATGTGAAACCGTCACAAACACTGCTTTATGACTTTTTTCGATGAACTGTGACAAAATTAATCTGTCATAGATTAAATGGTTTCTTGTAGTAAATTTCGAGCCAGCACGAATAATCCTGAGGGTATTCTTGCCAGTGCAATGAGCCAGTGTAAATAATGGAGTATTCATACCATTGCGGATAATAGGTTATTCGTGCTGGCTCAAAATTGCACTAGCACGAATAAGAGAGACGGCACAAATAGTCCATTCACGCCAGCTCAAAATTGCAATGGCACGAATGACTTATATGTACCAGCTCATTTATGCCCGACACAAATAAGCTGATACAAGTAAGTGTCTCTCTAGTAGTGCGAGAAAAGGACAACACATAATGTTAGTTGCAAAAGATTTGGCAAACAAAAGGTAAAAGGATAAATATGTTTGATATATTCAATTGGATTTGCCCTTGTGGATCTTTATACTTCTAGGGTGAGGAGGTATTGCAAGGACTTGGAGATTGTTTACAAATTAAATCCTGCATGAATCTCCACATTTTACTCTGACTAATGAAAACACATTCTGACAATATTGCAAAACATGATTTCGTACTTATCACCTTGCTTCTAGATATTAAGATTTTAGTTTTACTAGAATTTCTAACAAAACTGCAGTTCCAAAACAGATTGGATATGTTTCATTAGAACCATCCACTTTAATTTTATCTTGCTCCCAAGCTATATTATTTGAAGCATGGTCGCCATTAAGGACAATTTGGTCAACGGAACTACCCAGTCAACAATCAGCTTTTCTTTATCTATCTAGTATCAAATATGAAGTTTTGCTCTATTGTCCATATTTCTTGACATGATAGACTTACTTAACTATCATGTGCTTCCTTTTCTGCATAGATCAATTTCTTTGTTCAAAACAGTCATTATCTATACTCAGTAATTGTCGGCTCCTATAGGTAATATAATCTGGAAAAACAATATATAGGAAGTGATGGCATGCGTGAATTAAAAGACCACAGTGGACAATAATTAAGGTGATTCATGTGGTGGAAGCAGCATTTATGATGTAAAAAATTATTCCATTGCTGACTTTGATCATGTAAGAAGAAAAAAGTGCGAGGCCAAAGGCAAAGGCTCTCAAAATCTTCAAATAATAAGATCTTAAGAGTTCAAAGACGAAGCATAGTTGACGTGTTTTTTCTCAGCATGATTATGAAAAATTGCAGTATGCAAGTTTCTTCCAAATTGTTAGTCGAAGTAATAAAAAAATCAGTTGTAGTAATATATATAAATAACTCACCATGGGCGCCACTGAATGTTGAAGAAAAGACAGTCCTAGGAGCTGAACAATATACCTCTCACAGAGCTGCCTAGCGGAGAGTATTTTCGTTGGCTTGATGAAACCCAAAGAAATCCATTGGTGGATTAGATCATGTTTAGGTATCTTGTAACCTTTTGGAAATATTGCACAGTAGGTAAAGCATGACCTCAAGCATTCAGCCATACTTTTATAACTTAACTTCAAGGATGCAAGAGCATGATTTTTTGGCAGAGAGGCATCCTCTGAAACAAATTCATTCCAGATATCACTGTCTTTCACATTCAACAACTGATAAGTTCCCATGGACTGCAACATGAATCCAATAGATTGAGCTGCTAAAGCCGCACCTCCACAATTCATGGCAATTTCCATTCCAATACCCGTCAACAGTTCTTTATCATCTCTAGCATCAAAGTTGCTTCTTTTTCTTATTATCTCCCAGCAATTGTAATTTGACAATGGTTCAATCTTGTATGGTCTAAGATTAGTACAAATTCTCTCTGCAACACGTTCACTGCATGTGGTTACTAAAACAATTGTGTTTCTGTCATCATGATATAGCATGTCCTTCAACTCCTTCAGTTTGAATCGATTATCCTCCCATAGATCATCTAAAACAATCAGAATATTGTTAGTAGAAAGTGGCTTTGAGAACCAACTAGTAATCATATGTCTTTCGTTAGTCTGGTTCTTCATTTCAGATATCTGTGAAATTATAGAGTTTTGAATTTTATTCAAGTCAAATCTCTAGGCCACATTGACCCATACCTGATAGTAATCTTTGAAATATGTATTATTGCAAATCAATCTTGCAACTGTTGTCTTGCCAATGCCACCATTACCATATATAGGAAGAATGGCAATCTTTTGTGTCATGCTTTTACATTACAACACCGCCTATGTTACACAACCAATTTTATTGTGTGAGTTTAGTTTCCAGGAAATTAATTGTTTCTTGTACTTATTATCAAGTTTAAGTACGAAATTACAATAAATATGGTTTCAATTGCAAGCAAGAGAAAATCTACATAATAACAGAGTTGAGATTTCTCCATGCCAATCAATATGATTTAAATCACGAATATATGGTTTATTGGATTGAAAAACTATAGTATAATGTTAAGGTCTGGAATGAGGGATCAATATGGTTAATTGAGCAATAACCCCTAACATCCTGGAAAAATAATGTGAGCCAAAGGGCGAGAAACATTATTGGAAATGTACTGAAATGATTTACTGACCAGTTCCTTTCAGTGACTTCACAGAGGAACTTTTCAGTCAAACAAAATACTGATGTCAATGTACCTTGCTAATTTCAGTTTCGATCTCATTTAGCTTCTTAATGATCTTCACTATATCAATCCTTTTCTGGCTATTTTTCTCAAGGCAGTTCAATGCTATCTGAGTTCATGCCTGTACTTGGTGGCAGTATGCTTGAAGCCAGGAACCACTCCATGTTGCCTGCAACCTGTTCCTCCAGTTTTTCTTTATCTGTGAAATCAAACTGTCAAGCTGGGAAACTCAAATGTAAATGTCACCTAGTTTTAGATTCTAATACTATCTTGTTTATGAGTTATAGTTTCTCACTTGATCAACAAATTCTCCATTAGGCACACACGCACATTGTGAGTAGCCTTGTGGTCCTGACACTATCTGTATAATTATGACATCCAAGCTGAATATGTCAAAATTCTTTGAGATTTCACCATTCTCGATGTATTCTGGTGGTTGGTAGCCACTGAGTTGCATCACATACAATGAATTTGTAAGACAAGAATTAAGATGTATTAGTAGAAGGATATGTTCATGTGAGATATTCAACTTACAGTGTTCCTAGAAGACTTCTTGTGTTCCGAGTTAGTTCCTCACTAAAGATCCTGGACAAGCCAAAATCTGCAATCTTTGGCACCATGTCCTTATCGAGCAATATATTGTCCGGTTTTAGGTCCAGATGGTAAATTGGTTCATCTAGTCCTCGTGAATATATTTTAGACCCTCACAAATCCCCTTAATTATTTTGAACCGTGTGTGCCAGTCAAGTCCAGAAAACTCATCTGCAGTAGTAAACAAAATGATTCTTAATAAAATCTAAATAGACAGGACGATGTTGACCCATGACATACTAAACAGCATACCGGAAAGGTGCTTTTTAAGGCTCCCATTATGCATATACTCGAAGCAGAGTGCTCGATCTGTCTCATCAGCAAGGACTTTACTTCCATCAGGCGCTGTAGCAGGTTTTTGCTCTGTTTCGTAGCAATAGCCAAGAACCTGTACAATGTTTTGATGCTTAAGCATCATGAGGTTAAAAAGCTCATTCTGGAACTGCCTATAGTGAGGTCCTGGAATGATATCAAAAAGCTTCTTCACAGCAACATCCTCTCCATTTTTGGTGGTTCCCTGTCAAAGATATGTTGTCAGTACTCAATACAAGAAGCTACGAGTTCTGCAGTAAGCTTGGTGCCCACTTTGCAGTTACATCATGTGATGTAGCTGTACTGTTTTGAAGCACCACTCAGTGTCCTGGTAACACTTCTTTTTTCAAAACAAATTTGCTTAGAAAAACCAAAAGCGTGCACAAAATTTACCTTGTAAACAACTCCATATGCTCCTGCACCAATTATTCTCTCCTCAGAGAAACCATCTGTAATTTCTTGTAATAATTGAAATGTTAGATCCTCCGGTTCCATACTTGTGTTCTGTCCCTTGCTGTCCTTGTTATTTGTTTTTCTAGTACAAAAAAAAAAGACCCTTGAGTGAGAGAATTAACACATGCTAATCTGCTCTGAACAGAAGAGTAGAATTCTATGAAGATATTACCAATAGCTTAGTATACTGTCCTTGTCCTCTGCCACAAGCTGATGTCACCATTCAAAGAGCCTGCAACGATACAAGGACCAACCAACTTACGAGTTATATCACCGACAAAATTTGGTGGATCGTCAATGTTCATCGGCTCATCGGCAGTCCAGTGTAATGCAACGATGGAATAGGTCTACAGATCAAGGATTGAACCTGATGAGATGCACTGCACAGGCACGAGGAATGTCCTGCTCGCTCGAGGGAATCCTTGACGGGAATGGAGACATGTAGTGTTCGTTCAGAGGAGAGGTTGAAGTAGATGGGCGCAGGCATGGTTGTGACAATGGCTGGCGGTGGCGTGAGCCGGGAAGGTGGGGGCTGTCGATCTGTTGCCTTTGAGGAGAAAACAGGGTTGCACAAAGAAGAAGAAACAGGGGAGAGGTGAGACTAAGGGCCAGGGCGGCTTACAATATTTTTCCCTTCTCTATTTCTTTATGAACAATCATTCAGACTTCTTCTAGATGATATACAATAGAGAAGTTAATTGAAAACTGGCTAAAGAAAAAACACTTATGATAATAATAGAGATCGTGCAGCCAACCAAAGGCACAGCGAGTTAGCAACGACTGAATGACCGTGTTGTATTTCTTTTGAGAGAGTTGGAACGATTCTCCCACGTCCATACTCTGAACCTTCGTCAAGTTAGAGGCTCATCTAATTAGTATATTGTATGTTTTGTATGGTGTTATATTCATGACTGCTGTATTATTAGGAAAGCTATAAATTGATGTGAACAAACAACCCCTACAGTACATTGCATCACAGTATTGTTGTTTCTTAGTGGTTGGCAACTGAACATAGCGGAGTACCTATACGAAAATTGGAATATCTTATTGACTCTTTTGACCAAACTGAGAGCTTGGTTTTCGGAAAAATCACATACTTCAAATAAAACTTCCATTTGTACTTTTTTTTGCCCTAACCGAAATCTTAGGTTTTGAGAAAACTATTTTTTTTTTACGAAACGGGAGGGGTTGCACCCTACTGGTTACATATTGTATTAAAAGAGGAAAAGAAAGGCAAGAGTTTTACAAAAGGAAAGTCAGGAAAAAAAGTGATAAATGACTCAATTCGTACAGTAATTTTTCTTAAGACGGCCTTTGGACATGTTGATTTCCAACAAGCAATCGGTTCCAAGCTAGACATGGAGTAGACTGCAGCCTTGCTTATATTAATTTGGTCCAGTCCACTGGAATATTTGAACATTGCAACTTGCACTTGTTTTTCAGTTTTGTTAGTAATAACTAAGCAAATACTCAAATGACTCGTTAAGGGTACCACGATTGTTGAGTTTAGATCAGAACGAGATTGATTGAGCTCACCGGATGTAGTTACGTGGACAACATATATATTTGACTTGGCATTATTCTTTTTTTATATAATGGAAGTTGTATTGATCTCAGACAATGACAATTACATCAACGAGATACTACGTCGCTCCAAGGCCATTCTTTTTTATATAGTGGAAGTTCTGTTGATCTTAAATTTCATGCACCACCATAGCAATATTGGTCCACAAGGATGGATGTAATAGTTTTTCTTCAAAAATAGGCGACATGAATGTAATAGTTTTTCTTCAAAATCGTTAGCGACATGAGCACCACCACCACCATGCCAAACCCAGCAACCCATCAATCCACGACAAAAAAGTTGCAGAGGCAGCTGACAAAGCCTCCAAAATGATGCCCCTAGGGAGGGGATGACACCACGGGGCCGCCGGCGCCCGACCATCCGGTCAACGGTTTCGCCTGGAAATCATACCAACATACCAGCAACACAAGGTCAATGCAGAACGTGCAGATCCGATGGGGGAAGGGGTTGATCAAGCCGGAGGGGGAGTGGAGCAGGACACCACGGTGGAGGTGCAAGCGCCTCCATGGCGGCAGCAGACGCACCCAGTGACGGGCAGCCCAGTAGATCTGGCCGCAGGTCCTCCAGAAGGCCTGAATCCATTGTGGTGGAGCACCTCCAGGGCGGCGGGCACAGATCCAGGCCAGGGGGCGGGAGATCCAACGAGCGGTGGCGCGCAACCAGCGACCGACGGCAGTGGAGCGACCTCAACAACCTAGCTAAAGAGGGAGTGGAGAGAGGTAGAGGAAAGAGGGTACCCGCTATAGTCAAAGAGTTGTTGCAGTGTGGGAGACATTCTGCCGGACGAGAAAACCATGGGGGTGGGCGAGTAGAGATGGTATATTATGAAATCATGAAGGTTCATATAGTTGTCATGTAGATATGGAAGCAACAAAATTTGCCCCAACTGTTGCCAGTTACAAGGAAGTTGCTGAATCAGGCGTAGAGTTGCATGCTTTAGGGTACAAATTAAGTAGCAGAAATGTATGGTAAAACAAAATGAGATGTACAGAAAGGATCCATGCTCTTGGAAATTTACGTGTTATAGGAAAGTGCATAGTCACGGGAAACAGATTCGAAGGCATCGTCCCTCGAAAGCAGTGTGCCACTTACCTTGACCCGATCGACCTGGGGAACTTTGTGACTATGGGAAAGAGTAGGAGAACCAGGTTAAACCTTGACTGTAGTTAAAATATATTGGCCAAGGAATTTTTGGTTTGAATGCCTTGTAGCTGACTGTAGTTAAAACCTTGTAGCTGACTGTAGTTAAAATACATTGGCCAAGGAATTTTTGGTTTGAATGCCTTCTTGTTCCGGATGTTTTTGCTCACACTGAAAAAAATACCTAGAAAATTATCAGCCGATTGAGTATGGCTTATTGATGGATTTGGTGCATAGATTAGCAAGTTGACTGATGGGTTCGCGCCACTTCCCTTGTCCTATCATTATTTATTGTGTCATCCTTAGTTTGTTAGAACTTGAACCTTTATTCACAAGATCCTTATGTGTCGACTTGGAAGGTTGATAAAATTCATCTCCGGGATATAGCATTCTAGCTCGGCTGCATTACATCAACTCTACAGATTTTTCACCTAAAACATAGATTTTATGATGAGTTAAAGAATTCATTAGCCCTAGTTTAAATACTTCTGTATTTGAGAGGTAAAGTGGACAAATTGTATAATTATTCCTCTTATAATAGACATTAGAAAAATGTTTAAACTTCACATGCATTTAGATGCCAATGAAATGTTAAATCAGTATGCTGCGAGTACATTTACCTACGCACTTCACTTGGCTATAAAACATTAACTTCTTATTCAAAATTTATCAAAGAGTAAATGAATAAAGCACAAATGTACAATGGAACAAGGTTGCAACAAGCGAGGTGCTGCAATCAAACTTTGAAATTGAGAAATGTATGCCACAGCTGATTATGACAAGGAGAAAAGCTGGAATTCAAACCATATACATATGATCATGATGAGTATGAGAAAAATATTCGAAAAATAATAAGGTGGTAAATCAAAATCAGCATAACAAATTGTACTCTACAGGTTATCATGCACTTACAAGGCAAGTAATGCTAGCACAAAAACAGAGAGTTCCAAATACTTACGAGCAAATAGACCCAAAAATGTTTAGAAAGAACAACACAAAGCAGAGCAACTGACAGAACTAGTTTCGAAATTTCAAAGTATATGCTCAAAGGGATCTGACAACTCATGAATGTCTTTGGGGCTGTTGAAACAGTGAAAAGTTACAAATTCAATCTGAGCATCACTTGAAGCCCGGTTCTCTAGCTGGAGCTGCTTGCGCTGATTTTCAGTCCACTTCTTGTTTTTCACTTGATAAGTTTCAGCAACAAGTTTCATAGACTCCAGCACGCTTGCATTCAATACAAAGAAGGAGGCGATATCAACATGTGATTTCTTGCCCAGATAAAAGCCCAGCACTATTCTCTTAAGATGGAGGTCAAGGCATTCCATACGATCTAGGGGTTTATCAGCCCATGCGTTTTCATTGCCTGGCTCATATGTCTGAAAAATAAAAGGTTATAGAAAGTGAATCGCAGCAGTCATGTACCAAACAATAAGTGAAACTGAAATGCCAAGGGGAAATTGTTGTTACCCTGATGTACAGCTTCTCCAAGCATGGAAAACATCTCATGAAGTTAATAATCACGTCCAGGCTAAGATCATGATTAAAGAGAGCTAAGACCTTCACGGACCTCATCGTGGTTGCCATTCTAATGAGGCGCAATCCCTGAATTACGCATGGGTCAACAAGGATTATAGCACAACAGACAAAGAGACCAATAACCACTAGGAACATCAAGGCGAAGTCAAAGAATACCTGAAAAACAGTGGCACCGAGCTCGAGTCTCCCGATTCTATCAGTGAGGCGACCCAACATCTTCAATTTTGGTGCCGAAATGACTGAGACGCGCATGCCAAAATCTCCATATGTTCCACAGTGGAACAGTCTTTCAAGACAAGGTGTATTCTCCAGAATGAGTTCCTGCAGCATGATTTCAGTGCCTGGGGTATCACTGTAGTGCACGGCAAAACAGTTAAGGTTCTGGGAGTTGATCCGAAGACGACGGAAGCCATAGCTGTGTTTGAGCACCAAACTGTTCAGAGCAGGGCAGCCGGCGACCATGGCGTGCAAGGAGTGCTCGGAGACGGTGACCAAGCGAAGCGTGAGATGCTGGAGGTTGGGGAAGTGGACCTGACCGGCAGCCGCGTCCGGGAAGTGGCAGCAGCCGAGACAGGCGACGCGGAGTGTGGACGAGAAGCGCAAGGCAGAAGGCGGCAACGCCGGCTTCGGCGAGGCGGCGGTGCTGTAGGAGACGTCGAGCTCCTGGAGTCCGTCGAGGGCAGCGGACCGGAGCCAGCCGTCCAGGCCGGCGAATGCAAGGTTGGAGAGTTCGAGGCGGCGGGCGGGGCCCCGGTGCGCGGAGAGGATGCGGGACACGGCGGCCTCATCGACGCCGCTGCTGCCGCGGGTCACGAGGCTGAGCGGCGCCGAGCGCCAGAGCGGGCGCCACCGGGCGGAGAGCGCCTGGGTGCGCGCAGCGTCCTTGGTGGGGAGGAGAGAGATGATGTCGCCGAGGACCTCGTCGGGGAGGAGGCTGATCAGATCGGGGTCCCCTCCTGCGCGCGGCGGTTCTGGGCCTTCTGGATCGCCGGGGGGAAGACCGGTCGGATCGGGGCCGCCTCCGCCTCCAACTCGAGGCGGCGATTCTTCGCTGCGCGACTGCTGCAATCTCCTCCGCTTCTCTTGAGCGCGGGTGACGACGCCCATGACGGAATTGGATCGCCAGGGCTACCTTCTCGATTCCGATTTCCTCCTCAAGGAAGCGGCTCCGTTTGCCACCTTCCCCCACGGGAGAATCGTAACGACGGAGTGGAGGCGGCGGCGGGCGGGCGGACGGGCGAGAATGGAGACAGTCGGCTAGGGTTAGATGCGATCCAGAAGGGATCGGCGGTCGCCGTCGGGAAGCGGCGGAGCCGGCGCCGGAGTACCGGACATACCACGGGATTGAGTAATCTGGAGAGGTAAAAGAAAACAATAAGCACGACCCAAATGGGCCGTCTACTGAAGCCCACTGCCGACTGTGCGTGGGCTTTCACTTGTTTGATGCCTGAAAAATACCAGACCCGGTCCAACCCAGTTCCAAACTTTATGAAGTGCTTTCCCTGCTTTTTTTTTTTTTTGAGCAAAGTGCTTTCCCTGCTTTGAGAAGTTGTTCATCAAAGTTGCATCAAGTTGTACATTCATGAGCTATGAGATTTCTTTGAAAACATTAGTCAAAATAGTAAATATCATTCTAGTAAATCTTCAATCTCCAAACCATAAACTGTGTTTGTTCTCTTGTGTTATGAGTTCTCTGTTTCATAAGAGGCTGTGTCTTAATGGTACAGAGTTGCCACTCAAAATTGAGGCCAAAAATTGGGGAAGTTAATCTCAGAATTGTTGAATTCAAGCAAAAAATCTGATCCTATTAGGGGCCAGCATTTACAACAGTTACAAAGATATTCACCCTCCTATATCACTAACCGTGTGTGCATCAACAAATCTGATCTGAGTTTTCTGGTCATATGTTACAGATGCTGACTGAACAAAATTTACTTCCAGACGAAAATCTACAAAACTCACTGCAGAGTGATCAGCTGAGTGTACCTTGCGTCAAATGAAATTCCATGCACCCATGAACAAATACTTTGAGGTGCGACTAGGATATTGCTGAAATTTCCAGATTCCTGTGCTCACAACAGTGCACTGAAATCCCCACACGAGCATCGGCCATCCTTGAACTTGTGAAGGCGTTTACTGTCCCGGACAACAATATCTCTGTTTGCAATTAATGAAAAGAATTTAATTGAGCTGTGGCAGTCCCTGCACATGGTAATGTTCTTTGTGACGCGAATTGTTGCACCTGGAGGTGTTTGCAGCAACCCCAGTGCAACAGCTAATCTCTCACTGTGGTGCTTTAGGGAACCTGAAGCAGGATTCTCATCATCCTCACTGTCAGACAACTCTGCATTCTGGTAAGGTTCATAGCCAATGGTTTTAGCTTTCTCCAGCAGATTCTCTAGCAGTTGATACAGGTCATCACTCCGTTCGTGAGTCTTGTCATTAGCTCTGAAGAAATAGACCTTATCTTTGATTGTAATCCAGCTGCGATCCCTTAGAATTCCTAGATCCTCATCTTTCATCAGCTTCCGTACTCTCGCCACATCATGCCACCTCCCAGTGGAAATGTACATATTCAACAGTAATACATAGGTTTCAACCCCCTTTGGCTTGAGCTCGAGCAGTTTATCAGCAGCATAGAAGGCAAGCTCCATATTTCCATGACTCCGACATCCAGCAACCAAACTAGACCAGATGGCCTCATTAGGTTCAAAACCCGTCCTTTTGATGAAGAAAAATGCATCATCCAACCGTCCCAATCGCACAAACATGTCAATCATGCATCCATAATGGTCCACAACAGGCTCTATTTTGTACTCTTCCTTCATCATGTTGAAGTAGCGCTCAGCCTCCTCGACTAAACCAGCATAGCTGCAGGCTGAAAGCACACTTACAAATGTGATTTCATTTGGTTTTACCCCAGCAAATCTCATGTCCTCGAACAGTTGTATCGCTTCCTGGGGCCGGCCATGTTGCGAGTACCCTGAGATCATAGAAGTCCATGTGACAAGAGTCCGCGTTGACATCTCGACAAACGCTTTAGTTGCATCTTCAATGCATCCACACTTGTTATACATGTTCACAAGTGCGCTGTTAACCACGACATCTGACAAGAAACCTGTCTTTATCGTCTGAGCATGGATTTGTTCACCCTGTTCTAAGGCCATCATCACACTGCAAACAGACAGGATGCTGGAGAAGGTGAACAAGTCTGGCTTCATTGAAGACCGCTTGAGGTTGCGAAAAATTGTGAGCGCCTGGAACCCTCTAGAACGTGCATGGAGATCATCCTTGGCTGCATCCATGATCTGAGCGTAGCCCGAGATCATGGCGTTCCAGGTGATAATACTGACATCCTCCATCTCTTCAAACAACCGCATGGCCTCGTCGGTTTCACCCTTTCTCAAATAGAGGTACATCGTCGAGTTCTTGACCGGAAGGTTCGCCTCGCAACCAATCTTGAAGCAGAAGGCTTGGACTTGCTTGCCCAGGTTCAGATCTAGCCTTGTACCACATAGGCTCATGACGCTCGTCAAGGTGAACTCATTTGGCATGACATCATCCATAAGCATATCAAGGAACAATGTCAATCCAAGCTCCGTGTAGTTCTCATCTTCAGCGCAGGCAGATATCATTGTCGTCCAAGTGATCACATTCTTGTCAGGGACCCTCCGGAAGGCCCTCATGGCAGATTCGAAGCTCCCAGACTTGGCATACAATCGGCAGAGTGAGTTCCCAATGCTCGTGATTGACTCAGCCGCATACTTAATCGTATACCCATGAACCTGCTTGCCCAGCTCAACATTGTCCGCAGCGGAGCACGCGTTCAGCGTCGCGCCAAGTGTGAAGTGCGAGGGGTACCTCCCGACCTCCAGCATCTCGACGAACACCTCCAGCGCGGCCGCCGGCTGCGCGTTGAGGGTGTACCCCGTGATGAGCGCCGTCCACGTCACGACGTTCCTCCCGGGCATCCCGTCGAACAGGCCGCGCGCGTCCCGGGTCGCCCCACACCGCATGTACACGTTGACCAGCGACGTGGCGACGAACATGTCCGCGGCGGTGCCCGTCTTCACCATGTGCCCGTGCACGGCCCGGGCGCCGCCGAGGCTGCCGGAATCGGCGCACCGGTGCAGCAGCGGCACGTACATCGCCGACCGCACCGCCTTCCCCTCCCTGAGCATGCCCATCGCCTCGTCCACGTCGAGCGGCCGCAGCGGGGGCTCCCCGCCGCCGCCATTCTGCGCCGCCTGGACGCTCCTGCCGTTCGAGTTGCTCTGCGAGAATTGGATCCAAAGTTGAGCCAGCCAGACTCGCATTCAAAAGCAGAAGCGGCAACCGCGAGGACGAGAGTCTCCAGGCGAAACAAGATTGCGATTGCATCTCTTGCGTGCGCATTAACGGTGAGAGAAGCAAAGGAGAGGGGGTCAGGTCAGGTCACCTTGTCGGCGACGACGGCGAGGGAGCTCGGCGGCGGCCTGCGGGGGTCGGCCCCGGCGGCAGCCGGGAAGCCCGAGGCAGCGACGACTGGGACGGCGACGGAGGGGACGGAGGCCATTTGGGTGGCGGGGTCAGAGGGGAGGGGGAGGCGAGGGGAGCATCAGCGGCCGTCGGCGCGGGAGGGTGGTTTGTGGTTGGAGGAGAGGGCGGAGCAGAGGAAGGGGATAAACTCACTGATAACTGATAAGCCAGGGAGGGAAAACGGTTTTTTCCTCGCTCGTCTCAAGTGCGGCAAGCACACACTTCTGCTAGTTTTTTTCTTTCCTTCCACCTTTCGAATCCGGCTAGATCATTTCATCTTTGGAACGAATATTGGGTCCATCCAGGGAGAATTTCTTTTTTTTTTTGCAAACTTGCATCACCAATGCAAACTTGCAAAATAGGATTTGGAAGAGGGTTTGAAACAAGAGGTACAACGAGCATTAATGTTTCAATTTAAGTGGAGAAAAAACTTTTCTTACACATAGATAAGATTGAAATTGGGAAGCTAAAATCTGGATTCATGGAATCACACCATGCTAGCCATGAATATATGGATGCAGAGACTATATAGTATCTATTTGGTATCATGGTACAAAATAAAAAGTAAAAATAGAACAAAGGTAAATGATTTTAATTATGTAGGCCTCAAATTTGTCAAAAAACATCCATCTCCCACATTTGTCATGGTAGAGTTTTGACCCGGAACTACCAGGTCTAAACTTTATAGGCATCGAAGTTCTTTTTGTCCCGGTTGGTGTTACCGACATCCCCGGTGGTGACAACAACCAGGACAAAAGTCCTTCACGGGTTAATTCAAAAGAAAAGTACGAGAGAAATGGTTAGTTTTCGTGTGTATGTGATATGGTAAGCGTGTTTGAATCCAGAGTGCCACACTCTAGCATTTTTTGCGTGTGCAGGCCTTTTCCCGTGTTAGATTTCATACAAACTAATTGAGATTAAAGAGTCATTTTACTCTCATGTACGATATTGGGACTAAAATCTCGCACCTTTTAGTCTTGGATTCACATATACAGCCCTGACTGGAAAACCGAGACTAAACCCCAATCAGGACTGGCCTTTTTCCACCAGTGAAATATATTAGACTTACTGTTGTAAGAGCATGGGAATATTGACTAATAATATAAGAAATAAGTCCATTTAACACTTCTCAGCTATTGACATGGGCCGATTTCCAGCCCTTAACCACAAACCAGATATCTTGCACCATTTATCTATCGAAACCATCTATTTTACCCTCCTCGGCGGTTTCAACAAGGGTTTTTGACCCCTGAATCGCAGAACTAGATAACTTTCACCTTCAACTATTGAAACTGCCCACTTTACCCCCCTCCTCAACGATAGTTAGCTAAGTGGGTCCCACATGTCATCTCTATCCTCTTCTCTTACCTATCCTTCTCCATTCTGTTTTTCCAGCCGAGCCCCACTTTCTCCATTGTCTGTCGCCCAAGCCGTTGGTGCTCTGCAACCAGCATAGTCGCCGTCTCTGTCCCTCTCATTACCAATGGGCTGAGGTGAGAGAAGAGAGAAGAGAAGATGAGGAAGAGAGAGGAGAGAGAAGGGTGAAGACACACCTAACATGTGGGGCTCATAGCCACATTGGCGAGAAGAGAGAATGAGGAAGAGAGGGGAGAGAAGAGTGAAGACGCAGTTGAAATGTGGGGCCCGCTACTACATCGGTGAGAAGAGAGAATGAGGAAGAGAGAGGGGAGAGAGAAGGGTGAAGGCGGACCTAACATGTGGGGCCCACTGCCACGTTGGCGAAAACCGCCGTTGAAACTGCCAAGGAGAGTAACATGGACTGCTTCGATAGTTGAAGGGGGCAAGATATCTAGTTCTGTGGTTCAGGGGGCGAAATCGTTGTCGAAACCGCCGAATGGGTAAAATGGACAGTTTCGATAGTTAAAGGTGCAAGACATTGGGGAATGTAGTACTTAATGAGAATAGAGACTCGTTACATGGGCTCTGGAAAAGTCTCAGGTCTACTCCACAAAGTCCATGTACAGATTTCTAACTTATGGAGGGGTTACAGACAGGAGAATACAGAAGCTTTGGAAAAGTAAGCTGCCCATAAGGCTAAAAGTGTTCGTGTGGTTAGTATTCCATAACAGGATTCAGACAGGGAAAACTTTCAAAAAATGAAAAGTGAGAAAGACCCAATATGTCACATCTGTGGTAAACCAGCGACAATAGTGTGGCAGACCGCCCCAATTAATCCGGTTTAAAAGCATGGGCCCACTATCACAGCAGTGCTCCACGCCCTTAAACCGAGCTAATCGTGCAATCCGTCGGATACCTTCCCGATTAAACCACCTTGTTCTCTCGACCGAAACGAAATAGCAGCAGTCCCACTCGAAGATGGGCTCAGGCAGTACAACTCGTCACAAATTTTACAACACGGGGTTCACATAGATAATTATACAAATACAGCGCATATGTTTTAAGTATTACAAACCAGAGTTATAAACAGCAGAAGTCTACACGGCGATTACACAAACATGACATGGAGCCCACACATGATATTCAATTCCCGCGGCCTGAGTCGGACTCAGACGGCCCCCACTCAACTGTCCAACCATCAGGGAGCACACCAGGCCAAGTCAAAGCAGCAACAGGGTCATAACCTTCAACATTATCTGAAAAAGATAGCCACAAGCAAGGCTGAGTACTAATTACTCAGCAAGACTTACCCGACAAGGTTAAATACTAGACATGCAAGGCTTTCTGGCTGTGGGGTTTGTTTGCCAAAAGCATCTACAAAATTGATCCCTAATTTTCAGTATTTCAGCCCAGTTTTAAAGTGAACTAACAATTACTAAGTTTGCCAATCTATCCAATACAACCAGTGTCGAAAAACAATTGATTAACCAATTATCATTACTTCTCATCTAGCAACACTTCCACCATTTGGCCCAAGGACATTGATGTGTAACGAGAGATCAAGCAGCTTCATGTAACCGCGAAGGACGGACAACTCGAGTTGATTTTAACCATGCATGGGACAACCTAATCGTACGACCCGTGAGAGACACCTCGGACCTCACGAGGCAACCGTTCCCATCTCTCCCTGCCACCTGCCATCAGATACCACTCCACCCGAGTGCACGCCCCAACGGACCCCAGGTGCCCCTGGCAAACCTGTGCCGCGGCCGCCGCTACACTCGCCATCATCCCCCTCGCCCAATGGAGTGGAAATGTCCGTCAGACGTCAGTTTGAATCAAGTACTAGGTTTACCAGTTTACCATATTTCCCGGCATACGATTAGTACCTTCAAAAGCTTGACCAACATCGCCACACAATCAATGCCTTAGCCACAATTCTCTGTGCAAGCGGGGTGTTCAACCAAACATAAATACCGCACAAGCCCCGCTTGCCGAATCTCCTCAACTGATAATAAAGTAAACCTATTTCTCGCGAGTGACAAGGCAATCACTCGACTTCTACCGATCCTAATTAAGCATGGCAGTCTAAACGACCTACACATACTAGTATTAGGACATAGGTACCTAGGGATCATGCAACTAGAGTTTCATTCAACTCCTCAAAACTTAAATGCACAACTTAAGGCACAATTTAAAGAGGGTTAGAATTGACAGCGGGTTATGCTCCGGGGCTTGCCTTCCTGATCACCGCTGGCCTTGGGCCCTTCCGAACTTTGGTTCGGGTCTTGTGCAGCAGCAAGATTCAGCTCAGCAGCAGCTTGTTCGTCCTCGTGCTTGACCTCAATCTCGTACACTCCGTCAGCAAGGGTTTGCTCTACAGGAAAATGCGGATGCATGAGATGCAGTAATGCACGACAAATCAATTACAGAATTACTGCAACAACTCACTAATACATCACTGGACAATCATTTATGGATTATAAACAAACTAAGAACTCAAAAAGAAAGCCGGGTGGGTTGCTTTTAATTGCTAATTAAACTTAATTCAATTCTGAAATAACATATAAAGAAATCTTATTAACCCTTTTTAATATGTTATAACCACTTAAGTTACTACATAAATTAAATAAAACATCCACAAATAACCACTAGTAATACAATAGAGTTTCAATTGCTAAAACTAACATTCAGCACTCCTAGGTGCTTTACATGTTTGCAGAATTATTTTTACCACAAGAAAACTATTTATTAATTAAGCATTTCCTAACTAGTTCTTACCAAATAAAGCCTAGAAAATACATTTTCATAAACACCACTTAAGGTAATCATGTTTCTGTGTTCTTGACAGTTAAACATATTTTTTAGGAATTTTCCAGTATTTTACCTATTTATTTCCTATTTTTCTTAACAGCCCACATTTAACACCAATTAGAAAATCATAATAAATTCTACAAAAATGTTATGCAGCTGAAATTTTTACTTCAACTACTATTCTACCAGAGGCATTTTATGTGAATTTTTCAAGTTTTTTTGAGTTGCATAGAATATTTGGTGATTTAACCATTCTTAACTAGCTAGAAACAACTTAATTCCAAATCTACCAAAATCTTGAATAAACTGTGGCCAACATATACTCAACTCAACTCTACTGATCACAACAGATCCATCAAAAGTGGTTTTACCTTTTTAGCACATTCCTATGATTTATAAAGCAATAAACATCCTCTCAAGCACATCTTCATACATTCAAAAATACATTGGGAATCACACATATTGTACATGCATATGATACACCACTGGAAAGATAATTTCTCCAGGATTCCAGAAAGTCTAAGTTTGTGATTTTACGATTTTTGTGTGATTTTTGGTGATTTATTGAATCTCAGCCGAAATCAAAAGGGAAGAACTCGTGAATAGTGAATTCGAGATTTACATCCGGACCCCCAAGGATCTGAAAGTAATTGCAGATCGATCTTTTCCTCGCGAATAGGTCCTCAGAACTTACAACCAGGTCCCTACAAGTTTTCCACCTCACACATAAGTCCCTGATTATTTTTGGATAACCCCCTAAGGTTCTATTCTTTTACCTCTCAAGCCCAGTCTTCTTCAACCTGCGTACAGACCAAACAGAGGCTCGGCTCGTCTCTTGAACGGCCTTCTGGCCGGCGGCAAGGGCGGCGCCGGCCCTCCCCTTGGCCTGGGCGAGCGACGGACAGCAGAAGCACCTCCCCCCGGCCGTGCCTGGGCGGAAGCAGGCGGCCGGCCTCGGCCACAGCGGTCTGGCCGCGCGCGCGCCTGCTGGCCGGAGGGCAGCAGCGGCGCTGGGCCTTTCTGGTGGGGAAAAAGGAGGGGAAAAGAGCGGGGGACGGTCAGTGGAGCATGAGGAACGTGTCTTGAGTCTTGGATTGGAGGGAGAACGATTGCAGAGCTACGATTTCGGAATTTTGGGAGCTCGGACCGTAATGGCCATTGTGGCCGGAATTTCTCCAATTTCCCGGAGCCTGGGCTATGGCGGAGGAAACCAGGAGGTGGAGGGCGGAGAGGACGAAGTGATAAGGCTCTGGGTGCAGTGAATTGAAGAATGGTGAGGTAGGGGGGGTGAATTTGGCCGGCCTTTACTGAACTCGGTTTTGACGCCGGTGAGGTGGCCGTCCGGCCGTTCAGGCGTCCTCGTGGCTCACTCGCCGGGTATGGACCACTTGGTGATGCCAAATGGGACGGGGCAGCGACGAACACGTGGAGAGACAGCTGGATGTATGGCACGGACGTCGGAGACGCCGAGGCGTTCCTGGCCGGCGTCTGATCCGGTTATACCGGATTCGGCAGCGACGCAGCCACTTCCTCTCAATTTTTCTCACCCTTCCGTGTAGAAACTCAAGGAGCAACGAATACCAACTTTGTAGAGGATTCATAGGGCTACAATTCCTACAAAGACACTTATACCATTTGCTCAACGGTTTGGAAGTTGCAACGCTCTGAATCTCAGCCAAGATTCGAAATTCCGAAAAATTCAGAGTTTTGGCAGCTCACGGGTCCAACTTCGTCGGCCTTAAACTCCACTTTTTGTACATAAAATGTTGATTCGACCAATACGAAAGTTGAAGATGGTATATCAGGCTACAACTTCTACAAAGGGAGTTATAGTATTTGATCAACGGTTTGAGAGGTAAATCGAGGAGAATTCGGCCAAAAACGTTGTTAACTGTCGGACTGAAACTGCTAAGTCTGATTCGAACGATTTTTACCCGACTTCGCTGACCTTTTTCTCTAAGATTTACATACAAACTTCGAGATCATCTAATACCAAAGTTGTAGCTGGTACATTAGGCTACAACTCTTACAAAGAGTGTCACTACTTTTGGGCCACGGTTTGAAATTTACGGGGCGACGAATCTGGGCAAAAATTCACATTTTCAGACAGTGAATTTCAGCTAAGTGCTGAAATTGTTGGTTTGACCCGATTTTGACCAAGATTATGAGTGATCAAACAAAGTTTTCCTTGATCCACATCACCACCATTGTAAAGAGGGTACTTTGTACTCCAACTTTCATATTGGTGGAATTTCAAGTGTTTAAGGAAAATAAAAAGATATTAGCCGCTCGAGAAGGGTAAAAAGCAATACCCGCGACACATGAAATGACGATCGAACGAGTTCAAAATCGAATTTCAAATTTTCGTTTGAACTTTCCATACTCAAGTGAGTTCATAAGCATATAGTTGACATATTTACGACATTTTGGTAAGTTTTGTATTTCGACTACTTTTATTCTTTCGGTCGACTAAGTCAACACATACACACGATTATGCACAAACACACAATTATGCAATGATGCATTTCATAATGAGTTTAATTAATTAAATTAAGGGTTTTAATTACATTAGTGACACCGGGGTGTCACAAATAGATCACATCCTTTTTGAGTGTATCATTGCACGTTTTGTTTGGGCGTGCTTCAAGGAAGCACTGGCTGGGACAAAATCCCAGTGTCCATGATGGGTTTCTTGGGAGAATGGATCCCTTTGGGGTGCAAAAACTATGAATTCAAACTCTTTATGTTTGCTATAGTATTCTGGTCCCTTTGGACCTCTAGAAATGCCATGTGAATTGAGGGGAAGTTTCCGAGATCGCCTAATGAAATTCTATAAAAAAAAATTGGATCTTCATTGTAGAAATGGCAAATATTTTCAAAGGTCGCTGATCAGAAGCCGATAGACAAATAAAAGATGAAGGCTGACGACTTGGATGAAGACTTTTACTACTCGGCCACAATCCCATGGCGACTTAGATTCTATCTTCTGATTGTATATATTAGGCGGTGATGGTGAACTTGTCTGTGGCGATGATCTGCGCTTTTGCTAGGGAGTTCTAGGGAGTTGTGTCTCCACAGTGGTTGGTATGTCTGTTGCTTCGCTTGCAAACTGGTATCCCAGTGGTTCAGGATGTAAAACTCTTATATGCTTTCTATAAAAAACAGGGAAAACCTTTATATATAAAAAAGGTGCAAGATATCTGGTTTTGTGGTTAAGGGTTGATAATCGGCTGACGTCAATGGTTGAGGGAGGTTAAATGGACTTATTCCATGATAAAAATAAATTAGCTTATCTACTATACTTTTATTGTATATATGTAATACAAAGTTGGTCCAAATGCGTACATAGGCCCGTAGTAAATGCTACATTTAGATATCTTTACGTCCTTTACATATCAACCGTTCTGATACTATCCACAATCACTTTACATATCTCTTACTATCTATCCATTTTGATGTATGGGAATTATTTGATAAACTTAATGAAAAGACAAAGAAAATAATGTTTCTCGAGTAGCGGTACCATAACACAAGAGTTCAACAACATTTGCATGAACATATATACCAAGACAGTAACTATCAAATATGGTTGGTCCCTCCTCCTTTTCCCGGCTATGCAACATCATTTTTACCTTAGTCACATTGGCGGAGTTACTATGCTACATAAACAAAAGAAAAGAGAAATGGAACACCCACAAAAAGAAAACTTGGCCAGACATTTAACAAAGCACACACCATGGAAAATGCCTACATAACAGAATATGTAAATGGTAAAAACAAATAAACCCATTTTTTGCGTTTCCATTTTCTATCTTTTTTTTTGTATCTCGCAACAAGAGCGAACAGGTAGATAGTCCAATTTGCCACATGGTTGCTCGCAGAATTCTTCAACGTCATCAATCTACAAATAAACAAGCACGCAATTTTCAAAAACACTATATGTTAGGTGAGACAAATAAAAATACATTCTATGCATGTATCTTTGCTGCTAATCTGATATTAGTCTTTACTGATGACGGCAAGATGGGATTGAAAATTAAGACCTACCAACCACCAGAACTAGTGTACAAGATAAATAATACTCCTTCAAATGAGGTACCTGGACTATAGATGTAAGTGATGGGCTAGCCCGTGAACCCACGCATGTAATAGGCCTAATGAATCCACTTACTCATATGAACATCATTATTTTTGCAAAATAAAAAAAATATGAACACCGCTACTGAGAAAATGTACCAGTAGGATATCTCAGCTAGTTTTTTTTTCCACAAATTGCATGCAGTACGTCGGAATGCGCAAGATAAAAATGAGTGTGTTTGGTTGGCGGGACAGGACAGATCTATCCCTTCACATGTTTGACTGAGGGACAGATGGGATGAGACAGCATCAACAGAAAATATTCTTCAAAAACGAGGATGGATCGGTCCCTCCAAATCGGCCGAACCGATCGGCCCCTCGCTGACGCCGTGCGACTCCGTCTGTTTTCTCGGCCTCGTTCGCGGCCTCCGTCTGACGAGTACGAAGATGAGGAGGCCTCGGTCAGGCGGCGGGCGGCGGCGGTGACCGCTCGACCCTCGGCACCTAGAGCTTCGGTGGCGGCCGGAAGCATGGGCGCGGCCCCCGCGGCTTGCGAGGCGGGGCGGGTGCGGCCCCGGCGTCTCGGCGAGGTGAGGCGGCGTGAAGCCATTGCAGAACTCCAGCTGCCCGCGGGCGCGAGGGGCCGGGAGGGCCGGCAAGCACGGCCGGAGCGCCATGGCAGGCTCACGCGGCGGCCTGACCATCAAGACCTGCTACGATGGGGCGGGCAGCGACGGCGGCTCGTAGCAGCTCGCCTGTTTTTTTATCCTTTCCATCGTAGTTTATTTGCATCGTTTCGATCTGCATCTCTGTTTTCCTCTCGCAGCGATCGGCGATGGCCTGCTCGCAGCGGTCGGCGACGGCCTCCGCGTCCACGGCCTCCTTCTCGACCCCATCGTACACGCCGCCGTAGTACTCGAAGCAGTCGCAGCGCGTCGCCGATGTCCGTGCAAAGCTCTGCTCTTCCAACCTCCCGAGAAGAAGATAAGGCTAAAGTGAATGACACGTGGAGCCAGATGAAAAACTGTGTAACAGTGTTAAAAGAAGTTCATCCATTTCAGTTTTTTTGTCCCTCATATCAAACAAAAAACAGGACGGACTTATCCCTTCAACCAAACACGAGACGGGATCATCCCATCCCACAAAATTGGGATGGGACCGTCCCATCCTCCCTTGTCTCTGAACTAAACACACCCCTACTCACATGGTTATTTTGGCTGGTACTGTCCGTGGGCTGCAGAAGCTTTTGCTCGAAATCGTTCTTGCATCAATAACGACTGAGAAAGAAACAGATGACGAAGTTATGGTTAACTTATTAAGGGCGGAAAGAACAACGGAGTTTATGCACAAGATAAGGACAATCTTACATTCATGTCATCCATTATATGAAGCTTGGGATGATTGGGATGGATTTCAGCTGCATGCCTCAGCACGGCCTTTGCTTGCTTCAGAGCATTCCTGTTAATAAAGCTGTCGCAGTGCAAGGAAACAGCGACGTCATGGAGGGATGGAAGGTTCCCCAGGCCCAAATTGAGACCACCATTAATATTATTGCCGTTGGAGATTTCTCTCACCACCCGCAGAGGCAAAGCTAACCCAAGTCTTGTGAGCCCTGGCATAGCTCCTTGCTCAAACACCACAATCCCTATAAATCCATGCACATCATAGTGTACCAGGCATGGGAATGAACCAGCACCAAAGATGGTGATTCCGGGATCATGGTCTTGGCTCTTCACCTCTAGATGTAGATAGCAGAGAGCTGGCAGCCTCCCTAAGGTTTTGAGATCCTCCTGCCGTAGCTCCTTCACGCGGATGGATAGGCTGGAGAGGTCAAGAAGGAGCGAGGAATCCACCATACAAGCAGGCATCTTAGATAACCCGCCGCCACCTTGGTCCAGTCGCGTGTCAAAGCTGCAGAGGTTTTTAGGGGTGACCCAGCCATCCAAGTTCAGATTGTAGTGAGCGACCCAGAGAGATAGACTCTTGATCTTTTGCAGCTTGGATAGGCACTCAACCAAGGTTCTGTGCCATTGGTCGCTCCAGTCCCTGTTGTAAAAGGTAAGATTTAGTACCCTCAGTTCTGTTAAATGGCCAATATCTTCTACCATTTCCATGGAGCCGTGGACACATATATGCAGCTCCTCAAGGGATGTCAGCCTCCCAATCCCTTTTGGCACTCTTGTAACATACGAATTAATGCGTAGACACATCAGATATCTTAGCTGAATAACAGTCGGTGGCAAGATAGAAATTTTACTGTCCCGTAGATCCAATGTTTGTAGAAATCGCTGCTCTCCTAATTCTTCGGGGAGCTGATCAATACCTGTCCTTCTTAGTCCCAGGTACCTCAAATGAAGTAAATTCCCAATGTGCTTAATGTTGCAACTTCGTGAAAGACTGAATCTTCTAAGTCCAGAACACGTAAAACTCTGAAGCTCCCACACACTGGTATTAGTCCAATGGCAGATGGAAAGACAACAACTGACCTTACTTGCTGCATGCTTTTGGCGGCCTGAGTCACAGCAGAATCCATCTTGCCATTTTGAATGGATAGTCTCCGAACCGTATTTGACAGAGATGTGTGATCCGCACCATTTAAGATAGCAACAAAGTTTTCTTCACTTGACAAGGAACGGATGAGATCAAGCACCATATCATGTACGTGACATTGTTCTATCATATTAGAGTATTCACCATACACCGGCTGGACCATACTTCTGTTTATGAGCTCGTTAAAGTAGCTCACTCCAAATTCAAATAAATCCTTCTTCCCTTGTTTTTCACATTGGATAAAGCCTTCTGCTATCCACATCCATATCAAACGATCTTTGCAAATTTTATAATCTTCTGGAAATATTGTTGAATATAATAAGCAAGTCCTTAAGTGGGATTGTAGATCATAATAGCTAAATGCCAAAATCTTTCTCATGTTCTCCACATCTAGATTGTCCTCCAAACCGGTACCAACAGAATTGTACACCTCATACCATTTCAATTTATTTTTTCCTTTGCTAACCAACAAACTAGCTATGGTAATAATAGCTAATGGTACACCAGCACATTTCTTCAATATTCTATCAGATACTTCAGCTAGCTCTTCATCAGGACATTTTGCTATGTCTTCATCGCTGTTTTTGTTTTCATTACCAAATACTCTTCTGTAAAGTAATTTTCTAGAGTTGTTTAGAGAAAGGGGCTTCAGCTTGTATGCACCACCAGCTTGTTCAGCGATATTGAGGATACGGGTAGTAGTGATAATTTTGTATCCAACACTATTATCGGGCAAAGCACATTTAATCATTTTCCAGACTGAGATGTCCCATATGTCATCAACCACAATGAAGTACCTGTCAAGAACTCCTGTTAGGAAGTAGAAAGTTCATGTGCTTCTCCTATATCACGTCTAAATTAAGCTACACAGTGGGTTATTAGAGATTTACTGCATAAAGGTAGCAAGAGTATTATTAGCACTACGAATTGAGCAAACTAGAGTATCCATTTCCACTCATTACCCTACATTATTAATTGTGTAAAAGTGCCATTTAATAGGGACACATGTGATCTGTCCATTTCTATATGATTTCTTTTCATTCTTAGGGATGTCAACATGAGACAAATGCTACACTAGAGAAATTAGATCGTAGCCTACAGCCCCCTCCACCCCCCAAACAAACTGCAAGAACATCAGGGCAATATCCGAGCTCTGCTTCTTTGAGCACGGAAAAAACATCATCCCAAATCCGTAGACACCGTGGGTAGCAGTTGTCATAGTCACCAACCACAATGAGATTGCTCAGTATGACTCTCTTTGTTTAAGCTTAAGATTGTGGATGGTACAGTATCTTTTACCATCACTAGGTGGAACAAACAATCAGTTTGTCATCTCGGATTATAACTATTCACGGGCCAGATTGTTACAATCCAGTAACCATTCTCTCTCGGCTGGTACTGAAAATTACAGGGCCTAACTGCCATTCCATGAGCTCGGATGCAGAGCATTGTGGCACTCCAGCAGCCACTGGATCATAATTTGTATAGGAGATGTTAAACCACTCGCATAGAGAAGAAAAAGCAGCAGAGGCACGATAAGGTAAAATGGGCCATAGTTGATGGCTGAACTCAATTGAAGTAAGCTGAGTGTGAAATAAACGATCCAGGAGAAACAGGAAAGTTACTAAACGTTAACTTTTCGGTAATAGGTGACCAAAGTTCTAATTTTTCAGTGTTGCAGGGATAATCTTTTCAAGAAAACAGTAAAGTACAGATAAATTTAGTTCATACCTCTTCTTCTCAAGGAATTCTATAAGCTCGTCAATAGCATTGGTACATGCACTATTTTCCTTTGCAAGTTGATAGAACATATCCTGGAATAATTTGTCCATGTCAGGAGTTTGAGACACCGAAACAAAAGCAGAGCAATCAAATTGTCCTCTAAGTGTTTGGTACACGGCATTAGCAAGAGTTGTCTTTCCGAGGCCTCCAAATCCAACAATAGAAACTATTCCATCTTTCTGCTTTGGACCTCATTGCCTTCCATCAGAATCTTAATTAGCTCATCTCTAGCCTCGTCGATGCCTACAAGCTCCGTCATCTTCTCGTAGCGAGCAAATAGACGAGGATCGACTTTGACAGACGTCGACTGAGCAACATTGCTGACGATGTTCTTGTATCGATCATGGCGGTTGGATACCTCTTCCACACGCCTCTTGATATCCTTTATTTCAGTGCCAATCCTATGGCGAAGACTAGCCTTTCTAAACAGACCGACGCTCCTATCAATGAACTTCTTGATGCCACGAAGCTCGGCCGACTCATTACCCAGCATGAATGTGTCGATACTGTCATCTATGTCGTAGGACAGCTCCCTCAAATCTCTGGCTCAAATCTTGTCCAGAGTCTGGAGTTGGTCTGCCGGTGTGTTGAAGACCATGTCGATGGCACCTTGCATGCTCCTGAGCTCAGCTTGGAGGAACATGATCTCCCCCTTAACCCCTTTCTGCAGATTATATTCACCGACAAGCAGATCGCCTAGCTTGCCGACGACCCTCGGCAGTACCCCAGCCACGACCTCCATGAATGGATCTCTGTCCTAGACTTAAGAGTTGGATTAGTTGCTTTGTGTATGCAGTAGTAACAAGCTAGTAAGCAGTAGAGTAAGGCCCTGTTTGTTTCAGCTTCTGGCGAGCTTTCCGTGCATAGCTTTCCATATATCCGAAAGCTGAAAAGCTCTGAACAGTGGAAAGCTGGAAAGCTCATGAAAAGTGGCTTCTGGCTTTCCACTGTTCAGAGCTTTCCGGCTTTCGGATATATGGAAAGCTATGCACGGAAAGCTCGCCAGAAGCTGAAACAAACAGGGCCTAAGTTGAACACTGATATTCAGAAAGATTGAACGAATCAGAGGACATACTATTCGTTGGATCGAATCGCCGCTCGTCGCAGGATGGACCTCGCTTTGTTCATGGGGTTACAGCTCCTTGGAAGATGATGAGGAGCCGGATGGTGATAATAGAGGAGAGAGATGTGGTCGAAGGACACTGCATCGATGTCATGGTCGTAGGCCATGCTGATGAGACATTGGCTGATTGGCGAAATGTTACACCTAACGAAGGCATTAAGTTTAATTCTGCCACTGTTGCTTGTCCACGGACCACGGAGGGCCACACCCACGCGCTCCAGGTCATGGTCTGCCAACCTAGCCTCGTACTGGATGTTGCACCTGTTTTTTTCTCACTATCCTTAATGACAACCAACTAATCTGTCCTCGTGCCTCGTACTGAACAGCTGATGAACTGACATAGAAGCCTAATTAAGCTATGAATTTATTTCTTAATTTTCTGTATAGACAAATCAATTATTATAGCATTTGGTGCACACAGATTATGAGGTCGTGTTTGAGGGGGAAAAAAGGACTACCTTCAAACGAACATAATGGCTGGCAAGGGCGAAGATAGATTGTCATCGGGGCGCGCGGTACAAAACACTAACTCATATTCCGGATCAGGTTTCAGATTTCGGTGTGAGGTTTTTTTTTTCACATGCAGAAGCACCAACATTTGCGATTTTTGGTGAAACTTTGCCAAAATGGTAGTCAAGATTTTGGTGAAACTTTGCCAAAATGGTAGTCAAGATTTTGGTGAATCTTTGAGTATTTGAGCCTTGTTAGCATCTCTATGCCATGAGTAGGTAGGCACACATAAGCCACCCGGAAAAGACAAAGCAAATAACAGGATTTTGGTTTTTATTATTTGACTCCCCATGAAAAAACCAGAAATATATATATATACATACAGACACACACACCTACTTATATTAGTGAACATAATTAAACACTAGAGAATAGAATACACCAAAATGCAAAATAATTAATTCCTTACCTGACATTTCGCGTTTGGTACAAGGGCTCTTCGTTCGGTCATCTGATTGAGAGTAGCTAAAAAAAATTGAAACATTAAAATTTCCAGGAAATCAAAGTGTCAAGGAATTGAAATATCGTAACACTAAGCTTAAATCCCTAATCAATTTTGCCATGTGAAGACCTGACAATAAAAAAAAATTGCATCAGGAAATTGCGGCTTTCGGGGGTTATCTAAACGTAGACCTCAGCTTGGCCTTGGCCTTGGCCCAGGCACCTGCGCAAGGAAACGGGGCGAGAGACCTGCAGCCTGGCCTCGCCTCGCCTCGCCGTTTGATGCCCAATATGTAAGGTGCCCCCGAAGGCGGAGAAGGGAATTTTTTTAACTTTTTTTTACGATTTTTCAAAATCAACGCATGGGCGACAGATTTTGCAAATCTGTCACCCAACCGCCATTTGAAATGGCTGCTGCCGTATGAAACGGCGGCAAGCCCATCTAGATAAACCGCCGCTTGA
>CM014277.1:44517442-44531195 GCA_004135705.1 Alloteropsis semialata | reverse complement strand
ATTTTGACCACATTTAGTTTAGAGTTCTATTCAATTTTTTTTGCTGTTAAAAGATCATACATGTGTGTGTATAAACAGCATTTTCCTTGTTTTTTTACGCCATTTCATATATTTTTGTAATTCAATTTGTTTCTACATGAATCATAGATATGTGAGTCATATATGTAACCTTCTTTCCTTCGCAGCCTTTGATGCTCATTGTTCCTGATGTTCAAGATGTATATACACCTCTTCAGACAGATCTTATTCTCCCAGTTTCAGAGGTTTGTATTTGAGCAGATGACATTTGGCAGTACCTTTTATTTCAATTTCTCACAAGGATTTAAGAGAAACCTATTGTGCTCAAAACATTTTTTAAATTCCTTTGTGGTTTCAGTGCCGCGAAAATCTGGAGCAGTTGCTGGAAAGCATCCCGAACATGTTTGAGAATAACAGGGTTGCTGATTCTGCTTTTGGGGCAGCTATGAAGGTACTGGTTTTACGTTTTATGGGTGGTAGTTCTATTTCCTCTTGGCATTATGTCTTGCATAGAAACATATCAAATTCATCACTGTTTTGTAAACTAAAATTCTT
Source organism: Alloteropsis semialata (assembly GCA_004135705.1). Classification (NCBI taxonomy): domain Eukaryota; kingdom Viridiplantae; phylum Streptophyta; class Magnoliopsida; order Poales; family Poaceae; genus Alloteropsis; species Alloteropsis semialata. The sequence goes on along the minus strand of CM014277.1, from coordinate 44,530,622 downwards.
GTTTCTGATTTTTACTCTCATGGTTCATTGTATAACTTTGTTCTTATTCTATTTTCTGTAGGCTGGGTTCCTGGCGATTAAATCTACTGGTGGAAAACTTCTTGTTTTCCAGTCAGGTACACTTGTTCACCAATCTGAGATAAGCTTATTTGATTATTTCAAGCATTGTATTTTAGTCAACTCTGTTGAGTGTCTCGTTAACTTATAGGTTTGCTTCGGCCCTCATTTTTTATATGCATGTTGGCTTAATTAGTGAGTGATATTTTAATTATTGTGATGTTTGATCTTTGTCCATTCCTTTGTAACAAGTGGTACATTCTAGTTCAAGAAGTTATATCTGTTATTAGTACCAATTGGAACAGCAGTACTATAGAAATGAGCTAGTTCTGTACACTAACCACATAAGCTGTTCAGATGGTCTTCATTAGCCAAAATTTCATTTTTTTTACTTTAATTTTGGCAATTGGTTCCGTATCTTTCTTTTCCTTGTTTAGGGATGTTTGAATTGCTGCTAAATTACCCCGAATACCTTCTGTGGGGTTTTTTCAGTTTTTAAGTCTCAAGCTTAAATGCTCTTATGTTAACAATGTGTATTTCTTGCAGTGCTGCCATCACTCGGGGTTGGCTCTTTATCTGCTAGGGAAGCTGAAGGTAGAGCAAACGTTACAACTGGTGACAAGGTATGCATTGTTTCATATACATTTTTATCCATATATTTGTTTCATCAACAGCACATGTCCTTAGTCAACACACTAATAATCTTGTCTGATTCTCAGGAAGCCCATAAACTTTTGCAGCCTGTTGACAGTACCCTCAAGACAATGGCACTAGAATTTGCTGAGTACCAGGCATGATTTGTTGAGTTCTTGAGTTTTTTATTTTCTTGGTTAAGAGCTTTCTTGTTGTGGTGACATTATTTCCCCTTTCTTTTCAGGTCTGTGTGGATGTATTCCTCACCACACAATCCTATGTTGATATTGCTTCTATATCTGTTGTGCCCCAGACAACAGGTGGCCGGGTAGGCATTCTCCCTAATATACTTGTAAACCATGTTGATTGTTAGTAGTTTTGGAAGAGACCATTGCGAGACATAGGACCTTGCATGAATCTTTTTGTTTAGTGACGACAGTATATCGTACTCGCATACATTGCGGACATATTTACGACTTTATAATTTGATATATAGTCCTTTGATCTAAGTTTGCTATCTATATTTTGATTTTCATAGATCATTGATTGATTAAGTTGGCTTCGTGGTTTTTAAATTTGTGAATCACGCAAGACAGTTAGGGTTCTGTTTTCTGAAGTGTTGTGCACTTGTCTACCAGGCATACTAGCCTACGGACAACTTCGCCATGTTCTTACCTCGATAACTGACAACTGGAATACACTGGGAACTAGCAAATTATTTTCTAAATATTCAAGGGGAAATCATTGGTTTATATATGATTAGGTAGGTGTATTCTGGTTGAATTTCTAGGACTTGTTCCAATCACAATTGCCATAGAAAAATATTGTTATGCAGACAGAAAAAGGAACAAAATATTACAAATGACCATTGTCATTTTCTCTGATAGGGGGGCTAGGGGAGGTCCCTACGGTGGCATGCATCTTTAGTTCTATGTTCTTTTTATCTCTATTATATATTTTGTTAAGCTTTATTTTTATTATGATTATTTCTGAGTTTTTTTTCTTTCAACATTTAACTTTTCTTTGCAGGTCTACTACTACTATCCTTTTTCCGCTCTTTCAGATCCAGCCAAGCTCTTCAACGATCTTAGATGGAATATCAGTAGACCCCAGGGTTTTGAGGCTGTTATGCGTGTCAGGTGCAGTCAGGTGGGTTTAATCTCAGATCATTTTTCTCAGCACTTAAGGCTAAGAGTCTTGAGTGTTACTTATTTCCTTACAACTTTTCATCAGGGTCTCCAAGTTCAGGACTATTTTGGCAATTTCTGCAAGCGTGTTCCTACTGACATTGATCTTCCAGCGGTTAGTACTTAATACCGGTGTACAGTAAATTTGGTTTAAGATTATCGGTATCAACTGTGACAGCTTTGCCTCTATAGTTCAATGTTGACTTTAATTTGCTTTCATAAACAATAGAAATAGATACTGTTGGTCCTGCTACTGAAATTACCTACATCAACATTCTCAAAACATGTCATCTAGCAACGTTTTATGTTGCAAATTATGTTCTTGCTAAAAAAAGGGCATATTTTAGAATTAAAGGAAGGCTTAAATTGCATTGGCATTGCGTTCAGATAATGACACATGCATTCATATTCATTGTATTGTATCTGATGCTTACTGTTATATAACTACTATCACCATACCTTATTCCATTATTCATGCGGGTTCGTGTTTTTTACTTTTATTTATCGTTCCTATGCCATATTTTATATTTCCCTCTTTTCTCTATTCATAAGAGGGATTTTTTGTGGGTGCAGATTGATTCTGACAAAACTGTGATGGTCACATTTAAGCATGATGACAAGTTACAAGAAAATGCGGAATGTGGCTTCCAGGTAATAATGAGATGGAATGAAGTTTTCCTCCATACTTTTCCTTGGTTGTCATCGTATTTTTGAGCACGTTTTTATCATGTTACTTTTACTTAGTGCTGAAGTCATCAGCATCATAGGTTGTTGAGAATGCTTGGTCATGCCTAGGTTTCATGTGGGCTGGAAAATAGTTGTTATATTTTCTCGAACACGCAGGAGAGCTGTGCGAAATAATAGTTGCTATGTTGAATGAGCAGCCTTGTATTCCACATGTATTAGCACCTGATTCTTTTTTTTTACTAGGGTTTGGTAAACTGGTTATATATGTATTTATTTATCAATGGTATGCATTTTTCCAAGGCTTTGAGCTATTTTCTTATTTACAAGAGCCACATTTGCCACTGTTTTGGCCAGGACTCAGGTTGTGTAACCTTCTTAAGACATGCCACTGAACTATAAAAACCATTTGCTTACCCATCTACTGACTACTAAGTTGTGTAAGAAGCTTTTGCCTTTTGATGCGTAGTGATTTTTTAGAAAATTGAATTAGATTATAATACAAAGATATGTAGATCTGCGTGTTTTAGAAAAAAAAATTGAATAGCGTCCAGACCTTTTCTCAAAGAAAGTAATGTATCTGAGTGCAATTATATTGTAAATTATCACAACACCTGGTCATAAATGTTGCAGTTGTGTTTTATTTTCACCTGTTGATGATGCTAATTATACTGGGCTTGTAGTATTTGAAACTGTGCTATTTGCTTAGTTTAGTCTTAAGCATTTAATATCATGATTTCTCAAATTGAGTACTCGGTCATCTTCAAGATTAGAGCACTTGTGATATCTTTGTTCATATCTGCTATGATTTAGACATTTAGTTATGAGTCACCTGGCATGGGTATTAATACTTTATGTTTGACTAATTGCTAAAATGGTGTTCTTTAAACATTTATGGCTTGGCATTCTGTTCCTGGTGCTTTTCAGTGTGCACTTCTCTATACTACTGTATATGGACAAAGAAGGATCCGAGTCATAAACCTTTCACTATCATGCACAAGTTTGCTTAGCAACCTTTTTCGGTATGCTGATTTGGAGACACAATTTGCATGCTTCCTGAAACAAGGTAAAAATAGTGAAGACCCTTAATACAACTCTGCTAAATTTTCTGGCTTTACATTCAGCTTATTGAGAAAATTTTAAGCAAAAGTACATTGAATGAAACAATATTCTTTGAACTCATTACCCATGGAATATTCTGGACGACACTGACATTCTTGTACCATTCAGCTGCTAATGGCATCCCGACATCTCCACTGCCCCGTATTCGAGATGAAGCAACAAATACATGCATAAATATTCTGCAATCTTACCGCAAACACTGTGCATCGGTAACCTCATCTGGACAGTTGATTCTCCCAGAGGCTCTAAAACTGCTACCCTTGTATACTTTAGGTATGATTGCACTTAGGAGTGTTTATTTTGTTTCTTCCATGCCTGTGGATTCCACTAACATTTTTACTTTCTTTTTCAGCATTGGTCAAAAGTGTAGGCTTGAGAACCGATGGACGATTGGATGATCGTTCCTATTGGATGTCTCTTGTCTCCTCGATTTCTGTTGTACTATCTGTTCCGTTGGTGTTCCCTAGATTGATTCCTATCCATAATCTCACATCAAGGGTACTAGTTGCAATGTTAATTATAGCAATTGTGAGTTTTTAATCTTTTTGAGTGAGAAATTATCTAAATTTGGACACTATTTTCAGGCTGATGATGATTCCCTTATACCCAGTCCCCTTATGCTCAATAGTGAAAATGTAGAAGAGGATGGGATCTACTTATTGGAAAACGGAGAGGATGGTCTAATTTATGTAGGAAATATGGTAAATCAGGCCATCCTGGAACAAATATTCGGCGTCTCGTCTTTGGCTGCATTACCAGTCCAGGCAAGTTTGTTTGAGGTTTCTCCTATTCTTGAAGCAGTTTTGTTTGTCATAGCATTGTGTGCCTAGCCTATAACCATGTGGACTACTGGTATCTCTCTGGAAATTTAGGGTATGCGACATAGCATTTGACTTAGTTACCTGACAAATGGATTGCTTGCAGTTGGTATTGGAGCAATTTGACAACGAACTCTCAAGGAAGGTTAATGAAGTTGTAAATGAAATAAGACGCCAGCGATGCTCATACTTGAGGTTAAGACTATGCAGAAGGGGCGAACCATCTGGTTAGTCTTCTGAACCACTTGTGAACTTTTGTTGTTTCAAACACCACGGTGTTTCTTTTGTGTCAAAGAAACCCCCACTTGGTATTATGCTTGACTAAAATGTTTGATTCCCTGCAGGTGATTTCTTCCGATCATTTTTGATAGAGGACAAGGCGCCCGGTGTCTTCTCCTATGTCGAGTTCCTTGTGCACGTGCACAGGCAAATCCAAAGCAAGATGACGTGACGGGCCTGACCCCACTTGTAACATTTTGGTGAAGTAGGCGGCATTGTAGGTATCAAAAGGGGATTAATTTCCGCACAAGGGTACAGAAGAATCGGCGATTCCAGATCATTGGGTGGATCTTCAAGTTTGGTCGGGGAATAGAATCGAAGGAACTATAACCGGCGGTGTTTGCAGCACCGTTTTTTGGAGCGGTGGTATATGTTGTATACAGAGATGAGAGGCGTGTAGTGTGAAGGCTCTGCTTTTTGTGTTTTCATTAGCATTGTGCATCCTCCTTATTTATCTCCTATTCAAAAGGGGATGTGTCATGTTTAAAGGAAGGTTATAGGAGTTGAGCAATAAAACTGTATCTAGCTAATAGTATGAATATATAGCTTTCCGAGTTTATATTTGGGCAGCTTACATTGTCGAATCGAGTTGGTGTGATCTGCAAACTATTGTAGGCAACTTGGCTGAATATACTTTGACTGGCAACTTTGCCCGTGCGTTTCTACCGACGAAGATCACTTACTTTTTTAATAAACGATGTAAAATAGGTAACTTGCTTTTCATAAACCAATGAGATTGAAGTATATAAGATAATTAAATAGGTATAGATAGAGTAGATAAGGATAAGGATAAAGATAAAGATAAGGGTAAAAAGGGTTCAATTAAAACTCTAATCTAGTACCGAAACTAATATCGAGAGTTGGAGTCTCGTGAAAGTTAACTTGACCAAGTGGGACTCAAATGTCAGGACGGACAAAAAAGAAAAAAGCAATAGCTGTAAATAGGTAGATAGATAGGTAGAGATGGATACTAACCCGGCCAGTCTACCAGAAAATCAGAGGATCATTTCTCTTTCAACAAAACCTTGCACCAAAGATGATAATTTCAACAAAGAATGTGAGTTGCTGGCCAATACTCCAGTGTAGTACTACTATTTAAATTTAATTAAACATTTAACCATATATGCAAATGCGAACAAGATGTAATTTTTATTAAAGCCTTGCAACAGTTAACGGCAACCTCCTTTGGGCTATGGGCATGTTTGGTTTGATGCCAACCTTGACCAAACCAATTTTTTTTTTGGCTCGCCCACGACATTTGGCGTTCGTTTGCTTTGTGACCATTGATTGGCCAGCCAATTTGCGCCAATGGAAAATGAACGTAGGACGTACACGAGTTGCGGGCGCACAAATTGCTCGCCCATGGATTGGCGGCCAACTCCCGTATGCAGGTGGAGTAAAGAGCAACGTGGCAACAGACAACAGGCTGCATGGAAACCAAAAAATATTATGTTGCCTATGTTTATATGCTAATATCCCTTAAACTACTTATCCCATCTTGAATCCGTTTGCAGATTAATAATCTTGACAATTAAATCTACAAAACAAGATGTCAGTCGACTATATTTCGATATAAAAAATAAATAATGACATATAGACCCCACATGTCATATTAAGCTGTTGAATTCAGATGACAAGATTTGGTAGGGCTACAATTCAAACACAACATTACCAACGATTTGGCTGCACCCGTGATTTGGTCATGACCAAATTTTGGTTTGGCTAGATGGGGCACAAACCAAACGTGCCCTATATCTTTATATTACCCGCTACTTTGCTCATCCATACCTCCGGCCACCTAAACAAACGTGATCATGCACCTACCTCGATATGGATATGCGGATGCGGCGGCCTCAACGAGTCGGTGGTGATGGCAACGCCTAGCCTCCCGTGCACCTCCGTGAGCTGCACGCGGTCATGCGGCCCGACCGGCACCGGCAACCTCCTGGTCGACGTGACGCGCTCGTCCCTGAGGTCGAACGACACGACCATGTCGGTGTCCTTGGTGACCCAGTACGTTGCGCCGTCGACGCTGATCAGCCCGCCGTGCAGGAAGGTGCTCGACCGACGACGGATTGGCACGGCGCGCCCGTCGAACTCTCCAGCCTGGTGCCCGTCGTAGCAGGTCTGGTAGTAGGCCCATCGAACTCCCCGGCCTGCTGCCCCTCGTAGTCGTAGCAGGTCTGGTAGTATGTCATGTCGGGACGTGCACGATCTTGTACTGCCCATCGTCGGGTGGTAAGCGAAGCTGTGTAGGTGATGTGCCCCGTAGTCGGTTTCGGGCTTCCGGTTGTCGCACAGGCACAGTAGGTGTTGACGATCACCGTGCCCGAGTAGCTGGTCAGGCCGCTGGCCCAGATCTCCTTTGACCAGCCTTCCAGCACGCCATCAATCACTATGCTGCCGAATCTGAACATTTGGCAGCGAACACGAGCACCGTGTTGCGTTTCTGATTCTCAGGTGTTCGCTCGTGGACGACGTCGTGCAAGTGCCGGCAGACCAGGCGGAACCGCCGCCGAACGCTCGAGGCGCAGCATCATCTGTGCGAAGGTGTCCGTGGGGAGGTTCCTCATCAGGGCCTCCAAGTAGATATGCCTGAGGTCGCGCATTTTGCTCGGTGGATTCGCAGTTGCCTAGATTAAGTTAACGAGTTTAGTTAAAACTCTAATTCGATACAGAAACTAATGTCGAGATTGATTAGAGTTGCATAGCCTAGATGGGACCCACGTGTCAGGACGGACCAAAAAAAGAAAGAACCAATCCTCTCTTTAGAAATAGGTAAAAATAATCACAATCTTGTGCGAATAGCGTGTCTTCCCAAGATTACTTTGATATGGCATAATAGTAAATTTAGATTTTTAAATAAGATAATTTTGAAAACTATTTAAATTGTCACTTGAGCTGTTTACAATCGAGATGATTTTCAAAAAATCATTAAACTTTGTGAACAAATACTATAAATCAAAAGTGATCTATTTTGCTTTGACCTAGCATGATACTAAATTTAGATTTTTTTATTAGAAATTGTTCCAAAAATTATATTCAAATTGTCATGTGAGTAGCTTAAACTTGGAATGGTTTCCAAAAATTTTAAAACTTTCTAAACAAATACTATAAATAAAAAATGACCTGTTTTGTTTTGATCTGTTATGATACTAAATTTAGGTTTTTAATTAGAAATTATTCTAAAAAACTAAATTAAATTATAATGTGAACTGTTTACACTCGAGATGGATTTCAAAATCTTAAAACTTTGTGAACAAATACTATAAATAAAAAATAACTCATTTTTCTTTGATTTGGCATAATAGTAAATCTATACTTTAAAATGAAAATTATTCTAAAAAATATATTTAATTGTCACGTAAGTTGTTTACAATCGGGATGGATTGCAAAAATTTAAAACTTTTTGTAAACAAATAATAGAAATTAAATTTGTTCATTTTTATTTTATCTAGCATGATTATAAATTTAGATTTATTAAAAGTCATTCTTTTAAATTGTCAGATGAGTTGTTTAAACTTGGGATGGTTTGTTCTTAATTTTGTGAACAAATAATACAAATTAAAAGTGGTCATTTTGTTTTGATCTGGATGATAGTAATTTAGATTTTAAATAAAATTATTCTGAACCTATATGTAAACTGTCACGTGAACTGTTTACACTAGGGATGGTTTTCAAAATCATAAAACTTTGTGAACAAATACTAGAAATACTCGTGTTTTTATGGCAAAATTTAGTGTGTTCACAGTTTTTTTCTCCTGTAGCAACGCACAGGCACGAATATAGTTATACACTAAAGATTTAACTACTAAATGCCATTATTAAAGACACGTAAATATACTTATGGGTTGGGTAAGGCTTAGTCATAAATTTGGAGGGATATAGGATAGGTGGAAAAGAACTAATTTGATGACGATTTAGATGGGTTTCTCCCCATTAGCAGGCCTACCCCAAACCCATACATTTTAGAGACACTTTGTATCCTAAACGGTTAACAATGGGTTTGTGTACCTTATTACAAGTGGTTAACGAGTCCAGCAGTTAACCAAACTAACTAGTAATACGACACCCTCACCAAAGCAGTTTAATTTGGAAGTAGATTGGCAGGGAGACAACCACGTTTCCTCTACATCTGATCATCTACACCCCACCAATTCACACCCATACTGTATTATCCGTCAAACTCACGCAGGTGATCATCTACGTACCTTGGGATATGTGGATAGAATTATGTCGTAAGAGTATTTAACAAGTCTACGACACGGCCACACATACAGATGGCCAAACAGGTGGCACGGCACGAGCACGACAAGGCATGGCATGACGAGGCACGACAATTATATTGTGTGTGCCGTGCTGTATCACATGTTTCGGAGCGAACACGGGCACGACACGACCGTCTGTTAGCCGTGTCGGACCGACATAATGGCCCGACAACCATGCCATACTGACCTAAGGAGCACGGGCAGCCGGAGTTCATCGGAGGAGGAGAGAGAGGAGTAGCCGATGTAGGTAGAAGAAGGCATGTAGCACCTGTGGTGTAGCGCGCGAGGGAGGACTAGGAGGCGAGGGGCGCGCAAGTGAGGGGCGGTGGCAGGGGCGGAACACAGTGGGTGCGAAACTGGGCTCTCCGCTTTTCCCTTGCATGCATGCAGTAAAAAATGACTGATTTCAATTGACAAGTAGCCATAGCACTAAATTGCCCCCTCCTTGATTTTAAGTCACAGTCCGCCACTGGGCGGTGGTGCATGAGGGAGAAGGTGGTGCATGAGGGAGAAGGCCGCGTGATGCGCGCGAGGGTGTAGAGGCGTGACGCGTGAGGGAGGGTGGCGGCGACGACAACCTGGGAGCCGGCATGGGGAAAAAAAATAAGGGTTCTCAAATATATATAGTCCAGCGGGCCTCATCGAGCCGATGCCAGCCCGGGGCACGGGCCGGGCCGGCACGGGCACGACAAAGACCGTGCTCGGACTAGACCAAAGTCTCGTACTTCGGGCCGACTCACGGGCCTCGGGACTTTTGGCCAACTATAGCCACACACACCGGACAACTTCTGAACATCATTAGAAAGGGCATCTAGTTATACAGAATGGCATGCACCATACTGAATTAAACAACAGTGGTTTTGGGTTGTCGGACTATAGTAAGACCAACAGAATAAGGGAAAAGTCCAGTTTACAAGATCTAACCATCACAAGAGTCTGTTTTCAACCCTTTTGATGAGGACATGACACTATCGATGTCGGAGTTATCGTCCAGCAGTCCACCCATGGGTATCCAAGTGGTTAATTTGTAGGTAAAGGTAAATCGCGAGGCTAGGAAGCTCGAGGTAACACAAAGACGCAAGGTTTATACAGGTTCGGGCTATCTGGAGGTATAATACCCTATGTCCTGTGTTTTGGGTTCTTGGATTGCTTTGCTCGGCAATGCTCCGGAGAACAAATGCGAGTTTGTGGTTACAATGGGGGATGGAAGACTGAATTGAGATTGGATGATCTAAGGGGTCGTTCTAGGCCGCCTTATATAGGCTGGAGGCCTAGGATTTACAAGTCGGTTTTCTAATCCTGTTCGGCTACAACAAGGAACCTAATCTGAGTCGGCGTGCCTTGCAAGCTAAGTTATCACCAGTCTTGTCCATCAAGTTCGGAGATCCTCATGGGCCGGCCTAGGTCAGCCCATATCGCTGTCAGATGTGGGCCCAGGCCGACTATCACCCCGTCGGTGGTGGGCCCAGGCGTACCCATATCCCACAAGTCTCCGAGCAACGTGCAGGCGCGTATCGGATTGCTGATGAAGAGGTGAGGCCACCGTGGTTGGCTGAAGCGTCTTGGTCGGCAGGTCGACACAAGGGTGGGCGGTGCTCAAAAAGAAAAGAAATCATCGGGGATGATCCTATCAGACCCGAGGGTGGAACCCTGAGTGGCGTAGTGCTGAGTTGTAGCCGAGTCGGACACCATGAGGAACTGCACCACTTTGAGAAAAGTGACACATCCTGATGGGGTGGGTCGATTAGTAGAATCGGGCCAATGGTCAATAAAAGAAGAAACGTCCGAGCTTTGGGGCAGACAGGCCGCCTAGAAGATAAGATCACCACATCTGTTAGGGTAGATCGAGACAAAAACAGTACGCCCGTAGGTGTGCACGATAGACCCGTGGCGAAAAAGTCACTGAAAGTATACAGGGCGGTCTGGCACCCCGAAGAGAGGAGCTTGTCCCAAAATCGCGAAGCCCAGTCCCCGAGCGTGGAGGCTGGCCGAGTCACGGAGACCCGCCGTCCAAAGTCGCAGCGCCCAGTCCCCGAGCCTGGGAGCCGGATGAGTCACAGAGACCCGCCGTTCGAAGTAATTGTGCCCAGTCCCCGAGCGTAGGGGCTGGCCGAGTCACGAATACTCGCCGTCCGAATTGGTAGCACCGAGTCCCCGAGCGTCGGGGCTTGGTCAAGTCACGAAGACCCACCGTTCGAAGTCGTAGCACCCAGACCCCGAGCGTGGGGGCTGGCCGAGTCACAGAGACCCATCATCCAAAGTCCTATTGCCCAGTCCCCGAGTCTGGGAGCTGAGCAAGCCACCGAGTTGCCTCCCGCCCCGAGCCAAAGAGGTCGTCTAGATGACGGGAAGCACGTCGAGTCGTCGTCTGGGGCGCCCAACCGCCGAGCCTCGGTGCCGGATGAGTCGCTGAAGCACGCCGAGTCGCCTCCCGCCCCGGACCAAAGAGATTGGTCGCGTGACGAAAGGCACGCTGAGTGGTCGGCCTGCACCAGCCCCGATCCTGGGAGCTAGCCGAGTCGGTCGAAGTACACCAAATAATGCCTGAGCTGTATGAGGATCTTTCGCCGCGTCGGTGGAAGGCGCCGTCCTGCATCGCCGGAACCTCCTCGGTCCCGGTCCCCGAGGCGGCTTTGTTTTTCCGGCGTCAGGAGGGTCGCCTTCCTGTAACAGGGGCTGCTTCACGCCGTTCTCCGCCATTTTTCCCCCAGATTTCACCCGTTGGAATGGAGGGAAACGGCAAGCAGAGGAGAGGAGACGCGATGAAGAATTTGCCTGAAACTATCAGATTTGCAGGAGCTGAAGGATTCTACTGGCAACTATGAAGAGTGGATTCGCTCGTGTGTTTTGGGTCACTCTCGAGTCTCCACCTGTACGTTCTACTTAGTAGCTGTCAATCTGTCATAGGCCAGCACCACAAGGCTGACTGTCGCTTTTGTTGGTATACTTGTTCTCTCCGAGCTTTGGAGAACGTAGAATAATTGGGGCTGGATGCCTGAACCCAGAACGTTCCGGACAGTGGGGCTGTTTGCTTGCTGGCCATCACCAGCCATGCCCCAAGTTCGGCGGCCTCGCAGTTGTGGCTCAGAAATCGGACGCCACCGCCATGGCGTCAAATGTGAAGGAAAAAACTGCCACCACCTAACTTTAGTCGGCAACCAAGCACCGACCTGCAACTCGTGTGGCGTGCCAAATCATGGCTTGGCAAGTTGCGGCGGCCAATCAAACACCCTCGTATCCAAACTTGTCTAGGGGCGTGATTGGTTGGGCATCAAAATTTGCCCTACTAAAATTGGGGCATGCCAAAATCTAGTCATGTCAAATTACTTGCCAACATCTGGCAAAAGCTGCCAAAGTCTGGATACAAGATGACATTTGACTCCAATTGATTTATGTCAAAACACACTTGCCAAAATTTTTGGGCATGCCATAATTTTGGTTTGGCTTGGTGCCCAACCAGTGGCGAAGCTGTATTCAGCTTAGGTGGTGCAAATGCACCACCCTAACAAACAATTTCATTAGTAAAAAGCTTATTTTAACAAGTAAAATTAGAATTTTTTTTTATACTTCTCCACTCGGATGCACCACCCTAAATTACACTTTAGCTTTGCCCCTGTGCCCAACCAATCAGACCCATAATTTTTATTGATGAAGATTTGACATTGACAGTCGGGGATTATACAATTATTAAGACTTATCCAAACCCAGACTACAAAAATACAAATTCACCTGTGCCTTTTTTTTGTATTGACAAAAGATCAATCTCTTTGTAGAAATATTGAGAACATCAAGTATAATCTTTTCCTTTTGAATAGATCAATCGGCATCCAATCACCTTGAAAATTGATTAAAAGCATTCAACTTAAACGGATTCACTGCTGAGGGAAATGACTCGGAATTTCAAATTACAAAAATTCACTAGTCAACCAGATAATGCAAAACCTTCCATGCAAATTTTTCATATAACATTAATTCGTACTAGCTTAGACGCACGTGCGGCACACAACTGACTTAAAAATAGAAATTAGTAAATAGGAAACATGTTGTTCTATCAAAGGTGAAGTTCTAGCGCTTCGATGTTAAACATGGACGACTGCAATCAGGTGTGAATATTTACAATATATGGTCAAGA
>CM014277.1:44486458-44497874 GCA_004135705.1 Alloteropsis semialata | reverse complement strand
GGCTAGAATAATAAATATAAGACCAGTCTCAGTGCAAGTTTCATTGCACAATTACCTAGAATTAGAAACTAGGTAACCGCACTGATGGAGTTTCATGGGGATGAAACTCCTCTCACATTTGATGAAACTCTCTCTTTCTTCCTTGCCACATCAGCAAAAATGATGATTTGATATATAATTTAATGCGATTAAACTCTTCATGAAACTCTCATTGAGACTGGCCTAATACTACGTGAGTTCCCTGTTTGAATAAATATAGTACTATGACTTATTCGTTCAATGCTGTAATTAAATTTGGATTGTGTTCAAGGTTCAAAGTTATTTGTTTGAATTTATTGTCATTTCCGAAGTTGCTTGCATGCTGAATTGCTGAGTTTTTTTTTCCACCGACCAGCGGACCCAATTGCCCCCTACTACCTGTTTCCTTTTTTTTAGAACTTACTAAACTGTTTCCTGCCTCCCTCAATGCACGCCTGTTCCAGGTTCTGGGCCGAATTTTAGTGAAATTTGTCCATTTCAGTTGGATCCGAGACAAAACCAAACCGGTTAAAATAATTCGACCTGATTTAAACTTTTGGCCCAGCCCAAAGTCCATAATAGCCCACATATGCCTTCCCTGGTATAAAACCATAAACACAGCCCTAGAAACCCTAACTTTTCATTTTTCCTCCTCCACTCCTCCCTCATGGTGGCGGTGGCTCTCCAAGCCGCGCCCAAGAGAGGCTGGACTTCATAGGCACTGAAGCACAGACCTCCCCGGCCTACTCCCAATCGGCTCCTCCCCTGCTCTCATTTGAGCGCCACTATCACAAATGGAAATCTACCAAACCAATGGAAAGTAACTTTTGCAAAGTACTTATAGCAGGTGCCTCCCTTATACACACCACATAAATCCAATTTGTAATGTACTGTCACCAACTAGTAGACATAATCTGCTGCTTGTCTTAAAAGAAGTATGTAAGTATTATCCACTGGAACAAGAAACTTCTTGGATACTATCTCTATCCAATCGATGGCTTATATACATGCATGAAAGATGGTAAATAACAAATAATCCTTCCGTCCTGAAATATAAGGCATTCTAGTTTTGTCCTAAATTAAACTAGATAAACTTTGACCAACTTTTTAGAAAAAAATAATAATATTAATGACATCCAATGAGTATCAATAGACTCATTTTGAAATATATTTTTATATTTTACTTATTTGATTTGCTAAATATTAATACTTTTCTCTATAAACTTGGTCAAACTTTCAAAAGTTTGACTTATGACAAACCTAGAATGTCCTTTATTCCAGGACGGAGGGAGTAGAATGACATGGAACAAAGGTGCACGGATATAGCATCAAGTGTGCACTTTGCTTGAATGCATTGCGTCACTCTCCTACTTAATTTAGTCCTTTTAGCACGGGCAATATATGGAACGGATGGTTCAACAATTTCAAGCCCATATCTGTCCCAATAAATCATTACAAAATATTCATGATAACGACAGGTTGAAATCTAGATCGATTAGTGTTGAGACTCCTGCAGCTAGATATATGCTTCATCAGAGTTGACCAAATTGAGCATGATCAAATCGTCTGAATTACAGAGGCCAGCAGGTCGCCATATCTACCGAAGCACAGGTTTTCTAAGGGCAGACCATCCATGCGCTCCGAGGGCTCCTATCTATCTTACATCCTAGAGTTAACTTGAGATTAGACAGCCCATCATGCCCAATGGCCTGGGAACAACAATTGTTCCATAATAATTGTTCGTGAAACAATTATTCTGAATTGTTCCACATCTTGGAACAATTGTTTCAAAATATGGAACAAATGTTCCAAATATTTCTAAGATGTGGAACAACCGTTCAGCAAAAAAACCGGCCACCGCCCACGGGAGAGCCCCACTGAGCAGTGGTGGCGCTCGGCCACCAGCCGCGAGACAACCACGCCAAGCAGGTCACCGGCCGCAGCGCGAGAAGGAGGGGGATGCCAGGAGCTTGCTAGGGTTAGAGGTCAAGGAGGGAAGAAAGATGCAGAGCCATTCGTTCCACGAATTTTAAAACTACTCCGTATCAGATTTGAAGACAAGAGTAGGACGTCCAATAGATAGGATTTGTGGTGCGCTCCACCCCTTCGCGAGCTGGGTCCGGCCCAAAAAGTGAAGGATGCCCTGTTTTGCTAGACGATTGCCACAACCGCCCGCTTAAACTAATTTGGCTAGCTGTTGCCTTAACTCTGCATTCCCATCCGTTTCTTTGTGCTTAGATTTTCTAATTGGACTGCCTTGACTCTCTCTTGTTAGAATGTGTTGGAATTGATTGTAGGAAAATCAACTTGCCAACACCTTAGTTTGCGATCATGTCAAAAGGAGAGATTTCAGTACTTTTTCCTCAATTCGCACGCCTTTCAAAATTTGACACTCAATCCATATGCCTTCCAAAGTTTGATACTGAGGCTTTCGAATTGTTCATTTTAGGTGTTTGTTCACATTTTCATTCTTTACTTTTCATTTTAGTTGTAAATGGTCTTTATAAACAACATGATAGTGGAGGTGTGTGTAACGAAAAGGAAAATATCTGTAAAGCTTTACCTCAATATGATTGAATGACATTATTTGGAAAAGCTATTTAAATAATACAATAATATATCGGATATGTAGAGGAAGCATAACATGAAAATATATGTAACATTTACAACATGATATATTCCTGCACCATCACAAATTTCTTGCATCAAATGGAATTTTCTAACAAGCATAAAGACAGACCAAGCTAGCCATGTTTTACACAAAAAAAATCGGCATGTACATGTAGAGGTCAAAATGGAGAAATTGCAAGTTTGGTAGCCAGTCGGCTACTGAATAGCCGACTGGTAACCTATCGGCCACTGAATCGCCGATAGGCGACGTGGCTCCGAGCTGGCAACCCTCCATCGCGCGGAGCGGGGCCTGTCGGCCAGCCAGCAGCCGACTGGGGCCTGTCGGCCAGCCAACAGCCGACTGGCTGCCGGCCAGTCGGGCTATCAACGGCCCATGGGCCTGTCGGCCATCCAGCAGGCCTGTCGGCCATCCAGCAGCCGATAGGAACTTTTTGGCTGCTGGTTAGCCGACAGGTCCCCTAATATGTTTTTTTTCTTCTTTCATTCCAATAATATATTTATTTCCATATTTCAATTCTAGCTCTTATTACATTATAAAATATGTTTATTTCAATTGCATACACAAATGATTTTGTATATTTTTATTCCAGACACATGTTTTGGTTATTTCCATTCCACACAAATGTTTCGGTCATTTTCATTGCATACACATGTTTTGAAATAATTGATGAACTGGCTTTGATTTGCATCGATAATATGGTTCTTACACAATATATGGTTCGACAACAACAACAATATATGGTTCTTACAGATGAACATCATAACAGGATGAAGAGATTATGGTGTCAAATGCATTTTTTGCGAAAGATACGACTACGATACAATGGCATGTGCGGCACACTTTGCTAACCTAAACATGCGCCGTTGCTAATCTTAACATGCCTTAGGGAAAGTTGATAGGCGGTTACTAAACCCAACATGCCTTAGGGGAAAGCACCCAGCCGGGTGTGGAAGTAACGCTCTACTGAGTAAAACGGGGATATTTCCCCTTCCTGCTGGATTCGGGAGCAGCTTCATTTGCACGTCGTGCTTGGGCCTCCTGACGCTCCACCTCCTTCATCCTGTTATTTCGTTGCCACAACTCTCTTGCCGAAGCCAAATGTTGCGCTTCTTCATGACGCAGACGAGACTCCCGAGCTTGGAATTCTTCCTCCCTGAGCTTAAGTGCCCCCTCACGCTTGACAAGGTCTTTCTCAAGGCGAGATAGACGTTCGGTCTCACGTGCGTGTTCTAGTCTAGCAGAGTACTGCTCTTTGGTCTCAATTTGTGATGGCACTCCTTGACTGGGTAGAGCTTTCTTGTCGATCCACTGGATGAAACTACAAGCCTGCATATGGACAGCTTGGTCGTTTACATACACTAACAAAAAAAACTTGAATTAGCATTGAAACGAACCTTGAAATCTTCATCAATGTCAGGACATCTGAAGAACCTAGCACCCCTCTTCGACTTATTTGAAGAATCAGTACAGACTTGCAACCAGCAGCGGAACCCGCAGTGGCATTTTGGCCGGTCTTCCCATCTCGGCACACCTTTTGGGTCATCTCTCCACGATGACATTGGTACGATTGATAGTGATGCTGTGTCGTGGGATGGATGAGTTGTGTCTCCAACTTGTGGAATATAAAGAGCGAACCGGGCTACAGTCATATACTGCACCGGCCTACCTTCAGAGCCTGCACCGGCCTACCTTCAGAGCCTGTAGGGTGTGTTTCCTTTGAGTCACTGCAAGAAACACAAACCCACGGATTCACTGCCCCACATCTGCTTCTCTGAGTCACTGCAAAAACACATCTCGCGGATCGACTGGCCCACACAACGCCCTACATTCATGTCTATTTATATCCCGCACATTGCATAATCGAACCCACACAAAATTTCCACAATGGCCGCCGATGACGACCTAGGCCCAACTTTCTACACTGAACTTTCCCCAGAGTTTGCTGACCATTTTCCAATCCGACCGAAGAGCCATTTCGGGGCACATAACTTGCTCCGACCTTATGATCGAAGGAAGACGGTGCATTGGCCTAGATGTAGGCATGGTGAGTGGTGCGTTGTGCAGGTTGAAGATTCGCCTGAAGACGGCGGACGACGCTTCTGGCGATGCCCTAGGGGATATGTAAAGTCCTTACCCTACATTCTTCCTCAGCATGCAATCTGATTGTTTATCCTAATCGTTGTCCTCAATGCGCAGAGCTCGGATGCTACCGAAGGCTGTGGATTCACGCAATGGGTGGATCCTCCACCCATTCAACCGTACGAACACTACATCGAATACCTGCACCTCGTCATCGACGACTTACGTCGTGAGCTCGAGGAAGCAAAACTCCCTGCAGAAGAAACAGATGAAGACTCTGAAGACGGCAATGCAGCACGCTCTGCGCAGAATGTTTGTTACGACCCTAACTGTCGGTGCTCATGCCACATAAACACTAGCCAACCACCACCTCCTCCCCCTCCTTCCGAGCCGAGGCCTAGGTACTACTTTCCATCGCAGCACTCAGGTGGATCTCTCTTCTCGTTCGAGCAGTAGAACTAAGCACTTAACGCAAGCGACATTTTCTATTTCCTAAGGCATGTTAGGATTAGCCACGGCGCATGTTTATATGAAGTACATGTGCCTCACATGCCATTGCAAGTTTGAACTATGTATCCTATTAGTACTGTGCCAATATTTTGTAATGTCGTATTATTGAGTAGTACGAGTGATAACGGTGGTAACTTAGTACGAGTGATAACGGTGGTAACAAACAAAGTCGAAACGTAGTACGAGTGAAAACGGTGGTAACATACAAAGTTGAAACGTAGTACGAGAGATACGGTGGTAACAAACAAAGTCGAAACACGGTACAAACTCAACGACGGCCACGCTTGCCACGCTGCAGCTGGTCAGAAGGAAACGTGAACGGATCACGATGCCCATGCCTGTCGCGAGGCCCAAGATCTGCAGGTGTAGCCGGCGTAGGGTCCTCCTGTGTGGCCGGCGTAGGGTCGTCCTGTGTGGGCTGTGTCGGAAAAGGGGCACCAGCCATCTGCGATGGTCCTACTTCGTCCGGCCCTGCAGACCACCACTAGTCGTCCTGGTAAAAGCTGCCGGTACTCCCAGAGGCTGCTGCAACAAAGTCAGGCACATGTGGCAAAACACCTGCAAAATATTTTAAAGTTAAAATTGTAGTCGTTACGTAGAGAAGAAAATGGTAGTAGTAGCAGGGATAGTGGAATGTACCGTGTGTCATGGGTGCCGACTCGGGCCAGGAAGACGGGGTCCGTACTCCAGAGGGCCCAGGTGCCGTGTCTGCCGCCCTACTGGTCGAAGGAGGCGTGACCCGGAGTGGAGGAATGGGTGCGTCTCTGGTCGCCCTACATGAAGCACGTCGTACGCCATCCATGCATTTCTTCGCTAGGCGACGGAGAGCACCCACCAAATCACTCCTAGCAACACGAGGTGGATCCGCCTGAATACGGTCCGCGAAGTCGTACAACTCCTCGCCAACGTCGTGGCAAATATCCGTCTGAAAAATTAGTTCAAGTTACTTACAGTAATGACGAGTAAGAAGAATGCAATGGGACATGTACCTGAACTTACCAGGGCATGGAACGCGGCGACTGGCTCGGGGGCGAAGGTGTCCTCGATCGTCGGCTGACGTGCCGCAGGGGTGTCCGGCACCGGGAACACCCTCCAACGTGTGGCCCCATGGAACCAACGCAGGTAGGCCGCGTAGGTCTCCTGGTCGTAAGGGGGCAAAGGGTCGTGAAGGTCATGCCCCGCATCATCCCACTGTGCGGCCCAGGTCTCCATCTTTGTAGCCCAAATGCCCTCGTACGCTACTCCTTGGCCCTTTCTCGTCATCCTGCCAAAGTACAAACATATAAACATCAACATTGCATAAAAGATGTAAAACAACATAAAAATTAATTAGCGACTAACATGTGATCCGTGTGTAACTGCTGACGAGGTACCGGGAAGTCCTGCCTCATCCCAAACTGACGCCACACTCGCTGAGGCCAGTACGGCTCAACACAGATATCGTAGACTAGGTACTTCTTCGTGTACCAAAAAGCTTGGTCGCGGTAGCAAAGCGTGGACAAACCTCGAGACGCCCGTGTGTGTACAGCAGCAGGGGTGTACGGGAGCCAACGAACCCGGTCTGGCGTGAGCTGGTCGAACCCGGCAACAAACTGCGGGTACGTCAAGCGGGCTGTATCTACCGCCCAGTGAGGCTGCAAAAAAAGGACAGGGCCATGTATTAGTACATGCACATAGTAATAAATATTGCGTAAGTAAATTATAGACGTAATGAAAAATATTTAGAAGATTACGTACCTGCCGCTTCGTCCAAATAAATCCCATGGTCGGAGCATCCACGGGATCCACGTGTCCGTCCTCATCCCACTGGTACAAGTCAACCCCATACTCCGCGTAAGAACTAAGCTGTGGTCGTCCAATGTCGAACCGCTCGAAAGACCATAGCATGACCAGCAACGGACACCCGGCCAACGTACCACTCTTGGTGCGACGTGTACACGCGTCACACATCGCCCGGTACGTAGCGGAAAGCACAGCGGAACCCCAACTGAACTGAGGAACGTCGTCTACAGGAGCGTCCGCTATCTGCTGAGCATAGGAGATGAGGTGCTTGTCCACGCTGTCGTGGTGTGAGCTAGTGAAGAGCACCCAGCCAAATAACCATAACAGGTAAGCCTCCAGGTGCCTGCTGACTCTCCAGTCCTCTGCGTCGTCGGCCAAGCGCTCTGCCTGAAACTGAAGAAGCCAGGCCTTTGTAGGCCCGTGCTTGTCCGTAAAGCCAAACTGCGGCTGCTCGTCAAGCGGGGGGAGCACACCCTCAAAGCGCTGCAAGATCAGATCTCTCCAATCTGCATCGACCGCTCTAGCAACAATGGCCTCGCCGTCCAACGGGAGACCAAGTAGCATCGACACGTCCTGTAGTGTCACTGTCATCTCACCAACCGGGAGGTGGAAAGAGTGCGTCTCTGGTCGCCATCGATCCACCAAGGCTGAGAGAAGGGCGCGGTCCACTGGGAACCGAAGGCTGCCCTCCCGTGTCGGCTCAACCAAACGACACAGCGGTAGCAAACCAGCTGCATGCAACCTGCCGGTAAAGGAGTATGTTAGGATGATTAAATAAATTAAATTTTAAATGCAACAAATCTGTGCGACGTTAAGTACCTAGGAAGCCACCGTGCATCAAGTCGCCAACACTCATCGTGCGACCTCAGACGAAGCGCGTGTGGAAGATTATTGTCCACCAACCTTGATCGGTGCTTCGCGTCGACAATCGGATCTATCAACTCAAGATTCGCCATTCCTGCAAAAATTAGCAAATTACAGAAACGGTAATTATAAATCAAAAGAAGATACATTATTACAAATCAAAAGAAGATACATAATTATAGAAATTATTACAAAGGTTCTAATAACATTATAGAAATTATTACAAAGGTCCGTCGCCTCATTAAAAACCTCAACATTGAGGAAAAGAGTACGACTACTCCTCACAAACTAAAAATCATTAAAAATAAAACCTGCGAACTGCCTACTTCTTCTTCGGGTTGCGCTTGGGGATACGTATTTCGCTGCTGCCGTCTGGTTTTTTGTGTGTGGGATAACCATCACAATCCTTACGATAATGGTCCCCGCCGCATGCCAAGCATGATTTCTGTCCACCTCTGGCCTCAGCTGCATCCATGTCATTTCTAATACGGCGGCTCTGTCTTCTTCCACGTTTGTCAACAATTGTAGTTGGATCAGGAACCCAGTCAGGGCCATCAGGTGGGCGCTTACTAAAATCAGCAATCGCCCGCCAGCCTAAAAGCTCACCACTCCAAGTAGCTTGTACCACCTCCTTGAGATAGTAAGGGGACATAAAAGACGTTGTAACACCAGCCTTTGCTCGAGCAGCATAAACATGTGAACATGGCATGTGAAGAAGTTTTGGCTTGTTGCATGTGCACTGGCAAAAGTTCACCTCTGGCCATAGCTGGCATTCATGTACAACTTCATTACTACCAAGGCCATGGCCCCCCTTGTCACGTACCGTGACCTCATACACAAAATCTTGGTTACCAATGTAATGCACACGGTGAAGATTACCCTTTGCACTTACTTTCTCAATAATTTCAGTCATCTTCTGACAAAAAACCATTTGAGGATCCTGGACAATCCTAGATGCATCGCGAAACCATTGACGCATATATTTTATAGTCCCTCGAAGTATACACTCCACTATTGCTGTCAACGGTAGAGCCCGGCTACACTTTAGCACCCAGTTATAAACCTCAGCCAGATTTGTTGTCATGATGCCATATCGAGAGCCATCCGTGTCATAAAACAATGACCACTTTTCAAGTGGCTCATTTTTTATCCAATCTGTAAAGGATTTCAACGACCTTCCACCCTTCCTTCTCCTCGTCACTGATCTATGCTCGAAAGGAAGGGGTTCAAGTCCACACGGCTCCTCGTCACGTGCCACAACCGGTTGCTTGCGTACCTCCTTCATGTGGGTAGTAGTGAGTTTGTCTAGCTCCTCCCATATCTCATCGAACTTCTTTTTCTGATTCTGTTTGCACAAAGTCTTGAAAAGGTTCATCAGACGCTTGCTTCTGAATTGACTGTAGAAATTCGCCCCTAAATGCCTCATGCACCATCGGCTATGCAGGTCCGGCCAATGGACATCCACCCTATCGTTCTCCTGCAACCTTTTCACGGCTGCCAGTATACCCGCGTGACGGTCGTGGAGGACGCAAACATTTTGCCTTTCAAGAACAACTGCCCGCTTCACCAAGCTAAGAAACCACAACCAGCTGTCCGTGCTCTCCGATTCCACAAATGCAAAGGCAATGGGAACAACCTTGCCGTCCGCGTCAGTCCCTATGCATGTGAGAAGCTGCCCTTTGTATTGTCTAGTCAAGAAAGTGCCATCCACGCAAAGCACGGGACGACAATGCTTGAAAGCTTCAATCATGCACCCAAATGACCAAAAGGCGCGGCGAAGAATGCGATCACCATTCGTGTTTATGTAGTCATCGATATCAATAATAGTTCCAGGGTTTCTACTTTGCAACAATGCTAATAGAGATGGCAAATGGTGGTAAGCGTCCTTATACGTGCCGAATCTCCACTCCAACGCCTTCTGCTTGGCTCTCCATGCCATGTCATATGATATCTCATAAGCATATCTATTCTCTATAGCAAGCATGATTTGGAACGGAGACATAGATGACTTCTTCACGATCTCTGGATACATCTCATTTGCCACAAACTTGGCAGTCATGTTCTTGTGCTTCGGTACAGTACCTTGCAACTTGCAACAGTGCGGGACAACGATGGACACTACAAAGTTGCTCTCCGCCTTCGGTAAATAACCGTGCACCCGCCAAGGGCATCCTTCGCACATACACTTGACATCATATGTAGTAGGGTTTGAAATGATCACTTTGAATGGTCTCTTCTCTGAGAAAGCCCACTTCTTGACTGCATGCTGAAGATGAGACTTGTCATGAAACATTTGGCCTTTCATGATCTCAAGCTTACCATACTCCAGTTCGAATTGTGTCCATCATTAACCGTCAGTCCATCCAAGTCAAAGTTGGTCCACTCATCAGGGACACTTGTTTCATCCTCAAAATTTCTCCCATCTCTTCCATCTACAAAGGTCCGATACTCATCATCATCACACTCCATCTCATCAACAATTTCCTCATCCACCTCGCCCTGATCCGCATCCACTGGCACCCCTATTTCGTCGTCCTCATCATTTAGATGTGTCTGGTCAAAAACAGCCTGCATGACAACATCCGCCACTACCGCCTGACCCACATCACTTTCATCAACCGCCTCTGCCCTACTGCTCTCACCATGCTCATTATCATCATGCTCGTTATTTACCATCTCCGCTTCAACAAGAACCACCAGGGGAAATTTGAACGGACCATTTAACGCCATGTCCACAAATGCCCTCCAACATTTTGAGTTCCTAAGCACATATAGTTCCCACTTCCAACCATGCTCACGCTGCCTAGGAACCACCCCACTCACTTTCAGCCTAAAATACGACGGGTTCACCTGCAGCATACTATGCAACCACCCTACCACTTCCTCCCGTCGCATCTGTATTGGGTTTGTCAAGGTTGTGTCAACAAATACATAGTTGCTCAAGTCTACCCCAGAATCACACAACGTGGCGTAACCATTCCCATGATGAACTCTGATATTCACTACTTCCGAATCCATACCTGATGCAAATATCATGCTACTTAACGTTAGCTATTCGCCAAATAATACATCTAATAACTTACCAGAAAAAACCCAAAATCAATTTATAAAATCTAAAACCTAAATCAATTCCTAAATCATAAATCAATTTCTAAACCTAAATCAATTTCTAAATCCTAAAGCAATTTCAAAATCCTAAAGCAATTTCAAAATCCTAAAGCAATTCCTAAATCCTAAAGCAATTCCTAAATCCTAAATCTATTTCTAAATCCTAAAGCAATTCCAAAATCCTAAATCAATTCCTAAATCTAAATCAATTGCTAAATCCTAAATCAATTTCTAAACCTAAATCAATTTCTAAACCTAAATTAATTCATACAATTTCCTAAATCATAAAACAATTCATACATTATACTAAATCAAAAATCATATTCTAAAAAAAAACCTTACCTTCGGCTGGCGGCAGTCGGCCGCTGAGGAACCGATAGCCGCCGGCGCCGGTCACGCGCGCCGAGGCCGCCGCCTGCTAGA
>CM014277.1:44464809-44484435 GCA_004135705.1 Alloteropsis semialata | reverse complement strand
ACAATACTATGCTATTTCTACTTAACCTCTGTGAGCTTGGAGAGTTGTTTGTACAGCTCGGCGGCTTTCTCCAGATCTTCGTGGTCAACTTCAGAGTTGAATAAGAAGGCGTCTTCATCCTCATTAGCGTTGACGCCGGGTGTGCCGGTGAAGATCTGGAATGGCTCGGGTGAAGGCTCGCGGGGTTTCTTTTGCTCCCGGATGATTTCTTCAACAACAGCTTCCTTCATCAGGCCAGTGGTGGTGTCCAATCCTTCAGAACGGAGGCCAGCCATCCGGATACTTTCTGTTGCTTTGGGCCAAGACCCAGGAGCAGAAGTACCCGGAGCGGCTTGCTCTCTTACAGGAGGTGGTGGCGCGACGTTGCTGCTTGCTGCTTGAGGTTGGGGCGGTGAAGATGCTTGGGGGCTTGGCCCTTCTCCTCCTCCTGTCTCCGTGATTGGAGTCTTTGGTACGTCTGTAGGAGCAGGAGTAGGTGGACGGCTGCATAAACAATTGAAGATTAGCAATATTCGCGTTTCAGAATTTTGCTCCATGAAGTTGGATCATCTACCTGGCAAATTCCATGTTGAATTCAGGCTCTTCCACAACAAAGTCAAAACCGACAGAAGGGTTGTTTTGAGGTCCTTGAGGCTCTTCCGACTGAGCGGGTTTTTCTTGTTGAGGATTCTGTAATTATACATTCAATTCAGAAAACAACTCGGCAAGAGGATAAAAACCAAGATTTTTTGGCAAACAAGATAATAGGGGTACCTTGGGTGGAGGAGGCTGTAGTGGGATCCCCACTGGGATCTCCACATTGGTTTCAGGCTCTGCTTCATCAAGAATGGCATCTGATGATTCCTTCACCGAAGGAGACACTCTCTTCCGCATAGCCCGTTTCTTCTTGGGGATGGTTGGACTTGGGGCATCGTCAGCACAAGGCCTCTTCAAGCCTGATCCTCCTTGCCTGAGTATCTTCCCAAGCGGAGGTTGGGGTGTGTGATCATCAGAGTCGAATACTTCTTCCAGAATTACTTGGTCCTTATCTGGCGACGCTTTTTTCTTCCCTTTCCCCGAACTTTCAGCAGTTTGGGGCGGGGGAGATCCAGGCAACCCGGATTGGTTCTCTGCAATGTCTGGAGGCGAGGAAGCCAGTCTGGTCCGCAATTCCTGGCATTGGATAGTGCAGCAATTGATCAGTTATCAAGACGCAAGAAGGTGTATATCATAATTGATATTCGGGTTGTTTTCAAGCTTACCAATGATGACGGACGACTTGCCGAGTACTCGGGTACCCGGCGTGGCAGATCCTGGGCATCCATGAAGAGTGCCTGGACGCGGACGGCGACTTCATCTGACGATAAATCGCTGGTGGAGATCCTGGTCGGGTCTTCGGGGCCAGTATACTCATAGCCAGCGTGCACCCGCTTCTGGCAGGGTTGTACGCGCCGGCGTAAGAACGAGCTGGCGATCCCGATGGCAGTTAAACCTTGATCTTTCAGAGCAGCGATCATCTTGATGAGCCTGGAGATTCCGTCGACCTTATCCCTATCGAGGGATTCATTCCATGAATCTTGCGGCCGAGGGCGATGACCGGAGTGCTTGGATAGCCTCGGGGGCTGATTCTCCACATAAAACCACTTGTCATTCCAGTCTTTAATGGAGTCATTCATCTTGAAGTTGAAGTAGACGTTCTTCATCCCCTGACGCAACTGAAATCCGGCCCCGCCGACTACTTTGTCTGGGGTGGCCTTCACACGGAAGAGGCAGCGGAACAGATTGAAGTGGGGATCGATCCCCAAGAAGGTTTCGCAGAGATAAATGAAGAGTGAAATTTGAAGAATAGAATTGGGATTGAGATAGACCAATTCCAATTTATAGTAAGAAAGAAGCCCTCGGAGAAAATCATGAGCGGGGAGGGCGAATCCGCGTTCATAAAAGGCTACAAAAACCACGATTTCGTGGATTTCTTCGAAAGGCCAGGCCTTACCTGTGTCAGTGCGCCAACAAGAGATTGATTTATCCAGCAGATAGCCTTGCTCCACAAGACCCTGCACCATCTCGTCTGTAGCCTTGGATGGCTTCCAGGTGAGAGCCGGCGCAGGGGAGTTTTTGAACACTGGCATATCGGTGATTGGGATCTTGGATTTCTTTTTGCTTGTGGCGGATTTGCTCTCAGTAGACTTGCTGGAAGCAGGTTTCTGACCCATCTTGCCAGACGAGATTCTCGATTGATTCTCGAACGGGGCTTGAGTGGATTGCAGATTGCGCGTGGAGGCGAAAGGAGTTTGAGGTTTTCAGTACTGAAAGCGACGGCGGTGGGGAGAAGAATACGAACGGTTCACCCTCTGTCTTATAAGATTGAAGCGGTAACCCTAAGCGTATTCTCCGTAACCCGTTTTCCAAAAATACGCCAAAACTTATGTATTCGCGGTGACAAACCAGATGCATATTTGTGCGGCCATTTCCTAACGAGCTAGGTCATTTTCCAATGAATTTTCATTCTCGGGGGCTGATGCTTAATAGGATTTATTTCCACATCAAAGAATATACATATTTCAACAGAAGTCTTTAAGCTTATTGTCATCTGCTTTAAGCTTGGGGGCTGGGGGGAAATAGTATATTTCTTTTGGAAAGTTTTTTTTCAATAAAGACCCTGGAATTGTTTTTAATCCTTGAAAACATTTCTAGGCTCGGGGGCTAGACCCATAATGGGTCCATCTTTTTTCAAAAGCTAGACACCATTATAGTAAATGGGGAAGTTTTTGCATCAATCTTGGTTCATGAACCAAGGCCCGGGGGCTGGCTGCAAAAGAAGTCGGCAAAGGAGCACATCATGTTCACTTCTGAAGGTTTTCAACATGCAAGACGACGAGGAAACAACTCGGCTGATGCTGAAATCGTTGAGAAACAACCCGGCAGGCGTGAAGACATGAAGACGCTCGGGGGCTTGACGGTCCAGGATCCATGGGAGTCCTCATGGGCCACAGTCCCGTTAGGAAATTGGGCCGGCAACCCTGACTGATACAAGGAAGGACTGTACAGCTTAAGGAAACTAGTCGGGTACTGGGAAACAACCCGGCCTACTCATGTTAGACTCTGTGTATTGTATCCGACTAGGAGTTTGTATTTCTTGCCTTGTAGACCCTGTCTTCCGAGTATATAAGGTGAGGCAGGGACCCCTTGTAAAATCATACCCATCAATACGAGAAGATCCACCATACAGGACGTAAGGTATTACACTCTCTACTCGAGGCGGCCTGAACCTGTCTAAATCGTCTCGTGTTCACCATCGTGCTTCTGGTTCCGGCGAGGCCCCCACGAACAACTCGACTACTTAGGGACCCCCTATAGTAGGCTAGCCGGTATAAAAAACCGACACTTGGGTACCCCGGGTGGACTGTCGGACGATAACTCCGACAATTGGCGCGCCAGGTAGAGAAAATCACGAGGCATTACAGCTAACTCGATGGCAGTCGTATCACGAAGAAATTCCATCGGCGTCGGTGGCTATTGGGCGTGCCAACTGTTTGCCGTCGCCGCCCAACTCCATCGGCAATTCGGCGGAACAAGGTGTACGTATCTCCGGCGCCAAGTATCCTGTTGGACAGGATTGGCCTACGGCGGCCACTCTTCGTTGGCAAGTTCGCATGCGGCTTTTGCTCTCCGCATCGATCTGCAAAAGCACCTGGCGTCGGCGAGCTCTAGTCGACCTCGAGTTCAGATGGTGGGACAAACTTTTTGCATCCTACTTTGACCACTAATTAGGGGTATTAAATAAAGTCAGTTTACAAAACTACCTCCACAATCCTCTGGCAAATTCGCGAGATGAATCTAATGAGGCCTTAGAGGATGATTACTGTAGCATTACTGTAGCAAACCATGGATTAATTAGGCTCGTTAGATTCGTCGCGCAAAGTTGCACTCATCTGTGAAAAGATTTTATAAATAAACTTTATTTAGAACTCCATACATGCAAGATTCCTTGAAACAATTTTTTGTCCCAAGGAATCTGAACATGGCCGTACTTCAACCTGGCCTCTCCGGTCCGATCTGAAAAAGCTGTGGCGTTGTGATGGCTACGGCTGGATCTATCTACATGGCGCAAAAAGCAGATGCGCTCCACCTACCCTACCAATAGGAAAAGCACTTTCTAAATTATTTTTTCTAATTTTTTTCTCGATCGTTTCTCATACACGCGTATGCATGAATCCTTAATTGTTTTTCTAATCTCTTTTGCTTGGTCATGTGTACGTGCATGTATGGATGGCCGAGGGCTGGCTTCGTTTTACGGCTGCGACTGGATGGTCATGGGCCTGTTTGGTTTTATGACAAAGGAAGCCTGACCAAATATCGGCCATGACCAAAATAGGCTATGCCAAAATAGGGTTAAAGAGGTAGAGTTTGGTTTATGACCGTGCCAAAATCTATAAGATGATAAATTTTTATTAGAGCTATGAGTATGATGTGGGGTCCATATGTCATAAATCAATTTTAAGTCAAAACATAGTCAAAATGGGTCTTGTTTTGTAGATTTAATTACAACAAATATTACGGTGTAAACAGATTTGTAATATATGTTACAGTTTAGAAAATATTGTCATTTGAAAGCTACGGATCCAAACAGCAGTACATTTATTGCATCCAACCAATAGCTGACACGTCACCTTCTCATTCTTCCATGCGGCCAAGCCAAAATGGGGCGAGCAATTTGGCCGCCAAGATTCTGCCCGCTCTCTTGACTCACTGTGTGCATGGCTGCCAAATTTTCCTTGGGCAAGACAAATTTTGGCCTGTATCCAAATGAAGGCCAAAATAGCTGGGCAAGGCCAAACTTTGGCTTGACCAATCAGGGCCTAGAACCAAACCCATGTCCTTGACTCCTTGTCGAGATAGAGAAGACCTCGCACACGCACCTTGATCAAGCAGACTCCGGCCGCACCGCCGATCTATAGCAGCAGCCGCGTGCCTGATCACGCCTCTCGCGAACCCCTTCCTAACCGAGAGAGGCGAACCGGGGTGAACGCCGCTTCTGGCGTCGATCCGCCCGGTCCCTCCCATCCGGCGGCCTCTCCAGCACCGGAACGGGTGGGGGACGGGGCGGATCGACGGCCGGCGTAGCTGTAGGTACTAGTTTTATTAGGTCTGTGTTTTCTCTAGTAGACTAGGGTTAGGGTTTGCTCGTCATCTTCGATGGTGACGGAGCTTAGGTTTCCGGCGGCGGAGGAGCCTCTACCCCGGCGAATAAGGATCCTCCAGTGCTTCTGCGTTGAAGACAGCGACGGATTCGGCGTGGTCTTCGGCGAAGATACTGAGAGGTGCTTTGGTTTTCTCTACTTCGGCTTCGTCGGCCGTGTGGAGCTTTCGAGTGCTGCTGGCGGCGTCTACTCGGGAGTCTTCCCCATCTCCGGCGGCGGAGGTATGAGGCTTGTTTGGCTACTTCTTTGCGAAAGGGTGGGCCCTTTCTTCCCTGCGATGGGATCTCGTTCCGGGTTGTCGACGACTTCGGCAGTGGCGGATTCCTTTTCCGCGGTCAGTTGGCCGGCGGTGGCGGATCTGCTTCTCCTTCCCTGGTCGTTGTTTTGCCGGTGGCGCAGGACTTCACGCTGCTTTGTTCTTCCGGCGAAGATGGCCGATGTGCTCGGGAGGCAGTTTACTCGGCTTCATCGCCTCGAAGTAAGTCCTCCTATGCGGTCTCCACCATGTGGACTTCGTCGGTGCAGTACATGGCGGCTACAAGTTCGACTCCGGCGGTCTGCTGCGGCCGGGATTTGAGGAGATGGCGAGAAGACCCTGAGAGTGGCGTCTGTGATGTTCAGATTTCTCAGGGACCTTTCTGTAATAGGGCAGGGATGTACTGTTCCTCTATGGTTTAATACAATTCCCTCCACTCAAAAAAAAAAGATCTATAGCAGCAGCCTTGGCTCTTAATTATTTTTTAATCTTCTCTTTCGCTTGCCTGTTTGTGCATGCATGAAGTCTAGTGATTGTTCACTAATCTATATTTCCCTATTTACGTGTATGCATGGATGGATCACCAAGTCTTTCTGGACTACGAGCCAGCCGCCGATCGTCGCAACTCCATCAAACGCAACGACCCCGACGACTCGACGGCAAGCGTCACCACGCGACCCACATTTGACCAGTTCGTATCAAACTGCAACATCTGCACGTTCGGCGTCATGGAGAGGATTTTAGTCGATGCGTCTCCACGACTCTGACAGCCCTAATGCTCAGGGACTGGGCGCTAAGATTCTGGTCGGCGTGTCTCCGTGTCTCTACCAGGCCTCATGCTCGGGGACTGAGCGCTTAGACCTTCCTCGGCACACTCCATCCGACTTAGCTGGCCATACAGCTTGAGAACTCCATGCTCGGCCACCACAACAACAACAACAACTCGGACTTCTATACAGCTAAGTACCCCGACTTCTTATTTTACGACCTCTTGGTCATCGCAAACCTACCCTTTATGCTTCCCCCCGACTTCCTCGCTGATGCTCGGGGGCTGGGACCTGTTTCCCTTTTCTTTAACACGGCGCGCCGCTTTAGCGCTCGGGAGAGTCCCTGCCGATTCTGACTTCCGAATCCCTGCCCGACCTTATGTCCCTCTAGGTAAATCCCAAGTTAACCCGTGCGGTTCAAGTCCCTAATCGTGAAACCTTGAGTTATGTACTCGCCCCGCGTGCTGCCTACATCTAAGCCTCCCTCCTGAGTGTTGTAGTATGTGGTAAGCCGTCCTCTTCGTGAGCAGTGGTTAGCGGGAAAAGTTGCTTAGCGACACAAGGCAAGAGCCGCACGGCGTCCTACTCGGTGTTTTTGCTAGAGGGAAGGGGTTTTAAACATATGCATTCACAGATCTGCTTCTATTACGACCTTACGCCAAATATTGTTCATCATTCAGATTATTAAATATTATGCTACATAATATTTGCACTGTATGAATACAGCTCAGGCATTATTTGGTATACTTTGACCGACTTGGCCAGCTCCCAGGATCGGGGCTGGTGCGGGCCGACCATTCAGCGTGCCTTCCGTCGTGCGACCAATCTCTTTGGTCCGGGGCGGGAGGCGACTCGGTGTGCTTCAGCGATTCATCCGGCACCCAGGCTCGGCGGCTGGGCGCCCCAGACGATGACTTGACGTGTTTCCCGTCGTCCAGACGACCTCTTTGGCTCGGGGCGGGAGACAACTCGGCGGCTAGCTCGGCTCCCAGGCTCAGGGACTGGGCGCTAGGACTTCGGATGACGGGTCTCCGTGACTCGGCCAGCCCCCATGCTCGGGGACTGGGCGCTACGACTTCGGATGGTGGGTCTTCGTGACTCGACCAAGCCCCGACGCTCGGGGACTCGGCGATACGACTTCAGACAGCGGGTCTCCGTGACTCGGCCAGCCCCCACACTCGGGGGCTGGGCACAACGACTTTGAACGGCAGGTCTCTGTGACTCATCCGGCTCCCAGGCTCGGGAACTGGGCACTGCGACTTTAGATGGCGGATCTCCGTGACTCGGCCAGCCCCCACGCTCGGGGACTGGGCGCCGCGATTTTGGGACAAGCTCCTCTCTTCAGGGTGCCAGACCGCCCTATATGCTTTCAGTGACTTTTTTTTACCACAGGTCTGTCGTGCACACCCACGGGCGTACTGTTCTTGTCTCGATTTGCCCTAGCAGATATGGTGATCTTATCTTCTAGGCGGCCTGTCTGCCTCGAAGCTCGGATGTTTCTTCTTTTATTGACCATTGACCCGATTCTACTAATCGACCCAATGCTCGGGGACTACTCCATATGGAGAGCTCAAAATGGTGCAGTTCCCCGTGGTGTCCGACTCGGCTACAACTCGGCACTACGCCACTCAGGGTTCCACCCCCGGGTCTGATAGGATCATCCCCGATGATTTCTTTTCTTTTTGAGCACCGTCCATCCTTGTGTCGGCCTGCCAACCAAGACGCTTCAGCCAACCACGGTGGCCTCGCCTCTTCATCAGCAATCCGATACGCGCCTGCACGTTGCTCGGGGAATTGTGGGATATGGGTACCCCTGGGCCCATCACCGACGGGGTGACAGACGGCCTGGGGCCACATCTGACAGCGATGTGGGCCGACCTAGGCCGGCCCACCGGCCCATGAGGATCTCCGAACTTGATGGACAAGACTGGTGATAACTTAGCTTGCAAGGCGCGCCGACTCAGATTAGTTTCCTTGTTGTAGCCGAACAGGATTAGGAAACCGACATGTAAACCCTAGGCCGTCAGCCTATATAAGACGGCCTCGGACGACCCCTTAGATCATCCAATCTCAATTCATTCTTCCATCCCCCATTGTAACCACAAACTCGCCATTGTTCTCCGGAGCATTGCCGAGCAAAGCAATCCAAGGACCCAGAACACAGGACGTAGGGTATTATACCTCCGGGCCGTCTTTGTGTTACCTGTATAAACCTTGCGTCTTTGTGTTACCTCGAGCTCCCTAGCCTTGCGATTTCCCTGTATAAACCTTGCGTCTTTGTGTTACCTCGAGCTCCCTAGCCTCGCGATTTCCCTTTGCCTACAAATCAACCACTTGGATACCCCCGGGTGGACTGCTGGACGATAACTCCGACATCGATAGTGTCATGTCCTCATCAAAAGGGTTGAAAACAGATCTTGTGATGGTTAGATCTTGTAAACTGGACTTTTCCCTTATTCTGTTGGTCTTACTATAGTCCGACAACCCAAAACCACTGTTGTTTAATTCAGTATGGCGCATGCCATTCTGTATAACTAGATGCCCTTTCTAATGATGTTCAGAAGTTGTCCGGTGTGTGTGGCTATAGTTGGCCAAAAGGCCCGAGGCCCGTGAGTCGGCCCGAAGCACGAGATTTTGGTCTAGTCCGAGCATGGCATGGCACGGCCTCTGTCGTGCCCGTGCCGGCCCGGCCCGTGCCGCCTCCCAGGCACGTTGTGCCAGCCCGGGCCCATGGTTAACAATCGGCTCGATGAGGCCCGCTGGACTATATACATATTTGAGAACCCTTATTTTTTCCCCAACCCGGCTCCCAGGTTGTCGCCGCCGCCACCCTCCCTCACGTGTCACGCCTCTACACCCTCGCGCGCATCGCGCGGCCTTCTCCCTTGTGCACCACCGCCCAGTGGCGGACCGTGACTTAAAATCAGTCATTTTTTACTGCATGCATGCAAGGGAAAAGGGGGGGAGCCCAGTTTCGCCCCCACTGTGTTCCTCCCCTGCCACCGCTCCTCACTTGCGCGCCGCTCGCCTCCTCCTCTAGCCCTCCCTCACGCGCTACACCACAGGTGCTACATGCCTTCTTCTACCTACATCGGCTACTCCTCTCTCTCCTCCTCCGATGAACTCCGGCTGCCCATGCTCCTCGGGTCAGTATGGCATGGTTGTCGGGCCATCGTGCCGGTCCGACACGGCTAACAGACGGTCGTGTCGTGCCCGTGTTCGCTCCGAAACATGTGATACAGCACGGCACAGTACAATATAATTGTCGTGCCTCGTCATGCCATGCCTTGTCGTGCTCGTGCCGTGCCACCCGTTTGGCCATCTGTATGTGTGGCCGTGTCGTAGACTTGTTAAATACTCTACGACATAATTCTATCCACATATCCCAAGGCACGTAGATGATCACCATCGTGAGTTTGACGGATAATACAGTATGGGTGTGAATTGGTGGGGTGTAGATGATCAGATGCAGAGGAAACGTGGTTGTCTCCCTGCCAATCTACTTCCAAATTAAACTGCTTTGGTGAGGGTGTCGTATTACTAGTTTGTTAACTGCTGGACTCGTTAACCACTTGTAATAAGGTACACAAACCCATTGTTAACCGTTTAGGATACAAAGTGTCTCTAAAATGTATGGGTTTGGGGTAGGCCTGCTAATGGGGAGAAACCCATCTAAATCGTCATCAAATTAGTTCTTTTCCACCTATCCTATATCCCTCCAAATTTATGACTAAGCCTTACCCAACCCATAAGTATATTTACGTGTCTTTAATAATGGCATTTAGTAGTTAAATCTTTAGTGTATAACTATATTCGTGCCTGTGCGTTGCTACAGGAGAAAAAAAACTGTGAACACAATAAATTTTGCCATAAAAAAACGAGTATTTCTAGTATTTGTTCACAAAGTTTTATGATTTTGAAAACCATCCCTAGTGT
The DNA here is from genome assembly GCA_004135705.1 of Alloteropsis semialata. Taxonomy (NCBI): domain Eukaryota; kingdom Viridiplantae; phylum Streptophyta; class Magnoliopsida; order Poales; family Poaceae; genus Alloteropsis; species Alloteropsis semialata. The sequence continues at coordinate 44,474,296 of CM014277.1, read as the reverse complement.
AAACAGTTCACGTGACAGTTTACATATAGGTTCAGAATAATTTTATTTAAAATCTAAATTACTATCATCCAGATCAAAACAAAATGACCACTTTTAATTTGTATTATTTGTTCACAAAATTAAGAACAAACCATGCCAAGTTTAAACAACTCATCTGACAATTTAAAAGAATGACTTTTAATAAATCTAAATTTATAATCATGCTAGATCAAATAAAAATGAACAAATTTTAATTTCTATTATTTGTTTACAAAAAGTTTTAAATTTTTGCAATCCATCCCGAGTGTAAACAACTTACGTGACAATTAAATATATTTTTTAGAATAATTTTCATTTTAAAGTATAGATTTACTATTATGCCAAATCAAAGAAAAATGAGTTATTTTTTATTTATAGTATTTGTTCACAAAGTTTTAAGATTTTGAAATCCATCTCGAGTGTAAACAGTTCACATTATAATTTAATTTAGTTTTTTCAAAATAATTTCTAATTAAAAACCTAAATTTAGTATCAACAGGTCATTTTTTATTTATAGTATTTGTTTAGAAAGTTTTAAAATTTTTGGAAACCATTCCAAGTTTAAGCTACTCACATGACAATTTGAATATAATTTTTGGAACAATTTCTAATAAAAAATCTAAATTTAGTATCATGCTAGGTCAAAGCAAAATAGATCACTTTTGATTTATAGTATTTGTTCACAAAGTTTAATAATTTTTTGAAAATCATCTCGAGTGTAAACAGCTCAAGTGACAATTTAAATAGTTTTCAAAATTATCTTATTTAAAAATCTAAATTTACTACTATGCCATATCAAGGTAATCTTGGGAAGACACACGTATTCGCACAAGATTGTGATTATCAAAGTATATTCAGCGAAGTTGCCTACAGTAGTTTGCAGATCACACCAACTCGATTCGACGATGTAAGCTGCCCAAACATAAACTCGGAAAGCTATATATTCATACTATTAGCTGGATACAGTTTTATTGCTTAACTCCTATAACCTTCCTTTAAACATGACACATCCCCTTTTGAATAGGAGATAAATAAGGAGGATGCACAATGCTAATGAAAACACAAAAAGCAGAGCCTTCACACTACACGCCTCTCATCTCTGTATACAACATATACCACCGCTCCAAAAACGGTGCCACAAACACCGCCGGTTATAGTTCCTTCGATTCTATTCCCCGACCAAACTTGAAGATCCACCCAATGATCTGGAATCGCCAATTCTTTTCTGTACCCTTGTGCGGAAATTAATCCCCTTTTGATACCTACAATGCCGCCTACTTCACCAAAATGTTACAAGTGGGGTCAGGCCCCTCACGTCATCTTGCTTTGAATTTGCCTGTGCACGTGCACAAGGAACTCGACATAGGAGAAGACACCGGGCGCCTTGTCCTCTATCAAAAATGATCGGAAGAAATCACCTGCAGGGAATCAAACATTTTAGTCAAGCATAATACCAAGTGGGGGTTTCTTTGGCACAAAAGAAACACCCTGGTGTTTGAAACAACAAAAGTTCACAAGTGGTTCAGAAGACTAACCAGATGGTTCGCCCCTTCTGCATAGTCTTAACCTCAAGTATGAGCATCTCTGGCGTCTTATTTCATTTACAACTTCATTAACCTTCCTTGAGAGTTCGTTGTCAAATTGCTCCAATACCAACTGCAAGCAATCCATTTGTCAGGTAACTAAGTCAAATGCTATGTTGCATACCCTAAATTTCCAGAGAGATACCAGTAGTCCACATGGTTATATGCTAGGCACACAATGCTATGACAAACAAAACAGCTTCAAGAACAGGAGAAACCTCAAACAAACTTGCCTGGACTGGTAATGCAGCCAAAGAAGAGACGCCGAATATTTGTTCCAGGATGGCCTGATTTACCATATTTCCTACATAAATTAGACCATCCTCTCCGTTTTCCAATAAGTAGATCCCATCCTCTTCTACATTTTCACTATTGAGCATAAGGGGACTGGGTATAAGGGAATCATCATCAGCCTGAAAATAGTGTCCAAATTTAGATAATTTCTCACTCAAAAAGATTAAAAACTCACAATTGCTATAATTAACATTGCAACTAGTACCCTTGATGTGAGATTATGGATAGGAATCAATCTAGGGAACACCAACGGAACAGATAGTACAACAGAAATCGAGGAGACAAGAGACATCCAATAGGAACGATCATCCAATCGTCCATCGGTTCTCAAGCCTACACTTTTGACCAATGCTGAAAAAGAAAGTAAAAATGTTAGTGGAATCCACAGGCATGGAAGAAACAAAATAAACACTCCTAAGTGCAATCATACCTAAAGTATACAAGGGTAGCAGTTTTAGAGCCTCTGGGAGAATCAACTGTCCAGATGAGGTTACCGATGCACAGTGTTTGCGGTAAGATTGCAGAATATTTATGCATGTATTTGTTGCTTCATCTCGAATACGGGGCAGTGGAGATGTCGGGATGCCATTAGCAGCTGAATGGTACAAGAATGTCAGTGTCGTCCAGAATATTCCATGGGTAATGAGTTCAAAGAATATTGTTTCATTCAATGTACTTTTGCTTAAAATTTTCTCAATAAGCTGAATGTAAAGCCAGAAAATTTAGCAGAGTTGTATTAAGAAAAGGGTCTTCACTGTTTTTACCTTGTTTCAGGAAGCATGCAAATTGTGTCTCCAAATCAGCATACCGGAAAAGGTTGCTAAGCAAACTTGTGCATGATAGTGAAAGGTTTATGACTCGGATCCTTCTTTGTCCATATACAGTAGTATAGAGAAGTGCACACTGAAAAGCACCAGGAACAGAATGCCAAGCCATAAATGTTTAAAGAACACCATTTTAGCAATTAGTCAAACATAAAGTATCAATACCCATGCCAGGTGACTCATAACAAAATGTCTAAATCATAGCAGATATGAACAAAGATATCACAAGTGCTGTAATCTTGAAGATGACCGAGTACTCAATTTGAGAAATCATGATATTAAATGCTTAAGATTAAACTAAGCAAATAGCACAGTTTCAAATACTACAAGCCCAGTATAATTAGCATCATCAACAGGTGAAAATAAAACACTACTGCAACATTTATGACCAGGTGTTGTGATAATTTACAATATAATTGTACTCAGATACATTACTTACTTTCTTTGAGAAAAGGTCTGGACGCTATTCAAATTTGTTTTTTTTTCTAAAACACGCAGGATATCTACATATCTTTGTATTATAATCTAATTCAATTTTCTAAAAAATCACTACGCATCAAATGGCAAAAGCTTCTTACACAACTTAGTAGTCAGTAGATACTCTGATCTGGGTAAGTAAATGGTTTTTATAGTTCAGTGGCATGTCTTAAGAAGGTTACACAACCTGAGTCCTGGCCAAGACAGTGGCAAATGTGGCTCTTGTAAATAAGAAAATAGCTCAAAGCCTTGGAAAAATGCATACCGTTGATAAATAAATACATATATAACCAGTTTACCAAACCCTAGTAAAAAAGAATCAGGTGCTAATACATGTGGAATACAAGGCTGCTCATTCAACACAGCAACTATTATTTCGCACAGCTCTCCTGCGTGTTCGAGAAAATATAACAACTATTTTCCAGCCCACATGAAACCTAGGCATGACCAAGCATTCTCAACAACCTATGATGCTGATGACTTCAGCACTAAGTAACATGATAAAAACTTGCTCAAAAATACGATGACAACCAAGGAAAAGTAAGGAGGAAAACTTCATTCCATCTCATTATTACCTGGAAGCCACATTCCGCATTTTCTTGTAACTTGTCATCATGCTTAAATGTGACCATCACAGTTTTGTCAGAATCAATCTGCACCCACAAAAAATCCCTCTTATGAATAGAGAAAAGAGGGAAATATAAAATATGGCATAGGAACGATAAATAAAAGTAAAAAACACGAACCCGCATGAATAATGGAATAAGGTATGGTGATAGTAGTTATATAACAGTAAGCATCAGATACAATACAATGAATATGAATGCATATGCGCAATGCCAATGCAATTTAAGCCTTCCTTTAATTCTAAAATATGCCTTTTTTTAGCAAGAACATAATTTGCAACATAAAACGTTGCCAGATGACATATTTTGAGAATGTTGATGTAGATAATTTCAGTAGCAGGACCAACGTATCTATTTCTATTGTTTATGAAAGCAAATTAAAGTCAACATTGAACTATAGAGGCAAAGCTGTCACAGTTGATACCGATAATCTTAAACCAAATTTACTGTACACCGGTATTAAGTACTAACCGCTGGAAGATCAATGTCAGTAGGAACACGCTTGCAGAAATTGCCAAAATAGTCCTGAACTTGGAGACCCTGATGAAAAGTTGTAAGGAAATAAGTAACACTCGAGTCTTAGCATTAAGTGCTGAGAAAAATGATCTGAGACTAAACCCACCTGACTGCACCTGACACGCATAACAGCCTCAAAACCCTGGGGTCTACTGATATTCCATCTAAGATCGTTGAAGAGCTTGGCTGGATCTGAAAGAGCGGAAAAAGGATAGTAGTAGTAGACCTGCAAAGAAAAGTTAAATGTTGAAAGAAAATAAACTCAGAAATAATCATAATAAAAATAAAGCTTAACAAAATATATCATAGAGATAAAAAGAACATAGAACTAAAGATGCATGCCACCATAGGGACCTCCCCTAGCCCCCCTATCGGAGAAAATGACAATGGTCATTTGTAATATTTTGTTCCTTTTTCTGTCTGCATAACAATATTTTTCTATGGCAATTGTGATTGGAACAAGTCCTAGAAATTCAACCAGAATACGCCTACCTAATCATATATAAACCAATGATTTCCCCTTGAATATTTAGAAAATAATTTGCTAGTTCCCAGTGTATTCCAGTTGTCAGTTATCGAGGTAAGAACATGGCGAAGTTGTCCGTAGGCTAGTATGCCTGGTAGACAAGTGCACAACACTTCAGAAAACAGAACCCTAACTGTCTTGCGTGATTCACAAATTTAAAAACCACGAAGCCAACTTAATCAATCAATGATCTATGAAAATCAAAATATAGATAGCAAACTTAGATCAAAGGACTATATATCAAATTATAAAGTCGTAAATATGTCCGCAATGTATGCGAGTACGATATACTGTCGTCACTAAACAAAAAGATTCATGCAAGGTCCTATGTCTCGCAATGGTCTCTTCCAAAACTACTAACAATCAACGTGGTTTACAAGTATATTAGGGAGAATGCCTACCCGGCCACCTGTAGTCTGGGGAACAACAGATATAGAAGCAATATCAACATAGGATTGTGTGGTGAGGAATACATCCACACAGACCTGAAAAGAAAGGGGAAATAATGTCACCACAACAAGAAAGCTCTTAACCAAGAAAATAAAAAACTCAAGAACTCAACAAATCATGCCTGGTACTCAGCAAATTCTAGTGCCATTGTCTTGAGGGTACTGTCAACAGGCTGCAAAAGTTTATGGGCTTCCTGAGAATCAGACAAGATTATTAGTGTGTTAACTAAGGACATGTGCTGTTGATGAAACAAATATATGGATAAAAATGTATATGAAACAATGCATACCTTGTCACCAGTTGTAACGTTTGCTCTACCTTCAGCTTCCCTAGCAGATAAAGAGCCAACCCCGAGTGATGGCAGCACTACAAGAAATACACATTGTTAACATAAGAGCATTTAAGCTTGAGACTTAAAAACTGAAAAAACCCCACAGAAGGTATTCGGGGTAATTTAGCAGCAATTCAAACATCCCTAACAAGGAAAAGAAAGATACGGAACCAATTGCCAAAATTAAAGTAAAAAAAAAATGAAATTTTGGCTAATGAAGACCATCTGAACAGCTTATGTGGTTAGTGTACAGAACTAGCTCATTTCTATAGTACTGCTGTTCCAATTGGTACTAATAACAGATATAACTTCTTGAACTAGAATGTACCACTTGTTACAAAGGAATGGACAAAGATCAAACATCAAAATAATTAAAATATCACTCACTAATTAAGCCAACATGCATATAAAAAATGAGGGCCGAAGCAAACCTATTAACGAGACACTCAACAGAGTTGACTAAAATACAATGCTTGAAATAATCAAATAAGCTTATCTCAGATTGGTGAACAAGTGTACCTGACTGGAAAACAAGAAGTTTTCCACCAGTAGATTTAATCGCCAGGAACCCAGCCTACAGAAAATAGAATAAGAACAAAGTTATACAATGAACCATGAGAGTAAAAATCAGAAACAAGAATTTTAGTTTACAAAACAGTGATGAATTTGATATGTTTCTATGTAAGACATAATGCCAAGAGGAAATAGAACTACCACCCATAAAACGTAAAACCAGTACCTTCATAGCTGCCCCAAAAGCAGAATCAGCAACCCTGTTATTCTCAAACATGTTCGGGATGCTTTCCAGCAACTGCTCCAGATTCTCACGGCACTAAAACCACAAAGGAATTAAAAAAATGTTTTTGAGCACAATAGGTTTCTCTTAAATCCTTGTGAGAAATTGAAATAAAAGGTACTGCCAAATGTCATCTGCTCAAATACAAACCTCTGAAACTGGGAGAATAAGATCTGTCTGAAGAGGTGTATATACATCTTGAACATCAGGAACAATGAGCATCAAAGGCTGCGAAGGAAAGAAGGTTACATATATGACTCACATATCTATGATTCATGTAGAAACAAATTGAATTACAAAAATATATGAAATGGCGTAAAAAAACAAGGAAAATGCTGTTTATACACACACATGTATGATCTTTTAACAGCAAAAAAAATTGAATAGAACTCTAAACTAAATGTGGTCAAAATGGAGAAACAGAATTACTGGTTAATTCAAGAGTTTCACTCCCAAAAGCAAAAAAAAAAGGAAACAGGAAAACTCAAGAGACAATAGCATTCCCACTATTTAAAGGTCAGAATTCACATAGTTTTATATCAAAAGAAAAAGGTCAGAATGCGGTTGATGTGCTCTGCAGCCCTGCGCGGCAGAACCTCATTTGTTAAGGGAATAACTTTCCATTTAGAAATGATGTCATGGCTTCAAAAAGGGTGCTTCTACAGGAAAAAGCAACAGCAATGCAAAACAAAACCTAAGTTCTGATGCTGAGGATAAGTTTAAAGAAAATGCAAGTTACAACACAGTGTCTAGTGTTGCCTTCAAAGCACTGCTGTTAAGACTATGTGAATACCTGCTGCTGAGCACGTTTAAGACTGTAGAAGTGAATAGCAGAATCAAACGTGGCAATTCCAACCATTGTCCGAGGACCTTCCTACATAAGACAGAAAAAACAGTTAGTGTCGCAAATCAAATTTCATACCTTAAAATATTTTAAGAAAATCAACCCATCAAGTCTGCCACTAGATGTGATCAAATGTTTTGGTCTTTAACTAATGTTCACTCCATATGGATACATGGATATGAACTCATTGGAATGGGCTCGTCGGCTGTGACTGTGAAGACTATCATCTGTAGCGATGGTTTTATTTAAGTCATGCAACACCATCAAAAAATGATTTTCACTCCATGATATTGTTCAGTCATATGCCATTATGTAGATGTCAAAAGTCAGCTAGATACTCAATAGTTCCTACAGTAACAACAGATAAAACAAAGAGAACTGAGCCAAAAGTAGCACCACCCACCTATGACCTATCTAACAATACAAACTGATAGTACAGAAAATAATCAGAAAAGCAATTACTGTACTATATGACTCATATAAAAACTACAATGTTCAGGTATAAGTTATGTTTATACATGAAAGCATAAAAGAATATAAGGGGAGAAATTTCCAATTGTAGATAGTTCTGCAGTTCAATTTGTCACTATGATAGTCATGATTAGGAAAAAATACAGTGGTGTAGATGTGTTCCTGAATCAGAATAAGAGTCCAGTTCACAAAACATACCGGCAGATCTGAAATAGCCTGGGCGATAGCACTGCAAGCTGCAGCAGTTGCACCAGTTTGTATAGCATTCATGGAGACGTCAATAAGGAAGAAGTATACAGCAGGCATTGGATCACGAACCTGAAAAATTATTATGATGGGTTCTCATTGAATTATGCAAAAGGCAAAGCGAACAAGAAACTAAAATACAACAGAAAGACAGATTGTCCATAAAAATCATTCTAAAGCCTATTAGTCCAAGTTACATAAATTTGCCAGTTTTAAGTCAAATGTAGTGGCATGAAGATTGAAGAAACATAAATAAGATTGCGTCATACATAATATGCAAGTTCTACACGAATTATTTTACACACACTATGATATAGATGTTGCAAGGACTTCATGGATCGGATAAGCACAAACCAGAAATTCCTTTGTAGCAACGAATTCAACTGTTCCTCTACATAACTCAGGCCTGTCATCAGCATCACGTCGCCTCCCATCAGGCCCTAAGTTGCACATGTAGTCCCTAGGAGTATCATTTCTGAATCCTACAGAGTTTTGGATCATTGCACATTAAGTTAATATATGTGACATGCTAGATATAATAAAAAAAATGCTTGCTACCAAGAATAATAAAGTAACAAGCAAACAAGAAAGAAACAAACAACGCAGTGAGAACTTTGTGATTATTTCATACAGGAAAGTTCACAAAACGCATATGTTTTAGACATCTAATAGCAGAGGCAGGTAAAATATTTTAACCAGCAGTAATAAGTAGTAGCTACCGTATATTAAGCTTTGACAGAGAATACTAATGAATTATAAATGAGACTGAAACTAATGCAGCTAAAGCACTCACCACATAAATTACAGATGAAATGCCTCCCTTGATCAACAAATTTCATGAAGGGATTTATGTACGCTTTGCAACGAGAACACCGAATGGGTCCCATCTCTCCAAAGTCCACAAGCTAAAATATGAGGCAATGAGTTAAGCTCTAGGAACAAAATAAACTTATTCAGCAAATTATTCTGCTGAATACAATTGATAGTAAATTACAGTAAAGTTTACAATCATAGAACAGCTGGAGTTGCTTTTACTACTGCTATAAGTTCCTCACAATTAGATTTAACTGCCTAATAAACTTAAAAAGAAACCAGTAACTAGAAGTTTAATCCATAAAAGACAAGCAACTAGTCGGCAGATCAAGTGATTGTGTTGGTGTATATATATGTGGCCCTTATGGCCCATGTAGTAAGGCCCATCTAGAAGCCCATGTACAGCTACTATATTACCCACCATTATAGGGTTTGAAGGAATCAATTGAGGAATTATTGTTCAGCATGGTATCAGGCTAGTTTCGGTTCTCTCCCACCTCCAGCCCGCCGCCAACACCTCCTGCCCACACCACCGCCCCTTGCAGGCGCCGCCGCCGACGCAGGATGGCCGGCCGCCGGCCGCCAGGGGTTCCCCCTCTCTCTTCCTTCCCTCCCCTTCCCTCTTCCCCCTCTCCGGCGGCTGCTTCGCTGTCCTATGCTCAGGCCGCCGCC
>CM014277.1:44448578-44462615 GCA_004135705.1 Alloteropsis semialata | reverse complement strand
GCGCCCCCGCGCCGGGCGGGCCCTGCGCGGCAGGGTTTTGCGCGGCGAGCGGCGGCGGCGGCCGCTGCTGCTGCTCCGGCGACGCCATGGATCGCCGGCGGGGATCGGGATCTGGGGCGCGGTTGGGGGCGGAGGGAAAGGCGAGGGGCGCCTCGCGTGCTCTGCTTCCTTCCCTTCCTTCCTGTCAGAGCATGGATGATGGATCGATCGAAGGTGGAAGCGTTTCGTGCGCGGCCTGGTCCCTTGTGCCGTGCCGGTGGCCTTCTCTAACACAAGGCGTGCCTCGGTTTCAACCGGCTGGCCCCACATGTCATGGACAGTGGACCTCTGTTCTGCGGTGGGTTGAGTTGCTGGGTGTGGGTCCTGCCCGTTCTCTGGGCCCGCATGGCGGTGGGCGTTGCGATGCTTGCTTGTGACGTGGCGACAGGGCATTGGGCGGGCTGCGTGGAAGGCCGTGGGGCCTCCGACGTGGACCGCGGCCACGTTTGTGAACACGTCGTGATCTTGAGCCTTCATCGTGGCCTCGTGGGATTGTCTGTGTATTCGCTTCTTTCTCCCTCGTACACCGCCAACCCTACGCCTTCACTAGTGCAGCTCGAATGCTCTCCCCGGTAGAGATGCTAGAGCTATCTTCTACGAGCTCTAGTCTACACACTACACACCACCATAGCTTGATTTTCGTACCGGCGATGATGGCCAGTTGGCCACGCATCGATTCTTTGGGCTTTGGCACACAACGATGCCGGCAGCGCGGTGGTTGGGAGCGTGGCCGGCAGCGCGGTGCAACACCCTTTCTTCGCCGCGTGTTGCTCGGCCATTAAGCAACGACTTTGCTTCATTGCTTGCCTGCGTCAACGTGGACATTCACCCGGCACGCAGCATGTGTCCATGTTCTCACCTAGCAGGCTAGCACCATGCTCCATCCCCCTCTCTGTTGAGGCGCCAGAGCCAAACACAATTGTTATGGTTAGCTGCTTTGATGGCCCGTCGTGTCTCAAAGGATAATGCAGCAAGCTTTTTTGTAGTTTCTGTGAGAACCAAACCGTAAGGTTTCGTGAACTAGAGATGCCGACGAGTTGTTTTGCAACTATTAGGATATCACAAAAGAATCTTGATCCCGACAGGTGCTATTTCATGAACTTTATTACGTTGCCGGCAGTAGACAACATTTTCTTGTTCCTTAAATGATAAGGATCTCGAGTGCTTACAACCCGGCAATCGTTTGCTTCTTCTCTTTTGTTGAGGAAATAGTGCATTGACATGGAGAGGTAGTTGTGCTATTGACGATCTTAAAGTATTGGTGAGTGAGTTCAAGATAGTGTTTTTCATGCAAGGGTAGAGATAGTCAATGGTCGTGCTAATGCTGCTTTGCGAAATTTACTCATGCCTAGAAGCAGTGGCGAATTTAGAAATCATATGGAGGGGGGCTCATTTTCATCTTCTTCCTTCTCTTTTCTCTCTTTCTCTTCTTCTCCCTTCACTATTTCTTCTTCCTCTTCTTCATCTATGGCTACAAATTCAAGGGAGGGCTTTGGGGGCTCCATGGACTATTGGGGGGTAGGGGGGCTCCAGCCCCCCCAGCCCGTCTACTGGATCCGCCCCTGCCTAGAAGAAGGTTGGTCAATTAGAAGAAGTACAAGAAGATGGTGGGATTGAATGTTTGATGAAGGCAGTAGCCAATGCCCTTGTTCGCCAGCTGCTCATTCATTATAAATGGTTTATTGTTTAGTGATTTGGACCTATGACTTGGCTATCTTAATTTTGGTATTGTATTTTCCTTGAGATCATGTATTGTGTGATATGAATATGCTTGTATTTGTGCCATTGGGGTTTACTTAATGATAAATGTGGTCATTTGATGTTGACCCAGTATGTGAAACTGTCTTCTATTTTGACTAGGCTATGTGAGATAATGTTTGTAATGGGTGGGTTGTAATGTGTAAATGGGCTGGATCCACATGCGCTGTGTAAATAGGCTGGACCCACATGGAAATTGAGCCTGGAATGGTTCAAAGGCTGGGATTGTAATGCTTAAGGCATACATAATAACTAGGATGGCCGGCGCGCTTCACCGCATCCATATACCTGCCCCTCCATACAACTTCTGGATGCTAGCTTGGGCTTGATATATTGTACCAGCAAGCAAACCAAACATTGGGACGTTTCTTGCCTTACTTTTTCATGCAAGGTTAGCCTATCCTTGCCAAGCAAGGGGAGCCGACATCAAACATGCCCATAATCGCAAACTTGGGCAGTCATTTGGGCCGGCAACAGGAGGGCCAAATGTTCATCGGACATCGACGAAGCCCAACAACTCATGAGGATGATGATGATTGGGCCAGGTCTGTTCGGCACGTACGAAGTAGATAAAAAATAGATCACAGCAAGTAAAACGCTTAACGTATGAACCAACTAAGAGTCAAAAATATACACGTGTCATATAGATATTCATTTAGGCGCGAGAACTCCTCCTGTCGCTCGCATTTCTTCATACCTAAGAGGTAAGTTATTGGGCCTTGATCCAAAAGATAAACAGGTTAGGAAAATAAGAAAAAATAAAATGGCACATGTGTAAAACATAATGGGCCTACAATTGGGCTTAGCCCACAACAGACTACTCTCCAAATGGGCTTTGTTGGGCCATTGAATATTTGTGATGAATCAAATTGTCACAATAGATTTGCCATGTGAAATCCTAATCATCGCCACGTCACATGATGAATAATTCTATGACATTTTTTGTCCTACGTGGCACATGCACGGTCATTCATGCTAGAGGTTTTGTGATGTTTTCTGGACTTGATAATGATGAAAACAAGCAGCATAAATCAGTTACGATAGAAAGATTGTCACAAATCCTATGACAAAAAGTAAGTTTTCATCACGCCATATCTTTTTAGACGAGTGACGGGAGACAAGCTTGTTTTTGTCATGCAAGTGTCACAAAATACAAAACATGACCAAATTTATAGTTTTTCTGACAAATGGAATGTCACCTATCAAAATTTTCCTTGTAGTGTTAAGATCAACCAATTCGGTTCCTATCATGGTCTAGTTTTTTGGAATATGTAGCATGGTCGGTAATATATCACAAATTAAAATAGTATCTATATTTGTAAGTCTGTATAATCCTTTAAAAGCATTTAGTTATTCAATACACATGTCCTACAATGGCAATGCAAGATGGTAATTGTCTTGCAAAAGTAGCCAAGACCAATCAATTAGCTAGCAACTGAGGCTATATCTACAATACAAGGCTGCCAAATAAAGCTATTAAACTTTGGTGAAACCAACCCTTGAGAATATCAAATGCTATAGCTTTCTTTCCACCATTCGTTTTCTTTGTTACCATAACTTTCCCTTAATAAATTGCATAGTAGAAGTATAGCTGGACTACTAGTAATAAAACATCAACTATATCCTAACTAGGTGAATTCTCCGTGCGTTGCTGCGGAAATGTAGGAGATATGTGAATATATGTCATATCAACTAAGTGAGACGCGATGTCTATTTCTACGCCATTTTGGGATAATTCAATGTGAGTGTAGTGAAAGAATTTGTTTTATCGAGGCACATGATGTGATATTGTCACTAAGCTTATGGTGTGGATCAATGTTTTGTTCGAATGAAGCAAGAAGAGGAGAAAACCATAAATAGAGTACTTGTGCAGAATCATCAAGCAAGAAAAAAAGTAACAGAGTAGAAAAATTGCATTGTATAAACTTGGAATAATATATTTGGTCCCTGGATAAAGTGTTAAACAAAAGGAAGCTAAACAATCGTCACTAACTAAAAAGTACTTACTATCCGTGTAGTAATGATCCTAAAAGGGTGTACATAACATTAGACAGATGGGCGCCAAAAACTTTTCCCGTGACCATCCGCAGATTCTAGGCAAATTTTACAACAGCAGTTGAAACCACCACTGGTACTGCAATTCGCACATCATATTCAGCTATGGATATTTGTTAATTTGACAATCACTTGATGAGGATGCAATTAGTACATACTTGGCAAGTTAGTGATTAGAAGCTGCAAATTCTAAAGAAAATAAACAAAGAGATGCACATCCACTAGAGAAACGCATGAAATTAAAGCTTTGGAATTCAGAGGCAATGGATAACTAATATCAGCTTCTATGGAAAGCTGTCACAAAGATTAGGAGGAAGGAAATTGACAAAAGGAATATACTATAATATATACAACGGAGATTAGAAGAAATCCTATATAGTATTGAAATTATAAGAATGCAGTACAACCGGTGATAAGAAAGGAGTACAATTTGAAACTATAAACAGAGGCACGCACCTTTCAGAAATTGAAGCCATGGAATTTTGGAGTAATTGATAATCAATATCATCTACCCTGAAAAGATGCAACGTAGATCCAAAGGAAGGCAATTGACAGAAGGAATATACTGCAACGGAGATAAGACGAAAAGCAATTGGCAAATAGAATATACTATTATAATTAGATAAGGCACAACTGCCTGATGATCAGAAGAGGAACAATGACATGATAAATGGAAGGAGGCTAGTGGACTGTTGATCATTAGTAGGCCGTAGGCACCGGCTCTGCACCTGCAGGTTTACCATCCGGAGGAACAAATATATCTGTGGGTGATTGGTTCAGCATTGCTGTGCGGAAGGGCAGTAGGCAGTAGGCAAGCCAGAAGACAGAGCAGATGCCAAAAGCGGCAGTTGCAGGGAGCACCAACAGTCAGATGGGAGTAATAATTAACAATTGACAGAAAGCGTAAACAGAAACTGAAGGGCTGATGACGTGGATAGGCTAAGAAGCAAGTTTTAGAGGTAATGGGCATTAGTGGGTATGAGCTTTATAGATATATAGGATTTGTCGTGTCTTGTTACCAAGTCGATTGAAATCACTTTTTAAAAACCATATATGACATTGAAAAGAGAAAAGAGGCATGTGAAAGGACATTGATGTCGCCTAGAGGGGAGAGTGAATAGACGAAACTGCAAATTACAAAACTAAATTCAACTATCAGCACCAGAGAGCCAACAAAAGTAGAACATCCCCTTTATGAATTCTAGCACAAAACAATCTTGGTGTATAGCTTCAAAAGATGTTACCAAGTATATTTATTAAGCTCCTACACACAGCAAAAGACCACCAAAGTAGATCGAAGCGGAAGCACAAGTAATTTTCTAGAATTGACAATGTAAGGAAACGAAGACAAGTACACAAGGATTTGTTTTACTACTTCGTCGTTGAGGTGCTCACAAAGAGCCGAGCTGTCACCTATGGACCTTTCCTCACCCAATCAACCACCAAGGAGGATTGAGTTACTTACTATGTTTCTAACCAAGAGGATGGGGAATACAAACATCTGGGGCACAACCACAAGAGGATCGTGTGCTCCACGGCGATGTCTAGCCGTCTAGGAGCAAACCTCCAAAAGTAACAAATGCTACACAAGTTGCTCGACGTCACCACAAGTGCTTAAGGTTTGGTTTGCTCACCAATGCTCGCACACAAGTCACTCTCTCAATCCAACTCAAGGATTTACACTGAAACTCAAATCTCACAAAGAGAGGTTGGGGAGAGCTCAGATGGCTTCAAGAAGGTGTGACTCACAAAGAGAGATTGGGGAGAGCTCAGATGGCTTCAAGAAGGTGTGAAACACGCACATAACTAGCAGTTCCTCAAAGAGGAGCTCGGGGGTATAAAAACCACCATCTCACAAAACTAGTCATTGCTCTGTCAGACAAAACCGGTCTGACCGGTTTGCAAACTCAACTAGCCGTTAGACGCTTAGAGGCCAGGGACCAGTCAGACCGGTTCCCAAAACTGGTCAGACCGGTTTTGGCCAAAAAACCCCCACTAAGTTAGTTTTCTCTTGGTCAGACTCTCGTGGGTTTACTTGAGCACTTTCAGTGAATGTCATTCAACCAATGTTGCATCTCTCTTGATAGTACGGCATACCTATACTCAAGACATATAAAATAAATCTCAATGCAACCAGTTGAGCTTGTATGTTGAAGATCATGCCAATGGTTGAATACTCTCCATTTGAGGGCTTTCAATATTGCTTATCATCTGAGCAGATTAATCTTGAGCTAGTGACTTAGAACTTTCCATTTCTCATGATAAGGCATACTTTAATCCTTAAGTCACTCTTTTTTTATCAACTATAGTAAACTATATGCATTGCATTGCTTCCCTTGATAAGGCTTGGATATGATACTTCGAAACCCCCGGATACTAGTCACTTTACCTTAGCAAAATGCACATGGTCATAAGTCGTTGCTTAACTAAAGCTTGCTTAGTCCCTCGCTCTAGTCATCTCATTTTGTTTCTTCATCACTTACCCTAGCCTCATTGAGTTTAGCTTTGCTTTGTCATCAATAGTGAATTTCCATTTGAAAGACTCTTCAAATGTTTGCTCTTGATTGATAAAAAATATCCCATGACTTGCAAGCTTCCAACAATAAGACCATTATGTAACACATAAGCTCATGTCCTTTTATAATGAATACATGAAATCTTCCAATATCCAATTGTGCATATCACTTATTTTGTCAAACAAGACATCACACGGTTTGGAGATTCATAGAGCATGTCTCCAAGTCTTTAGTTCATCCTTGCTTGTTTTGACTTGACACCTGGGTCACTTGGGTTTGACCTAGCTAAGCCGAGTTAGCTTTACTGTTTCTGAAATTAATTTCACCTGGCTAATCTGGGTGACACCTGGCTGAGCCAGGTTAGCTTCTGTGTTTTGATAACAAGCCTTTTACATAATTAGAGACCACATGTCATACAATAAATCATGTCTCGAATACAAGCACCAATAACTTGTCATTCTTGGCAATAGGTATAAATAAATCACATGCTTGCTTGCTTGCTTGCTTTAATGAATAACCATATATTGGATGGGCATATTTCTCACAATGAATCATAAGAATAATCCCCTGCTCACCACCTCAAGTGAACAAGTTAGTCCTTTAATTGTTTTGTCATTAATCTCACCAAAACCCATTTGGGGACCTAGATGCACTTTCAACATGCTCACTCTCATAATATAGATGTCTAGATGGACAATATTAAGAAATAAGAATGTAAAGATAATGAATTGATCCAATGACAACAACGATCTGTAACTCAATATTCTTAGATAGTATAGGACAAAATATGCACAACATCGATCTCTTATGAAATTGTACAAATTGAAAATTTCTAAACTCCCCAGGTTACATAGGAAAGCTACAAAAGTCCTTTGGCTCTATTTGGTTCCCGGAAATGAATTGCATCTAGTGAATTGGAGAGGCAAATTCATTTAAGCTTGAATTATAATTAGAACTCAGCTGTTTGGATCACGGAGAAACTCAATTTAGGAATGCAACTTCATGGTAATTCTAAAGGCTATTTAGATGGGGTGTTTTGAGAATTAGAATAGATTGCAAGAATATGATGTAAACTATGTAAATCTAGAAACAATAATGGCTTACTTTATTTGTATTCACACTACCTGACGACATCCATTGTATGGTCCTACTAAAGTTATCTTTTAATAAAATAAAAATACTGGAATATACAACTCCTGGTACTATATTTAGTAGAAAAAATAAAATAGAAAATACAAAAATGCTAAAGAAAATGTTGATACACCATCAGGAGCTCTCAAAAACCATGAAGCATAAGCATATCATTCAGATGGCATCTTTACTCCTAAAAACGATGGAACATAGGCTTTTTGTGTCACAATTGCCCATCATCCTTACGTCCTTTGTCCCCGCCCCAACACCCGGGTCCCCGTCGCTTACCCCGTCTACCTCTCGCTTCGAACCACACTGTCTCCAAACAATTCAAATTGAACAAAATAAAAATACATATAAAGCTCTAAAATATTAATAAAATTGTAGTAGAGCTATAAATAAAAAGTAACCATTTTGCTTTTTATCTCACATGATAGTAAATTTAGATTTTTCATTAAAAATTATGTAAAAAATATATTTTAATTGTCAAGTGTGTTTTTTACCCTCAAGGTAGTTTTCAAAAATCCTAGAACTTTTAAAACAGATACTATAAAACAAAAGTTTCCCATTTTGCTTTGATTTGACATGAAAGTAAATTTTGATTTCAAACTAAAAATATTCTAAAAAACTAAATTTAATTTTCTAGGTGAATTATTATACTCAAGATGGTTTTCACAAATCTTGAAATTTTGTAAACAAATACTATGAATCAAAATGACCCATTTTCCTTTGATCTGGCATTATAGTGAATCAGATTTCAAATTAAAAACTATTAAAAATCTATATTTAATTAGTCACATAAGTGGTTTACACTCAATATGGGTTTCAAAAATCTTAAAACTTTGTAAACAAATATTATAAATCAAAAGTACTCATTTTGTTTTGATTTGGCATGATAGTAAATTTAGTTTTGTGATTAAAAGTATTCTAAAAGCTATATTTAAATTGTTACGTGAGGTGTTTACACTCAAAATGTTTTTTAAAATCTTAATACTTTGTAAACAAATATTATAAATAAAATGACCCATTTTGCTATGATCTAATTTGCATTTTAAATTAAAAAATATTCTAAAACTATATTTTTAATGTGTCTTGTGAGCTATTTACCCTGAGATCGTTTTTCAAAATCATAAAAATGTGTGAACAAATGCTATAGATCAAAACTGACATATCTTTCTGCGATCTTGAATGATAGTAACTTTAGATTTTAAATTAAAAATATTCTAGAAAACTATATTTAAATTGTCATGTGTGTTGTTTATATTTAAGATGGTTTTCAAAAATTTAAAACAATTAAAGAAATACTATAAATCAGAACTGATCCATTTTGTTTTGATGTGGCATGATAGTATATTTTAGATTGTAAATTTAAAATTATTCTGAAAAATATATACTAAAATTGTCAAGTGAGGTTTTTACACTCAATATGGTTTCAAATCCTAAAATTTTGTAAAAAGATACTTATAAATAACTAACAATCTAATTTACTTTGATATGGCATCATAGCCATTTTGGTGATTCCAAACTATCATTTTATTCTCTATTGCTAATTTTGGTGATTCCAATATATGTGTTTTTGTTGCTATTTTTATCGCATTTGTAATTTGTTTTAGCTTCCATAACAACACACGACAACAAACCGAGTCTGACAAAATAAGTGAAAAAGTGAAAAAATGTGTCACTGAAACGTTTACATAAAAATTCTTGTACTACTCCCTCTGTTCCGTTTTATAGTTCACTAGGTTCGTGCCCGTGCGTTGCTATGGGAAGGAAACAAAAATCTAAACACCATAAGTTTCGCACGAAAAAATCATAAGTTATGCTTATGCTTCACGATAATCGACTCATGTATAAATGTTGCCCGCTTAGTGATATATGATTTGTTACAGGCTTACATTGTGATCTAGAAAAATAATAATTAACAACACTATCTCAATAAACAAACAAGCACTGAGAACTGAAACATGACACTGGATATTGCAAAAATGACATTGAAATTTGGAACTGTGCAGTTTTTTGCTGAAATTTGGAATCGCACACACATGAGTTTATACATGAAGTTTATACATAAGTTAGTAGCTTTCTTATGTTAAAACAATCTTACCATTAGAAGACTCAATGTCTAAGATGAGACCAGGTGCATCCTGATTACTCAGACCACACAGGTTGAAATCGTCCTGTATTTAGTCATCATCAGAATCATGCAATCCAGGATGTGTCCTCTCCCTCAGAACCACTGACATCAGAATCTTCACCGTCAGTTTCGAAGTCCTCTGCAATCCCAAATGAAAAATAAATAAATAAATAAATAAATAAAAGGTTAAGCGCCTAGTGATACAAAATCAATTATGCTCATAAACATAGCAAATTTGGATAACAAACAACAATCATAAGCAAAATATATCATTCTTTAAAAAACACCTACATGTGCCATCTTCATCAAAATTCTTCTCATAATCTGCCATAAGAAGAAGGCACTGCTCAGAATTGCTCCAACAAACATACCCAAGCAAACTGATCCAGGACAACAGTAGGCATCATACTCTCTCTTCACTCCCACTTGAGAGCTTGGCAGCATAAATACCCTGGACACCGAGGTTGTCACACCATTGGAAATTCAAAACTGAATAGAGCAAGTGAGGTACAAAAAGAAGAAATAGCCAAGGAGCTGAGTGACGTATTATAGATATCAAGATTACCCAGTCACCAAACACAACAAAAATAAATTTATCTTGATTTATTTTTCAAGTCATCACAAATAATTATAGTGTCATAATGCATTTCACAATTGTTAATCCATAATGCCATAATGCGCTTCAGATGCACTTTACAAGCAAAGATATGCGAAGCAAGTAGGCATGTGGCAACAGACTAAAAGGAAGCAGTATATGTTGTAACTTAAACATGGTAACATAAGGATAAGTCATGGATATTTGGCTTCACCTCATACCTTGTTGTACTTGCACCAATTGTATACTAAATGCTATAAAAATAAAAGGAATTCAGATTAACTGTCATTTCTTTTATGAGTTCCAAACTTCGAAATTACCCTCCAAGTCGAAGAATACAAATTCAATCTAAAAAACTTTAATAAGTCATTGTAAAATTAGTATTAAGCCACGACACAAACTAACCAAGAAATCAATCTCATAATGTATTAAAGGAAGAGAGTAAAGCAGGTTGAACAACGAAGGAAGAAACTACCACCTGAAGGCAAACCCATCCATGATTTGTTCCGAAACTACCACCTGAAGGCAAAGCCATCCATGATTTGTTTCAATCAATATTAGACTCAGAAACTGATTCGAATGAAAAAAGATATGAACATGTGCAACTTTATTACATGTTTGAGGTCACTTGACACTGTCTCAGAGATCATTTGAAAATCTTCCTATTACATACTGCTTCACCTACATACACGTTCCAGACATGAACAACAAACATATGATTAATGACTAAAATATATACCATCCAACATCAGAATGACAAAAACATAGATGATTCTCAGCTGGTCAATTGTCAACATAACTTAAACTTGTGCATTCTATCTATAGAGTATAGATTGGAGCACATTCGCATGAAGGCGCCCACTGAAAGCGTCAACTAAGAGAGTGAAAGCTGCATTGTGTGATATTTTACTTCTGTACATGTTGGGCCTGTTGCCAATTAAACCCTCCTCTAGATCCACCAACCATCAGTGTAGCTGTCATCGATGGAAAGACATGATCAATGCTATCTCTCCTAATTGACTAATTTCTTGGCTGAAACTGAAATCTTTTCTACCAGCACATTTTGTAATAGAAAACAACTTGCATAAAAATTTATTTTGTTAGTAGACTCTCATATGTTTGGTCTGATAATAGAATAATCTTATCTGCAACTCCTTTTTTCTTGGAAGAACAAATCGAACCAGTAAGCCTTAGCAACCAAAAGATAACTCAACACACACAATCTTCATATTTGATGACCATATTCAAAGCCTTTCGCTGATGCCTGTCACACTCTTTTGATCCAATCATAGCAAGGGAAATTTTAAGAATTTAAAAAGGTATGTAAGGGAGAGAGAGGGACAATTTGTAAATTTCAGATAATATTGTCATATGTATTGTAGCTGCTATGATCTAGACCTGCAAAGCTTAACACTTCCAACAGATGGTATATAACAATTAAAGATAATAAAATGCATGAGATTTTGTACCAGTGGAATACTTGAATTTGTAGCTAGTACAGGAAAAATGATAGCCCGTTCATCCCAATCACATCAGACGTACCAATCAGTAGATTTGTTAATTTGATCACCTCAAAAAAATAAGGTAAAAATGGCAAAATAATGAGATAAAAGGATATGCTTTACCTTGGCAACAACCTTGTATAATTTTACATTGTGTTATCTTTTGGTCTTTACAGCCAATTGACGAGAACCCTGCATATATGTCAGCCCAAATTCAATCGTAACAGATGAACTTTATAAGCTCAAGCAACCAATTGATGGCTCAGTTCTGATTTTCTATTGCCACTTTAAACATGACAATGATGTGTCAAAAGAGAGATCGTTGGAAGCTTATTACCTGAATATGAAGTTGATCTACTCTCCTGCTATTTTTTAGCACCGGAGTGGAGCTTCAGATCGTCCAACAATGGAGCTGTCTCCTTCCCAAGCATATCAGCCTGGTGGCCTATCTTGTGCACTAACCCGCATCCAAACAGCAGCGACGAGTGAAAGCTCATCAAGTTGGAGAAGGCACGGGCCACATCATGACGGTGGCCGCTAGGAACGTACGTGACGCCGCACATCTGCCGCCGCGCCAATGCCACCATCTCGCAAGATCTGCCGCATGCGTCCATCAAGGAGGCAGACAAGAGCACGAAAACGATACGGTGTCCACTCCATGTGCCCATCACTGCAGGCGCCCGCAGCTCCGCTAGTGTGCCGCCGCCGCCCGCCCTCGTCGGACCTGACCCCGCGGCGCCGGCCGCCTTAGCTCCCAGAGCAAAATTGAAGCTAGTCAAGCAAAATGTCCCATTCTCTCTCCAATCCCCTCTGCAAAACACGCGGCGGCCGTGCAGGAGCAGCACTCCATGCCCTCCACGAGCAGCACCCTCCTCCCTCCACCTCTGCGCCCGGCATGCGGAGAACTCCCCGACCTCCCTCTCCCTCAGCGCGCGTGTGCCTCGTGGGGCGGTGCATATCGGCTAGCTCCTCGACTGCGAGGAACGCCGCGGCTGCTATGCTCTGGGGCCGCCGGCCGTGCAAGCTGGTGATCCTTCCTCTCTCTCCGGTACCTTCCTCTCCCGGGGCGCACAGCTGCGGGGCCCAACCCCCTCTCTCTCCATGCTTCTCTCTCAAATCAGACACCGAGGCGCGGTCCGACGCGACTGCGGCGGAGCGGGAAGCAGGCGGTCGGGGACGTACCTAGCGGGGAGAAGTCCTTGCGGCGCGGGAACGCGCGCGGTTGCGCCTCTCGTTCAGATGAGGGACCGGACTCCGAAGCGGGGCTTCGATGTGGGAGGTTGAAGAAACAATCTAAATGACCAAACAGAGTATGAGGAAAAAATTCTCCAAAATCAGCGGGTGAACTGAAACCCGACCCTCCGCGCGCCGCTCTCGTCGTGGCCGGCGTCGCGATCCCGGTCGCCGCGGCGCTGCTGGAGTGGACGCCGTGCCTTCCCTCGGCTGTGTTGTCACCACTGGCGCAGGGGTGGACCACGTCGACCCCGCCCACTGCGCGCGCCGCGGCGCCGTCGTTGCGAGCGCGGGCAAGGTCTTCTCCGTGGACATCGCCGAGCACGCCGTTGGTGCGAAAGGGTTCTACGCCTCGGGCGCGCCTCTCCGCCGCCGCGGCGGAGCCGGACCTTCCGCGCGCCACTCTCGTCGTGGCCGGCGGCCCTCGGCTGCGTCTTCACCACTGACGCGGGGGTGAACCACGTCGACCTCGCCCACTGCACGCGCCGCGGGCGCGGGCAAGGTCTTCTTCGTGGACATCGCCGAGCACGCCGCCGAGCACTCCGTGGTTTCGTGTGCCGTGTGCGAGGAAAGATCGATGTCTTTGAAAGGAAGGACTGCGAAGATTTCGAATGGACGAGCGATTTTCACGGGAAAGATTGCATGGGATGGTGGAGGCGCAAACGTTGTCGTGGGCAGGGCGTCACGTGCCCCCCCTATCCAGAGCCGCTGGATTTGCTTCAAGATTCGTGCCTGATTGATCCAACGGTGTTTGATTAGCGTCTGTCATTAACATTAAGGTTAGTGTTTAGGGTTTGTTTAGGGTTTTTAGGGTCCTAAATTTAGGGTTTAGGGTTTAGATTTTAGAGATTAGTGTTTAGGGTTTAGGGTTTTAGGGTTTAGGGTTTAGGGTTTAGGGTTTTAGGGTTTAGGATTTTAGGGTTTTAAGGTATAGGGGGGGCACGTACCGCTGTGCCCATTAAAATCGCGTTAATGGTGGAGGCGGCTCGCACGGGAATTACCGGCAATCGCGCGAGGCGTCGCGGGACTCTCGCGGGAGGACGGTGCGGCGGATCGCGCGAGGAGATGGACGCG
>CM014277.1:44417828-44447578 GCA_004135705.1 Alloteropsis semialata | reverse complement strand
GATCAGAGACAGAAGAAGAAGCAGCATGCAGCATCGAGTTTGGCAGCATCATTTCCCACTGAAAGAGCATCTAGGCCCCTTGTGGGTTTTGGTGAATTGAATGACAACTAGATTAAAGGTCTAATGAACTTGTTAAGCTTATGAGCAGGTCTAAAGTTATTTGTGAATAATCTTTGTGGGAAAGATCGTATAAAAGGCTCATTCGGCGAAAAGAACAAGTGTGATGTATAACATTGTATATCTAAACATGGAAAATAAGCAATGGCTGTTGAAGATGTGTTGAGGCTTGGTAATAGCCTCATATTGCAAGATTGCTTATATTGAAGATAAATATCATGATAATAAATATTGAAATGATTCCATGATGATTATGTGTGATACAAGACAAGCAAATAAAGGTGAAGATAGAGGCATGATGGCATTGGGTTATTCCTTGGTCTCTAAATAAAATGAGAAGCTTGTTGTAAACATATTGGTTATAGAAGACAAAAGGAGATATGATCTCAAGTGGATTTCATTCTTGATGTCAAAAACAAAGCTAGACTCAATGAGGCAATGATTGGATGAAGAAATCGGGCAAGGGATTAGCAACAAGGTACTAAGCGAAGATTGGTCAAGTGGTGTCTTGAGCCATGAGCTTTGCTAGGGTGAAGTGGCTAGTGCTTAGAGGATTTCGAGGTATCAAGTCAAGCCTTACCGAGTATAGCAATGGAATGCATCAAATGTTTATTGAATCATATGAAAGGGTGACTTGTGATCCAAAGTTGAATTTCACTCATATGTGTTGAACATCGATCCAAGTCACTAGCTCAAGGTTGAAGTGCTCAAAGCAAAGAGACAAAGTTGGATGCAGCTCTCATGAGGATATATTGATCAAAGTATGGCATGATACATTGTGGTGAAGCTCAAGAGGATGAATATTGCATTTATATTTAATCTTGAGTTAGGTGTGCCGTACTATCAAGAGGGATGCATCATATGATACTTTGATAAGGTCTCAGTGCTCAATTAACCCATGAGAGGTGATGAGAGACACAAAAGCCTCACGAACACATGTGACATGGGTTAGACAGTGGCAAAACCGGAGGTTCCGGTTTTGGAAACCGGAGGTTCCGGTTTCGGGTGCCACGTGTCTCTAACGGCTCTTTTATTCGAAATTCCGGAAGTTCCGGTTTGTGAAACCGGAGGTTCCGGTTTCTGGTCTGTCACTCTAACGGCTAGTTTTTGTGTTGTTGAGTATTTATACCCCTCGCCGTCCTCAGTGGCAGGCTGCTGTTTTTGCGGTTGCTGGTGTGCTTCCTGCCTGTTCTAAGCTAAGCCAAAGCCAAGATAGCTCTCCCCAACCCCTCTTTGTGAGGTGGTGTGATCTTTGATAGATCCTTTGAGTTGGGTAGTAGAGAGGAGCCATTTGTGAGCACTAGAAGAGCACTCATACGCTTGAGCACTGTTTCGCCTTGTCAAGTATCAAGTGAAGCATTTGTTACTCTTGGAGGTGTGCCTCCTAGACGGCTAGGCGTCGCCCGGGAGCTCCCAAGGTGTGGTGAGCCGCGGGACAGTTTGTGCAGGTCAAGCTTCGCCTCCGAAAGGGAAGAAGCTAACTAGTGAAGTGGGAAAGGGGTTGAGAGCGACCCGGCTTCTTTGGAAGCACCCAACGGAGATGTAGGATTCGCCCTGGGTGAATCTGAACTTCGGGAAACAAATCTTTGCGTCTCCTCACTGGTTTGCTTAAATTTGCATTGCATTCACATTCATAGTTTGATCTTGTGATATTGGTTGATCTATTCGGGTGTTAGTGTTTGTGCAGTGCAGGTGCTTTGTGAACCTGCTGAGATACATCCTATGAGCATACACTCTGATCTAGATTGATCTCGAGCCCAGTTTGCAACTCACAGGTTTGGGGGTTCTGACTGCCCAAGCCAAAACCGGAGGTTCCGGTTTTGGAAACCGGAAGTTCCGGTTTCTGTGGCAGATATACATTCCGCTGCTTAAGGTTTGAGTTTCCATATTCGGAGACTCCGGAGATTTTTCCGGAGACTCCGAAAGTCGCTGATAAATTTGTTTTAAGTGGCGACATTTTCAGGTTACGCCTATTCACCCCCCCTCTAGGCGACATCAAGATCCTTTCAATTGGTATCAGAGCTTGGACTCACATCAAAGCTTAACCGCCGTGAGAAAAGATGTCGTCATCGGGTGAGGTATCGTTTGAGTCACTCGCCATTGATGGCTCAAATTACGCTTCTTGGTCCGCTCATTTTCTGAATGCTATAAAGGACAGTGGTCCTACTGCTGAGCGTATTTTAGTTGAGAGCATCGTCCCTACAAACTTCGATTGGCACAAATCCGAGCTAACCGAAGAAGTGGGAAAATGCCTTCAACTAAATGCCCAAATTACTAACTTCATGATGAGTCTTCTTAGCACAGAACTCCAAGACATGATTTTTAAGAAGAAGAAGAAGATACATGGTGATGCACATCGCATTTGGGCTCTACTTAAAAAATTGTATGCCAAGCCCAAATGTGATAGCAAGGAGCAAACAGATGCTAGATCACTTGAGGAGTGTTCAACATCACCAATCTCTACTGAGCCTCAAGTGACTCCGCTTACTCAGCTTGAAGATCAGAGAACTTCGTCCAGCTCTACTAGCACAGAGAAACCGGAGGTTCCGGTTTCCAAAACCGGAGGTTCCGGTTTTAGCAGTGACTTCACCGTCAAGGATGATCTTCAATGCAGGCCAAGTAAGGAGCCAATCTCTACAAGGAAATCAAGCTCTGGTGATGAAGTAAATCTATGTCTTGTGTCCATAAGCAAGAAGAAGTCAACCAAGAAGAATGAAAGTCAAAAGGTTGACAAGCACAAAGCTTTGACCAAGGTTTATGAAGAGCTCAAGGATTCACATGCCTCCTTGGTTAGTAAGTATGAAAACCTAGAAAAAGAATATACTTGTGCTTCTAACTCTCTTGCATGTGTAGCATCCTTGGAAGAGGCCAATCAAAAGCTCAAGGCTCAACTTGAAGAGCTCTCTAACAAGTATGTGAACTTGCAAGCAACTCACCAAGAACTAGAGTGTTCTCATGAGAAGCTTGTGGAGTCACATACCCTGCTTGAAGTGGCTCACGAGGTTATGGTTACTTCGGTAAAATCCTTAGAACCTCAATTGCACAAGTATTCTTGCTCACTAGCTAAAATTGATTTATCTTGTGCTAACCCTTGCGGCTCGCAAGTAAAACCTTCATGGTATGATCAAGTTCTTGTAGAGTCAAATGATGACCTCATTGCACAAGAGAATGATAATCTGAAGCTAGAGGTCGAGAAGCTCAAGATGGACTTGTGTAAACTAAAGGGCAAGAGCTTTGCACAACCTTCTCAAGATAACCGTGATGTCATGGTGAAGAAGCTTGAGAAGGGATCAACTTTGCAAAGCTCCTGCAACCATCCTGTCAAGTCCATCACAAAGCAGAAGCATGACAACAAGAAGAAGTCACATGATCACATCAAGTGCTTCGAATGCTCAAAGATGGGACACTTCGCTTCTATATGTCCAATGAAGACAGAAGACAAGCCAGCACTCTCGAAGAGACAAAGAAGCCTTTCTAAGAGAAGATGCTTTAGCTGTTACGAAAAGGGACACAAGATTGAAACGTGTCCAAGCAAGTCCAAGGCGCTGCCTAGCAAATCCGGAAGCTCCGGATTATGCAAACCGGAGGTTCCGGTTTTGGACATGCAGCAACACTTCAAGCTAAATAGAGGTTTCTTGAAGGCTCAAGAAAAATATATGAGAGGTTCTGCTGTCAGAAATCAAGATACTAAATCAACAAGCAATATCAAGCATAAGATTTGCTATGAATGTCGACAAAAGGGTCATCTTGGTAAGGATTGCCCAAATGGTAACTCTCCTAAGCTCAAGTCCATTTTTAATGATTCTAAGAGGCTTGGAAAGAACCTGAATGACTCTTGTGCTGCCAATGTGACTAAATCATCTAAGGCGAGCACAAAAGCTATTTGGGTACCTAAGACCTTGTTGACTAACTCTAGTGGACCCAACATGGGTTGGGTACCAAAGTGTGCTTGAAAAGATCTCTACAGGTACTTGTTGGTGCATTGGAGCCTGGCATACTTGAGAAGAACTTTATATTCTATCTTTGGCTCAAGTAAAGAACTTCACGTCTATTCAAGAAAAGGTGTCAAGTGAAAATTGATGACTCATTCTATTCCTCAATGCATTCTTGATAACAAGTACCTTGCTCCTGGTTATCTAGCTGACTGTATATGAACATGCTCTGTGCTAATCATATACAACAACTAGATAACCCTCTTTGTCAAGTCAAGTGATGACTTTGCTTTCATGCCATTCGATGCTCTTGACCACTTCCTCTGGAAGTTTTTGTGTTTATAATTCCAGCAGGTCATATGTGACAATATCCATCTAGAAAAGAGTCAAAAATGTCAGCAGAACTCCAACTCTAATTTGCCAAGGCCAAACCGGAGGTTCCGGTTTCCGAATTCGGAAGTTCCGGTTTTGGTGAACCTGAGGCAGAATAATCTGGAAGTTACGGATACTCCGCACTTTTCTTCAGAGTCTCCGGAACTCTGTCATCTTCGCTCTTTTTCTGACTGATTGAAGTGGACCAGTTGTCACAAGCATCACTCTGGTTTATCCTGATTGTATAAACATCCAAGGAAAGTAATTGTAAGGAATTTCTCAACTAAATTTCATCATGGCATGATTATGTTACTAGGACAAAATATGAATTGAGCTCCCTAGGTCCTAACTGAACCAAGTGCATGTCTCAAGATTCAAATCCTTGATGCACATATTAAGGGGGAGCTTGTCTTATATTTTGTGTCCTGGCTACTAACTCCTTTGTCAAGCTTTCATGTGTGTAGCAAACTTTTATGTCATTTGCTCAAATGTTTTCTTCTCAAAGAAGCAACATTGCGATATGTTTGCTGCATTTACAATGACCATTAAATCAACTTGAGAGCTTGATAGGCATCTAATGGAGATAGTATTCGAGCTTAAATAAATATCTTATAAAAGATAAAGGTGTCATTATCCTTCTAAGTGAAGAACTCTTGTTCTAGGGCTAAGGTATGAATTCTTCAATCCCTATGTCTTTTACCTTATGCATCTAGGCCCTGTATATGCTAGTGTGTGCATGTTTTGCATGAAGCAATTTCAAGTCCTTGGTGTGCCTTTAGATATTTGGTTGATACCTTCATTTAAATTGACTGAGTGTCAAATAGCCTTGTATCTCGTGAGGTATGAACCAAATATGCTAAAGAAGGTGCTTGACCTGAAATTGTTGCATGTCTGAGTGATATAGGATAGTGTTTCAAAATATAACTAGTATGCTAGGTTGTGTGCTTTTTGAAAAACATTTGGTTTTTGGTCTTTGTGACCATGTCAAGTCATTTTGTGGTTATGGTTAACCCTGATTGATTGATGGCTAACCACAAATGACTAGACTCTCTCAAGTCCATAGGAACTATTCAAATCCTATCTCAAGGGCTATTGGTTGGAAATTCTATCTTCTCCCAAAATCCTCAAAAGAATCAAATCAGACCTAAGGATCCTAATCTAAATGGATAATCTAAGTTTCTGGATCCTATCCTTTCTCTCAAAACACTGAATAGCGTCAATATTATGAAGTTCAGTTCAAACCCGGAGGTTCCGGATTCACAAACCAGAAGCTCCGGTTTTTGATGGATGAAGGCAGAAGATATCTAATGTCTCCTCTGAGCATATCTGTTCCAAATCCCCATGGATATCTAAGTAATATGGAACACATATATATTCCTTGGATCAAATCCTCATGAGTCAAGCTAGTTCAGACAAATACCCAAGGTTTAAAGCAAAACCGGAGGTTCCGGGTTCCCAAACCGGAGGTTCCGGATTTCAACGGGTATATTCCTGTTTCGCCCGTGACTTAACCTTTCAGTCCTCATTCTCTCTCCTGCCCTCAAGTCCGATATTGTACTGTTTGGGAGAGGCGATTTCGTGGCGATTTGGGGGCTTGGCCTATGTGTTCAAGGATTGAAGAGTGATTCTTGGTGGTTCCTATCCGGAGATTCCGAGTCTCTCCTCCGGATCTGTTTTGAAACTCATCCCACCATGAGTCAAGGTACAAAATCACCGTTTTCTCCCGATCTCTTTATCTAGGGTTGATCTCTTCGATTCCTCTAGTAGGACATCTACATTTACACCCTAGATGCTACTGCATATGTTGGATTCAAGTTTCCATGGCCAGCTTTGTGGGGACATGAACTAGGGTTTCTCTGCAGAACTCGGAAGCTCCGGTTTCCTAACACGGAGGTTCCGGTTTTTGCAATGACCCCCTGTTTTGTGATCCTCCATTTAATATTTCTCTGCTATTGTTCAAGGATCAAGATCAGTGTTTCATATCTTATGATATATGTCTCAATCTCTCTGTTCTGCTCTATTTGGGTGCGTCCCTGTACAAACCCGGAGTTTCCGGTTTCTGAAACTCGGAGGTTCCGGATTTACACAGAGAGCACGTCATCTGCTGATATCTCTCAATTTCACTTGTCCATATCGCTCAATTCCATCTTGGTATGAATTCTTGTGTACTTATGTGTTCACAGGGTCTCCAGACAATGATGACAGATTTATTTTTTCAAGAAGAACAAAAACTCCAAATATTCCACTTGGAAGAACAAGAGCGGCAACAATGAGACAAGAGCGTAGAGGAACACTCTATATTGATGAGCCATCAGCAGCAGCAGAGATTGAAGAAGAAGAAAGTGGCAATGACACCTCTAGTGATGATGGGGAGGAAAGTGATGAGAATTATAAATTGACCCCTCCTAGTCATGGTGTAAAAAGGAGTGGAAGAGATATGAGAGGCAGCAGCAGCAGTAGTGGTCATGGTGTTAGCAGTGGAAATGGTGATGATAAAGGTAAAGGGCAAGAGGAAGAAGAAGAGGAGGAGGAGACGGGTCAACCTATGCTTGTGACAGGACTTGTGATGAGAAGACCCGTTGTGCCTCATGACTATCGCAAGGTTGATTACACCGTTCTTGGCATGACTGAAAAAGTCAGAACTGAAAGAGGGAAAAATCCCTTGAAAGTTAAAAGAGGGAGAAACATAGAGTACCGCTTCCAAACCAAATTTCATCAAGACTTCTATGAGAGTGCCATCTTCAACAAGAAATTTAGCATCGCACGCTCTCAATTTGTGATTGGAAGGTCTATGAGGATATGAATGACCCAATCTTTAATGAGGTCATAGAGGCATGTAAGGCCAAGCATGTGTACAAGTTAATGGGATTCCAATATGATTGGAACAATGAGATTATTGCTCAATTCTTTGCCACTTGTTACTTTGAAACAATCAATGATATGAGATGGGTTCATTGGATGACCGAAGGAAAGTGGTATAAGATCAACTACAATGACTTTGCTAGGTTGCTTGGATTTGGGAAATCTGATCATAATCGAATGAAAATTCACATAGCCACACATCTTCCCAAGAGAGATATGAAGTTTATGTATATGCCAGGAAGAGAGTGGGAATTTGGAGGTCCTAAAGGATTGATTCCTTTCTATGGTTATCTCAATAGGTTCTTTAGGAAGACTCTTGCCCCAAGAGAAGGTGATCCTCACAACATATCCGCTTATTTGAAGAATTTGCTAAAAGCTATGTGTCCAAATGAGCCGGAATTTAGTGTTTTTGACTATGTTTGGGAGGAGATCAAGGCCATTGCGGAGTCACCTCAAAAGAGCTGTGGTTTTGCTCCATATATCATGCTCATGATTGACACTGTTACTAACAAGAAGTTTGAGTGTGACTATACACACACCGCATTGAAGATCAAGAAGGACTTTCATCCTGGACGTACTCTAGCTGAATATGCAAATCTAGCTGCTGCCCAAGATGATCAAGGTGCTGTCTCACATGCTCCTATTCATGATCCTAGTACCTTACGTGCTCCCTCTCATCCTCAGTCAAGGCGTAGTGGCTCAAGGGGGATGGATTGGGAAAAGCCTCCCTCTCCAATGCGAAAAATGTTCAATATGCTGTTTGGGATGTGCAAATCCACCCATGATGTGGTTCACAAGGAGAGACAAAGGAGAAAGAAAGATACTTTGAGATTGAAGAAAATACAAGAAGCTCATTTGCCTCAAGATCCACCCTCTCCCACTGGTTCCGAAGGACAAGAAAGTGAACCAGAAAATTTGGAGCAACTCAATGCTAAGTATCAACAAGAAGACTATTGGGGGCAAATTTATGGACATGGGATATCTCATGTTAATCCTGCCCATGTGGATCCCTCTGCTGCCCAACACATTCCTCAGCAGCCTCCCATTGACCCAAACACCTCTGTTGGTACTGATTTTGCTTCTTGGGTTTTTGGACAAAATCTTGGAACTTCTGAAGCGGGAGGTAGTGGGCTCAACCGTGGTGAAAATGATGAAGATGAGGAGTAGAAGCTTGCAGATCTGACTCCCCTTGCCCCTTCTTGGTGATGGATGACAAAGGGGGAGAAAAAGGAAGATTAAAGCCTCGACGGAGAAGAATTTGTTACTCTCAGCCTATCTGCCCAGGCAAATCCGGAGGTTCCGGATTTCCAAATCCGGAGGTTCCGGATTTGGGTGTGGTATGCCACATGCCCTGTAATAAATCTCGTTTTAGCTCTTATGGACTTGAGAATTTATGTAATGTGTGCTACTGTGTGTGCTGAACCTTGTTTTATGCTTTATTTAAGCGTGATGAATGTTAGTGTGAATTATATGTGGTGGTGCTTGTTCTGTTCTAGTCTGTACAGACAAATCCGGAAGTTCCGGATTCTGGATCCGGAATCTCCGGATTTAGCTGCACAGAACCAATTTCTTTTGATCTTACTGTCTTAGTTGAAATGTTTGTCATATGCATCGCGTGTTATCTGTTCACACACTTGTTTTGCACCTCACGATTGTTAAGATTTAGGGAGAGCTCCATGGTTGTTTTGAAAATGTGCAATTTGGCATTTTAGGCCAAAATCGTTGAATTTCATTCAGTGCACATCCTTAGGGGGAGCTCTATCTAAATCTGTTCACTCAAAAGCTCTATTGATATATCTTTTGTAAGCTTTAATCAAGTTTGTCATCAATCACCAAAAAGGGGGAGATTGAAAGAGCATCTAGGCCCCTTGTGGGTTTTGGTGAATTGAATGACAACTAGATTAAAGGTCTAATGAACTTATTAAGCTTATGAGCAGGTCTAAAGTTATTTGTGAATAATCTTTGTGGGAAAGATTGTATAAAAGGCTCATTCGGCGAAAAGAACAAGTGTGATGTATAACATTGTATATCTAAACATGGAAAATAAGCGATGGCTGTTGAAGATGTGTTGAGGCTTGGTAATAGCCTCATATTGCAAGATTGCTTAAATTGAAGATGAATATCAAGATAATAAATATTGAAATGATCCCATGATGACTTTGTATAATATATGACAAGCAAATAAAGGTGAAGATAGAGGCATGATGGCATTGGGTTATTCTTTGGTCTCTAAATAAAATGAGAAGCTTGTTATAAACAAATGTGATTTAGAAGTCAAAAGTAAATATGATATCAAGTGGATTTCATTCTTGATGACAAAACAAAGCTAGACTCAATATGGCAACGAGTGGATGAAGAAATCAAGCAAGGGATTAGCAACGAGGTACTAAGCGAAGTTTGGTCAAGTGGTGACTTGAGCCATGAGCTTTGCTAGGGTGAAGTGGCTAGTGCTTAGAGGATTTCGAGGTATCAAGTCAAGCCTTACCGAGTATAGCAATGGAATGCATCAAATGTTTATTGAATCATATGAAAGGGTGACTTGTGATCCAAAGTTGAATTTCACTCATATGTGTTGAATATTGATCCAAGTCACTAGCTCAAGGTTGAAGTGCTCAAAGCAAAGAGACAAAGTTGGATGCAGCTCTCATGAGGATATATTGATCAAAGTATGGCATGATACATTGTGGTGAAGCTCAAGAGGATGAATATTGCATCTATATTTAATCTTGAGTTAGGTGTGCCGTACTATCAAGAGGGATGCATCATATGATACTTTGATAAGGTCTCAGTGCTCAACTTAACCCATGAGAGGTGATGAGAGACACAAAAGCCTCACGAACACATTTGACATGGGTTAGACAGTGGCAAAACCGGAGGTTCCGGTTTTGGAAACCGGAGGTTCCGGTTTCGGGTGCCACGTGTCTCTAACGGCTCTTTTATTCGAAATTCCGGAAGTTCCGGTTTGTGAAACCGGAGGTTCCGGTTTCTGGTCTGTCACTCTAACGGCTAGTTTTTGTGTTGTTGAGTATTTATACCCCTCGCCGTCCTCAGTGGCAGGCTGCTGTTGCTGCAGTTGCTTTTGTGCTTCCTGCCTGTTCTAAGCTAAGCCAAAGCCAAGATAGCTCTCCCCAACCCCTCTTTGTGAGGTGGTGTGATCTTTGATAGATCCTTTGAGTTGGGTAGTAGAGAGGAGCCATTTGTGAGCACTAGAAGAGCACTCATACGCTTGAGCACTGTTTCGCCTTGTCAAGTATCAAGTGAAGCATTTGTTACTCCTGGAGGTGTGCCTCCTAGACGGCTAGGCGTCGCCCGGGAGCTCCCAAGGTGTGGTGAGCCGCGGGACAGTTTGTGCAGGTCAAGCTTCGCCTCCGAAAGGGAAGAAGCTAACTAGTGAAGTGGGGAAAGGGGTTGAGAGCGACCCGGCTTCTTTGGAAGCACCCAACGGAGATGTAGGATTCGCCCTGGGTGAATCTGAACTTCGGGAAACAAATCTTTGCGTCTCCTCACTGGTTTGCTTAAATTTGCATTGCATTCACATTCATAGTTTGATCTTGTGATATTGGTTGATCTATTCGGGTGTTAGTGTTTGTGCAGTGCAGGTGCTTTGTGAACCTGCTAAGATACATCCTATGAACATACACTCTTATCTGGATTGATCTCGAGCCCAGTTTGCAACTCATAGGTTTGGGGGTTCTGACTGCCCAAGCCAAAACCGGAGGTTCCGGTTTTGGAAACCGGAAGTTCCGGTTTCTGTGGCAGATATACATTCCGCTGCTTAAGGTTTGAGTTTCCATATTCGGAGACTCCGGAGATTTTTCCGGAGACTCCGAAAGTCGCTGATAAATTTGTTTTAAGTGGCGACATTTTCAGGTTACGCCTATTCACCCCCCCCCTCTAGGCGACATCAAGATCCTTTCAATAACCGTGCTCCCGCCAAGGGCATCCTTCGCATATACACTTGACATCATATGTAGTAGGGTTTGAAATGACCACCTTGAATGGTCTCTTCTCTGAGAAAGCCTACTTCTTGACTGCATGCTGAAGATTAGACTTGTCATGAAACATTTGGCCTTTCATGATCTCAAGCTTACCATACTCCCAGTTCGAATTGTGTCCATCATTAACCGTCAGTCCATCCAAGTCAAAGTTGTTCCACTCATCAGGGACACTTGTTTCATCCTCAAAATTTCTCCCATCTCTTCCATCTACAAAGGTCCGATACTCATCATCATCACACTCCATCTCATCAACAATTTCCTCATCCACCTCGCCCTGATCAGCATCCACTGGCACCCCTATTTCGTCGTCCTCATCAGTTAGATGTGTCTGCTCAAAAACAGGCTGCATGACAACATTCTCCGCCACCGCCTGACCCACATCACTCTCATCAACCGCCTCTGCCCTACTGCTCTCACCATGCTCGTTGTCACCATGCTCGTTATTTACCATCTCCGCTTCAACAAGAACCACCAGGGGAAATTTGAACCGACCATTCAACGCCATGTCCACAAATGCCCTCCAACATTTTGAGTTCCTAAGCACATATAGTTCCCACTTCCAACCATGCTCACGCTGCCTAGGAACCACCCCACTCAGTTTCAGCCTAAAATACGACGGGTTCACCTGCAGCATACTATGCAACCACCCTACCACTTCCTCCCGTCGCATCTGTATTGGGTTTGTCAAGGTTGTGTCAACAAATAAATAGTTGCTCAAGTCTACCCCAGAATCACACCACGTGGCGTAACCATTCTCATGATGAACTCTGATATTCACTACTTCCGAATTCATACCTGATGCAAATATCATGCTACTTAACATTAGCTACTCGCCAAATAATACATTTACTAACTTACCAGAAAAAACCCTAAATCAATTTATAAAATCTAATACCTAAATCAAATTCTAAACCTAAATCAATTTATAAACCTAAATCCATTCCTAATTCCTAAATTAATTTCTAAACCTAAATCAATTTATAAAATCTAAATCAATTCCTAAATCTAAATTAATTTACAAAATCTAAATCAATTTGTAAATCCTAAATCAATTTCTAAACCTAAATCAATTCCTACGGTTTACTAAATCCAAAATCATATTCTAAATCCTAAATCAATTCATGCAATTTACTAAATCCTAAATCAATTCCTAAATCTGAAATCAGATCCTACACTTTCCTAATTCCTAAATCAATTCATGCAATTTCCTAAATCCTAAAACAATTACTACGGTTTACTAAATCCAAAATCATATTCTAAATCCTAAAATAAACAAAAAAACAAAAAATTACCGGGCGTCGGCGGCAGTCGGCCCCTGAGGGACCGACACCCGCTGCGGTCGCGCGCGNATCTCCAGGCACCCACGCTTCTCCCCCACGCACGCCAGCAACCAATTTGAAATTTGAATCCGTCCGCCCTCCACCCGCAATCGAAGGGATGCTATCACTACCAGAAAATGGCCTATCGATCACCCCCCTTTAGTACCCGTTACTTATGACCCGGTACCAAAGGGGTCATTGGTACCGGGTCTAAATTTGGTAGGCCCCGAGGACCCTTTGGTACCGGGTCGTAACACCACCCGGTACCAAAAACCCCCTTTGGTACCGGGTGAGACCCCCCCCCTTTGGTACCGGGTACCGGGTGGTGTTACGACCCGGTACCAAAGGCCCCTCCACGGATTAATTCAAAAGGAAAGTATCTGGGACTTGGTCAGCTCTGGTGTGTAGGTGAGATGGTAAGGAAGCAACGCGCGAAGCCACAGGTCGTGGGTTCGAACCCCACGCGCCGCACGCGCGTATTTTCGCGTGAAAAATCTTGTGACTTGTGACTTGCGACGTGCGCGTGTGTGGGAGCCTCCCCGGGATTTAAATTATTTTTTTTTGCGCATAAAAACCTTTGGTACCGGTTGGTACCGGGTAAATACCCGGTACCAAAGGGGCGACCCTTTAGTCACGGATGCTCGGTACCGGTTCCAAAACCCGGTACCAAAGGGGGTTTGGAACCGGTACCGATGGCTCCTTCTCCGGTAGTGTATGATTCTCTCACTGATCGCTGCTTCCAGTTCCAGCCAGCTGATCGGCTGGGCTTCTGAGGTCTGAGCAAGCTTGTGCGCACGCGTCATCCACCAAGCAACCGTGATTCGCATACGGGATGCGTGGAGTCTCCTGCTGATTGCTGCTTTCGGCCAGCCAGCCGGTTGGGCTTCTTGGCGAGTCGTGCGGCCGCGCCACCAAGCAAGCTCCTGGACGTGTACCTCCAGCAAGCTCGCTCCTGCGCATGCGATCTCCAGCAAGCAAGCAGTTCCTCCCCGCGCTGCTGATGCTCCTGGCTGCGCCGCCGTTGCCGCCGGGTGCGGAGCAGATGCAGAAGGAGGGAGAGGCCAGCGGAGCTGGCACTGTTGAGGGGTGCTGGATCGAATCAAATCCGAATATGGGAGCGGGAGATGTGGAGCTGCACATGTTGTGGCAGCTGCGATGGTGATTTGGGGAACAGGGCGAAGAGTGCGTGCTTGCGAGGGTGAATAATGGAGACTGAGCACGAGGATATTTTGGGAAGAGTTAAACATGGGGTGCACTAAAATCACGCGGGCCGACTTATATTTTGGTAAAAATGACCGAATCTAGGACGACTAATAAAATGGAACAGAGGGAGTAGAATTTTAGTGCGGTGTTGCTCTCACCTTGATCTGGTGGGAGTGGGAGATACGAAATTACAATACGAACCAACAAAATTTCATGGCTCTCAATAAAGAACAAATGGTTATTAAATTCGAATGTTTGAATACGAATTAGAAGTATTAAATGTGGATAACTGACAAAACCCATTTCATAACCTTGGGTGAAATTGCGAAACGAATCTATTAAGCCTAATTAGATCATAATTAGACAATGTCGTGCAATAGTAAACAATCTCTAATGACGAATTAATTAGGCATAATAGATTTGTCTCGCGATTTCGCGTCCATCCGTGTAATTAGTTTTGTAGATCATGTTTAATCTTCCTAATTTTTGGTTTATAATTGGTACAGTAAATTTTGCAAAGTTTTTTTTCACCAACTAAACAGGCCTGAGCAACCAGAATCTGACACACCCAGATTTACTGTTTTGGGGTTCTGCTTTGGACAGAGCTATTGTAATTTGCGGCATATGGTACCTATGGATGTTCCGGAACAAAAGGAAACATGGTGAGGCGACCATGCCAATCAACCAAGCTGTTCTGAGGGTCCGAGACACAGCTTTTGATCTCTGGCAAATACTACATCCACAAAAACCAGTAAAAGAGGCAGAGGCTAAACCAAGATGGGAGCTTCCGCGAGTTGGATGGGTGAAATGTAATGTGGATGCTGCGTTCAACGCTGAAACCAGGCGTGGTGCAATTGGTGGAGCACTGCGCGACCATCAGGGAAGGTTTCTTGGAGGGCAGGCGAAAGCATATGATCAGTTCGTGGATGCACTGACAGCGGAAGCCTGTGCATGTCGAGATGGAATGGAGCTCGCTGCGAAGTATGGGGTACAACGCTTATATCTGGAGACAGATTGTCTGGAGCTCACCCGGCTATGGGAGAACAGGCATGAAGCACGTCCGGTGATCGCCCCTTTCTGATGGAGATCCAAGAGCGAAGCTAAAGTTTTTCTGCCTTTTCTTTGCGAGTAGATCGCCCCTTTTCTCTTACTGGAGTACGATCCCATATCGTGATATGAAGGAAACTCCGAGTCAAAAAAAAAAAACCAGAATCTGACACCTCCAACCAAAAACATCCTCGGCAAGCTACCGCGCAGCCGCGACGCGCCGCACACCTGCACTGCACCGGCCCACGCACACCCGCTCTCGCTCGCTCCTCCCCAGATCTGAGTCCCCTCTCCCCTCCCGCTCGCGTCGCGCCGCGCCCCGCCTGGCCTTCTCCCCCAATCCGCGCGGCCAACCTAAACCCTAACCCCGCGCCGATCCCAATGCGCAGGTGAGCCACCGCCCGCCTTCCGGCGGCGATTCCTTCCGGTCGATTTGATTTCTGCCGCTGACGTCGACTGGTTTCGGTCGGGCCGCGCAGGGGCCCCGGCGGCGAGGCGTCGCTCCGCCGGCGCCGCGGGCCGGCGCGGCTCTGGCTGGCCGTTGCGGCGCTGGTGGCCGGCACCATCTGGCTCTGCTCCTCCTCCTCCGTCGGCCTGTTCGGCGCCTCCTACAGGGTCCAGGTACGCTCGCCGCGCCCCCGCCCGCTTTTCTGATTGTGCGCCTCTCCGTTCCAGTGTGCGCTTCGCTCCACTTTGTGTATGTGGTGGTGATGATTGATTGGCATTGCCGCATTGGCATGGCTGTGTTGCCCCTGCCCGTTCGTGAGCGATTTGGGTGCTCTTTTACAGAAGTTACGACTTAGAGCTCCTTAGCAGTGATTCAACCATAGGTGCATTCTACATTGTGTTTGGATGCTGCCTGAATCCCCACTAATGAACGTGGAGCACATCTGCATCACTATCACTAATCGCCAAATTAAGATAAAATCAACACAAAGTGTGATCCCGTCCATCATGTTGTGGCATATCTGCAGAACTTCACATGTTTTATAACACAGTTAAAAAGCTGGGCAGGCCTTCTTTAAAGTGAATCAAAATACATTATGTGGAGTAAACTACAGGAAGTTATGGCTGTTTGAGTGCAGTCTGTCAAGGCCGTCAAAAGAGCTGCACGAAATGGGATAAATATTACCAGTAGCTTGATCCATCAAGTCCATATGGTAATTTGTATGGATTGCATTTTTCACCACAAAAAAGGGTTCGAGAATGAAAACTGCAATGTGTTTAGTACTATATTGTGGTTTGGGATGATGAAATTGGGCACAAAACACATGCATTCTAGTTGGTAAGGGAGCATCACCATCTTCTTTGTGGAAATGGTCACCAATACTTTTGACAGAACGTTCTGCCCAGTGTTGCCCTAGATAGGTGTTTGCATCTGGAACCATACTCAACATTATAGGAGTAATGTTAAAAAGAAACAACACGATTTCCTTAGATATTTTTTTTTGGTGTGTGACTTATCTTTTCAGTTCAGATTCATTTGCTTGCCTCGAAAAAAGAAAAGTTCAGATTTTCGTTTGCCGTATATGCATGGAATTGAAAGATAGTACTATAATGATAATGTACATACAGTGCTTATTTGAATTTTCTACCATATTATTTCTTGTACTGACGTCAATGCTACTACTCAAGGATGTTGATGTAAATAAGTTGTGGAGAACTGCAGATTCAAATGGCTGGAGAGCATCTTCTGCACCACGCACCTATTGGCCTCGTAAGCTTCTTTCTGTACCCTTGCGGAAGTTACTGGTCCAGTCGCATGCCATTCTGAGCGAGGCTAAATGGATATACTGAAATTTAATATCTTTGCTTGCAGCCCCACCTACTGAATCTGAGAGCAGTGGGTACTTGCGCGTCCGGTGCAATGGTGGCTTGAACCAACAACGTAGTGCAGTATGATTCATACAAGAAACTTAGTCTCTCAAGCAGCATGATTCACCGTGCTTATATTCATCCTAAGATAGCTAAGAAATCTGAGATCACTGTTGTCTTGATTTTGTAGATATGTAATGCTGTTGTTGCTGCACGAATCATGAACGCTACACTAGTGCTGCCAGAGTTAGATACAAATTCATTCTGGCATGATGAGAGGTATGTAATTTGTCTGAAATGTTTTATCATGCATGAAGATTATTGCACGTATGTCTTACCGTAGACCTCGTGTCCTTTGTGAACCCTTCTGTTTCACCACTAGATTTCCCCCCCCCTACAAAAATATAACTAGTTTCCCAACAAAGTTCACTGAGAATTTTTGTAACAAACAGAAGTAATTTTCAGCACCTACGGTCTGTTTGGACGCTGCCTAGGAATGCCGAGCCGCACCTACGGTCGTGCCGCAAGTGCGGCGGACAAATTGTCCGCCACATCTTAGGCAAGCAACAGCGACAGAAATGAACTAGCATCTACCGCAGCTGTTTCGGCGAGCCTAAGCAACGGCTTCGACCAAACACACGAACTTCGTGCCGCAGTTGAGGTGTTCAATGTTGCGGCGGATTGCGGCTATAATCCAAACACGCTCTTATTGTGGTAGTTGAAGTGCATCCCTGTTGTGTTTTTCTTACCAAATATTCAGCAGTTGGATTAATTGGTTCAAATAGTTCCATAAGGCTTTTTATGCCTAATATATGGGAGATTGCCATTAGATATTTTGACCTAATCCCTCATCTAGGCAGCCATGGCTATTAATTTCCTATATATGTGCCAGTCATTTGGATATAGTTTAGCACTTTGCAGTGTTAACTTGTTTGGAAAAGCTAGCTTTGTGTATGAACTTTTCCTGTTAAAATCTAGTCTAGAAAAGAACACCCCTGCCCCCGGTATTAAAAAGAATGAAGGTTCAGTTGGAGGGTAGTCACGAGGCATACAGAACGCGCGGAAGGCCCGGAAGTTCCATCTACGTTCTAGGAGTTGCACAGAGAAGAAAACAACCAATTAGAAGCACTACAAACGCTGCTAATCTGAGTCCTATTCTTGCAACAGTAAATGCCCACAATCTTTTGCTCTGGCAGCAATCCAGAATTCCATCTCTTGCTTGACTGCTTTCATGAACTGGGCAATTGGGGATGTTGAACCCTGGAATACCCAACTGCTGTGTTCTTTCCAGATAATCCATGATGTTAATGTGACATAGGGTTGATGCCTTTTTCTTGTC
This sequence comes from Alloteropsis semialata, assembly GCA_004135705.1. Classification (NCBI taxonomy): domain Eukaryota; kingdom Viridiplantae; phylum Streptophyta; class Magnoliopsida; order Poales; family Poaceae; genus Alloteropsis; species Alloteropsis semialata. Next base: position 44,429,574 of record CM014277.1, on the reverse strand, counting down.
CTTGTCCAAGATTGTCTGGGAAAGAGCCCTTGTGTAGGATTTCATGAAAAACTTGAGTCTGTCGTTGCTTCAGTATCCAGCCTTAGAATTTGCTCTATATATTGATAAAAACTTAATTTATTTCGGATTGAAAGCATGTATTGTTGTCACTGCATCGTATTATAATATCTTGTAGGTGAAGCATGTGATACATTTACCTGTAATTGCTTAGAAATCCATATTTTCATTTTGGGCAATGACATTACGAAGATAAAACTGTGCCAAGATTACAACTATTTTGAGTAGGACTAATCCATCATCGAAAGTTGAAAACACATGACTTTGTTCCTTTATTAAGTTTTGGGTAAATGATTTTCCAAATAATAAGGTGATTAGGCATTGTAAAATGTAAATGATTTACAAATACTCTCATTTTTTAGATGTTTTATATGGTAATCAAGATGGTGAGGTTCTGTTTTCTACATTTACATTCAGTTCATCTCTTCTGTCTTTGTAATTATCTTCTTGGTCATGTTTCTTTATGTTGAATGATCTGCATGATCTTCCATGGTTGGTCTTTACTTATTTTCTGCATTCATATATGCACCCAGTGGTTTTGTAGGTATTTATGATGTTCCCCACTTCATCAAGACACTAAAGTATGATGTTCGAGTTGTTATGAGCATTCCAGAAATAACTGCAAATGGAAAGACCAAGAAGCTGAAGGCGCATCAGGTGAGTAAATTTAAAACACTAAATTCATTTACACTAAATTCGCTTTCCTATCTTTGAAACCATTTATTAAGGATCATACTATGACTGGGGCACTCTCTTGTCATAACAGATTCGACCACCTAGAGATGCACCAGTATCTTGGTATGCAACAGTTGCTTTGGAGAAGATGAAGAAATATGGGGCTGTATATTTAACTCCATTCTCACACCGTTTGGCAGAAGATATTGATGATCCAGAGCTCCAGAGATTGAGATGCAGGGTGAATTATCACGCACTACGATTCAAGCCAAACATCATGAAAACAAGCAGTGAAATAGTGAACAAGCTCCGCTCAGAAGGCCATTTCATGTCAATTCATCTTCGTTTTGAGTTGGATATGCTTGCATTTGCCGGGTATGAATTTCACTGAATTATCATAAAATCATCACGTAATGCTGACTATATCACATCCTGCTTATTTGTATCCATTGGAGAAGTCTATTCCTGAATTACTTAATCTAGTTATAGGAAAAAATTCACAAGAGCTAATCCTTGTGTAGAAATCACAATATTCATTCATATATATCAAATTGTTAATATAAAGTCATCTGGTAAATGAATTATTTAGTCCATTGAGTTTGACTACTGTTGATTACCTACACGTAAAAACTTTATACATTGTTCATATTGTTACTTGCTTTTTACCTTACCAAAATGCAACTGCAGGTGCATCGACATATTCAAGCCTCAAGAACAGAAAATTCTGTTGAAGTACAGAAAAGACCATTTTGCTGAAAAAGTACTTGTCCCCAGGGAAAGAAGGCTCATTGGAAAGTGCCCTTTAACTCCAGAAGAGGTACTGAATCTTCTTATAAACATTGACCAAAATATTCCTTAAGAGCTAGTGTGTTCAAATAAAAACTTAGGTGCTTTGGGGTGCAAATTTAAGCTCATTACCTATTAAGGTAAACTAATGGTTTTGACGCTTACGGTATGGTACCTGAGTACAGTTTGGAATGCCTCCAGGTGTTGCCCAAGTGCCTTTACATTTATATACACTAGTGTTTTGCGCGCGCGCCGTGGTGTAATTCTATGCTATGCTATGTGCAGAATAGAAGACATTGGATTGGAGATGAATAAGAACATATTAAATATATACAGTTTTAGATGCAATACACAGTACTGTTCTAAATAGTTTGTCACGACCAGGGTCCTATAATAGTTTAGTACAAAGATATAATTTCCAACTAAGGCACATATATTTAACATAATTTCCAACATAGACATATTTGACAACAAAAGTAGCCAAGAATCTAAGATGTAGTCTTGAGTGCTAAAGGCTAGACTTGATAGCATGAACGGAAAGGAAAAGAGAAAGAACTTTCTGAATAAGAACTATGGTACCTGACAGAGTAAAATTCAAGCAGCATGCATGATGCCTATCAAGTTTCATTTTATAACATGTACTCTTGGATGTACCTAGAAGTAATGACACTTCGATATGATGAATCGATCAGGCATTGTACTCCAAATTCAAAGAAGTGAAAAGACTCAAATAAAAGAATGAGAGATGAATAGAGACCGAGGAGTTTACCTGGCAATTGCTGATATAGCATACACAAACCTCATTCTTGCTCTATCTTGACCTTTTTCTGAATCCAACCAGATACTCGAGAACCCAAAGTGATGGGAAAAGGAAAATCGGGTTCGAAACCAAATAATCCAAGTAAGCAACACTAAAATATCAATCTTGTAGCTAAAAACCTAGACCTTTCTTTGCTCTTCTTTTTACTTAGGTTTAGAAATGACTGGGAAATAATGTAGATATGATTGGAACAGCACACTTCTTCTGAGCTAACTTGTTATCTAATACCTTCATTCCTTGGTCAGGAATTCCAAAATTTATTGGGAAAAATAAGTTCTCAAAAGGTTATATACTCACAGAAAATAAAAACAGACTGAAAGAATGTTTTTTTTTCTCGAACACGCAGGAGAGCTGCGTATCTTTGTATTAAGAGGAAATAGTGGTCCAAATTACAGGATCAACAACCTCCACTTTGGACCAAGATGGAGGTTGTAGTGAAGAAAAAGACTAAGGAACAATTACAAAGACACTGGAAGGAAAGACCTGACCATCTCTACACACCAAAAGGGGGTTGCTGTGGTGCCACTTCTAGGTTCAGGGTAGCAAGTCCCTTAGCACTAGAAAGGCGCCAAAGCTGCGCTTCATCCTTAAAGTCCTGAATGGATAGTTCTAGCATAGTTTGCTTCCAAGAGAATGCTTTCAAGGGAACAATACAACAATATGACCGAGCATCACCTTTCTTTTGAGCTAAAATTCTATTCTCTAATACCTTAATTTGCTGGGCAGTTTATACGGGAAAATTATGATCTGAGAAGAAAACTTACTTGCAAAAAAAATACCACCACTACCCACAAATAAAAAAATAAAAAATACCACCACTAGCTAGGCTGATGCAGGATCTTATCATATTTTGAGTGAGGAATGGGAAGTAAACTAAATAACATTAAAACAATCAACAACTCGTGGTGCAGGATCCTATCATATTTTAACTCAAATTATCTTTTTGAAAGAGGTAGTATCTCAGAATGGAATGCAACCAACTAACTTAATGTGAAATAAACAATACAAATGTACTAATGTATATTTATCATTGGTTAGCACCATTCTTGCTGGCTATCCCCACCTGTTGGCACTTATTTATACTTTCTTGAAAGGAAACTCTGAAGTCCAATCCAACTGGGTAATCAAACTGCAAAGGCCAATGGGACTGGAACTGATTGTGTTGCATGAGAAGAATGTTGATTGTAACAACAATATTGGTCAGTTTCTTAGGTTGTAAGAACCTACATTTTATCTACAACTAAATATATGGTGCGTATCATAAGAGGTTCTGAAAGAAGTTGGTTAACAACCAACATGGTCTTCCCTTCTGTTCATGTGGCTACTATAGGACCAGCAGAATGGAGCATGTCCTCCTAACTAAAATTAGCACACTTTGAACAGGTAAAACCTCATGACATTTGCAATCACAAAAATTGGAAAGTGTCCAACTAAACAAGGTAGGTAAGGCCACTCTGAATTATATCATTGATTTTATGATTGCTTAGTTTCAGATTTGATTTTGTGGCCAAAACCACTTTTGGTAAACTTATGAAAACAATGAGTAGCTCCAATCCAGCAATGAAAAGTAATATGTTCACTCGATAAAGGTGAAATCAACCAAGACAAGATCTTGTTTGTACCAATTGCATCATTTCAGATATATGAAAATATAAAGGTAGACGTTAGTTACTAATATAAGGCACTATTACCAAATATCATCCTGTCATTATGTAGCTAGATTGTGGCAGCATGTCAGCCTCTGGGTATATCAAAGAAGGTACATGGAGGTGCATTGTGAATAATTCTCAATCTCTTTGCCAGGCCATAACGGTTTAACAAAACACATTATAAATGCAAAACAATCTAGAATTCACAGGCCGATATATCATCACCTTGTCATATCTTACACCTTCATGGAGATCCTTTTGAAATGGCAACTAAATTTCTTTCCACTGCATTTGTAAGGAAACAAAAGTCCATGTATACATCACAAACAGAATTGAATTTAGTGATTGCAGTATGGAAATAATATGATAATGGAACAATATTGTGTTTTTACAATAACTCAAATCACATGAAGAAGGCTAACCTGTGTATTAGGGATAATCAGTGGTTGTTTTTTGAAACTTGTGTAGCACCTGACCTGCACACATTGAAGTCAAATATTGGAGCTTACATTAATTCAGTCTGAAAATCATAATAATTGAAAGAGTTCATAAGGTAAGGAAAAATGACTAACCTGCATATTAGGGATAACCAGTTGCAGTTTATCGACATGTGTTTAGCAGCTGATCTGCAGACACTGAAGTCAAATACTGGATCTTACATTAATTCACTCGGCAAATCAAAATTGAATGAGTTCGCAAGTTACGGAAAAGAAGGTAATATGTTGTGAGGACACACAACTTACTACTCTGTTTTGAAATAAACAACTGCCATTGAGTATCCTCACATCACCACTTTGCACACTTTTGATGCATCAAGGACAAATGGATTGCTGAAATTAGGTGTACGATGCGGAAAATGTGGACATTGGTGTATGGTTAACACAAAAAAATAGTTAAATCAAGAAGGTAGGCACTCAAATTTTTGTCTAGGCAAATACGACAAGCAAGTGATGAGCATCAGAACTGAAGCAAAAAGAAGGGCATGAGCATATGAGCTCCATGGCAGGTTGTCCTGCAGGTGGCCTTTGTCCACTGGGAAATATGCAACTGGAACGACCTCCACATTGAATCAGCTCTCTCGTCACGAAAATCGAGCTCCTGCAGTGACCAAACAGAACCACAATCCACCAAAACGGAATACAATTCACAAAATCGAATTACAGACCAACCAAATTGATCCATGTTACCATGTATGCATTACAAGGGGGCAAGGACAATCTCATGAGGGTACGGCGCTGGGACCTGGGAGGGGCAGCGCAAGACTGCAGGCAGTGGAAGGAGAGGTGGTGGAAGGTCAGGGGGGCGGGCATCGACAGTGGAGACGACGGCGCGGTGCCGTGGCACCCAGGCAGCGTGCGAGCCGAGGAGGAGCGATGGGAGGCCGTCGATGCTTGGATTCGAAGGCAGCGAGCAGAATACACCAGGACGCCGAGCCGCATGAGCAAGGGCAACCGCATCATCCGGACGGAGGCGGCGAGGTGTGACAGAGCACGCAAGGCCAGGAGCGGCATGCCTCGAGGCAGATGTGGGCAGGCCGCAGGTGTTCGTCAGGGGGCCGGGACGGGTGGCATGCTGTGGGCAAGGAGGCGGTCTGGCGGGGGAAGGGGAAGGGGGGCATGGTGAGAGGGAGGCAGGCCGGCGCATGCGACGACGCCATCAAAACAGAAGATGGCAGAGATAGCGAGAAGGTTCGAGGTAGACTAGATATTTTTAAACATTAAATCACATTAGACACCTGTTATGTCTAGCCAGCGACGAGACCAAGACATCCACGATCGGTAAAAGCTGTAGAATTGGAATCGCACGGTTAAAATTTTTTTTACTGACGTGGACCACGTAGGTGGCCAAGGTACCTGCCCACTATAACGAAGAGAGATATACCCTCACACGCATCCTAGTTCAGTTTTTTAGCTGAGCTCCATGGGTACATTTGTACATTTTCGTAGTTACATTTCCATTCCCATTTTAAACTCAAAATAGGTTATATTATTCTAAAATTAGCTGACATGAATTCATATGCTTGCTGGATGTACTATTCTTTGTACCTTCTTGTCATGTATTGTGAACAGTTTGCCCTTCATATGCAATCTGTGATCTACTTCATTTTGTTTTCACTATTGATGATTTGTGTGTATGAATGCTGTTCTAGTTTCCATTATTGGGTGAACATCATATACCGTTCTGTACTCTTGGCATTAAATGGATCCATTTGATTGATACAAAATGATTATATGGAGCAAAGTTGAGACACATATAGGAGAGTATTATTTCTTAGTAAAGCAGAAGAAACTAGGGAAAGACAGTGAAAAACCAATATCATAGCTGACATTGCATAAATAACTGAAGTAATCAAATATTCTATTTATGTTGTTGTGCAGGTAGGTCTCATTCTACGCGCTATGGGATTTGACAATTCAACACGTATTTACCTTGCTTCTGGTGAGCTTTTTGGTGGGAAGCGCTTCATGAAGCCATTCAAGGCTATGTTTCCACGCCTAGAGAACCACAGTACAGTCGGACCTGGAAAGCTGGAAGAAAATACCCAAGGGCTAGCAGGATCGGCAGTTGATTACATGGTCTGCCTCCTGTCAGACATTTTTATACCCACATATGATGGCCCAAGCAACTTTGCAAACAATCTGATGGGCCACCGCCTGTACTACGGTTTCCGAACCACAATCACACCAAACAGGAAGGCCCTTGCTCCGATATATATTGACAGGGCACAAGGCCGTACTGCTGGCTTTGAGCAGAGGATCAGACAAGTCATGTTCAACACACATTTCGGTGGTCCCCACAAGCGAATCCATCCAGAGTCTTTCTACACAAACTCATGGCCAGAGTGCTTCTGCCAGACGAACGCTAGGAACCGCGCAGACAGGTGCCCACCTGATAACATAAATGATGTTCTCGAAAGTCAGTTTCAGAGTGAAGAAGAAATGGATGAAGTGGGAACCACTAACCAGACTGACTCAACTGGCCACACAGAAGAGATGACGATTTAACTGAGGTTGCTAAGGATTTGCTTGAGAACATATTGGATACCTGGATTGTTTGACACAGACCAGGGTGGCATTTTTGGAGGAATGGACCTATTGATGGCTGAAGATCAACTATGGGCTATTCTGTTAGATTGGAGCTGTTGAGGTTGTAATCCTGGGAGGGTCGAACCAGATTTTGGGTAGGTGTCTAGTCATATAGGGTTTTGATGGAGAGAACCCTTATGCATGTTGATAGTTTTCATCTCATTGACGAGAAGTGGTGTGAACTATGTGGCAACATTGCTCGATATTCTGCGGACTGTTTGGTGGCTCCGGTTCTAGCAGCTTATGATGTACCTCCTTTTTGCACATTATTTTACTTTAACGTGTTTATGGAGGCTGGAGGGGTTATTCTTTTTATCTGAGCCCACTGTATATAGCCAATCCACATTTTTTTCTGGTATCTCAACCTGTGTACAGGACGGATGTGAGCAAATAAACTGTAAGAAATTGAATAAGCACCGTTGTGGGCCAGTGGCGTTATTCGTTGCCACTACAGGATAAAAAAATAGTTTTTTTTTCTAGATCAAACCATCTATACTTTGGCTAAGTTTCTAAAAGGACGCAACTACATTGATGGGGTCTCCGGATAAGCATCCATTGAGACCCCTCGACCCTCGTTGCCCCATTCTTATCTTCTCAGCAAAGAAAAAAGGAACCTCGCCGTGCCCCATGCCGTCGATTCCACTGCCCCCCACCTCGCCGGCATCGGAGGTGAGGGCCGTCCTCACCGAGCCCCCCTCCCCCTCCCGTCGATGTTGAACAGCTCCTCTTCGGCTTTTTCCTCTCCAGTAAGTGCTTTCGCCGGCCGCCATCAGCTAACCCGGCTTCGCCGGGATGGCACCGTGATGCCCTCGCCTCTACAGCGCCCACCGGTTGTCCTCCGTCGCCCGCCTCCACCGCCGGGCCGGCCGTCCCCCTGAAGCTCCCTCTAGGTCCGCCGGCCATGGAAGCCCCTCAACCCCGAAACCCCCAAACCTAAACCCTACCCTAACCCCGCCACCTCCACCGCCGGCCGCTCTGCCCACAACCCACCCATGGTCATCTTGTTCTTGCCCCTTTGTTACTTTTTTCTTATGATGTTACTTTGTTGTCTCTGTTGATTCTATGATGTAACAAATAGGGTCTCGAGTTAAGCCTAAATGGTGAGCGCTCTCCGTGTAGGAATTAGGTTTCTAAAAATGTACTTTATGTAACCAAATAATTATATCTGGATTCGTTATGGTTTGATTTGAGACAAAACTAAGAACCATTTATTTTGATAAAAAACACATCTTGTATCTTGCAACAAATTTTATCTCTGCGGGTCGTTTAAAGATACTAGTGTAGATGCACGCGCCCAGGCGCGTGTTTAAAAAAAAGCTTATTAAGAAAATTTATATTTATAAAAAATTAGTAATATATAATAAAAAAACTAATAAAGCGGATAATTTAATATTACATGTATTAAAACTATTCAATAACAAAAAACTTAATCCATATCATACTTATTTTCATCCACTTCAAGTTATAATAAACTAACAATGTTTATAACTCACAAATATGTTAGATACATTATTCAAATCAAATAAATCTAAACTAATATATTCATATATCGAATAATTATCACAAGTATTTTCACATGGGACCTACAAAAATCTAAATCTCACTTGTCATGTCAACGGTTATTTCACACTAACAATTCAATACTCTCTATTCTATCTTGACCCGCATCCTTGCTCGATCTAGATGTGGTTTGTCTCTCGACCTATGTGTGACTCTCTTTCTTATAATTTGATCCATGTGCAAAAATAAATTCATAAAGCTAGCATAATTTTCGGTGTTTACCATAATTTAATTAGTGCAATATGCATTAGACAACATTAGATGCATCAAATATATTAAAAGGGCGCCCCCGGTGCCCATTGGGTTTCGTCAAATTTGAAAAACAGTTAGGGTTTCATGAAATTCCTCCATGCTTTCACGGATAGGGGCAGAAGGGGGATAGGCGAGTGTCGTATGACCAGGAATGTTTTTGGGCGGGGAACGAGCATGAAAATCATGGGTGAAGTAGGAGGAATTGCCTTGATTGATGGTTGTGGTAAAAATCACATCAATTAAGGAATAATTTGGGGGCGGGCCATTATATGCATGAATGATGATTTTGGTAACCAAATTAACATTTCTCTCCTCTTTCATAATTTCACTGTCCATAATTTCCTTCCTCGCTAATTTGGTTACCAAATTTGTGTGATATAAACTCAAGCCAATTAGCAGGGCCAATTAGGAAATAATCAATGACCAGGAGCTTTCATTTGGGCGATGAAGGAGTGCGAAAATAATGTGCGTGGAAGGAGGAATTATTTCGATTGATGATTTGTGATAAACTCATGCCAATTAAGGAAGCAATTTGGGGCTCCGAATTACATGCATGACTGATGATTTTGGTTATCAAATTAACATTTATTTCCTTTTTCATGATTGTCGCGCCCACGATTTCCTCTCTCACTAATTTGGTAACCAAATTTATGTGAAATAAAACTGACGCCAATTAATGTGTCCAACAACCAAACAATCAATAACACCCAATTACATGACAATTAGTGACTAATTGGCTAATTGGTTGCTAATTAATGCTAATGAATGGGAGTTTTGGGCAGAGGAATGTGAATGGTACATGGATCTAGCCGGTACGAGCGTAGGTGTAAAAACATTATTAGACAGTTTTCACTATTTTCAATTGAAAACAATGGAGGAGGGCAAAAAATATTGGCCCCCTCACAACGTTCGTGTTTGGAATGCAGAATTCGGATTGTTCGTGTTTGGAATGCAGAATTCGGATTGCAAAGCGATTTCTATTTGTAGCGTAGAGGCACGTGCTCAGGCATGTTTTTATAGAAAGTCAAGTGACAACAATTTTGTATTTATAGCAATGTAGCGGACGTGGGAAAATGTATTTTAAAAATGTACTAAACAAACATAGAATCGTGTAGATTACCCTTAGTTATCTCACTTGTTGTTTTAAGTTTTTCCTCAATTAATAATGTGATCTAATATATATCATATTAAGCCAAAAAGGATTATATTTAGATTTCACTTTCCAATTATTTTCTCTTTTTCTCTTCTAAAAAAGGATTATGAATACAATTATTAAACCTATAAGAGCATCTCCAGCAGTTGCCTATTCTCCAATCAAACTACTATATTGGGAGGATTATTGGAAAAAATGTGCTCCAGCAAATCCTCTTTATCTTTCTATTTTCCCAGTAATTATTGGGACAAACCTATAATTCACCCCAACTCTCCCCAAACAGAGGGGGAGTTGTGACTCTTCCTATATGGTAGCATATTTCTCATTTTTATATCTTTCCAAGATTTATATTTTGATGTTCATGTTTAAATGTAAATGATTAACAAATATTTTTTCCATTCAGTTTTTTTAACGCATCTTTCTCTTTCCTTTCAGCCTCCTCTCAGCCGTTCATTTTTCATCCTTATTTTATTTTAAAATAAAATTCCATCTTTATCCGTTGCAATGCCTATCCATCTCCTCTTGTCCTCTGTCCATCCACCAGAGCCAGATGCTAAAGCACCACCGCTCTCCTGCTGCTTCGCTCTGGCAGTGGCAGCTCTAGGCCCTCACCACCGCGCTGCTACTGTTTCTTCTGCCGCAGCGCTGCTGCTTCGCTCCGGCTGCCCGGGCGCTGTTGCTGCTGCTCTACCATCGACGCTGCTCCCAGCCTCGCGGAGCTGCCCCAGCGAGGACGCTGCATCCACGGCGGCCGGGCCGAGCACTCGGCGCCAGCCTCTTGCGGACTGGAGTGAAGGGGCCCCAGCGCCAGCCTCTAGCGACCTCGAGCGGAGGAGCCCAGGTGCAGGTTCAGCGTCTGCGGCGGACTGGCGTGGCCGGGGGCCAGCGACAGCGATGGCACCGCCATGGTGAGCGGTCACAGCGTGTGGCTGGCTTGCAGCCCAGTGGCCGGCCACATAGGAGCGCGCCAAGGCTCCTTCCTCCTGATCCTCGTTAGTCCCTGACGCATGCACCTATCTGCACGCCGGTGGGAGCCTGCGCGGCTGTGCCTCTCACTGCGGCCCTCGCCGTTGCCTGCGATGAGGGAGGAATCCAAGGGGCTCCCTCGTGGCCCGTGGGGAGTGGCGCGGCCGTCGAAGGCCTCGTCCCAGAACCAGCAATGGAGCAGCGCGAGCGTCCCGCGTCCAGGTCTGGCGGCAGCGTCGAGGCACGGTGCCGAGACGGGCGGACGACGCACACAAACTTCACAAGGCGGCGGCGCTGCACAGGCAGGAGAGGGCGGTGAGCAACAGGAATGGGACGGCGAGGTTCCTTTTTTCTTTGCTGAGAAGATAAGAATGGGGCAACGAGGGTCGAGGGGTCTCAATGGATGCTTATCCGGAGACCCCATCAATGTAGTTGCGTCCTTTTAGAAACTTAGCCAAAGTATAGATGGTTTGATCTAGAAAAAAAAACTATTTTTTTATCCTGTAGTGGCAACGAATAACGCCACTGGCCCACAACGGTGCTTATTCAATTTCTTACAGTTTATTTGCTCACATCCGTCCTGTACACAGGTTGAGATACCAGAAAAAAATGTGGATTGGCTATATACAGTGGGCTCAGATAAAAAGAATAACCCCTCCAGCCTCCATAAACACGTTAAAGTAAAATAATGTGCAAAAAGGAGGTACATCATAAGCTGCTAGAACCGGAGCCACCAAACAGT
>CM014277.1:44374698-44416829 GCA_004135705.1 Alloteropsis semialata | reverse complement strand
GTATCAGAGCCTAATCTCTTGATTTAGGCTTAACCGCTAAGGGAAAACACTATGGCCGGTAAAGAGGATGATGTTGCTATTACCGGTGCTTCCGCCGTCGACGGCTCCAACACTTCCGCCGCTGCTGCTCAACTCTTGATTGGTAGCCGTCGAAGTCCGCCCCCAACTCATTACGACTCAAGCTCGAGCGATGATGATTTTGAAGTGAGTGATGTTGAGGGTGACTTCACCGAAGAAGAAAAGAAGAAGCTAAGAAAGGAAAAGTTAAAGAAGAAGTGTCAAGAGAGAGCCGAGAAGAAGGCTCAAAGACTTTTCAAGAAAAAGATCAAAGAAGAAAGGGAGAAGAATACTCTTAACGGGCTTCATGCGGTGTCTCATCCATATGGGGCATCTTTACAAAATACTTCTAACCCTTCTCCATTTTCATTTACTCCCGTTCCAATGGGCAAAGCCCCTCACTTTGATGGGAGTGACTATGCCCGTTGGAGTGATGACATGAAAATGCATCTTTATGGTCTTAATCCCGCTCTTTGGACCATTGTGGTTGTAGGTGTGAAGCAACATGATGAGGATGAACCTATTACTCCGGAGTTAGAGCATGACATGTTCCGGAATGCTCAAGCCGTTCGGGTCATTAGAAGCTCACTTTGCACTTATGAGTACAACAAGGTTAGAGGGATTGAGAGTGCCAAGGAGATTTGGGACATACTTCAATTGTCTCATGAAGGCTCCGATGAGGTCAAGGAAGGGAAGATGGATCTACTCCAAGGAGAATTGGAGTCATTTGTCATGAAGAAGGATGAAACTCTCCGGGAAATGTATGATAGGCTCAAGTTGCTTGTGACCGACATTAGAACTCTTGGAAGCAAGGATTGGGATGATAGCAAGGTCACAAAGAAGATGCTTAGAGCTTATGCCCCCAAGAACCAAACATTGGCAACCATCATTAGAGGAAAAGAAAATTACAAGAAGATGAAGCCAATCCAACTACTCAATGAGTTGGAATATCATGAGATGAATGATTTGGACATCAAGAGGTCAATTGGACAAGATGAAGTCAAAACCATTGCTCTCAAGGCCGAACCAAGCCATAGAGTTGAATCAATTGAGAAGCCATCAAAGTCAAAGAAGAAGATTGATTCAAGTGAAGATGAGAGCACGGATGAAGAAACGGCAATGATGGTCAAGAACTTCAAAAGGTTCATGAAGAGGAGAAGTGACAAGAAAAAGAACAACTCAAGAAGGTGCTATTCATGCAAGAAAGTTGGTCATTTCATTGCCGAGTGTCCGGACAAGAAGGATGATGATGATGAGGACCACAAGGATGAGAAGAAATCCAAGGACAAGGAGAAGAGATATAAGGAGAAGAGCAAGGAGTACAAGAAGAAGAATGGCCATGCTCATGTCGGTGAAGGTTGGGATTCAAGTGATGAGTCCGATGAGGAAGGTGTGGCATCCATTGCCATGCATGAAGCTTCACCAACACCAAGACTCTTCACCAACCTCTCCGATGATGATGACCACCCTATGTGCTTCATGGCCAAGGGGACTAAGGTATCAAACTATTCCAATCCTCCATCATCTCCTACCTCCACATCTAGCAATGTAGAAAATGACTTAGATGAGGAGGAAGAAGCCGAACATAAAGCTATTATGATAAAACAATTTGGTAAGAAGGGTTATAAAGAAATTAAAAAGCTTGTGGAGAAATTGGGGAAAAAGAAAGAGGCACTTAGAGAACTAGAAGAATTGCTCAACCTTGAGAAGGAGAGAAACCTAGTTCTAGAAGAGTCTCTAGTTGAGGAAAAAGTGAAGGTTGAAAAGTTGACAATGGACTTGTCTCTTGCCAATGATTCATATGAGCGGATGTCAAAGGAACATACTTTGGCAAATGATGCTCTAGCTAACCTAAAGAATGTTCATAGCGAGCTTCAAGAAAGGCATTCACGCCTAGAAGATACATACAAAGAACTTGAAGTTAGCTTTGGTACTCTTTGGGAAAGCACCAAAACTAATTCCAAAACTACTCTTGACTCCAATGTCTCCACTAGCAAAGGTTGCTCAAGATGTTATAATGTTGATATCGATGCTTGTGCTACTAACCTTTCCAAGCTAGAAAAATCAATCAAGGACAAGGATGCTCAAATCAATAAGTTGAACATGTATATTGGGAAGAACAAGCTCAAAGGTAAGAGTGAGTTTGATACTCATCCGGCTTACAACGCCGGAAGGTATCCCACCATTCGTGATGGACTTGGCCACACAAGAGGAAACAAGACAAATGGACGAGAGATTGTGAATGGCAAGTCAAGTCCGTTGTGGAAGAAGGGTGCCAACCTTGGTGACTTGATGGACATGGCTCATGGTGTTACCAAGAAGAATGTTGCACAAGGTAAGACCATGGTTGAGAGCTCAAACAAGGTAAACAACAAGAGCTCAACCAAGGTTCATGCAAGCAACAACAATGTTACACACTCTCCTTCACCCAACTACACCATCGACTACACGGTTGTATTCCAAAATGGCAAGATGGTGGTCAAGTATATTGGTGCTCACACTAGAAAAATGATGAGGAGTGTGTGGATACCTAAGAATGCTTACTCTAACCTTCAAGGACCCAAACAAGTTTGGGTACCTAAAGCTTGAGCTTAACTTGTTTTGTAGGCATATTCCTCCGGTGGAACTTCATGGTTGCTTGATAGTGGATGTTCAAATCATATGACCGGAGAGAAGAATATGTTCTCATCATTGGAAGAATATGATACACCTATTGAGAAGATCACATTTGGTGATAATAATCATGGTGATGTGATAGGTCAAGGTAAAATTGCTATCTCAAATGATTCATCTCTTTCAAATGTTTATTTAGTTGATTCTTTGGGATACAATTTGTTGTCGGTGTCACAACTTTGTGAGATGGGCTACAATTGTCTCTTTACTAATGAGGGTGTGTCCATCTTGAGAAGGGAGGATTCCTCTATTGCTTTTACGGGTCAACTTAAGGGAAAGCTTTATCTAGTTGATTTCACAACTACTAAAGTGGAACCGAAGACTTGTTTAGTGGCAAAATCTAGCTTGGGTTGGCTTTGGCATCGCCGGCTAGCTCATGTTGGCATGAGGAACTTGGCCAAACTTCAAAGAGATGAACACATCCTAGGACTAACAAATGTTGTTTTTGAGAAAGATAGGTTGTGTAGTGCATGCCAAGCCGGGAAGCAAGTTGGTGCTCCACATCCACCTAAGAATATTCTATCTAGCTCAAGACCCTTGAAGCTTCTTCATATGGATTTGTTTGGACCCATTGCTTACATTAGCATTGGGGGCAACAAATATGGCCTTGTCATTGTGGATGACTTCTCTCGGTTCACTTGGGTATTCTTTTTGAAAGAGAAGAGTGAAGCTCAAGGAATCATCAAGAAGTTTATTAGAAGAGCTCAAAATGAGTTTGAGTTGAAGGTCAAGCGCATTAGAAGTGACAATGGCTCGGAGTTTAGAAATACCGGTGTTGAGGAATTTCTTGATGAAGAAGGCATCTTGCATGAGCTCTCCGCCCCCTATACACCTCAACAAAATGGCATTGTTGAGAGGAAGAATAGAACATTGATTGAGATGGCTAGAACCATGCTTGATGAGTACAACACACCGGATATCTTTTGGGCCGAAGCAATCAACACCGCATGCCATGCCACCAACCGGCTTTATCTCCAAAAGTACTTGAACAAGACTCCATATGAGATAATCACCGGTAACAAGCCTAAGGTGCATTACTTTAGGGTTTTTGGTTGCAAATGTTACATTCTTAACAAGAAGGCCAAAAGTTCTAAGTTTGCACCTAAGGTTGATGAAGGTTTTCTACTTGGTTATGGTACTAACGAACACGCCTACCGTGTCTTCAACAAAACCACCGGTTGTGTTGAGGTCACGGTGGATGTGAAATTTGATGAATCAAACGGCTCTCAAGTAGAGCAAGTTGCAAATGACCTTGTAGATGATGAAGAGCCTCCAAGTGACTCCATCTTGAAGATGGGATTAGGTGAAGTAAGGCCAAGGGAGACTCTCATGAAGGATCAAGTGCAAGCTCAAGCTCCGGATGATGGGACTAGTGAGCCATCTTCTTCAACAAGAGTTGAACCATCCACTTCTCCTCATGGTCAAGATCAAGCTCATGGTGACGATCATGATCATGGCATTGATCAAGGGGGAGGCCAAGATGAAGAAACTCAAGACATTGCTCCTCAAGCTAATGAAGAAGATGATGATGGGCCTATTCAAAGGCAATCTCAAGTACCTCATCCTAGAGTTCATCAAAGTGTCCAACGGGATCATCCCGTGGATAATATCCTTGGAAGCATCCGAAGAGGGGTAACTACTCGTTCTCGTTTAGCAAATTTTTGCGCTAGTTACTCTTTTGTTTCCTCTTTGGAGCCTCTCAAGGTTGAAGAAGCACTTGGTGATGCGGATTGGGTCATGGCAATGCAAGAAGAATTGAACAACTTCACAAGAAATCAAGTATGGGAATTGGTGAAGCGACCCAAGCAAAATGTGATTGGCACCAAGTGGGTATTCCGCAACAAACAAGATGAAAATGGTGTTGTCACAAGAAACAAGGCAAGGTTGGTTGCTCAAGGGTTCACTCAAATTGAAGGTTTGGATTTTGGTGAAACTTATGCTCCCGTAGCTAGGCTTGAATCAATTCGTATATTACTTGCCTATGCTACTCACCATGATTTCAAGCTTTATCAAATGGACGTGAAAAGTGCATTCTTGAATGGGCCTCTCTCCGAGTTGGTATATGTGGAGCAACCACCGGGCTTTGAAGACCCCAAGCATCCCGACTACGTGTACAAGCTCCATAAGGCGCTCTATGGGCTCAAGCAAGCTCCTAGAGCATGGTATGAATGCCTTAGGGAATTTCTTCTTAAGAACGGCTTTGTGATGGGCAAAGCCGATTCTACTCTCTTTACTCAAAAGGTTGACAATGACTTATTTGTTTGTCAAATATATGTTGATGATATTATCTTTGGTTCTACTAATGAAAAGTTTTGTGAAGAATTTAGTAATATCATGACCAAGAGATTTGAGATGTCCATGATGGGTGAATTGAAGTTCTTTCTTGGATTTCAAATCAAGCAATTGAAGGAAGGGACTTTCATATGTCAAACCAAGTATGTAAATGACATACTCAAGAAGTTTGACATGGTCGATGCAAAGCCTATCAAGACACCCATGGCCGTCAATGGACATCTTGATCTTAATGAAGATGGAAAATCCGTGGATCAAAAGGTATATCGCTCCATGATTGGTTCCTTGCTTTACCTTTGTGCATCTAGGCCGGATATTATGCTTAGTGTGTGCATGTGTGCAAGATTTCAAGCTAATCCTAAAGAATGTCACTTAATTGCCGTTAAGAGAATTTTGAGATATTTGGTGCATACTCCATACCTTGGCTTATGGTATCCCAAGGGCTCCACTTTCGATTTACTTGGCTATTCCGATTCGGATTATGCCGGTTGCAAAGTAGATCGAAAGAGTACCACCGGGACTTGTCAATTTCTTGGCCGGTCTTTGGTGTCTTGGAGCTCTAAGAAACAAAATTCCGTTGCCCTATCCACCGCCGAGGCCGAGTACGTTGCAGCCGGCGCTTGTTGTGCTCAACTACTTTGGATGAGGCAAACCTTGAGTGACTTTGGTTGTGAGTACAAAAATATCCCACTCTTGTGTGACAATGAGAGTGCCATAAAACTAGCAAACAACCCAGTCCAACACTCAAGAACCAAGCATATTGACATAAGACACCATTTCTTGAGAGACCATGAAGCCAAAGGAGATATCGCTCTAAGCCATGTGAGTACCGAAAAACAACTAGCCGATATCTTCACCAAGCCTCTTGATGAGCAAAGGTTTTGTGCTTTGAGGAATGAGCTAAATATCTTGGATTCTCGTAACGTGGTTTGAATTATTGCACACACTCTTTGTTTGATGCCTAGACTAGGTAAAATTGGTTTATTTGTGTGAGTTTTTCAAAATATTTGGATTTGTGATCGTTGGATCATACCTTGGCTCAAATGATCATAGTTATGTATTGTTGAATGTGGCTGATCATTTTGAGTCAAGTTTCTTACATGTCCGATCTTCAAATCTATCAAAATCTCAAATCAAATCTCATCTCAAAACTGTTCGAATCCAGAGTCCACCGGATATTTCCACCGGAAATTGCCGGCAGCAATTCCCGGTAGCCTCTGTTGGCCACCGGATTTTGCCGACGGTTATTTCCGGCAGATTTTCGTTGGCCACCGGACTTTTCCACCGGAGTTTGCCGGCAGCTATCTCCGGTAGCCTCTGTTGCTCACCGGATATTTCCGGCAGCTGTCCACCGGAAATTTCCGGCAGACGCCTGGACTATAAAAGTCGGGCCAACCGTTACCCAACCCTAATCCATTCATTCTTTTCCACACCAGCGCCGCCCCCTTCTACTCTCGCTGCATCTCGCAAGGGGGATCTTCGTTTTCGACCGTGGGAGTTCGATTCTTGGTGCTTGGTTGGATTCCCCATCCTCCGGAAGTTCCGTTCCTCCGCGAATCTTCATCGAATCGCGCGGGAAAACTCAAAGGTATTCCATTCAAAATCCTCATCGCCCGATCTCTCAATGCCATAGTTCCTAGGGGATTTCCTTTGGGGGATAGTCTCAAGAACTTATCTAGATGCAATGCCCGTGATTTGATGAACTTTGGTGGGCGAAATCACTCAATCCCTAGGGTTCTTGGGATTTCACTGCGCCGGCCGGCAATTGCCGACTCCAGATGGACCGGCAATATCCGGCAGGGCACAGTGAGCCCCATCAAGCTTTGTTTCTTGGCTTAAGTATATGGTTCCTTCATTTAGCCTTTTCTATAAGCTTTATCATGATTCTCTAGTGATATTCTTAAGCTTTTTCATGAATATCTAGTAATGATCTTGAGCTCATAAATCATAAATCCTTGTGATGGTCCTAAGCTTAATCATCGTTTATATTTCCAGATGAGCCGTGAACGTCCACGTGGCAAGGGCATTGTCATCCGTACTCCATCACGATCTCCATCACCCTCTTCTAGTGGAACCGAATCGGATTCGCCAAGAGGGAAAGGGAAAGGAAAGCGAGTGAAGAAGCAAGCCGTGCCCAAGAGGGGCCTTGGACGAGGACGTGGAGATCCTCAAGGTCCTGCTGATCTTCCTCGTGGTCGTCGTACCAAGCAAGCAAATGTGGATACGACCGGCGAGATGTACAATGACAACATTGATCTGTCACTTCTTGAGAGTCAGGTGACCAAATCACTTCCCCCAACTAGATCCTCTGAAGATCCACCCATGGTTGATTATAGCAAGGGAGAGACTAATATGAAGTCTCTAAGATATGGTGAAGATCCTAGAGCTGAACTCTCCAAGGTTTTCAAGGGTGATCCTCGGTTTTGGTTACCTTTTCAAGCAGATTGGTATGAATCAGTCATCCTGAAGAAGAAGTCCATCACCACGGATATGAAATGGATTGACTGGGCATATCTCCAGACTCTTAGCTCGCCAGTCAAAGAAGTGGTTGATATGGTATATGACAGGTGCAATGAGCTAGGACTTGTGAAGCTCATGGGGTTCAAGTGTGACTGGAACGAGGAAGTAGTGGCACAATTCTATGCCACTCTTTATGTGGACAAGCCTCGCATGAAGATTCATTGGACACTTGGTGGAAAGAGGTTCAGCCTTGATAGGAGTGAGTTTGCTGCTCTCCTTGGACTTCCAAATCCTATTTCTAGCTCTACTATATATCGTATCCATGAGCATGCAGATCTTGAAGTTACAAAGATGCATTTTATGTATGACTCTGCTTATGGAGAACATGGAGCTTGTGAGTTTGGCAAAACCAAGGGTCTCACTCCTTTCTACAAGATGCTCAACCAATTGTTCAGATTCACTTTTTGCCCTCGTGGTGGTGATGCAAGCAATATCTCGCATAAGGCAAGAAATCTTCTAGCTCAAGCTGCACCTGATCGAGCTCAGTTTGATGTGGCTGATTACCTTTGGTATGAAATTGTTTTTTGCTCACATGATGCTTCTAGTGCTTGCCACTATGCGCCCTATGTCTTTCACTTGATCAAGAGAGTGTCAAAGCTTGAAATTCTGCCAGATAGAGAGCATGAGCGGTACAAGGCATCCAAGGGCAAGATTCTTCAGTTGCTCAAGGTTGATGGCTCTGGAAGAACTCACATTCCTCCCAAGGGACCCTTTCCGGGTGCATATCCTTCAAAGGGTTCTGCTGCTTCTGCTCATGGTGCTTCATCATCTCGTGCTCCACCATCTAGTGCTCCATCCACTTCACAAGGTCCTTCCTTTGCTCCGCCACATGGTGCTACAAAGAAGAGGGGTAAGTTTGAACAACTTGCCCAAAGCATTTTTGCCTGTTTCAACATGATGAAGCATTGTGTGACCGTTGTTGAGGAGCGCACAAGGCAATTGGATGAGGACAATGTGCAGCTTGAAAAGAGGCAAAAAGAAATAATGGCTAAGCTTGATATGCCTCACTCTCCAGTTCGTGCACCAAGGGATTATCCTCCTCCTCCACCTTTCTATAATCCTTATGAGGAAGGTGGTTCTTCCACTTATGCTCAAGGTTCACATGTCTTTGGGGCTGAAATTGAAGAAGAAGACCTTGGTGGTGGTGAGGGAAGTGGAGAGGAAGAGGAAACCGAAGAAGAGGGCTCTTATGAGAGCCAAGGCGACGATGATGGAGGCAATGGAAATGGAGATGATGAAGAAGAAGAGGAGGAAGACGAGGATGAAGGCAATGGCGACGACGACTAGCTCTCTTTTTGGTGCTTGTTGCCAAAGGGGGAGTGAATTTGTGATGCTTTGATGGATGGAGACCCCCCATATCTATCTTTTTCATGTTTTTATCTATTGGACATGTAAGAACTATGTTTGGTGTGATGTGTGATGTGTGCCAAGCGAAAACTTTCATTTGTAAGACTTATTTGTGCTAGTGTGTTGTTGAACTCCTTTTATTCATGATGTGATGCTTGGTGGATGATGAATGGTTGATGAAATGTTATTTTCCACTTTTATTGTGTGATATACCATGTCATATGCATCACGGTTATAATTTGACACATCTTGCACTTTTGTACCTTTGTATGCAAAGATATTTGAAAAGTTCTTACATAATATGTGCAATGGCATTTGAGGCCATTTGAGTTGAATATGCATATATTTAGGGGGAGCTTTTCTAAATATAATTGGGTACAAAAACATGTTTTTATTCCTATCTTCTTTACCCAAATTGAGTTGTCATCAATCACCAAAAAGGGGGAGATTGAAAGTGCATCTAGGCCTCCCATATGTTTTGGTGTTAATGACAATTAGAATTTGGGATTTGATGCTTTCATTGAAGTGTATGCAGGAATAAAAGAAAAGAATGGATTATGAATATCAAAAGAAGGTCCCCAATTATTTATGTATGGTGGAAGAGCTCTTTGGCGATTTAAATTCTTTTTTGTTTTGAATTTGAGTATAGGAATCACCGTACTATCAAGGGGGACGTGTTTGATGAGTCAAAAGTGCCAAAAGTGCTTATTCGAGATGCTAACCACCCAAGAGAAAATCTAGCTTAGTTTTTCAGGCCAAAAACCGGTCTGACCGGTTTTGGAAACCGGTCGGATCGGTTTCTAACTTTAGTTTTTCAGTCGCTGCACAGCGTCCTGTCGGAATTTCCGACACTTCGACGGAAGTTCCGGTAGGGCCGGAAATAGCCGCTGCTCTATCTCCGGTACGCTCTGTTTGCCGCCGGAAATCTCCGGTGGGTAGTGCCGGAATTTCCGGCAGCTCTGTTCTTAGCGCTGACTCAGTTGACTTTGGCTTGCCCGGAAATATCTGGTGACTATCTCCGGTGCGCTCTGTTCGGGATCGGAAAATGCCGGTGGGTTATGCCGGAAGTTCCGGTGGGGCTGTTCGTAAGGCTGTTTCTTAGTTCAAAACAGTGCCTTGCCGGAAGTTCCGACACTATGTCGGAAATTCCGGCAGGTGCCCTGACAGTGCATAACGGCTAGTTTTTGGGGGACCTCTATTTATACCCCCTCAGCCCCTCCTTTCATTGCTGCTGACCTAACCCGAGACAAACACATTCACAAGCATTCAATTCACTCTCCCAACTCCCTCTAGTGCCAATCCTTGCAAAGATTTGAGTAGGGCTTTGGGTGTGAGTGATTCTTGAGGTGTGAGACCAAGCCATTGAGTGAGTTCATCCTTTGTTCATCTCAAGAAGCACTTGAAGCAAGTTTGGCTCGTCGATTCTCGTTCATTACTCTTGGAGCTGAGCTCCTAGACGGTTAGGCGTCGCCGGCAACTCCCAACTTCGTGTGGTTGAGTGCCGGACGTTTGTAATCTTCATCCCTTTGTGGGACAATAGTAAGAATTTCAATCCGGCCTTTGTGGTTGATTGAAGGAGGCAAGGGGTTAGAGTTGACCCGGCTCTTCGTGAGCACCTCAACGGAGACGTAGCTCCTAAGTGGAGTGAACTTCGGTGAACAAATCCTTGTCTCTTGTTCTTGTTATTGTTCTTCACATTCATATTGTTCTTGAGCTTAAATTGACCCGATCTATATTGTGTTTAGTTTCCGCTGCTAGAGATCATAGTTTTTAGTTTCCTAACACTTGTGGTGAACTTTCTATTCATATAGAATCTGCTATTTCATTTTAGTTTTTGAATCTCGAGTTCAGGTTTTGTTCTGCCGGAAGTTCTTCCCCTGTGCCGGCAATTTCCGTTGCACCGGAAGTTCCGACACAGTGCCAGAACTTCCGGTGAATTTAATTTTAATTTGTGAAATTTGCAGAAATTTTTACTCAGGCCTATTCACCCCCCCTCTAGGCCTAGTGTCGGTCCTTTCAATGACGCAGCGGAGATCAGGGCGAGACGTGCGACCACGGCATGAACGCAATCAAGGTCATGTGGGGTCGGCGGGTATGGGCTTCTCCCTTGGTGACAAAAAATCAGAGTAAGATCGCTACTTTTAACGGGGAAAACACGCCGAGATCGTTCTCCCCCCTCCCTTTCGTCTTCGTCCTATCTGATAGGTGGACCCAAAAAGATGATTTGTGAGGTGAGGGTAGGTTTATGGTTGTGTAGAATTTGACATCAAATCTCTCCCTCTTTATAGTATAGATATCTTTTTTGGTAAGAGCTATGAGTGGCGAAAAATTCGTTAACTCCCTGTTGAGACTTATAAGGGCTGTGGAATGACGTACTTGATCAAAATGTGTAAGGTAACCAAATTATGCCTTGGAACTTGAGAAAGAATTTCCGAAATGTGTAAGGTATCCAAATTATGCCATTTAACATCAGAATTTAGAGTTGAAGACAAGGGCTAGAAATGCGTCAAGGGAGGTGCTTGGTGCTTATGTCATGTCTAAGGCCGTCCCCAACCCAAGACACCACTCATAGTTTCCATAAGCTCCACGTCATCAAGGAACTAGTGCTACTACCTCTCTAATGCAAACACTACCTTTTCATATCCAAATTTAATATCACTCCTCTCTCATTGTGTCTTGGATATCGTGTAGAAACCATGTCTCATGCAAGAACCAGTTTCCTTCTCTTCCTTCATTTAATCACTTGCCACATCACCTTTCATCCTAGGTGGCAGCTCATTTAATTCTATGAAAACCATCCTAGTCATTAGGTTGGGGATGGCCTAAGGGTGTGCTAAATTTCTTGGAATTTTTGCCTGACAGTATTAAAACTTAATACAACATTAGAATTACTTAAGCACCAGCCCTGTTTCCGCTCCTGGTTGAAGATGAGCGGTCCTTACTTAAGCACCAGCCCTGTTTCCGCTCCTGGTTGAAGATGAGCGGTCCTTAGTTACTCTTTCCGTCCCATGACTAAAGTAATCCTATGGATTTAGTAATAAGTGATCAATTTTTCCTAACATCCGTTTGATCAAGACGAAAGGCATGTGTAGTTTATAATGTGATAGGGTTCCAATAGATACACGCTTTCTTAGGCCCTGTTTAGTTCGGGTAAATTCTGCAAAGTTTCGCAAAAGTAATATATTAAAAAACGTGCCCCCTCTTTCAAGACACGCTTCTCAATGCAATTTTTGCAACTTACTTTTTGCAACTTTCGCGAACTAAACAAGGCCTTACTGACCTAGCAAAAGGGGCCCAAATTTTCATTCCACAAAGTTCCAAACGGTTTCTGACAATCGGGCCCTGTTTTGACTGAGCCAAAGAATGTCCCACGTTTAACAACATGTGGAAAATCTCAAAAGATATATACATTTACCTCCGTATCTTTTGAGATATATTTCTATTTAGAACACCTCGTATTCTTCTATATAAAGGGTGCAGTGCGCTTCCTCTTTGGCATCGAAACACATTCGTCTTTGAGAAAAGACATCTCCACCTTAGTCACATATATACTGGTAGTAGATTTTTCATACTCCATTAGAGAATGTCAAGGTCGGGGAACATGTCAGGGGAGAGGATCATCGAGGATGATGAAGACTGTAGCCTTTCATTCTTGAAGCAACGTGATGAGCTTTTCGAAGCTGCGGCTGACCTCTCCACTGTTCCTGGTGTGAGGGTTGCTGTCGTGGTGGAGTCTAAAAATGGAAAGGTTTCCGCGTTCGGCACCCCGACGGTTCACTCTGTTGTTGAAGAGTTTCTTTCAGACAACACACCGATGGAGTCAGACGCTAGGAACGAAGAAAATGCCAGACTCACTACTACGCAAAATGAGCTTCTCGAGTTGGAGAAAACCTTGGCAATGGAGAAAAAAAGGGAGGAGGAGTTAATTGCTCGGACCGAGGAAGCACAGGGAAGCTCTAAGTTGGCCAAGTATCTTTTCGGTAAGATAGAAGATCTTGATATAAATGAGTTGTATGATATGCAGCGTGAGCTCTCACGGATCCATGAAACCTTATGCAATGGGAACCAAGCAGGGACAAGTGGTGCTGATGCTGAAAACAATTGTAGCGGTAATACCTTGCTCTAGGTAGCTAGCCGGTGTGCCAAGGATTGTAATGGTTTTGAATTAGTTGAGCTAGCCAGTCAGTTAGGTTGTCATTGAGCGGAAAATATGGTTTTGACCGTCCAGTCAAACCTATTAGGTTTTTCATTCACATATTAGGGAATTTGCATGTATGGGTATAATATGGGTTGAACTCTTTGAAGTCTGTTTCAGGAGTTCGATTCTCATGCTCCTACATTGCTTCATTTGATCATATCATTCAATATTGTTAAATAAAAAAACTGTTTTGGCTCGAACTGAAATGTGCTGTTTATATGATATAGTTTGGATTTTTTAAGAGCAGGAATATCGTGGCTATGCAAATGTTCCTGGTTTTTGATGTTCAATCCCGGCGTCCGTTCATTTTCTTCCCGGCCGCGGGTCCCTCTGCTCAGTGACAGCGGAAGAAAACTAGTAGAGGGTAACGAGGGGCAGTCTGTCCTCTGCAGTCGTCTTCCTTCTTGTGAGGCCGTGACTGCGAGGTCGCGCCGCCGAGGCGACGAGCGGGGAAGCTGCGCTGTGAGGTGTGAGATGCTTACGCGGTGACAGGGATTCTCCCTTTTCTCGCCCCTCGTCTCTCCTGCCTCACCTTCGCCATCCGTTATCGTCCCCATCAGGTTCAGCGCTCTGCACACTGGATGTACGACGGAATGCCTGAGCAGCGCTTTAGCCGCAAGGCGCCGGGGGCGTGCTGCGGAGACCCGTTCCGCGCGCTCCCGGACGCCGTCCTGCAGCACATTCTTGGCTTCCTGCCGGCGCTGGATGCTGTGAGGACCTGCGTGCTCGCCCGGCGCTGGCGCCCACTCTGGAGGTCCGCGCCGCGCCTGCGCATCGCAGACGTCGAGTCGCAGGAGCTACGGTACGCCGGCAGCCTGAACAGGTTCGTCAGACAGGTGCTGATCCTCCGCGAACCTGGCGCAGCTCTAGACGAGTGCGAGATCGATCTCCGTGGGTTCTCGCGACTGGACCGCACGTGCGTCGACCTCTGGATACGCCATGGTGCGATGTACCGTGTACAGGTGCTGCAAGTCCGCTTCGACGCTGAAGAGCGTGTTGATCTGGCGGACTGGCCTCTCTTCTCCCAGCGCCTTATGAGACTAGAGCTTCATGGTCTTGCTTTGAGAGAAAGCTTTCTTGATTTTTCAAGCTGCCCAGTGTTGGAGGATCTGGAGATCACCAATTGTCAACTTGCTGCTGATAAGATCTTGTCCGGATCCTTGAAACATCCTGAAATTATAGGCTGCGAACTATGTTGGCAATTTGTCACATCTCCGCTCAGAGATTCATCTTACTGCAACTAGATGGGTATGCGCGAGTAACTCCTATTCTTGAAAGCATGCCGTCACTGGAAAAAAAAACATCTATCAAGCTTCTGTGACAATAGTGTCTTCTGTGACTTCTGTGACAATAGTGGATCTGGAGAATGCACTTGTCACATGTGTTTCATACACGCTAATGATAGCAGGAATGGTGTCTGTTTTCATTTTGGAGGTCTGTCAAGTGTGACATATATGGAATTGAAAGCATCCTCTAAAATGGTATGCACACACTTAGATGATGTAATTACACTGGTTGTTTGTAGTATTTGAAACTCTGCTATTTGCTATGTTCATAATTTCTGAATTGAGTACTTTCGCTTATCTTCAAGAGCCACGAATAGAACACTTGCGAGTTCTAGTTCATATCTGCTATGGTTTAGTTATGAATTATGAGTCATCTAGAATGGGTATACTTTATGTTGGATTAACTGCTAAAATGGTATTCTACTAACATTTATGGCTTGACATTTTGTTCCTTGCGCTTTTCAGTGTGCACTTCTCTATACTAGTACTGTACATGGGCAAAGAAGGATCTGAGTCATAAACCTTTTTCACTTTCATGCACAAGTTTGCTTAGCAACCTACCATTCGCTGATTTGGAGACTCAATCTGCATGCTTCCTGAAGCAAGGTGAAAACAGTCCCTTTTAATAAAACTCTGTTCACTTTTCTGGTTATTCAGCTTATTGAGAGACATTTTAAGCAAAAGTACCTTGAATGAAACCATTTTCTTCAGTCACCCATGAAATATTCTGGACAACACTGACATTTACATACCATTCAGCTGCTAATGGCATCCCGACATCTCCATTAACCTGTATTGGGGATGAAGCAACAAATACATTCATAAATATTCTTCAATCATACCACGAGCACTGTGCATATGTAACTTCATCGGGGTTGTTGATTTTCCCAGCTCTAAACTGCAGCCCTATACATTAAGTATAATTGTGTCGATCATGTGTTTTACTTTGTTTCTTCCATGTCAATTGATTCCACTAACATTCTCACTTTCTTTTTCAGCATTGGTCAAAAGTGTAGGCTTGAGAGCCGATGGGCGATTGGATGATCGTTCCTCTTGGATGTCTCTTGTCTCCTCAATTTCTGTAGTACTATCTGTTCCTTTGGTGTTCCCTAGATTGATTCCTATAATAAACTCACATCAAGGGTACTAGTTGTAATATTAATTATAGCAATGGCCAGTTTTTATCTTCCTTTTTGGGAGAGAAATTTTCTGAATACTGGACACTATTTTCAGACTGATGATGATCAACAACGTCCAATTTTTGTTGTAAATATGGTTGATCCAGCCCCCCTGGAACAAATATTCGGGGTCTTTTCTTTGGCTGCATTACCAGTCCAGGCAAGTTAGTTTGCGGTTTCTCCTATTCTTGAAGCTATTTTTTTTGACATACCATTGTGTGCCTAGCATCATTACTGCATCTGTCGTAGTTACCTGACTGATGGATTTCTTGCAGATGGTATTGGAGCAGACAACGAACTCTTGAGGAAGTTTAATGAAGTTGTTAATGAAATAAGACGGCAGAGATGCTTATATTTTGGGCTAAGACTAAGCAGACGGGGCGAACCACCTGGTTTGTCTACCGAACTACTTGTGAACTTTTGTCGCTTTTAGCCCCTGGCTGTTCCTTTTGCGGCAACCAACCCCCCTCCCCCCCCTCTCACTAGGTGTTATGCTTGACTAAATAAATGTTTGATTCCCTGCAGCTGACGTCTTCTCCTATGTCGAGTTTGTGCACGGGCATGGGCAAATCCAAAGCAAGATGACATGAGGGACCTAACCCCACTTGTAACAGTTTGGTGAGTAGGCGGCATTGTAGGTACCAAAAGGGAGTTTAATTTCCGCATAACATACCGAAAATAAGGCGATTCCAGATCACTGGATATAGCATCAAGTTTGCTCGGAGAATAGAATCGCAGGAACTAAGGCCTACTTGCTCAAAGAATAGAATAACAGGAATTGAGGCCCACGGTGCTGCAAACAGGTGATATACAGAGATAAGAGGCGTGGAGTGGGAAGACTGTTTTTTGTGTTTTCAATATAGCATCCTGCAGAAGGGATGCATCTTGTTTAAAGGAAGGCTATAGGAGTTCAGCAATAAAACTGTATCTACCTAATAGTATGAGTCAGATATATAACTTTCTGTGTTTATGTTTGAACAGTTGACATTTTTGTAACTGTTGACTCCATATGACATGTTTATGGAATACAATTATATGATCCCCAATTTGTTTGAAGAATGTGTGCTTTCACAAGATTATTTTAGTATCCCTGCTATTTGAATCCCATAATTCCTGCACGTGGACACATGGCATGGAGGAATTATTTTAGTATCCCTGCTATCTGAAATCTTGTGATTGCATAACAATACTTCAATGAACTCACAAGATTTCAGATAATCGAATGAACATATTTTTAGAAAAATAATGAATTTAATGGGATTTCATATGTACAATTACGAATACCAAATTCAGTTACAATCTGTATATTGCACCAAGAGCCATGTATTTCTACACCTAAACATTGCTCATTGCATCATCATAAAAAAAGTTGCTAATACATGGCAAATAATGTGTAAATAAGTAACAGTGTAACACCTAACACTACAGACCTCTTCACTTCTGAACCTAACTCTATACTTTTTGCTTCATCACCCAACACTTCCACATCGTCACTGGACCATCTCATCTCAGACATCTGTGGCTTCAAACCAGGCCACTTCCATCATCACCCAACACTAACTCATCGTCACTGGACCATCTCAGACATCTGTGGCTTCAAACCAGGCCATCTGCAGCGCTGCGGCAGCGGTATGTCTGTTTCTGGGGTCGTACTCTAGCAGACCACGCAGGACATCAAAGCCTGCCGCTGATAACTTCTCCTCAGGCACTCTATCCCGCAGCTGGCTCCGTGCTGATATGTCGATGCCGAGCGGCATAAGCGAAATGGCATCGGGGATTCCCAATAAGCTGACAATGTCGATCAGCTGGGCGCACAAGTTCTCCTCCGGGAAGAGTTTTTGTCCTGTAAGCAGCTCTGCCATGATACATCCTAGCGCCCAGATGTCGATGGCCATGCCGCAATTCTTGTCACAAAGAAGCACCTCTGGCGCCATGTACCCAACTGTGCCTTCGGGCTGCGCGTTTAGTGGCAAAGCAGCAGCAGACTTAGATAGACCAAAGTCACATATTTTGAGATGCCGGTCTTCCTCTCCGACAAGCACATTGCCGGGTTTGAGGTCGCAGTGGACAATGCCTTGCGCATGCATCAACCGCACGCCGGCCAGCAGCTGCGCCATGGCCCGGCGCGTCTCCGACTCGTCGAACGGAAGGCTTTGGCGCCGGCGAGCACTGATGATGTCGCACAGACTGACACCGACATAGTCCATCACGAGGTGGAAGCGGAAGCCGTCGGTCTCCGACTCGCGTGCCACTTCCCGGAGCGACACCACCGTGGGGTTCCCTGCGCACGCAGCTAGCAGCGCGGCCTCACGCAGCAGCGCCGCCGCCGTCTCTCTGCCGCCGTCGCGCATGGATTTGATCGCGACCAACTTGCCGGTGCGACGATCGCGGGCCTTGCACACGGCGCCGAACGCCCCTTCTCCGATCAGCTTGATGCGCTTGTACTTGTCTATTCTTCCCATACGCTCCCCTTCTTTGTTCCTTCCAGTGAGGGCGCAGGCTTTGGACGCCAAGGGGGCGCATGGCTCGCTCGCTGGAGCTTTGGGCGCGGAAGCAGAGTGCGGGCGAAGTCGACGATGCCGGCGTGCGGCTAGGAGCTCGCCCTCCGTGAGGGAGGGGAGGCGGTTCATCACGGCCGCCGCCATGGAAGAGGGGAGATGCAACTCCGATCGGGGGCGGTGCTACTTTGCGCCGGGAGGTTTCCGGTGGCGAGGGGCGGTGGGCGGGGGCAGATGTTTCTGGTGGCGAGTGGCGGCGCGGCGGAGAGGTTTCTGGTGGCGAGCGGCTGCTGGCGGGGTAGAGGTTTCTGGTGACGAGCGGCGGCGGGCGGGGGAAAGGTTTCTGGTGGTGAGCGCGGCGGGCGGGGAGAGGTTTCTGGTGGCGAGCGGCGGCGGGTGGGGGAGAGGAAGAGCTGTCGGAGCCTCGGAGGCAGTCGCCGGGAGAGCAAGATCGATATCTCGGAGGCGAGTTGGAGGCGGCGCTGATTCGTGCAGATTGCGGGATTGTGGCGACGGGGGGAGGAAAAGCGATCGGAGGGGAGAGGAAGAGGAATAACCGTCGGCGCCATATTTATGAGTTGCTTTTTGGGCATCGAATTCTGTTTCGAATTCTGAATCGGACTGATGATAAAAAAAATAAAAATCGGGAGATTGGTCGGAGCCTCCGAGTCCGGGGTCCGCGATCGCATGGTGGCGGAGCCTTCTCCGGCGGTAGAGCGGCAGAGTACATCGATGTCGTTTAGAGCAACTCCAGTGGAGTGGAGGTATACAAATTGAAGCCCTTAAAATTTATTTGTAAGTCGGATTGCAAAAAATAGGGGCTCAAAATTACCTCTCAACTCCAGTAGGAAATCAGCCTAAACCCCTATTTTCTTCTAAAAATAGTGGAACTCATGTTTTGAGGGGGGGATTGGAGGCCCCTAGGAATGGGGGCTTGGAGCTGAAATTTGGGTGGGCATGAAAAATGCATTTTCATTTAGGGGCCCTGCTGGAGTTGATTTTTTGGAGGAAGACCTTAAAATTTAGAGTAGGGGTCCATTTAGGGTCCTCCACTGGAGTTGCTCTTAATAGACCGTATCACGAATGACACGTAATTTTGAGTTTAACGCTACCAATATAATAGGTTATTTTAGGACATGTACAACGGTCAGACAGTTACTGTCTATTTATGTTCACATAGACAAAAACAGTCTATATGGCAACAATTAAATGAGGAGCGAGACTACTGCCGTCGTCTTGTTTGTCTAGGGCACACGCACGTGCTCCAACGCAAAACTACGGCTCCCACAGTGCGTTGTACCATCGCCGTCGCCTCGCCCTTGTCGTCAAGGATCCGCTGCAGCGCGCATGCTGATTCTTTTTTCGCGGCAACTGCGCGCGCAATTCCCCCGCGCATCCCCCCCCAGATCCCTTCCCCGGCCGCGCCCGCGCACTGCTGCCCGGAGCTAAGGAACGGCAGAGCGGCCAGGGGCGGGGCAAGGCCGCCAGTGCGGCGCGGAGGGGCGAGCTCGTTGATGCGGGTGGGATCTGGCGAGGAGTGGAGGCGTGCCAGGCGCAGAGAGCGAGCCCGCCGCAGGGCGGGGGCGCGCCCGTCTCATACGGCCGAGCCCGCCGTGGGCGGGATCCGGCGCTGGTGTCCTCCGTAGTAGTGGGCCGAGCTCGCCGCCGACGTCCAAGTCGCGGCCGGCTGCAGCTTCGCCGAGCGTCGTGGGGGTGGGACGGCAGCGTTGGAGCAAAGGTTCTTGGCCGTGCGGCTGGGTACTGAGCCCCGTGTCTCAGCCACAAGGTCAAGCTTCACAATCTGCTTCAATTTTGCTTGTTCATCGGATTTGCCATGTTCCCATATAGAATGAGAACGAATAAACTGAATCTAAATGCTCCTAAAACTGCAGGTAGCCAATGCTGCCATGTAGTGTGCAGGTAGTCAATCATACAAATTTCAGTGGTGTGATACAGAACGCCAATTTTTGTTTCTTTATGCCTGTCGGAGCGCAAATTTGCCGAGAGTCTCATGTTCATGTTCTGTTATTCCTATTCAGATGTTGGTTGAAGAAAAGTTTCATGTTCTGTTATTGCTATTCAGTGTCTTATTTCTTTTACATTACAGGTCTTCAGATGTTGGTTGAAGAAAAGTGCTCGGTGATCTTTTGATATAATCTCTTAAAGTGCTTATTCTTGTTTCTGCATTCCAAAAAAGCATAAATGAAACTGCAAAACGTAAGAAGATCCCTATCTGAACGGTAGTACGCATACAGTCCTCACGGCTGCAATGGTGGCTTCATGGACAACGCCTTCCAATACATCATCGGCAATGGCGGCCTCACCACAGACGACGCCTACCCGTACTCCGCTGCACAGGGCATGTGCCAGTCCGTCCAGCCAGTGGTCAGGATCAACGGTTACCAGGACGTGCCTAGCGAGTAGCGACTACGAGGGAGCGCTCGCCGCAGCTGTTGCCAACCAGCCAGTGTCTGTGGCTGTCGACACGCGCATAACTTTTCAGTTCTACGATGGTGGGGTGATGACCGGAGACAGCTGCGGCACAGAGCTGAACCACGCGGTAACGGTGATACGGTATGGCACCGCAGATGATGGGACCCCGTACTGGCTGTTCAAGAACCAAGAACCAGTCACTACAACCTCTTGTTTACCGAGTGCCCGGCAAACACCCAATTGCACTCGGCAAAGTGTATGCCGTGGGCCGACCACGGCATAATCCTCTCGGCAGCACCGGAGACGGCAAACAACTCCTTTGCCGAGTGCTATTTGTCGGGCACTCGGCAAAGGGTTCGCCGAGTGCACTCAGACACTCGGCAATATATTCTGACACTCGGCGAAAAAAAAGGTGTTGACGGCGAGAGTGACGGCGAGGGACGGTTGAAAGGACCGTGAAACCCTAAGAAGGGGGAGGGGGGTTGAATTGGGTGTTCTAAAAACTAAGGCTCCAAGTACATATAAAAACCTATTCCAAATTCTATCTAGATGTGCACTAGGTTTTCTATGTATTGCTATCTCTACCGATAAAAGACTTTTGCACCCTAGGTTCCAAACCTATCAACTACACAAGGCAATGCTAGAAAAGGTAAATGCGGGATGTAAAGGGAACAATGTAAATGCGGAAGTATAAATGGTAGATAATGCAAACTCACGGCACGGCAATTTTTCCCGAGGTATCAGGGAGTTAGCTAATCCCCCTAGTCCTCGTTGGAGTCCCCTCTTGAGAAATGCCCCTTCCTTAGGGCAATGCTCCGGTGGCGGGAAGCTCCGTGATAGCCAACGAGACTACCCACAACACGAGTGGGTCACCGCTTGGCCTCTCGCCGGTGACCTTCGCCGTTTTCACTATGGTAGAGCTTCGGCAAACCGCCAAAGACCTCTTCTCCCTTGCACAATCACCGGCGGCCTCTCCACAAAGCTTTGTTGGAAGGTCTCGCTAGACTATAATGTCCCGGATTTACAACACTTGGTGTGTGCAAGCACCGATAGCAAAGAGGTATGCAAACCTCACTAAACTCTAGGCTAAAGCCTAAAGTGAAGCGCTAAGCGGCCTAAACTAGCACTAATCAAAGCCTAAGTCTTATTACTAATTGTCTAATCTTCTCTTAAGCATTTTGGTGGATAGAGCACATGAATTGGTGAATTTCAGCACCCTATAACTTCCCTAAGCTCTAACACTCTTCAAATGGCCGGGTGGAGGGGTTTTTATAGCCCCAATATGAAGAACTAGCCGTTGGTACTTTTTGTGCATAGGACCGACTGTTGCAGTGCCCATTATGTGTTGCACCGCAACTTTCTGTCCTCCACCGTACACATAGCCGTTGTGGGCCTGACGGTGGGTCCACTGTGACTACCGACTATTGTTGTGCCCCACCGCAACAATCGGTGATCGTAGCACCGCAATAGTCTATCGTTCCAGAGCCGAATCTTCAAATTCTTCAGCACCACCAACTATTGCTGTGCAGGACCGCAATAATCGGTGATCGTAGCACCGCAATAGTCCATCGTTGTAGTAGGTTTTGGCATTTTTCAGTGAAGGACCGCAACTTTCTCCAATCAGTATTGGTAGGACCGCAACATCTTGTCCTCATGATGTCAGCAGGACCGACTATTGCTGTGCTCATGACTGGGTAGCATAGCAATAGTTTGTGCTCTTGTTTTTTATTTTACTTTGTTTTCTTCGTGGTTTCTTCTTCGGGCTTGTCTTGTATGATGTCTTGGGTTTTTTTAAAGTCTTCTAATGTCTTGATCATGTATTCTTGACCTTGTTTAAGGTGTTTGATCACCCAAGTTCATTACCTTACATCCATGCGACTATATCCTTGTATACTAGCAAACTTGTTAGTCCATATGGGTTGTGTTGCATGCAATCACCAAAATCACAAATGGCCTGTTGGTAGGTCTATTTTCCTAACAATCTCTCCCTTTTTGTGAGTGATGACAACATCTTTTTGAGCATCTTGGAGACTTTCTTGATAAGCTTGTTGATCTCTTCACTATCATAGGAGGAGCCACTTGATTGATCATCATCATCTTTTTCATCCTCCTCATCATCACTTCCATCTTCACTTGAGTTTGAGCTTGATTCTTGCACTTGAGCTTTCATCTTGGATTTTGAAGATTCTTCCTTGTCATCTTTCTTCACCATCTTTTCTTTGCTTGATGTGCTTGCATCTTCATTTGATGGAGAAGGATCTTTGGTGATCTTCATGGAGAGCTCATGAGCAATGATCTTGCCCAAAACCTTTGTGGGCTTCATCTCATCCATCTTGGTCATGCAATGGAAGTAGGTGACAATGGGAGCATACTTCTTCTTGGAAAGAACTTGGATGATCTTTCTTGAGATGTCCGCATCACTTAGCTTGGTCAAGCCTATAGAATTTAGCTCATTGGCAATAACATTTAAACGTGAATACATGTCATTAGCTAACTCATTTGGCAATATCTTAAAAGAATCGTAAGCTTGCTTGACCAACATATGTTTTTGCTCCTTAACATCACTCGTGCCATCGTGGAGCTCTTTGAGCGTGATCCAAATTTCGTGTGCACTTTCAAGATGATAGACCCTATTAAACACATCAATGCTAAGAGATTCAAAGATTGAATTTCGTGCAATAGCATTGAAGTGCATCTCATCTCTATCGGCCTTGGTGGGGTTTTTTCGGCCGAACAAGGGGTTTTATTCCTTCTTTCGTTACTCTCCAAACACCTAAGCCTCTAGCTTTAAGAAAACATGACATACGAATATGCCAATAGGGGTAGTTAGTGCCGTCAAAGTGTGGAGGCCTACCGATATCACTTCTAACCGCTTCGGATGTCATTTTGCTCTTCGGTAGTGAAGTCAATGGCTCAAATAAGAGCACGAGGCTCTGATACCAATTGAAAGGACCATGACACCCTAGGAGGAGGGGGTGAATTAGATGTTCTAAAAACTAAGGCTCCAAGCACATATAAAACTATTTTGAATTCCATCTAGATGTGCACTAGGTTTTCTCTGTGTTGCTATCTCTACCGATAAAAGAGTTTTGCACCCTAGGTTCCAAACCTATCAACTACACAAGACAATGCTAGGAAAGGTAAATGCGGAATGTAAAGGGCACAATGTAAATGCAGAAGTGTAAATGGTAGAGAATGCAAACTCTCGGCACAGCGATTTTTGCCGAGGTATCGGGGAGTTAGTTAACTCCCCCCAGTACTTGTTGGAGCCCCTTCTTGGGAAATGCCCGCCTTCCTTAGGGCAATGCTCCGGTGGCGGGAAACTCTGTGATAGCCAACGGGACTACCCACAACACGAGTGGGTCACCACTTGGCCTCTCACCGGTGACCTCCGCCGTCTTCACTATGCTAGAGCTTCGACAAACCACCAAGGACCTCTCCTCCCTTGCACAATCACCGGCGGCCTCTCCACAAAGTTTTGTTGGAGGGTCTCGCTAGACTACAATGCCCCGATTTTACAACACTTGGTGCGTGCAAGCACCGATAGCAAAGAGGTATGCAAACCTCACTAAACTCTAGACTAAAGCCTAAAGCGAAGCGCTAAGCGTCCTAAACTATCACTAATCAAAGCCTAAACCTTGTTACTAATTGCCTAATCTTCTCTTAAGCACTTTGGTGGATAGAGCACATTAATTGGTAAACTTTAATACCCTATAACTTCCCCAAGCTCTAACACTCTTCAAATGGCCGGCTGGAGGGGTTTTTATAGCCCCAACATGAAGAACTAGCCGTTATGTAGCCATTGGTACTTTTCTGCATAGGACCGACTGTTGCGGTGCCCATTATGTATTGCACGTCAACTTCTTGTCTCCACCATACACATAGCATTGTGGGTCTGACAGTGGGTTCACTGTGACCACCGACTATTGCTGTGCCCCACCGCAACAATCGGTGATCGTAGCACCACAATAGTCTGTCGTTCCAAAGCCGAATCTTCAAATTCTTCAGCACCACCGACTATTGCTGTGCAGCACCGCAACAATCGGTGATCGTAGCACCGCAATAGTCCGTCGTTGTAATTGGTTTTGGCATTTTTCAGTGAAGGACCGCAACTTGCTCCAATCAGTATTGGTAGGACCGCAACATCCTATCCTCATGATGTCAGCAGGACCGACTATTGCTGTGCTCATGATTGGGTAGCATAGCAATAGTCTGTGCTCCTATTTTTTATTTTACTTTATTTTCTTCGGGGTTTCTTCTTCGGGCTTGTCTTGTATGATGTCTTGGGTTTCTTTTAAGGTCTTCTAATGTCTTGATCATGTAATCTTGACCTTGTTTAAGGTGTTTGATCACCCAAGTTTATCACCTTACATCCATGCGACTATATCCTTGTATACTAGCAAACTTGTTAGTTCACGTGGGTTGTGCTGCATGCAATCACCAAAATCACAAATGGCCTATTGGTAGGTCCATTTTCCTAACAACGATGACGACGGGGGTTTGCCAAGTCTCAGATGACAGCGGCACTCAGCAAACACCTCTCTTTTGCCGAGCGCCTGGCTGGGGGCACTCGGCAAACCCGGCCAATTTGCCGAGTGCCGGGCTGGGGGCACTCGGCAAACACCTCCCCTATGCCGAGTGCCTCTCAGCTGGCACTCGGCAAACACCTCGCTTTGCCGAGTGTTTTTGCCTTGGTACTCGGCAAAGACCTATCCAAATGTGACAGAATGAGCCCTTTGCTGAGTGCTATGGTAAAAACACTAGGCAATGGGCCTCTTTCCCGAGTGTTGCACTCGGCATAGTGACCAAACATGGCCTTTTATAATTTTTCGGTCATGTATAACGTACCCCACTCTCGCATACATCACAGGAGTCACACATATATCATAATAAGCATCATCACATATATCACAACCACAAATATCACAGGCAATTCATACAGTTCACAACAACATTAATATCACAAAGACGTCCAGTCACAACCACAAAAGTATCACAACCACAAAAGTACCACAACCACAAATGCAAGTAAAATGATAAGTCACTGAGGTGGGGGTGTGCGCCATAGCAGTGACAAATCGGCGTCCGGATTAGGCTGGTTCGATGCCGCCGATTGAATCTGCACAAAGGAGAAGACATTGCATGTGTGAGACAAGTTTTACGTCAGAAATAAGTTATCATCTAAAGTTTTCTAAAGTTCTCTAAGTTTTCTAAGTTCTCTAAAGTTCTCGAAGTTCTCTAAAATTCTATAAAGTCCTATAAAGTTCTAAAGATCTCTAAACTATAAGTTGTCTTGTAGTAATTAATAATTTCTTAATTTATGGATATAAAATAATTATTTGTGAGTTGCATGGCAACAAAAACTCATACAATGGTGATTGAAAGGTCTCGTAGTCCTTAATTTTAGTTTCGAGATAATTACCTCGTGAAACAATCGTCTCATTCTTTTACCTTCCTCTCTTTCCTCGACATCATTAGAAATCGTAAGTGAAACTGCATGAGACAACCTATGAAACCGCCCCCTTCCCTTCTTTTCCACGAATCTCTCTTTCCTCGTCTGTTTCCCCACGCCATTGCCATCGACGATGGGGCCAAGCGGCCATGGTTTGGTGCCACTGTTCAGGCGCGCATGAACGAGTAGGGATGGATTCAGATCGGATCACTACTACAGGACGGCCATCACAGCCAGTCCAGTTCAGCCGATCATAGCCGGTTTTCAAAAGTGGCACAAAACCGGCTATGAATACCAAAAATCAAAAATCAAATAAAAATGTTAAATGAGTGCAAAAAAATTAACTACATGGAAAGTCAACCCTATTAACCTGGCACCACCACCTCCAACTACATAATTTTTTGCACTTGTTGCATTCTCCATTATTTGAACCTGTGACCTCTTACTTCGCACGTAGATCCACTTACCACTGCACCACACCATTGCTTGTGATTGAATGAGTGAAACACTCCTTTTATATTAACTCAGCCAAACTTTTATAAAATTCTAGAGCCCACCCCATTGATTCAATTAGGTTGACAATTTTTGTGGTAGTTCCTTACAAGCACATACCTTTAGGAAAAATATCAGAAAATAATATAAAAATAAAAAAATATTTGTATAAAAATTGATTTTTAAGTGCTGAAAATTTATTTATTTCATAGAAAATAGCAAATTATTTCAAAAAATTCCTAAACTCCTCCATGGCAACTTATATGCAGTATAAAACATGTAAAACATATTTATACATCATATCGGCAAAAATAAGTTTCATGATGTACGAACATCAAAGTTTGCCTTAAGTTGTATGAAAGAGTATGAGAGATGTATATGTTGATGAACAATGTGTAATCTAATTTTCTTGAAATGCATTGATTTTTTTATGAGAAGGTTATACACCTATAAAATGACTCCATGATTTTTGGACAAGTTTTTGATATTGTTATTATTTTTACAATTAAAGGAGTAAATTAAAATGTGAATTATACATAGCAAACCTGTTGACATTTCATATATTTTTCACGATTTGATCTAAACTAGAGCATAAGTCCTTAGATACTATTTTAAAATGTGACTGTAGCTTAGATGGGGATTGGGTGGTTTAGCTCTTGTGTTTGTGGTTTTTGGGGAGGTCGTGGTAGCTCTTCCACTTTGATATTTTGAGATGCAGTTGGATAAGATGCTTGAGAATAAAGCTGTGGGTATAGTGTTTGTGGGAAGTAATGTTGGAGAGTTTGTGTAGAAGGTGCATACTTTGCTACAAGAGTTGTTGGATGCACGATGTTGAAGCTTAGGGATGGAAAGATAGGGCAGTAGGGTTGTGCTGTTTGAGCATTGCTTGTGGAAGTTAATGATGGCTTCGTCTCAGAGCTTGTATCTTGTCGGCATTCATTTTCTCTATTGTTCTCTTAATATCTCTGCACTGCTCGGTGCCATGAGTATGATTTTTGCCATGATGTTGGCAGAACAATTCTGGCCTAAAGGTTGGCCTCTTCCTCTTCCTCGGCCCGTTCTTCCACCTGTTTGGCTCGGTTCCTCCCTTGCATCTGTGTGTTTCTTGGAATAAATGCTTGTTCTCTTGGAACGAAGGTGTATTATCGACATTCATGACGTATTGCGATGGGTAACGTTGATAGTGCATTGGTTTGTATTGGCTTTGCTTGTGTTGGGTGTCAGGTTGGTTTCTCAAAATGGCTTCCATTGCTAGCCTCATTCTGTTGTCATTGTCTGATCTGCAGTATTTTCCAAATTCTTTGTAGAGGTCACCTAGTGTGGCTGGTGGTTCTCTTGCTATATGTTATGCAAATGGTCTTGGTCGAAGCCCCTGAATAGCTACAAACTTTGTGGCTTCGTCTAGGTTGTGACGTGCTTGAGATCTCAGCGTGATGAACCTCCAAAAAATATTCTTCCAAAGGATGTTTTGGTAGTTGGTGTACTGTCAGCTCTGCATATGATAGTGCTTGATCTCCTATAATGCTAAAGTTTTTGATCACTTCTCATTTTAGCTCATGCCAGCTATTGATGCAGAGGCTAGGCAGCTTTGTGTACCAACTCATTGCTGCAACATCGCATACAATGATGAAATGATTTTTCCAGCGCTATATCATCTCCTCCTGCTGAAGCGATTGCTGCTTCATAACTCATAAGGAACTGCTTGGGATCAGTGAAGCCATTGTATCTTGGTAGTCTGATGTGGTTATACGAAGATGGCCATCTTAGCAGTTGAATTGTTTCTGACAGTGGACTGGTACAATCTATTGGTCGAGTACGCAATATCCGTTGTCCAGAGCCTGAAGCTGAAACATGATGGGCCCCTGCCACTTGGTTCTGCCCGAGGGTGTTTGCTTCATTTAACTCTTCTTGGAGTTATTCCACATGCTTCTGTGCTATTTGGATTTCTCTTTCTAACTCCTGTCAAAGGAAAGATGTATTTAGCCTTCTTTGTTTTACTTGCCTTATCTCAGCTAATTGTCGCTGTACTTGAACCAGGTCACGTTGCTGCTCTTCTTACTGCAGGTCCGTTTCTTCCTGAAGCTCTTTTAGAGCGGCCTTGATTTCTCTTTGATTTTCTTGATTTCTTTGGCGCAATGCTTCTTCAACTCTGCGTAACTTTTCCTCCGTTGTGATAGGTTCATCTTTGTAGTTTCATCTTTGGTGCCTATTTCAGGTTCTCGATCTGTAGTATTTTGGGATAATGTGGTAATCTGGTTGTCTGAATTGAGCTGGTTGTCATCCGTTGTTGGCTTCCTTACGACACTCTTTGGTGGCATCATGGGCTTTTCTTCGTGCATGCATGAAATGTGGGCACCAACTGTTGTGATGCAGAGCCGAAGCCCTTCACAAATAGTGAGAAGAAAAGAATGAAGTAACTCAGCAAAATAACATTCACGGGATTACTGTGCATTTAGTCCATCTCCCTTTTACACGTTGGGTCGGCCTCCTTTTATAGGGAGCCCAAAAGACATCTTCTCATACCTAAACTACCCTTGAGAAATCAGGCATAACATATCTGAATTCATGACACAACCGTCTAAAGGGTATTGAGGTATATTCTTGAGGGAGGTTCCATGCATGATGTTGGTATTTTTAACGATCACAGATGAATCCACAAGCATACGGATACCGATGTAGCTTTCACCCGAGAGTATTCCAGGGTATCGAATCCACAGGGAATGCGTGTGTACTAGTGAAGAGTCAAGAACAGCCGAGGACAAGAGAAGAGATATAAGTGTAGAGGGTAGAGAGGGTTGTTATAGGAATTCTGGATAATCAAAGGATAGCTCATGATTTTTACTATATTACTTGCTGTTGACGGCCCTTAGACGCGTCAATCGTGAACCGCAAGCGCACGGATCAGTTGTAGCTTTTCCCTTAGAGTGCTCCCCAAGGTTTATCAATCTGTGGAACTAAAAATACAAGAAACAATCCAACTAGCATAGAAATCCTTTAGTCTTGAAAGAGGGTTGCAAAACGGATCTAATCTATTAAAACCAAACACCGGAGGTAGCAAGAGAGAGTTAGAGATAACCAATCCAGATCGCCTAGATCATGCATATGTTGTAGCTCTGAGCCAAATAGAGTGAAGTAAGATAGATGTGAATCTCAATAAAAAGCATCTTTAAATCACGACCTCCGGTCAAACTCCCGAAAGCCCCACCGTATACGGGATCACACCTTGTCACGATGCTCCCTATCGGTGTGGGTAACTTAAGTGCACGTTCGCGAGTGAACGTGTCGAACCACTTAGTAGATCCGGTATGAACCTCTAGCCACCATGGCTACAAGAACACCCCAAGCAATCTATCTCGAGAATAGATTGGAGAAGAAGCAAAATCAAGATAGAACGAAATCATAGAAAGAGGCACTTTGATCGCTCAAGATTCGGAAACACATATAACTTCACCATGAATGAAAGTACA
Organism: Alloteropsis semialata; assembly: GCA_004135705.1. Lineage (NCBI taxonomy): Eukaryota > Viridiplantae > Streptophyta > Magnoliopsida > Poales > Poaceae > Alloteropsis > Alloteropsis semialata. The sequence goes on along the minus strand of CM014277.1, from coordinate 44,386,936 downwards.
TCATAAGATCACCACTGGGATCCTACCTTGATCTTGATGATCCTAGCTCTAGAACTCCGACGTGGTCTTCCTTGCAGGGTTCCCACGTCGGCTAGGGTAGAACCCTAGACAACTAGCACGACCCTCAGCTCTCTGAAAGGTGTCCCTCTAGCTCCTCTGCTCCTCGGCATCGAATGATGGATGAATTATCCGTGGCACAGGGACACATGGGCTTTTGATACCTGAGGAAACCCTAGGTCGAAGGGGGGGAGGGCGAGACGACGCCAGGGGCGCCTAGGTCGACCGGCCTAGAGAGGCCCAGGCCGGCCGACCTGGCCTCTTTCCTGGCCACCTCATCCTCTTCTTTCTCCTCAAGTCTTCTAGAAGCTTCAGTAGTTGTTACACCTATGCATGTGGGCCTTTGGACGTCGTTTGCTTCGGGATATCTTTGAGATAAGAATGGGAAGTCATAACCTTCCAATTTCTCCAATTGATTTGCCTTGACCCCAAAGTTTCTTGACCTTATCTTGAAGCAATTGCCTTTCAAATATTCTTGGAGGTCAGTTCACCAAAAATGAGCACGAACGGGACATGGAACACTATAGGCTGGCCAGCCTAGGCCATTTAGGGCCAGCCGGCCTAGCCTCTCCTTCAGGCTTCTGGCCTTCATCTTTCACCGTGTCATCCCTGATCACAAGCCTTATCCATTTGTGCTTCAATTTAGCCCAAAAACCTGTGTAAACAGAATTCCTCCAAAAACACATGTATATGCGAAAACGTCCTGGTTATGGAGTATGATCAATAGTTTAGATATCAAATTCATGCCATTATTGAAGATAAACAAGGGTAAAAAGGTGTCGCTAAGGAGCGTCAACACTTGCGTCGGGACGACCAACCGTCCTAGCCTCAGAAATGGATGAGAAGGGGACTGTTGACGGCTATTAAGCACCAACAATAGCCGTCAATATACTCGAATAAAGTGAAGGGTTGGTAATGCTCACATGCATATTTCCCTTCGAATAATGTAGTTCCACATGTCCTTGGAGAATATTTGGTTGTAGGTGATTTGCTACAGAAATAAAGGAGAATCCACCCTCATGGATCCAAGTGACAACATCCCGATGAATCAGAAGCCGCCACACATGCATCACATGGATTGAAGGGCCCACAACAGACCCAAACCGCCTCAAACCACCGTGGACATGTGCAACTACCCTTTGGGACCCACATGACAGTGACCTTGAAGAAGCACACAGCGAGGAGAGCAGCTAGGGGTCGGCCGAACCGACCTTGGCTCGGTTCATCCTGGCCTTCCACGTGGTGCTCTCTCGTGCTCTCCTGAAGGTCGGTTCGAGGTGGATGCTGAAATATTCCCTCAGAGATGCTACCTCTTGAGGCCTATAAATATGAGTGGAGGGGCTCCAAATGAGACACACACATCTTTGGGCAATCACTCTCTTCCTTTAGGCTCTAGGCTTAGTGGAGTTAGGCTAGAGTAGCTCTATTCAAGGTTCCAGGTCTCCTTGGAGCTAAGGGTATGGCTCTTGTATCTTCTAGTTCCAAGATGACTTTATTCTACTTCATTGATATATCTTTTTCATATATTGTTTGTCTTTGTCATGATATGAATGAGTTGTGTTTGTGTTCTTGCTATCATAAGTTGCTAGGCTTATATGCTCATGAGTAAGTCATATACCCTTGTTTGGTAGTATAGACTTGAGTTCTCTCATACATGTTAGACTTTGCTCTAGTTCAACTAGAGTATGGTTTCGTATGCATAATAGTCTACATGATCTATGCCACGACATTGGTCCATCAGCCATTCTTATGGTGGCATTGATCATAGTATTATTAGCTCGAGATGGTCAACGTGTTGTGAATGATGTGAGCACGGTGCTCGGGTTAGAATCATCGATTGGATATGAGTATGCCCCATGGTTTGGCCGGGGTAGGCTGCAGGTGGTGACGGCCCTGTTGGACCCTCTGAAATCCCCCACGTTCGGGTATTGCTGCAGGAGTTCGTAAATGAGTAGTCACTTCGCCATGCTTAAGTGGCGCGGGAGGCTATCTCCCCATGTGCCTGGGTGTATAGGCTTAGACTATATATGTGTATGAATGCCTCGCTCTAACTTGATCAGTGCAGTATATAGGAAGTACATTAGAACCTAGATGCTAACTCTTAGTCCTTCTCCCTAGCCTAGTTAATCCTGAGATGATCCCATGTGTGTCACACTACCATTATATCTTATAATCTTACCTCTGTCCATTGTATACGATTCTACCCATGCTATTGCTATATTCATTATCGCAACCATTCTCTTAAACCAATAGCCTTCCTTTGGGAAATACGATACCCTTGGGAATACTCATGGGTGAAGTGCTACAATGGTATATCCGTGCACTTGCGGATTAATTCGCATTTGTTAGAATATCATAAGGCATATCCTAGCACCGTTGCTAGAACTAAACATTCTAGTGGTGATGTTAAGAAATTCCAACAAGCATTTCTGGCGCCGTTGCCGGGGAAGGCATTGGTTAAAAAGAGTTACTTTGCACATGTCTATATGCATAGATAGTAGATCTTTACTCAGGCAGGCTAATGTTATTATGTCTTCTCTATCTTTGATTGTTGAAGACAGGTAGTGCATGACTGGTTTTGAATTGCCGATAAATTTTGTTGAAGACCCCGAGTCATTTGTGAGAAGGGTACGATCTCGTGTCGTTTCTCCTCAGATCAATCTTTTGGTAGCTGAACCAACTTCCTTTGTGCCATCTACATCAATTGCTATGACTCAGAAGACTCTTCGCGAGTTCTCCGCTCCTTCTACTGCTCAGGTGCCGAAAGGCCCTGAAGTGGAAGTTGGGAACGAAACTTCGAGATCAAGACGGGTCTCATTACGATGGTACAGCTAGCCCATTCTGTGGGAAAGCCAACGAGGACGCCAACGCCCATTTGCAACAGTTTGAAGAGCTGTGCAGCACCTTCACCATTAGAGGAGTGAGTGAAGATGCTATTCGTCTTTGCCTGTTTCCATTCTCTCCTTTGGGGAAAGCGAAGCATTGGCTCTATGCAAGCCGTGCGGAGATTAATACATGGGAGAAGTGTTCCGCGGTGTTCTTCACGAAGTTCTTTCCATTGGGCAAAACAAATGCTCTTCGTGGAAGGATTTTGACCTTCCAACAAGCTGCATCAGAATCGATTCCCGAGGCATGGGAGAGGCTCCAAAAATATATCTTGGCCTGTCCTCACCATGGGATGGATAATTGGCTTATTCTTCAGAACTTCTATAACGGGATGACTCCTACATCCCGAGACCATGTTGATGCTGCTGGAGGTGCTTTCTTCTCATTGACTCCTGAAGCTACTACAACACTAATTGAGAAAATGGTGACCAATCAAGGATGGAGTGATGAACGACTCCAATCCCGTTCAAGGGGTATGCATATTGTCAAGGAAGCGGACATGCTTACCGCCAAGCTAGACCTCCTCATGAAGAAATTGGATGATTATACCCAAGAAAAGGCTGCCATGTCAACTGCCATCTTATCCATGGATTCTCACATGACTTGTGAATTCTGTGGAAATACTGGGCACTCAAGAAATTATTGTCCTGCTACCCAGGAAGAGGCATTGTACATGAACGGCAACAACAACTATCGTCCACAAGGAGGCCAAGGGTGGAATCAGCAATGCCCTTATCAAGGAGGCAACTATGGAAATTCTTTCAACCCTAATCAGCCATCCTTTAAGGATCTCGTTCTTAGGCAAGCCAAGATTAATGAAGGCTTCAACAAGAAACTGGCTGCCAATGAGAAATCCTTATAAAGTCTCAATGTCATGCTTGATGGTCTCTCTTCTACTCTTAAAAGTCAATTGAGCTTCAACAAGATGTTGTAAACTCAAGTGGCCCAGCTGGCTGCTACTATTCCTTTGGCTGAAATTGGGAAGATCCTGGGGCAACCCGAGGCTTCTCGAGAGAACATTTGTGCTGTGTCCGCGCGGTGGGGGAAATCCTATCCTCCCACCAAGGCCGCCAGGCCCATTCATCAGCTATGGGACGAGCCAATAATTAGAAGCAGAGATGACCCAGGCTATCCGGTGATCGGATGTTCTATATATGATTGCCGTTTCAAACAGTCTTTATGTGACTTTGGAGCTGGTGTCAATATTATGCCCAAGGAAATATTTGGGAAGTTGGGTTATCCTGCTCTTTCCCCTACCTTGGTGAGGCTTCAGCTTGCCGATTCAACAATTTGATATCTGGAGGGAATAGTTAAGAATCTCCTGGTGGAAGTCAGGAATTCTTACATCTTTGCGGACTTCGTGGTCCTTGATATGGAAAGTGATATGCCACTCATTCTCGGGTGACCATTCTTACATGATGCCAAGGCAAGGATTGATGTTGGGACCAGAATTATCCGATTCCGCATTGGGAGGAAGAACATGACATTCAAGTTCCAACCTCGAGAAGAGCAATGCTATGTGACCGCCCTAGATGACGAATGGACACAAGAGTGTTTGGGGCCACAACCCCTGTCCATGAGACTGCCGACTACACCAAGTAAGAAAAAGAAAAATAAGAAGGTGTGGCGGAAGAAAAATCAAGCAACCCCATCCACTTCTCCAGAGTGGGATGCTGAATGGAATTGAGCGGCAGAGAAGAGTCCCGCTTGTCGGACTTAAAAAGGGTAAGCCCTTCGCCGGAAGGTAAATTCGGTAGTTATCTCATATTTCCCTTTCCAAATTTTATTTCCCCAACATTTGAATTTTCCTTTGCATATTTGATTTTTCAAACCACCATTTTGCATGCTGGAATCTTTCTGGCCTTTTTCCCTTTTTCTGAAAATTCTAAAAATGATTTCTGAGTTTGAATTTCAAAGAAAAATCTTTTTGAGCATTTCTGGAGCAAATTTGGACCATGCACCACGGCATGACACTCTTGTATCCATTAAGGGGCAGTGGGCCAAGGGGGAGGTCGGTGGGCCCGGCCAGGGGGTTGGCCGACCCATGGGTTCGGCCGAACCCAACCGTTGGCCGGTGGGCCCCACCTTCCTCCAACGGCTAGTAGCCGTTGTGCCTTGTCTCCTCCTTGGGTGCCCGGCTCATTTGCTGTATAAATAGAGGCCGAGAGGGGGTATGGTTCATCCATCCACACATTTCACTCACTCCTTCTCCACTCTTGCTCTCGGGTTTTAATTGGAGTTTTGCTCAAGTTCAAGTGCAAGAAAGCTCTCTCTTTCTCTCTCTCTCTGTTTCTTTGCTGCAAGAAAGTGCTACGCTTGGTGGAGCAACTTTGGGTACATGTTCCATTTGGTTTCACTAACCCTTCATGAGTTGCTCTGGTGTTTCATTTCTTTATTGGTAAGCATGACTGGGATAGGCCGAAAGGCTGCCAGGTTGCTTAGGCGGATGACGGGTTCTAGCTCATCCCGTTCGCGGGCTAGCGCTAGCTCCTCTCGCACCTCCTCTCGCACCTCGGAGCCAACGACAATGGGCTACAAGGAAGAGCAAGACGAACCACAAGCCGAAGAGATGGAGGTAGACAATGTTGACATCCCCTACATCCACTTTGAAAGGATCTAAAATGTCAACTAGAGGGGGGTGAATTGTTGAACCTGAAAATTTTCGCTCAAATAGCTGTGAGTTCACAGAAAGTCCGGAGGCTCCGAAGAAAAGTCCGGAGGTTCCGAACAAGTCCGGATACTCCGAAGATTTCTCCGGAGAGTCCGGAGAAAAATGCCGAAATGAATATGACATATCAAACCTCATTGGAAATCAAATCGCCTAATTACCATGCACCCTTGGGAAGTATACAACTCAATTCAAGTGCCACTTCCAACCAGAACCTTCACAAATGATAGATCGGGACCAAACCCTAGAATCCAACACAATAGCAACAAGTAGCACAAGAATACACACAATCACAAGGTGACACAGGGATTTGATTCCCGGAGTTCAGTCCCACACAAGGAACCTACGTCTCCGTTGAGGAGCCCACGAAGGGCGGGTTTATCCACCAAACCACTTTCCTCTTCTTCACTCAACCCAAAGGTCAAATGAAGAACTTACTCAGCTGTAGGGGTAATACAAACTTCTCAAGACAATCACAGCGGATTGATTGCTCTTGAGTGACGCCTAGCCGTCTAGGAGCTTGAAGCTCCAAGAGTAAAGAACGCGAATCACCGGCTTGAAGGCGACCAAGGTGCTCAAATGTTGGGGAATCAGCTCACAAGCACTTTCTCTTGAACTCCACTCAATCCCTCACTCAATCCCTCACCAAATCAACCTTGGGAAGCAAGAGGGAGTGAAAAGGGGGATGGAAATCGCCTTTGGAAGCTTCAGTTCGAAAAGGAGTCAGAGAGCAGAAAGGAGGGGACCGGAGGGGTATAAATACCCGTTCAGCCGAAATAGCCGTTGGACCTGTTAAGTTCCGGAGTCTCCGAAGAATTTTCCGGAGTATCCGAACTTTCTGGAGAACACCTCCTCCAGACACCAAAGTCCGGACACTCCGAACAAATGTCTGGAACCTCCGAAACTTCACAGGTAAAGCACTCTAAATTAATTTCCCAGTGAAGTGCAAGTGCAAGGTGTCTCTCATGGTTAAGTTAGATGATATTTTGAGCACCTTGTCACCACCAAGCTAGTTTTTCGGCATCCCTCTTGATAGTACGGTTTTCCTAAACTCAATATTCAAGAGAATAAAAATTAATCTTCGTGTAAGCTTCAATCATGCCTTCATTTCCCTTTTTGAGTGCCATATTACACCAAATGTTTTCTATTGATTTCACCTGTTACCTGTGCGTAGCCTCATTGCAAACATTAGATACTAAAGCGTGTTGTCATTAATCAACCAAAACCTAAAAGGATCATAGATGCACTTTCAATCTCCCCCTTTTTGGTGATTGATGACAACACCCTTTACAAGACAATCATTAAGCATAAATGAATTTCAATAAATGAACTCCCCCTTAATATGTGCATTGATTTGAATTCAAGAATTTGACCATAACAATGTCAACATGCACATAACACGAGTGAGAGTTTATTCATAATACTTCAATATCAACAAATACTCAAGAATACATACCAGATATATTAGATCAATGCATATGACAGTTATGCACAACATTCTAAAGCAGAAATGAGACAACAGCCAGAAAATCCGGAGTGTCCGGAGAAAAATCCGGAGTGTCCGAACAAGTCCGGATACTCCGAAGAAATCTCCGGATTCTCCGAAGAATCTGCTGCCAGGCATCAAACAGCACATCAAGCATTCACAATTTTTCACAAATTATCACAGGATTAATTCTAAGAAAGCAGTAGCAGTTCAAGTTCACCACAACGCATTCAAGCAAGAGTTCAGGCCCCAAGTACTACACACACACACAAGTACTTAAGTTATTACACAACTTTGTCCATTACATAAATAGATAGGTATTTCACTCCCCCTTTGGCATCAAGCACCAAAAAGGGAATGAAAGGCAGGCAGGCAGCAGCAGCTAGTCATCATCATCTTCAGGCTCTTCCTCGCTCATGTCCTCGTCCTCCTCATCATCATCATGCTCATGATAGTTTGGGGGCTCCTCCTCTGAAGTTTCAGCATCATAATCAACAATCTTGGAGGGGCCAGCCGAGGTGCTTGGACCAGCGGAGTAAGGATCAGCAAAGGAGGGAGCAGTGAAGAACTGATCGGTATAGGAGGGGCCAGAGGTGAAAGGAGGAGTGGTTGGTGCAGCAGTCGCTCCAGGAGCATTATCTTCAGCATCCCATTCCTCAAAAGGGTCAACAATCTCAGGCATCTCATGATAAGGATCTGTAGGCAGTCCCAAGTGGCCTTTGATCTCAATGATGTCCCTGCGGTTCTCATTTGTCTCCTTGGCCATTTGCTTGCATAAACAAAAGATGGATTTGAGGACTTTCTTTACCATAGAACCTTTCTTGGGCCTAGATGAGCTGGGAGCAGCACTTGCAGGAGTAGGGGCAGCTGATGGTGCAACATAAGAATCACGGGATGGCACAGGCATAGGAGAAGGACCACCACGGGTGGGTGGGGGGGCATCACCTTGCCTAGGCCTCAGGTGTAAAGGCTCATGCATCACATCCTTAGGAAAGGTGATTTTGGTGACCTTCTCAATCATATACATGACATAGGCAGCATATGGAAATCCAATTCTAGCATCATATGTAGCTCTCTTCAACTCATTCCACATGTAGTCAAATATGCAAAAGGGAACATCGAGCTCACCCATGTGATGAAGGAGATTGGGAGCATTTGCATGTAAGCCTGTGGAGTCCTCACTCTTGGGATCAATGGTCACCCTAAACATATTGTTGAGATGATGAAAGTATGGCAAAAGATTGTTGCTTTTTCCCTCATGAGCCAAGATTGGGTTGTAGAACATGTAGGCACATCAATGGGCTTGAGCTTCTTCTCCTCATGAATACATGGCCTCATGTTATCCTTTGACCCAAGACCCAAAAGCCTAGAGAAGTTCACATAGTCAATGGAATAGTGAATCCCCTCTGTAGTCCAATGAATGGAGTTATCCTCGGGCTCATGGTAATAGCTAGCATGAAATTGAGCAATGATTTCCTCATTCCAATTGTACCTAAACCCCATCAGCTCATACAATCCGAACTCAGTGCACTTAGCCACAACTTGAGCAAAATGTGGATCATTGGTTGACTCATAATACTGCCAATCTACCCATTGCATAGCATTAATTGGTGCCTTGTGCTTCCTTCGAATCACAGTCATATAGAAATCTCTATGAAACTCATTCCAAAACCTATAGTCCATGCTTTCAAGCTACTGATATTCATAGGGATTTTTCTTCCTTTCTTGTTGCACTACAAGTTTCTGACCTTTATAATCCCTTGGCATAGTGACAGCAAAACCAGGTTTTGGTTGGGGAGTACGCATTCTAGGAAAGTACTCAGCCTTCTCTTGGTCGGGTCCAAATTCAACATTGATGTGTACAGGAGTGTTAGGACAGACCTGATTAGCACTTCCCCTTCTTCTGAAATTCTTTGGCGGAGGAGGAGTTGGAGCAGCCCTTGAGCGCATAACTGATGGTGCCATCAATGGAGGAGGGGCTGGATGAGGAGCATACTGAGGTGCACTTGAAGAACCCCCAGCTTCAGCAGCAGTAGCAGCAGCACGGGTCCTTCGAGGACGAGATGGAGGAATCACCTCCTGTTCTTCTTCCTCAATCTCTCCCTGGCGACTTGGATCATGTCTTGTTTTGATACGGCGATTGACATCCGGACCCAGGGTCAGTCTCTTCCTCCCCATTGCCTGATCACAGAGATAATCCCATATGGATAAGCAAATGATTGTGAAAGATTTAGACAGTGAATCAAGGGATTTGGACAGGAAGTTTCGGAGACTCCGAAAAAAAATCCGGAGAGTCCGGAACTCACTGTACAAACCCTAGGTTTTAGGGATCCGAAGATTGAGCCATGGAAATCCAACAAGATCATTAGGGAACAAAGTAGAGGTCCTAGAGAGTCTATTCCTCAAGGGAAATCCAAATCCATGGGCTACATTTGTAGATCGGGCAAAAACTTGCAAATGTACCTTGGAGATGGATGAAGATCGAGTTCAAGCTTGAATCCAAAGAACCTTCGGAGTTTCCACACCTTGGATTGGAGGATCCACCACTTCTCTTGCTTTTCCTTTGGTGGGATTGGAGAATCGCCGGTTTTGGGGAGTGGGAGCGAGAGCAGGAGCGGCGGCGGTGAAAGAGACAGGAAAGGGGAAAAGTGAACGGTTGACCGACGCCTCCAGGGTTAAAAACCCGCCCAGTTCCGGAGTCTCCGGAAAAGGTTACGGAGAGTCCGAAACCTCCGGAGGTTCCGAAAAAATCTCCGGAGAGTCCGCTCCCCCTGAGTCTTTGCTTCCATAAGGATAGATTTGGACAGAAGATTGAGAGGAAATACTTGTTATATAGTCCTAAGGGCCTGAGAAACCTATTCACCTGGATTTAGCCAGCAAACAAGCAATGAGACACAATTCTAAAAACAGGATTAACTTTTGAAAGCCTATCTAATGCACTTTCAATTTTGTGTCCAAGGTTTCAAGCCAAGTTACGAGAATCCAAGATATTTAGTTCACTTCTCAAAGCACAAAACCTTTGCTCATCTAGAGGCTTAGTGAAGATATCGGCAAGTTGCCTCTCGGTGCTTACATGTTGTAAGGCAATATCTCCTCTAATCTCATGATCCCGTAAGAAATGATGTCTTATATCTATGTGCTTTGTTCGGGAGTGTTGCACGGGGTTGTTAGCTAGCTTGATAGCACTCTCATTGTCACACAAGAGCGGAATCTTACTAAACTCACAACCAAAGTCACTCAAGGTTTGCCTCATCCATAAAAGTTGAGCACAACACGCTCCCGCCGCAACGTATTCAGCCTCGGCGGTGGATAGGGCAACGGAATTTTGTTTCTTAGAACTCCAAGATACTAGGGACCGGCCAAGAAATTGACACGTTCCCGTTGTACTCTTTTGATCCACTTTGCAACCAGCATAATCGGAATCCGAATAGCCAAGCAAACCGAAAGTGGAGCCTTTGGGATACCACAAGCCAAAGTTAGGAGTGTATACCAAATATCTCAAGATTCTCTTAACAGCCACAAGATGGCATTCCTTAGGATTGGCTTGAAATCTAGCACACATGCACACACTAAGCATGATATCGGGCCTAGATGCACAAAGGTAAAGAAGAGATCCAATCATGGAGCGATATACCTTTTGGTCCACGGCCTTACCTTCTTCGTTGAGGTCAAGATGTCCATTAGTTGGCATTGGAGTCTTGATGGGCTTGGCATTCTCCATGTCAAACTTCTTGAGCATATCTTTGGTGTACTTGGTTTGACTTATGAAGGTGCCATCTTTGAGTTGCTTGATTTGAAATCCAAGGAAGAACTTCAACTCGCCCATCATGGACATCTCAAACCTCTTTGTCATTATCCTACTAAATTCCTCGCACCAAGCTTTGTTAGTAGAACCAAATATAATGTCATCGACATATATTTGGCATACAAATATATCTTTATCAACTTTGCGAGTAAATAAAGTAGGGTCAGCTTTGCCTATTTCAAAGTTCTTCTTAATGAGAAAATCCTTAAGGCATTCATACCATGCTCTAGGGGCTTGCTTGAGCCCATAGAGCACCTTATGGAGCTTGAAGACATGGTTAGGAAACTTTGGGTCTTCGAAGCCGGGTGGTTGCTCAACATATACCAATTCGGAGATTGGTCCATTTAGAAACGCACTCTTCACGTCCATTTGATATAGCTTGAAGTCATGGTGAGTAGCATAGGCAAGTAATATACGAATTGACTCAAGCCTAGCTACGGGAGCATAAGTCTCACCAAAGTCCAAACCTTCTATTTGTGTGAAGCCTTGAGCCACCAATCGAGCTTTGTTCCTTGTTACCACACCATGTTCATCTTGTTTGTTGCGGAAGACCCATTTGGTGCCAATGACATTATGTTTTGGTCTTTCCACCAAGGACCAGACTTCATTCCTAGTGAAGTTGTTCAACTCCTCTTGCATGGCCACCACCCAATCCAGATCATCCAAGGCTTCTTCTACCTTTAGAGGTTCCAAAGAAGAAACAAACGAGTAATGTTCACAAAAATTTGCCAATCTAGATCGAGTAGTGTTGACACCAGGTTTTCGCACCAGATATGCTGAGTCAGATATGACGTGGTGAGGCTGAAATTACGCAGTGGGCCCGTTGACTGGTCAAACAAATAGTGCCAGAAAAGGAAACCGAAGATGACAGAGAGGAAAGCCGACGTGAAGAAGAGGTCCGATATGGCAAGGGAATCCGATCTAGTGACGAACGAAGGAAGATGCGTCGGCTCAGAAGGAAGCGTATCAGATACAGGGGCTATTTCCTTTTTGAAGGCATATTGAGAGTCCCATTCTATATTAGATCTAGTTTACTTTATCCGCAAGTTAGTCTAGTCCGATCAGGACTCTCCGTGACCAGGGTATAAATATGAACCCTCGTCCATTGTAAAAACTATTCTCACAATCAATACAACCCGGCTTCACGCCAAAAACCCTAGTAGTAGTTACCGACGAAGCTCATTGGTGGACGGGCTGCATCAGTTCTGATCTCCGGCTTACCAGTAAGTTAGTCAATTTATCGAACTAGTATAGGCTTTGAATTGAGGCGCATCGCCCTTTCTCGTTTATACTGTTCAACCGATTTATCTATGGATAAGCAAGATTGATATAGATT
>CM014277.1:44340497-44364729 GCA_004135705.1 Alloteropsis semialata | reverse complement strand
AAGAATCTTGTAGATGATGAGGAGCCACCAAGTCAATCCATTATGAAAATGGGGCTAGGTGAAGTCCTACCCCATGAAGCACAAGCTCAAATTCTGGTTGACAACAACAACAACAACAATGAATCATCATCATCAACAAGAGTTGAACCACCAAGCTCTCAACAAGATAAAGATTCAAGTCAAAGTCACAATGAAGATCATGATCATGGCATAGATCAAGGGGGAGATCATGGTGGTGAACCTCAAGCAATTGCACCTCAAGTTGGAAATGATGATGATGAACCTATCCAATGTCAATCACTAGTCTCTCATCCAAGAGTGCATCAAAGTGTTCAACGAGATCATCCCGTTGACAATACACTTGGAAACATTCAAAGAGGGGTAACCACTTGTTCACCTTTAGCAAGTTTTTGTGAATTTTACTCGTTTGTTTGCTCTTTGGAGCCTCTTAAGGTTGAGCAAGCACTTGATGATCCGGATTGAGTGATAGCCATGCAAAAAGAATTGAAAAACTTCACCCAAAATGAAATTTGGTCCTTGGTGGAAAGACCCAAGATGAACGTAATTGGCACCAAGTGGGTCTTCCGCAACAAGCAAGATGAGCATGGCGTGGTCACAAGAACAAGGCAAAATTGGTTGCTCAAGGGTTCACTCAAATAGAAGGTTTTGACTTTGGTGATACGTATGCACCCGTATCTAGGCTTGAGTCAATTTGTATTTTACTTGCCTATGCCGCTTACCATGATTTCAAGCTTTACCAAATGGACATGAAAAGTGCATTCTGTGGAGCAACCACCGGGTTTTGAAGATCCAAAATTTCCAAACCACGTCTACAAGCTCCATAAGACACTCTATGGGCTCAAGCAAGCTCCTAGAGTATGGTATGAATGCCTTGGGGAATTTCTTCTCAAGAACGGCTTTGAAATAGGCAAAGCTGATTCTACACTCTTCACTCGCAAAATTGATCATGATATTTTTGTATGCCAAATATATGTCGATGACATTATATTTGGTTCTACTAATAAAGAGTTTTGTGATGAGTTTAGTAGGATCATGACCAAAAGGTTTGAGATGTCCATGATGGGTGAATTGAAGTTCTTCCTTGGATTTCAAATCAAGAGCTTCAATCATGCCTTCATTTCCCTTTTTGAGTGCCATATTTCACCAAATGTTTTCTATTGATTTCACCTGTTACTTGTGCATAGCCTCATTGCAAACATTAGATACTAAAGCGTGTTGTCATTAATCAACCAAAACCTAAAAGGATCATAGATGCACTTTCACAATTGCGAGGTGATCGAGAGAGACAAGCCTACGCCCTCCTGAAGGACCGTGTCTTTGACCACACCAAGGACATCGACTCGGACCTTTTGGATAGCATAGGTATGGATTCTGAGTTCATCATGGTTTGGCATGCTATTGGATGGAGTGAGTTTGCACCTGTTTTTGAGTTTGGCTCTAGGCCCCTCACCATCCAGTTTCTTTGCACTCTTCATGAGGTTTCAAACGGTATCACCTTCTGACTTTTTGGGATGGATCACCATCTTACTTGGAATGATTTGAGCTGAACCCTTGGTTTTAGTTCCCGCTGTGTCCTTGATCTTGACAAAGCTTGCTGCAATTTTTCTCGACATGGTTTTTGGGGTAAGATTTCTGGCATTGAGGTCACTAGCAAGTTTGCACCTCAGTGCAGCGATATTCATCATCCGACCCTTCGCTTGATGCACAAGTGGCTGGCCATTACTCTCTTTCCAAGGGAGGATGTAAGGCCCGTGTGCAACGATGAGTTGATGTTTCTTTATGCCATGGTCCACAAGATTAAGATCTCTCTTGTCAAGGCAACGGTTAGACAATGGTTGGAGAATTTTAAGATGACGGGTCCCATTGAGTGTACTTCTTTGATTACTCACCTTGCTTCGAGGATCGGGGCTCTCGCAGGGGTGAGCATCCCCTACATTGAGACGCCTTGATCTCTCATAAACTTGGCATATTTGGTTCATGGCCATACACTCAAGGCGGGTCCGAATGAGTCTTTGGTTTTCTTTTACCTTGGTTATGCAAACGAATTTCCATTACCTAACTCAGAGTTTCGATTGTATGGCGGTGGCCCTCTGACCATACCTTTTGTACCACAAGAAGAAGCTCGCAGGCATTGTGTTTTAGGTGGCAGGACTACCAGGAGCGCATCAAGGAGAGCCGCGGCCTAACAGCAGCCGACACCAACACCTCAGCCTCAGCCTCAGTCGCAGATTCCGCCCATTGATGGTTCAAGAGGGTTGGATTGCACCTGCGATGATACCTGGAGTTGTTCCTGGGTACATGCCTGGATGGGATCAGCCCCCTCACCAGCACGAGGCCGAAACTTCGTCATGGTAGAGTGCTCCATATGAGGCGTGAAGACGAATGAGACGCAGGGAGCATTCTACCAGCTCTAGTTCTGGTGCACCTCTGATGTGGGGCGCACGTCGATCGACTTCGTTGCGGGACTACGATGGACTTGCCCAGCAGTTGGGTGAGCTCACCGTATGTACCGATGACTTGGAGGAGGCCGTACACTAGCACGCTTAGTCTACTCAGGACTGGCAGCAGGCGACCAGCGAGCAGATCCACGCCATGTAGCTAGCGCAGCAGCAGCACCACAAGCAGATGATGGCTTACTGGCGCAGCTTTGGGTACAACCCTGACCAGCAGCAGTAGCTTGACTCTAGCTTGGGGGAGTACGTCAAGAGAGGTAACTTGTATCTTTTACCGCTTTCAGAATTATGCATGATAAAAAAACTAAAAACTAAAAAACCAAAAATATTTACTGCTTTGTTATGCGCGGTGAGAATGCTTTAATCCTTCATGGCTGAAATGATGAATAGTTGCTCTATTTATTCTTCTCATATGCCTTTATACAACTTAGTATCATACCTAAGTCTTGAGTTCGTTGGCTTGCATGATCAAACCTTAGCTTGAAACTTGTGGGTAGCGATAGCATGATCCATGCCTAAGTTGTTGTGAGGTATGATATGGTTTACTAGAGCTGCTATGATCTTGTTTATTGTGATGCTTGATATCCAGAGTTTTATTTTCAAAAATACAAAAATGACAAGTTCCTCAATGATGAGAAATTCCTATCCAAGGCCATATATTGATCCTATCTTGTTATGGCCTCCACATATGCAGCTTGTTCTCTCATTGAGCTTCGTCAAATTGTTGTGACCCTTAGCGAGAATTTGTCATACTCCCATGATGAAGAATCACATGCACACACCATCACATGCTAAACTTCTATCTTGGAAGTTGAGCATCCATCATTTTATCATCCATCCATCCACCACCAAAATAAACACTCCATGATGTTTCATGACCTCTCTGTCTGAAGTATAAAAGGACTTGGGCTATGCAAAAAGAAATAAAAAGATGCATACCCAAAGAAGGTATTCCACATGCTAAAAAGGCATGTCATGAAAAAAAACAAGAAAGAAAAAGAAAAGAAAAGATAGCCCAAATCCCCAAAAGAAGGAAAAAGAAAAGAGTGAGAGAAAGATCATATGGAAAGGAGTCTATTATATTCATATCCACCATATTCGCCATCCACACACTTGCAAATTCTTGATCAAGGTGTATGACTTGTTTCTCCAAAGGATTCGGTCTTTGACTTAGCAACATATGAGAGACAGGTATGCTTTCATTTTCTCACCCTCAGCTCCACAAAAAGCTTATTAGGAGTAGGATGAGAAAAGAAAGGGAAACCCATACCTTGGTGAGGAATCATACACATTGAGCGATCCGAGAGAATCATTTGAGGAACTTTTATTTCTTTTCAAAAATTTTGCAAAACCTCCGGATTGACAGTTGATCATGAATGAGTGAATGGTGCTTTACATAACTCATTCTACCTCACAACCGCCCAAGGCAGGTGAAGCTACATGCCCCACAGGAGTAAAGTATGAGGTAAGATCAATGCCAACTTATTCAATTCTTGGTAGAAGTACTTTGATGTACATTTGGCATAAGTTACGAATACAACATTGTAGCAACTCCCGATCAAGATCAAACCTAAGTCCAAGTGCTTGCTCGAGATGAGCAAGAGGCTAGCTTGGGGGAGTTGTTGATGGCTGTTAAGCACCAACAGTAGCCGTCAATATACTCGAATAAAGTGAAGGGTTGGTAATGCTCACACACATATTTCCCTTTGAATAATGTAGTTCCACATGTCCTTGGAGAATATTTGGTTGTAGGTGATTTGCTACAGAAATAAAGGAGAATCCACCCTCATGGATCCAAGTGACAACATCCCGAGGAATCAGAAGCCGCCACACGTGCATCACATGGATTGAAGGGCCCACAACAGACCCAAACCATCTCAATCCACCGTGGACACATGCAACTACCCTTTGGGACCCACATGACAGCGACCCTGAAGAAGCACACAGTGAGAAGAGCCGACCTTGGCTCGGTTCGTCCTGGCCTTCCATGTGGAGCTCTCTCGTGCTCTCCTGAAGGCCGGTTCGAGGTGGATGCTGGAATATTCCCTCGGAGATGCTGCCTCTTGAGGCCTATAAGTATGAGTGGAGGGGCTCCAAATGAGACACACACATCTTTGGGCAATCACTCTCTTCCTTTAGGCTCTAGGCTTAGTGGAGTTAGGCTAGAGTAGCTCTATTCAAGGTTCCAGGTCTCCTTAGAGCTAAGGGTATGGCTCTTGTATCTTCTAGTTCCAGGATGACTTTATTCTACTTCATTGATATATCTTCTTCATATATTGTTTGTCTTTGTCATGATATGAATGAGTTGTGCTTGTGTTCTTGCTACCATAAGTTGCTAGGCTTATATGCTCATGAGTTAGTCATATACCCTTGCTTCGGTAGTATAGACTTGAGTTATCTCATACATTTTAGACTTTGCTCTAGTTCAACTAGAGTATGGTTTCGTATGCATAATAGTCTTCATGATCTATGCCACGGCATTGGTGCATCGGTCATTCTTATGGTGGCGTTGATCATAGTCTTATTAGCTTGAGACGGTCAATGTGTTGTGAACGATGCGAGTGTTGACACCAGCGGTGGCAAACAGAAAGTCTGCAAGCGCACGGCTGTCGTAGTAGCTTTCACCCGTGAGTAAACCAGGTATCGAATCCACGGGGAACGTAAAGGACTTGTCTAATCACTAAAGCTGAACCGGACCGATCGAGTGTATATAAAGGCTGGGTAGAGAGGATAACTTAGCACTAAGGCTGATTATATCAAAGGGAATTCTCCTATGCTTGCTTTGGGCACCAGGGTATCCTAGACCTCTAAGAAATTGCCGGCCAACCGCTCTACACCGTACCCGAATGTGGAGGATTACAAAGGACAGAAAGGGCTGTCACCACCTGCCGCCTACCTCTTCTAATCCATGGGGCTACGAGGCAAACGAGGGCAGATATACACCTAAGCACCACGCCTAAGATAATATCGGCTATCCTAACCTTGATCAGAGATTAGAATACTTTATGAATAAAGCAACGAACCCACAAGCACAATAGAGAACTCAGCTTTTCTATAACTCAGACTTGAATACTAGTTGAATCCCGGATACTTACTGAGTAGCTCGCATCCGTCGAGGTACAGGTGGAGGGTCGCCGATAGGCCGGGACTCCTCTAGACTCTCCCTCACTCTCTCCCTACTTCTACTCTGGATATGAGGAGGGCTTCGCCTTGGATCTTCACTTCATCTCGATGATGCTTAGCCCTGCCCTGGGTCCAGCTATTTATAGCTTGGAGAGGCGGTTTGGAGTCGGTTTGCAGAGGTTGAGGCGGTCAGGAAGTGGGCCCAAGTCGGCCGACTAGGGGGATCGGCCGACCGTCAAATCAACCGACGTAGATGATCCACGGTGCAGATGGGCTCCTGGAGGCGGTTGACAGTTAGTCCTGAAGGCGGTGGCGAAATGGTCGTGCAGCCAGGTCGGCCGACCTGGCTCGGTCGGTCAACCTAGGGCTGTGGCCCCTCGGCCCCACTCTGTCAGGGTCACTCTCCTGTGGGCTCTTTGGTCGGTTTCCGGCGGGTAATGTCGAAGATATGTCGGTTAAGTCAGGGATGTGGGCCCATGGATCCAAGTGATTGCCATGTGGCCCAATCCCATCTCTTTATTCCCACCAACTTGATCTCAACATTTCTGATCACTCCTGAGTGTGCTTCTGTTGATGGGCTTCGGATGGACCTCACTGGGCCTGGGCGCAGGTCGGCCGACCTGGCCTTGGGCCCACTTTGGTCCTTCTTTTGCCACTTTACTCCTGTAATCACATATGCACCAAAACTCATGGAATTCATTAGTAAATAACCCTATGTCTAGTTGTTTTATCATTCTTTTATATCTTTGTTGGCAATAATAACTTGTCATTAAGAACCGCCAACAAGCTCCCCCACACTTATCCTTTACTCGCCCTCGAGTAAAGTCTAAGCTTCATCATGGGAATTATAAACAAACATATAGGTTATTCCCAAACATTTAGGCTTAGTGGAATTGTATAAGTGGCTAACATGTCTTCTTGGGTTATTGCAGGAAGGAACAGCTTCTTATATGACATGATACTTTTTACATCTCAAGTACTTGGGTTTTTAGAATTTCGCAAAAGAAAAACCAATGCTTTGCTCCTCAGCGAGTTTCTCTCTGGATATTCCTGGTGGTTGGACAACACTCAAACTCTCCTAAAATAGAACTTTATATGTGGAGCTCTCAAGATACATACCTTAATTCACTTGTGTTGTCATTCCAAGGATTGGATCCAAGTCAGAGACAATTCATGCAATCAAGTCAAGATGTGCTAGTGTGTGATATGAGGTGGAAATGTAGTAGAACTCCTTTGTCTTGACTTTCTTCCCCTTTTTCTTTTCTTTTTGGATATGGGCTATTGCACTTTTTTTCACTCGATGCTTTTTAGCATGAGTTTTTCTCTCTTTTTTTATGCATATGGCCCATATCTCTTTTTTTTTCATCTTGATTTTGGGGAAGAAAGCCACTTAGGAGTATTTTATTCATGAATATGAAATAAAGGCATGTTTTGCTTTACCCTCAGTGTAAGGGTATAGCTTTTTATGGTGGAGTGTACGTGATCTTGACTTTAAAAACATGAAATATCTCTAATAAGGGTCACAAGACTTGGAACAACTCAAAGCTCAAAAGGAATGCTTGATTATAATTGTAAGTGGTTGTCTCTCAAACCCATGAGGAGCTTAGCATGGTTAAAAGTTTTAAAAACTTTTCATAAATTCTAAGTACTCAAGTAAGTAAAAGCATCTTTCATATTAAAGCCATATCTCTAAATGCAATAACTTAGATGACATGAGTTCCTATAAGAATGAAGATTTCCACAAGCCAAAAGGTACAGAGAATAAAATATATGTAAGTTAATATTCTCCATGTGATGGGAGGATGCAAAAAGGGTTAATTTAATTAATTTCAGAATTCCATGATCAGGTTCTGCAAGTATTCAACTGAAACAGAGGTTAGGATGATCAAACCAGTGTGCAGAAAAAAAAGAAGTGAGGTGGGACCCAAGCCAGGTCGGCCGACCTGGAGGGGTCGGGCGACCTGGGGGTGACCTCTCTGGTTCAGCCCTTTTGCGTGCTGCTTTGTTGCGTCCTGATATGCTCTGTTTTGCGTTGGATCATTCTGTTTCCTGTTGTGAGTCTCCCCCACACTTGTACCTTTCATTCAAAACAAGTGGAAACAAAAAGAAGACACAATCCTAATACACTAAACATTTTATTTTATGCATAATTCAGAGGCACATTACATAATAAATAAATGAAATAAATGAAACAATTGAATGAGGATAAAGAGACTAATGTGCCTATCCTAAACCAAAGCCTAGGGTGCCTATGGTGCAGATAGAGATTCTCATTCCCTGCAGCTTTGGCATAGCGCTTAAGCTTCACAACTGTTGATCTACGCAACATATCAAAGTCGTCTTGAAGATTAATGCGCTCAAGTCGCTCTTCGGCGAACTTCTTCTCAACTTTGCATAGTCGCGTCCGAGTTGATTAATCAACTCTAGCAACTCAGCGTTGGAGGGAGCCTTGGGGGCCTTCTCATCATCACTCTCATATTGGCCTCCAGGCCTGCGAATTGGAGGAGGCTTAATGTGCCTCTTGATCTTGCCGGCGGGTGATGATTCCACCGACTCCTCCAACTCCTTCCTCTCCTCAGGTGTGAGGGGAGGGAACAACCCCTTTCCGTAGCCACCTCCGGGTTTCCTTTCCCCGAAGATCCGGAAACATGGCTCCGGGGTGCTGGCAGGAGAGTAGATGGACACATCAGATGTATAGTGATACGCCATGACGTCCTCCCACTTGTTCTTGACCACCTCCTTCAACTTCTCCCCTGGTTGAAGCGTGGGGAGTCCATCCCCCTTGATCGGAGCGGCCGCTGGCGTCTTCTTTGGGGTTAATTGCCCCGTCGTCGGCCTTCTGTACGGGCTTGATGCCCGTGCATCATGCCTCTGGGTCCTCCTTGGAGACTGAGACCGTGCCGCCGAGCGAGACCGCGAGGGGCCACCAGGGCCGATCGGCCGACCAAGGCCGTCGGCCGACCCCCTGGTGCGCCCTCTCGTGTCCTCCTCTGGTGGGAGGATGGCCAGTGGGGAGACGACCTCAGCCATGGTCCGTTCCAAGTTGATGGGCACCAGTTGATTGGCCGGAGTGGGCTCTCCTTCCAGATCGAAGGTCGATCGGGATTTGGGGTGGCTCTTTTCGGCCATTGTTGGGAATTTGGAAGGTGTGGCTTGGTAATTTCAGAATGAGGGCGAGAAAGAACTCAGATGAGAGGGAAGAAGAGGATGGGTGAAAATTTAAAGAAAGGCTGACCCTCTTCTCGGATCCATCAGAGTTAGAATCGCTCATCCACCGCAGAATGGCTTCAGAGACGTTAGAGTAGAACGTTGGCAAAAGATAGGGCTGATCGGGCTCAGTGGCACGTCGGCCGACCTGGTCAGGTCGGCCGACCTGGCCTTGAGCCTGGTCGCCTTTTCCTTCTTTGTGCAATACGTGACAGGTCCACTAAACCCCCAACATGTGTGCATTCAGGCTCTAGGGGTTAAGGATTTAGTATAAGGTGTAATTATAAGTGGGAATCATCCATGACCATCACATCAAATTCCTCATCTACTTTATCAGGTTCAAGGAAAACTTTTAAACGTTGACCATTTACCTTGAAGAGGTTACCTTCATCATCCTGGAGTGTGATTGCCCCGTGTGACGAAGTCTCCACCACAATGAACGGTCCTTCCCATTTGCTCCAGAGTTTCCCATGTCCAAAGAGCTTCACCCTGGAATTAAAGAGTAAAACCTTATCCCCGGGGTGGAACTCCTTCACCTTGATCCTCTTGTCGTGCCATCTTTTGGTTCTGTCCTTATAGATCCTGGCACTGTGGTACGCTTTGTCTCTCCACTCTTCCAGCTCTGATAGTTGCATTCTTCTCATCTGCTGGGCTGCTGGCAAATCCATGTTCCACTTTCTTATGGCCTAGTGTGCCCGATGCTCTAGCTCAACTGGTAAATGGCAAGTCTTGCTGTAAACCAGCTGATATGGGGACATCCCGATTGGCGTTTTGTATGCCGTTCGGTAAGCCCATAGAGCATCTGGTAACTTGCCCTTCCATCCTTTGCCCATTTCTGTCACGGTCTTCTGCAGAATGTTCTTAATCTACTTGTTCGATGTTTCTGCTTGACTGCTTGTCTGGGGGTGGTATGGTGTAGCTATGTTGTGCTTTGCCCCCAGTTCTGCCAGAAACTTCCGGAAGGTCTTGTCGATGAAATGTGACCCTCCATCACTGATCACCATCCTGGGGGTTCCAAAACGTGGAAAGATGATCTCATGGAACATCTTTCGCGCGTGTTTGGAGTCAGCGGCTCGACATGGCATTGCTTCAACCCACTTTGAGACATAGTCCACTGCCACCAGGATGTACTCACTGTCATAGGATTTGACAAAGGGTCCCATGAAATCAATGCCCCACACATCAAACAGCTCAACTTGTAAGTTGTTTGTGAGTGGCATTGCATCTCTTGTGGTGATCCCTCCATGTTTCTGGCACTGCTGGCATCGTCGAATGAATTCCTTTGTATCCTCATACATTGTGGGCCAGTAGAATCCACTCTGCCAGATCTTCGATCTTGTCCTGAATGCCCTGTAGTGACCTCCATATGGGGCTGCATGGCACTGCTCAAGGATCTTCCTTGCTTCATTTGTTGGTACACATCACCTGAGCATGCCATCTGAACATACCCTGTATAGGTATGGTTCATCCCATAGATGGAGTCTACTCTCGTAGATCAGCCTTCTCTTGTTCTCCCCTGGCGGTACATATCCTGCAACCATAAAGTTCACAATATTTGCATACCAGGGGTCGGAGGCAGTCACCTTGAGTAGGGTGTCATCGCGTAGGAAATCATTTATCGGTAGATCTTGCATGTCAGTAAACTGCATACGCGACAAATGATCTGCTACTGAATTCTCTACTCTCTTTTTATCCTTAATTTCCAAATCAAATTCTTGGAGTAAGAGAATCCATCGGATAAGGCGTGGTTTAGCATCTTTCTTGGTAAGCAAATATTTCAAGGCAGCATGATCGGTGTAGACAATCACCTTAGCTCCTGCCAAGTAAGATCTAAACTTGTCTATAGCAAAAACTACTGCCAAGAGCTCTTTTTCAGTGGTAGCATAGTTAAGTTGAGCTCCTGTCAAAGTTTTACTAGCATACGAGATAGCATGATGGTTCTTATTTTTGGTCTGTCCAAGGACAGCACCAACAGCATAATCACTGGCATCACACATAATCTCGAAAGGTAGCGTCCAATCGAGGGGTTGAATGACTGGCGCTGAGATGAGAGCATTCTTTAAAATAGTGAAAGCATGTAAACACTCATCATCAAAATCAAAAGGTACATCCTTGGCTAAAAGGCTAGTGAGGGGCCTGGCTATCTGAGAGAAATCTCTGATAAAACATCAGTAAAACCCCGCATGGCCTAGGAAGCTACGGATCCCCTTAACATTGGTAGGAGGTGGAAGCTTTTCTATGACTTCAATTTTTGCTCTATCCACCTCTATTCCCCGTTCGGACACTAAGTGTCCCAACACTATTCCCTCTCGGACCATAAAATGGCACTTTTCCCAGTTTAGCACCAGGTCCTTGTCTCGGCATCTTTGTAGTACATTATCTAAGTTCTGCAGACAATGGTCGAAAGTCTTTCCATAGACTAAAAAATCATCTATGAAAACTTCCATGATCTCTTCAATCATGTCTGAGAAGATAGACATCATGCACCTTTGGAACAATGCTGGCGCATTGCATAACCCGAATGACATCCTACGATATGCATACGTTCCATAGGGGCAAGTGAAGGTGGTCTTTTCTTGATCATCGGGGTGGATGGGAATCTGGTGATAGCCGGAATACCCATCAAGAAAACAAAAGAAGGAGTGGTTCGCGAGTCTCTCCAACATCTCATCTATGAAGGGGAGTCGGAAGTGATCCTTCTTTGTCGCCTTGTTGAGTCAACGGTAATCAATGCACATCCACCACCCAGTAACGGTACGCTGCGGGATAAGCTCATTTTTCTCATTATTTACGACGGTCATGCCTCCCTTCTTGGGTACTACATGGACAGGGCTGACCCATTCACTATGAGGGACGGGATAGATGATCTCGGCGTGCAGAAGTTTCAAAACTTCCTTCTTCACGACTTTCCTCATCGCATTGTTTAGCCTACGCTGAGGCTCCCTAGAAGGTGTAGAAGCTGGATCTATGGGAATGCGATGGGTACAGAGTGTAGGGCTTACTCCCTTCAAGTCCTTGAGGGAGTACCCGAACGCCGAGCGGTGTTTCTCAAGCACCTTTATGAGTCTATCACTCTCGTCCTGCGATAGCTTGTCGCCAATGATGACAGGGGCATCCCTGTCCTCATTTAGAAAGACATAGCGAAGGCCAGCGGGCAAGGGTTTAAGTTCTACGTACGTCTTAGGTGGCTCCTCAGTTTCAAGCGGCTCAGAAGCGTCATCCTCTTCCTCTATAAAGTCGTGAACATTCTCTTCGAGGAATGACTCAAATGGGTCACTAGGTTGTAGGGATTTTACTTCCTCAGCTGGGTTAGGTTCTATCAAAGGTTCAACTATGGAGTTCTTAACCCTGGCTAACGGTATAGCGAGAAGATTCCTTCCTACTTTGGCTAGGAGGTTTCCTTCCGAGATTACATCCTGTAGCAGGCCCTCGATAGGATGTCCTATAAGGAGGTCGAAATCTGATGTCTCAAAGACGTAAAAGTCCAGAGCCATCTCAATCCCATGGTGAGAGAGGAGAAAATCTCGTACTAGGCCGAGACTCTTGAGAATACGACCTGAGGGTGTTCTAAGAAGTCTTGATGTTGGGGCCAAATTTTTACGACGTCCAAGGATATTCGCGAAAGAACTGGACATAATGTTTGCCCCAACAGTCGGGTTATACAAGATATCTACGACTACCTTGCTTATGAAACCTCGAATGATCTGCGAAGGTGAGTCCATCCGAATAACTTCGGAAGAAAACTCAGACTCGTTTGACCATTCCGTGTTTAGGATGGACAAAAGTTCCCTAACGGTTTCGTTCAAAATTTCTTTCTCCATGTAAACGGAGGGGTTCTTTACCGTAGGCTTCTTCTGTATTGAGTAGTTCAAGGTATTCCCAAAATCTTCAAAAAGGTCTTCCTCGAACTCAAATGGTAATCTGAGAGGTTAAGTTTCCTCTTCCTCAACGGATGGGGTCTCAGGAGTTGGACTGGGCAAGTCTATGGGTTCTATCTGGGAGTCTTCTTGCTCAGTCTCGGTCGCGTCAGTAGGAGAGTTCTCTCGAATGGCCGCTAGGACTTCTTTTGCTTTGGCCAGGGTTATGTGTAGGAATGAGCCCCCGGCTGCTATGTCTATGTACCGGGCATCTTCACTATTCAACCCAGACCGAAAATGCTGCATGAGCATATAGTCTGGGAAGCCTAGGTCCGTTCCGGTTAGACATGAGTCCTGAAATCGGTCCCATGCTTTGGCGATTGTTTCCTTCTCTCGTTGCTGGAAGTTAATGATCTCCTTCCGAAGTGCACAAATCTGGTGAACAGGATATTCCGGTTAGACATGAGCTGGAATCGGTCCCATGCTTTGGCGATTGTTTCCTTCTCTCGTTCTGAAGTGCACAAATCCGGTGAACAGGAAAGTATTCAAGACAAAACTTGTCCTCGTAACTTTTCCCATTCACCGTTCGTTAGCCCAATGGTATGGTCATACCACTTCCTTGCTCTCTCTTTGAGAGATAACGAGAAGAGCTTCCATCTAATCCTCGCCTGTGTCATGCCTGATATAACCAGACACGAGCAAAGCACTCGAATTCGTGCAAGTGATGGTATGGGTTTTCACCATCACCTCCAGAGAAGGATATGTCCTGGACCATAGCTATGAAGGCAGGGCGAAGTTCATAGCTATCGGTTAAAATATGATTTGACGAGGGGTGCGGCTCCAATAATTCGCCCTTTGGAGCAGAGAACTCATGAATTTGGGTGGAATTCATGGTTGAAAACAAAAATAAAAGAAGTATAAAATAAAAGATATACTGGCAACCTTAGATCTTAGACAACAGCTACCGTTCCCCGGCAACGGTGCCAGAAAGCTTATTGACACCAGCGGTGGCAAACAGAAAGTTCGCAAGCGCACGGCTGTCGTAGTAGCTTTCACCCGTGAGTAAACCAGGTATCGAATCCACGGGGAACGTAAAGGACTTGTCTAATCACTAAAGCTGAACCAGACCGATCGAGTGTATATAAAGGCTGGGTAGAGAGGATAACTTAGCACTAAGGCTGATTATATCAAAGGGAATTCTCCTATGCTTGCTTTGGGCACCGGGGTATCCTAGACCTCTAAGAAATTGCTGGCCAACAGCTCTACGCCGTACCCGAATGTGGAGGATTACAAAGGACGGACAGGGCTGTCACCACCTGCCGCCTACCTCTTCTAATCCGTGGAGCTACGAGGCAAACGAGGGCAGATATACACCTAAGCACCATGCCTAAGATAATATTGGCTATCCTAACCTTGATCAGAGATTAGAATACTTTATGAATAAAGCAATGAGCCCACAAGCACAATAGAGAACTCAGCTTTTCTATAACTCAGACTTGAATACTAGTTGAATCTCGGATACTTACTGAGTATCTCGCATCCGTCGAGGTACAGGTGGAGGGTCGCCGACAGGCCGGGACTCCTCCAGACTCTCCCTCACTCTCTCCCTACTTCTACTCTGGATATGAGGAGGGCTTCACCTTGGATCTTCACTTCATCTCGATGATGCTTAGCCCTGCCCCGGGTCCAGCTATTTATAGCTTGGACAGGCGGTTTGGAGTCGGTTTGCAGAGGTTGAGGCGGTCAGGAAGTGGGCCCAAGTCGGCCGACTAGGGGGATCGGCCGACCGTCAAATCAACCGACGTAGATGATCCACGGTGCAGATGGGCTCCTGGAGGCGGTTGACAGTTAGTCCTGAAGGCGGTGGCGAAATGGTCGTGCAGCCAGGTCGGCCGACCTGGCTCGGTCGGTCAACCTAGGGCTGTGGCCCCTCGGCCCCACTCTGTCAGGGTCACTCTCCTGTGGGCTCTTTGGTCGGTTTCCGATTGGTAATGTCGAAGATATGTCGGTTAAGTCAGGGATGTGGGCCCATGGATCCAAGTGATTTCCATGTGGCCCAATCCTATCTCTTTATTCCCACCGACTTGATCTCAATGTTTCTGATCACTCCTGAGTGTGCTTCTATTGATGGGCTTTGGATCGACCTCACTGGGCCTGGGCGCAGGTCAGCCGACCTTGGGAGGTCAGGCGACCTGGCCTTGGGCCCACTTTGGTCCTTCTTTTGCCACTTTACTCCTGTAATCACATATGCACCAAAACTCGTGGAATTCATTAGTAAATAACCCTATGTCTAGTTGTTTTATCATTCTTTTATATCTTTGTTGGCAATAATAACTTGTCATTAAGAACCGCCAACAGCGAGCATGATGCTTGGGTTGGAATCATAGACTAGATATGAGTGTGCCCCACAGTTTGTCCAGTGTAGGCTGCAGGTGGTGACAGTCCTGTTGGACACTCTGAAATCCCCCACGTTCGGGTATTGCTGTAGGAGTTCGTAAATGAGTAGTCACTTCGCCATGCGTAAGTGGCGCGGGAGGCTATCTCCCCATGTGCCTAGGTGTATAGGCTTAGACTGTATATGTGTATGAATGCCTCGCTCTAACTTGATCAGCGCAGTATATAGGAAGTACATTAGAACCTAGATGCTAACTCGTAGTCCTTCAACCTAGCCTAGTTAATCCTGAGATGATCCCATGTGTGTCACACTACCATTATATCTTATTATCTTACCCCTATCCTTTGTATACGATTCTACCCTTGCTATTTCTATATTCACGATCACAATAGTATTCTTAAAGCAATAGCCTTCCTTTGGGAAATACGATACCCTTGGGAATACTGATGGGTGAAGTGCTACAATGGTATATTCGTGCGCTTGTGGATTTCGCATTTGTTAGAATACCATAAGGCATATCCTAACGCTGTTGCAAGAACTAAACATTCTAGTGGCGAAGTTAAGAAATGCCAACAGGGACTAGGCAAGCCAAGCAATGGTCTTACTACTCCCTAGTGCTGCTCACGTGGTGGACTACGTAGGCCGTCAGGTTGTCACTAACTGGGGCTACACTACAAATCCGTGGCACTAGGCACACTCCAAGGTATTCGCAAGACTAGACACCACATCTACTCTATTGAACACTATCCTAGCTTTGCAAGTACTAAGACACTTATCACAGCAAGGAGCCCACAAGTAAATAAAGTAAAGCTTGAACTTAATTAAATAAAGGAATCTAGAATTACAAAGAAAAACCCGGATATAACTCGAACCTGAGCCGCATCCGTCGAGGTACAAGAAGAGAGGAAGCCGACATTCCCGGCTTCTCCCGGACTTTTGCCTCACCCCTCAACTATCTATTCTAACACTACATTAGATCTGGCCTTTGAGCTTTGCTTCACTTCTCTGTGTCTTGAATGAGGGAGTGTAGGTCTCTATTTATAGTGTGTAGGTGACTTGCTAGAGTGGAGATCCTCCCCTTGATCTTAGGGAATATTCCTCCTCCAACTTCTCTCCTCCTTCCACCTGGCCCAGAACCGACTCCCCTATGTCGGTTTCAGCCCCCAAGACTCGCACACACGCTTCCAAAGGCGATGGAGAGAAGAACCGGAGAAAACAACGACGTCCTGTGTCAAAAACCAGACCCCAGGGAGTAAAACCATGCCCCTGTATGTCAATGGGGGACAAAACCGCGAGGATCTGTGAAGAACCGGGCGTCCTAGTCAAAAACCAATGAAAAACCGGGCCTAGACCACGCCTTTATCTCTCTTGCGTAAGTCGCTCTAGCAAAACCCACAAAACCTGCAGGTCCGGAAGGAAAACCAGGGCAGATCGAAGAAATCCGGGCGTGGGCCAACTCCCTCGTGCCTCATGGCTAATCTTGCACCCCTCGACCGTGCAAAACCGGTGCTCAGCGCCCCCCTCGTGTGCCTCCTCTGCGGGCGCCACGTGGCCCGTCTCAGCCGGCTCTGCGCTCATGCGGACACACCACGCCTGAGTTGGCCCCGCCGTGGGCCCTTTGTGTGACATCAGCAGCGCTGATGTCAGCGATGATGTTAGCGCTGCGCAATAATTTGTGAATTTTCCATTTTATTCATCCGAGCTCCAAATAATATGAATAATATATTCATCAAAATCATCTCGACGAGCTCTACGCAATGGTGTATTCCAAATGGGATTTGGGGATACTTGATAACAATGATATTTTTAGATCTAATATTAAGCCCATAGTGTCCTTTTCTGCATGACAAGGTAGAACACCAACACTTGTGGAATTCATTAGTAAGAAGCCCTATCACTATGATTGTTGAATATATTTGATATATTTCTAGCAGGAATTGACGGACAAAAGTGGTACTTAAGGACCATCAACACATGACTTGGCTTCTCTTTGACTAGCTGCAGGATTTTCCGCTATCGCCTTCGGGCTCCGGACTCTCTTCCAGACTAGCTTGACTTCATTGTTCATTCAGCTTCGGTAGCCACTATCACCAGGTTGATTTACAAAGGAAAAGGCCTTGACCAATCTCCCTTTAGGGCTTATGCTTGCCTTCGCATCCCATGTGGTATCTTGTTTCCCGCTTATCTTGGAGTGTTGCATGAACGAAGGTATTGGTCTGTGTGATGCACAACAAAGGTGATATGCCTGTTCACAAGTGCAAAACAAAGGTAAATGTTAGGGTTAGATCTCCATCTCTAATGAATGGAGGTGTTTCCAATAAGCCCATCCCCAACAGTAGCCCCTTGTGGTACCTGGTGACATCGGCCACCGAGAAATGAAGGAGGTGACAACAGTATGAGAAATGATTGGGACCATGGCTTAGTGACAATAAGAAAAAGTTGAAGGAAAATTAAAGCAACAAAGGTGAAGAAACATGAAGAAATCTCAAAACATATGGCGGTGGGACTTCAAGAATTACAAGATGGTCCACTTTCTTCTTCCACGCCTAGTGACTTGCTAAGCATGGGGAGGATTTCTTGGACGAAAAGGAAAAAGCCGCATATGGAGTACAATGATAACGGTTGCCACAAGATGCTCATTATTCTTCCATGCTAAGCATAATGCTAAGCATGGGGGAAGCCGCTACACTTTACTACAAGCATCGAAAGGATGGTAAACTCTTCCTTAGCCTTCTCTTTGTCCATCTATTTCTAAATACATGTGTATATTTATGCCTTCAACCATATTAGATGCAACCCTTCATATATTTCTCTTGCTAATAACATGGCTTCTAGGAGGACAATGTAGTTTTATTTTTTTAATAAATCATGATCACCATCACTTTGTGCTCACATGATGATAGTTTTGTGGTTTTGCTTATGTAAAAGTGATGAAAGTTGCCACTTTGTTTTATCTACACATTGTTGTATATGACTTGACCATTTGCTCTCTATTAAATGATCTTAAATTGATCAAATATCGACTCTTTTATTTGTGGAGGTTAAATGACTAAATTCTGGACCCACATATTCCATATTGCTCTTTGATTTAAGTTTACCGATGACCTTATAACTTGTATTGTTTTATTTAAAACATGATTCTTTTGCTATCTACATTCGTGAAACTCTTGCAAGATTCTACCTACCAAAGCCATTATGTATATATGTTCTTTAGTTTGCAAACTTATATTTTGATGAGTTGGATTAAGATTGATTTTTGTGGTACGAGACTAAGAAGCTGGCCATTCCTTTTGTGTACCTTTTTCTTGCTAGACTATCTATCCATGCATTGTGAGTTTCTACTCTGGAAACTTCGCAAACCTTGCTGGATATCCACCCAAAAACCCAAAAACATCTTTTTGTGATTACCTCCTTGACCACAACCTACAATTGAGTATGGACCATCATCTCGACAAAAATTCACAAGGACCTGAGTCATCACCCAAGGAGAATAATACTTGGAGGTATCCACAAGTACACATAAGAAATTTAGAGAAAATGGAGGAAGAAAGGGGTGTGTGTATTGACGGCTATAATAGCTAAAATCCATCATCAACTCTTGTATCAAACGACATGATAATAAACACCAAGCTAGAAGATAGGAGCTTTACACTAACCATTTCCACAAGATTTGGTGATATGTTGTACGCAGGGGCTCACATGCATATAAGAGAGGAAATGGGCTTAAAGAAGGAAGAAACACACTATCTAAGCAACCGAGACAAGCCCAATACCATGAAGGGTCCATGCAACTTAGGAAAAGGGCTAAACCAAGGCAAGCCCCCAAGGCCCAAAACAAGGACCCACCAAGGAGCCTACCAACCAAAGGCAGTGGCCACATGGGCCACCCATCGGTCGGCCGACCAAGGGTCAGCCGAACCACCTTTGGCCCCGCGCGTGCTGATCTTTGGTGGGAAGATCTCCCGTGTAATCTCCAAGGCGGTGGAAGATGATTCCACGGAATATTCTCCCGTGAACCGCTGTTGGCGCTTGTTAAGTCATGTTTACTCTGTAGCGCCAACATAGTAAAATGAAATAAATTAGCAATGATCTCTAGTATTTGGTTTCAAATAATGTAGTTCCACTTGTACATGGAGATTATTTGATTGCAGGAGACATGCGCCAAAATGTGAAGAAAAACGGGGCCAAGCCCAGGTCGCCCAACCCTCCTTGGTCGGCCGACCTGGCCTGGTGCCCAATGAGGCCCATCTCTGGCCATCTCGAAGAAACACAAACTCACATCATCAGAAGCGTTGAATCAAGGACAGTTACATCCAATGGACGAAAAGAAGATAAGATGAGGCACATGGATTGATGGGCCCACAAGGGAAACAAGAGTTACTCCGGGAAGTCATACCCATCTTCCCCAGCCATCAGGGTCCACAATCCAGTCACACAAGAGAAGATCAAGGTGAATCGGGCCTGGACCAGGTCGGCCGACCCAGTCGTGAGGCCATTGAGCCTCTCCCTTCTCCCATGCATCTGCACCGTCTCCAGGAGAACATCTATGCCGTGCACACCTTCAGTCGGTTCATCCAACCGTCGGGCGACGTCAAGGGGTCGGCCGACCCGGAGCCGAGCCCACTCGGCCTCAACCGCCTTGTACCGGCCCTGAACCGCCTTCCAGTGCTCTAAATAGATGCCAGTGTCTCCTATTCAACACACACTAGAAGGAAGAGCTCCATTTGCTACAAGTTCTAGTCTTAGTTATAGTGAAGTAGTTTTAGGAGTTGAGCCTCTACGGTTTTCCGAAGGAGTCTTGGTAAGCCTAGAGCTTAGTTATCTTGTATCCTTTG
Organism: Alloteropsis semialata; assembly: GCA_004135705.1. Taxonomy (NCBI): domain Eukaryota; kingdom Viridiplantae; phylum Streptophyta; class Magnoliopsida; order Poales; family Poaceae; genus Alloteropsis; species Alloteropsis semialata. The sequence continues at coordinate 44,344,838 of CM014277.1, read as the reverse complement.
CTTATTTGTAAGACTTCAAGCTTTAATGGAATTACTATCTTGCTTATGTCACTTGACTTATTGTCTTGTTTGTTCAACATATAAGTTGTATGTCTTACACCTTAGTGTAGTTGATGCATGTTATGGCAATGGCTCAATGAATCGTATGATTGTTCTTTACCTTTCCGTACAATTGGTAAAGACATATTTCGTATTACAAACATGGTGTTTGGGGTATGAAATACCATTGGGGATACCATTACCCCACGTATTCAAAGGTAGCCCCCGGGTGGTGACAGCCCCGGTTGGCCTTTGTAATCCTCGTCATTTGGGTTTGGGCGTTTGCAGGCCTTTGTGATAAACATCGTGACAGTACCCTCAGGTGAGGGGATCCCACGACTCCTCGATTTGCCCTCTAACATGTATCCCTTGCTAAGCTTGTATAGTGTACATTTGTAATGTGTGTAACTCATATGTGAGAAGTATATAGAATCTCTAGTTCTCTCTTAGGATCCTCATATTAACAAGACTTATATTTTGGGCAATGAAACCTTCTACGTGTCAACCTACCCTCTTTATAAATTGTTTATCCCTGATCTAGTCATGGTGTATTAACGGTGATATAACTAATATATTGGGGAACACATATCTTTGCCATACGCTTTCCCTGAGGAAATAAATATGATACTCTGGAATACTCCCAGGTGAAAGGCTACAATGTACTTTTGTGCGCTTGCAGAATCTCTGTAACGTTTAGATCTACATTAAAGCATCTCTTGTGCCGTCGCTAATCTAGTGGTGACGCTAAGAAATGCCAACAACCGCCTGGAGGGGGATCCAAAGGGAACATTCCTAGGAGGTCTCGACTCCCCCAAGGCAACTCTCCACTATAAAAGGACCCCCTCTCCTCCTCATTCAACACCAAGACACAACACAAGAGAGAAGAAGAACAGAAGGACTCCACCTCATAGCTAGTAGTAGAATAGAATAAGTAGTGTGCGAGTAGAAGATCGGAGAAGAGCCGGAGTTGTTGGCCTCTCTCCTCTTGTATCTCGGCAGATACAAAGCCCTTGAGTAAGTATCCGAATTATCTACAGTATTAAGTGTTCTGTACGTACATTTCTTTATATACTATACGCTTGTAGGTTCATCGCTCGTCCTTGTGACGGGGGTTCTAGCTTAAGCACTGGTGTCTGTAGATGGAGTGTTGCCGGAGCTAGAGCAGTAGTTGATAGCATAGGCGTGATGACTAGGCTTGAGGCTGCCTTTGTTTGCTACCTTTCCCCACGGTCCGAGAGGTAGGCGGCAGGTGGTGACAACCCTATACGTCCTTCGTAGCCCTCTACGTTTGGGTTTGGCATAGAGCCAATGGCCGGAGAAGGGTGCAAGAGCATCTGTAGGCCGGAGCCTGAAGCAAACGTATAGTAGACTAGTGCATACGACTCGAGTATCTTATACCTAGATATCTACACGACCCAAGCCATCCTATCTCTTCCTTCCTTTCTCTGGGCACGATTATCTATGAGACCGTTGCACCTCCATTCCATGTATAAATTTACAATACCTTGAATACTTTGGGTGAAGTGCTACAACGGAATATCCATGCGCCTGCGGATTTACCTATGAACGTTAACAAATACCAACATGCATTTTTGGCGTCGTTGCCGAGGAATGGTTGTTGTAGTTGTCTTTGAACCTAGTCTGCCCGCGTATCCTTTATTTTACCTTTCTTTTATTTTATCCTTATACCATGGAAAATCTCTCTATCCACCAACTAAAGAACATATCTATCCCTCAACTTTCTGCTCCCAAGGGCAAACTCTTAGAGCCTATACCTTCACTGAAGCCCATCAAAGCATGTAGCTACGAGCTTCGCCCTGATTTATTTGCCATGGTTTGGTAACAAACCTTCTCGGGAATAGAAAATGAAGATCCCCACCGTCATTTCCAAGAGTTCGAGGAACCTCGTTTGTGCTTGGCAATCCCAAGCATGACACAGGAAACCTAAAGGTGGAAGTTGTCCCCTTTTTCTCTCGTTGAGAAGGCAGAGCAAAGGTACACTCATTACGTCAGGAGTGTGAACGGTGATTGGGAAAAAGCTTAAAGATGAATTTTGTCTCTCGTTCTCTCCTTTTTCCTGCGTAACCTCTCTCTGGTGTGACATCCTTGCATTTAAGAAGTTAGAGAAGGAGTCCATAGGTACAACATGGCTAGATTTTCACGCCGTTTAGCCTTAAGCCCAAATTGGTCTATACCCCATGATATATATTTGCAAATCTTTTGCGCGGGTTAAGCAGTACCGCTGCCCTACATCTCGACATCGCCGTTGGAGGTTCGTTTGCCCACAAAACTCGGACAAAAGCAAAATAATTCCTAGATTACATCTCAGGAAACTCTCCCTTCCTCACCGACCATAACGTACCCTACCAAGAAGAACCCAAGTTAAGCCATGAGAGCTCCTCAGCAGCCGAATCCAACCCTTCGCCTTCCACATCCCAAGATTCATCTGTTGAGTCCTCTCCCGAATCACGAACACCGAGGGTAGAAGGAATTCAACCTTTAGAGCTCCCTTCCCGGTTCAGGGTTGATCCTTCTGAAAACATTAGAAACACCCTGCATCCTCTGAGGCACGAGAAGCCTACAACGTCATTATGCCCTTACGAAGCTCTCGATGATTTAAGCCCTTACAAGGCTCTCCGTGAAGTTCCCCACCATGCAATCACAGTAGATTGGTCGAAGGAGGTAAAGTGTACTTCCGAAGCAATTCGGATTCGCTCAACTACAACCATCCCTTGTTTTATGAGAGTAACTGCCATAGAAGCCCTTCATGACCCTATCACCGAGGCTTGTATCATATCCATGTACCTCATGGAAACTCTTGATGGTAGCAAGCCTCTAACCCTAATCGAAAGATACTTCAGAAGTCTTTCAGACTCTTTTGTGAATGTCGAGGGATTGCCAGGGATGCACCAATCATCATAGAGAAAATTGAGGTGCGCTTAGTGTTGATGGTCCCTACACACTAAATTCAACCTTCAATATACTCACTTTATAAGGATGTACTATACACTTACTAACATATATCTTTATAAATAACCTACATCCACTTGTATCATAGCTTTATGTTTTTGCAGGACACAAGGGCTAGAATAGAGAGTAAAACGTGCTCAAACGATGGAGAACGAGTCAACAAATACAACTCAGCGAGCACACGGTCAAGAAGGCCCACAAACCAGTCACACCAGGGCAGGACCACAGGAGAATCAACTGGGAATATACCATGGACCAACATGCCAGTGACCTAGAGGAAGACTGGCGGGAAAGGAGCCCATCAGGGTTCGGTCGACTCCAGGTTCGGCCGAACCTGGACAGTCTCCGTTCCCACAAAGTCTTGGAGGCAAGTTTCCCGCGCATCCCCCTGGCGCCAAATGGGTGTTTCCATCCTGGGAGCACTGGGAACCGTCTTCCCCTAGTATAAATAGGGGGAGGAGGGTAAGAGGCCCTCTTCAACACACACTCATCCTTAAGAGCCTCTCTCTCTCTCTCTCTCTCTAGTAGTAGACTTGTAATCATTAGGCTAGTGAAGCTCGGGCTAGGCTTAGTGTGGTAGTAATCGGAGTCATCCTTGGGCCGTTGTGGGACGTAACCTTCGGCCTTCGGTACGGTCTTTGTATACTTTGTTGGTATTTATATAAGTATGGAGTTTGATTTAAATGCTATCTCTATAGTGTTTATTTCATATTCATGCCATATCACGAGTTATATATTGTTTATGCATAGGCTAGTCGATCTAAGCTACGACATCAGTTTATTGTTCTTTCGGGATTGTTCTAGTTCCATGTTTCCTAGGAGGGCTAGGGTGCTCGGGCATGACGAGAGCCAGCGAATATGACTGTGCCCCACGATATGGAGGAGTAGGCGACAGGTGTGACAGCCCTGTCCGTCCCTTGTATTCCCTCATGATCGGGTACAGTGTAGGAGGTACATAAAGCCTTATAGGTTGCTGGCAGACCAGTGTGGTTTGGTCTCCCGTTGTGTGCCTGGGTGCTTAGAACTAAATCCTATGTATATCTTGTATTAGCTATCCTATCTTGTATAATTCCATATGATTCTTTTGCCTTGGTTCATCTAACCTTAGGACTTATTCTTTATTCTTTATTATTGAGATTGGCTTCTTAGATGATGTGTTGCATTACCTCGTTATCATCACTTACCCCTGTATGACTTTGTCCAGAACATATATCATAATACCTTGAGTATGTTCATCTCGTAAACGCTTTGACACCGAATGCCATCCTTTGGGAAAATATAAATAATGATACCCATAAATACTCACGGGTGAAATGCTACACCAGTATTTTC
>CM014277.1:44266375-44331795 GCA_004135705.1 Alloteropsis semialata | reverse complement strand
CTGCTCAACCGCGAACTCGGGAGAAACGCGGATGGAGGAGCCGCCCGCGCACGGGCTCGGGACGTGCAACAGCGCATCATCAACAACGGTGGCAACGCCAACGACGCGCCGGTCTTCAACCGGGCGTCCCAGAACCTCGCAGCGGCTGCTGTCCTGCTCCGTGAACACCCTGAACCAGCGGCGCCCGAAGATCGAAGGTTCCATCAGCAGCTCCGCGCGCTCCTGGAAACCGCAGCAGTCCAACAGGCGGAAAGCTCCGCCTCACGCCAGCGAGCTCCCCGGGAGCCCGATCGGGAACATTCCATACATCATCACGGGGCCATGGCCGACGGAGGCGCCAGACGACGGGACGAGCACCATCAGCACCGCCCACGCCGAGCCTACAACAGGCGGCGCGGGGGCCGCTACGACAGCGGCGAGGACCGGAGCAGGAGTGCGTCACCCGACCCCAGGGGGCCGCGTGCCTTTGGACCTCGCGTCCTCGGCGCTCAGGTCCCTCCGCGCTTCCGAGCTCCCACGACGGTGCCCAAGTACGACGGGGACACAAACCCCAGCGTCTGGCTGGAGGACTACCGGCTCGCGTGCCACGCGGGGGGAGCACAAGACGACTACTTCATCATCAAAAGCCTCCCCCTCTACCTCGCCGACTCGGCGCGGACGTGGCTGGAGCATCTCCCTGCAGGCAAGATCGACAGCTGGGCGCAGTTGCGCGATGCCTTCATTGGCAACTTCCAGGGCACCTATACTCGTCCCGGGAACCCCTGGGACCTCCGCAACTGCCTCCAGAGAGAAGACGAGACCCTGCGCGACTACATCAAGCGCTTCTCCAAGCGCTGCACCGAACTGCCAAACACCGCCGACACCGACGTTGTCTCCGCGTTCCGGTTTGGAACCACCTGCGCGACCCTCATCCATGAGTTGGGACGCAGGATACCACGAACCATCCGGGAGCTCCTCGACATCGCCACCGACTACGCCGATGGGGAGGACGCCGTCGCTGCAACCCTTGATCGGCCTCAGGGCAAGGGCAAGCAGTCAGAGGCGGTCGGCGAGGGCACCTCCGCCTGACCCGACAAGAAGAAAAGGAAGGACAAGCGGAGGCGCGATGGCGGCATGGTAGCGGCGGCCGAGCGGAAGGCCGCTAAACCCAAACGAAACCCGACGCCAAGGGACCACTTCGAGAAGCTCCTCGAGGCGCCCTGCACCAACCATGAGGGCCCTGTCAAGCACGCCCTAAAGGACTGCAAGCTCATGAAGAGCTTCCTCGCCGGCACTCTGAAGAAGAGACCCTACGAGAACCAAGATGGGGCCAGAGGCCCAAACGATGACGACGGCTACCCCAAGGAGGACGGCGCAGTCCTGATGATCGTTGGAGGGTCGGCGGCCTGCCCCTCGAAGCGCGACGAGAAGTTAATCCAACGAGAAGTTTGCCACACAGAGCCCGTAGTGCCCTCCTACCTAAAATGGTCCGAGGCCCCGATCACCTTTGATCGCTCCGATCATCCCGACCATGTCCCACAACCCGGAAGGTACCCGCTCGTGGTTGCTCCTCTCTTCGGGACGAAACGCGTCCACAAGGTGTTGATGGACGGCGGGAGCGGCCTCAACATCCTCTACGCCGACACTCTCGATGAGATGGGGATCTCGCGGTCCCGGCTTCGGCCATCCGCGGCGCCGTTCCACGGGGTTGTCCCCGGGGCGGACGCAATACCGCTCGGGCAGATCGATCTGCCCGTCACGTTTGGGACTCCACGGAACTTCCGCAGAGAAACCCTCACTTTCGAAGTGGTGGGATTTCCTGGGACGTATCACGCCATCCTCGGGAGGCCTGCATACGCAAAGTTCATGGCTGTCCCGAACTATACGTACCTCAAACTGAAGATCCCCGGACCCAAAGGTGTCATCACAGTGGGGACTTCGTTCGAGCATGCGTTCGCCTGTGAAACCGAGTGCTTCCAATTCGCGGAGGCGCTCATCCAGTCCAAGAAGCTCGCCGCTGAGCCTTCACCCAGGGACCCGGATATCCCCGAGACCTCCAAGCGTGCTGCGTGCTCCTTTGGGACGTCAAGGAGGTTGCCGTGGCCAACGATGGTCGCACCCTCCGTGTCGGGACGGCGCTCGATCCTCTATAGGAAAGCGCGCTCGTCGACTTTCTCCGCGCAAACCTCGATGTGTTTGCATGGAAGCCCTCGGACATGCCGGGGATTCCAAGGGAAGTCGCCGAGCACAAACTTGATATTAAGCCTGGCGCTTGACCGGTCAAACAGAGGCTTCGACGTTACGACGAGGACAAGTACAAAGCCATCGGCGAAGAGCTCAAAAAGCTCCTCAGCGCCGGCTTCATTAGGGAGGTATACCACCCCGAGTGGTTGGCCAACCCCGTCCTTGTAAAAAAGAAGAATGGAAAATGGAGGATGTGCGTTGACTATACTGGCCTTAACAAGGCGTGTCCAAAAGACTCCTTCCCTCTTCCGCGCATAGATCAGGTGGTCGACTCCACCGCGGGGTGCGAAACCCTCTGCTTTCTCGATGCGTACTCCGGGTACCACCAGATCGCGATGAGCCTGACCGACCAGCTCGCGACATCGTTTATAACGCCTTACGGCACCTTCTGCTATTCGTCTATGCCATTCGGGCTGAAAAACGCGGGCGCCACGTTCCAAAGATGCATGCGATGCGTCTTTGGCGACTTAATTGGCCGACTGGTCGAGGCGTACGTTGATGATATAGTAGTAAAATCCAAGCGCACTGGCGACTTGGTCTCCGACCTCGCAGCTGTCTTTGAGAAGCTCCGGCTGAACAAAGTAAAGCTTAACCCCGAGAAATGCGTTTTCGGGGTCCCGAGAGGCATGCTCCTCGGCTTTATCGTATCGGAACGAGGCATCGAAGCCAATCCCGAGAAGATAACCGCCATCACCGACATGGGGCCGATCCAGAACGTGAAGGGGGTCCAACGCGTCACGGGATGCTTGGCCGCACTCAGCCATTTTATCGCCCGACTCGGGGAACGGAGCCTGCCCTTGTACCGACTGCTCAAGAAGTCGGATCACTTCGTCTGGAACGCCGAGGCGCAGCAGGCCCTCGACTCGCTTAAGGCATCGCTCAAAAACCCACCGATCCTGACCGCTCCGGCGGAAGGGGAGCCCATGCTGCTCTACATCGCGGCAACCACCCATGTGGTAAGCACCGCCCTCGTCGTCGAACGAAACGAGCCCGAGAAGATCCAAAAGGTACAATGCCCCGTTTACTTCATCAGCGAGGTCCTGTCCGACACCAAGGTACGATATCCCCAGATCCAAAAACTTGTCTACGCTGTCCTCATCACCAAGCGGAAGCTCCGGCATTACTTCGACGCCCACCCCATCACGGTGGTGTCGAGGTATCCACTCGGCGAAGTGATCCAGAACCCCGAGGCCGACGGGAGGATAGCCAAGTGGGCGCTCGAGTTGATGGGGAAGAACATCACCTATGCACCTCGGGACGCCATCAAGTCACAAGCGTTGGTCGACTTCGTCGCCGAGTGGACCGAGGCCCAGACTCCCCCGACCTCCATCGAGCATGAGACCTGGGTCATGTACTTCGATGGATCGCTAATGAAAGAGGGAGCAGGTGTCGGCCTGGTCTTTGTCTCGTCTCTGGGCGTGCGCATGGAGTACATGGTCCGGCTGCACTTCTCGGCCTCCAACAACGCCGCCGAGTACGAGGCCCTCATCAACGGACTCCGTATTGCCCTCGAGCTTGGCATACGGCGTCTCGAGATCCGAGGGGACTCGGAGTTGGTCGTCGACCAAGTGATGAAGGAGTCGAGCTGCGTCAGCCCCAAGATGGCCGCCTACTGCCGGGCGGTCCGCGAACTGGAAGACAAGTTTCTCGGCCTCGAGCTCAAGCACGTCCAACGACGATACAACGAGGCGGCCGACACCCTCGCCAAGGCGGCCTCCAACCGGAAGCCCGTCCCCCATGGAGTGTTCGCCAAGGACCAGCACGCCCCCTCCATCCGACTCGACGACGAGCCACCCGAGCCTCCAGTGCAGGAGGAGGCGGAAGTGATGGAGATTGACGCAGCGCCCGAGCCTAACCTCGAGGATCCCGACTGGAGGATCCCGCTACTCGAGTGGATCGTGCAGGGCAAGCTCCCTCCCGACCCGACCGAGGCTCGGCGGATCGCGCGCTGGGCCAAAACTTTCACGCTCATTGAGGGGGAGCTTTACCGGTGAGGCACCTTTGGCGTCCTAATGCGCTGCATTCCGATCGACCAAGGCAAGGAATTGCTAAGGGACATCCATGCAGGAGCATGTGGGCACCATGCCGCGCCAAAGACACTTGTCGGGAAAGCTTTCCGGCAAGGGTTCTACTGGCCAACCGCGGTGGCCAATGCCAAGGACATCGTGCGCAGCTGCGAAGGCTGTCAATTCTATGCAAGGCAAATTCACCTCCCGGCGCAAGCCCTGCAGACCATCCCCATCACTTGGCCCTTTGCCGTATGGGGTTTGGATTTAATCGGGCCACTGAAGAAAGCACCCGGGGGCTTCACGCATCTCCTCGTCGCCGTCGACAAGTTCTCCAAATGGATCGAGGCAAGGCCCATCAGGAGGGTTCACTCGCAAGAAGCTGTCCAGTTCTTCACCGACATCATCTACCGCTTCGGGGTCCCGAACGTGATCATCACCGACAACGGCACTCAGTTCACGGGCAAAAAGTTTCTCAACTTCTGCGACGACAACAACATTCGAGTGGACTGGGCCGCCGTCAGCCACCCCAAAACCAACGGACAGGTGGAAAGAGCCAATGGCATGATCTTGCAAGGACTGAAGCCACGAATCTTCAAACGCCTCGAGAAGTTCCGGGCAAGGTGGGTTGCAGAGCTCCCGTCGGTCCTCTGGAGCTTGCGAACCACTCCAAGTCGAGCCACGGGCTGCACGCCCTTCTTCATGGTGCACGGGTCCGAGGCGGTCCTCCCAACTGACCTCGACTACGGCAGCCCAAGGGTTCGCGCCTACGACGACGAAGGGAATCAAGCCTCCCTGGAGGACGCCATCAACCAGCTGGATGAAGCGCGCAGCATCGCACTACTCCACTCGGCCAAGTACCAGCAGGCCCTACGACGATACCACGACCGCAACATCCGAAGCCGGGCCTTTCAAGTCGGCGACCTCGTCCTCCGACGAGTTCAGAGCAACCGCGGCCGCCACAAGCTGTCGCCACCATGGGAAGGCCCCTACATCGTCGACCAAGTCCTCCGCCCGGGGACTTTCAAGCTCAAGGACGCGGACGGCCAAGTCCTCACGAACGCTTGGAACATAGAGCAGCTACGTCGCTTTTACCCTTAAAAGTACCTGTACTTTTCAATTCGCAATAATAATCAAAGTACTGCGCTGTTCCGAGTACTTTATTCGCGTACGGTCGTTTTCCGAAATGTACCCCGCAAGTTCCCAAGGCTAAGCGGCGGGCGATCCCTTCCCTGTGCAGGATCACCCACCGCTCGGGGGCTCCACCCGGGGCCCAGTGCCCCTCCGTTTTTTTACAAAAACTCGACAAGTGATCAAGCGGTATACTTTTGCGCTTACGAGAAAGGAACGTCAGCTCGAGGGGCTTCGTGACCACGCTTGTCCAAGTTTCGAGTGCTCACGCCCCCGCGGCTACGGCGCTAACTTGCGGGCAAAGTCCAAGCCCTCGGACCAACGTCTTTTTCCCGAGAAGCAATAAAGGAACCGCCTCGACTAGTTGTTGCTTTCAGCATATCAATCTGCTGCTTGTCATTGTTCGAATCTTCTGAAACTACTCGGGGGCTGCGAGTCCGAGTGCCCAATCTCCCGAGTTCCTACGCCCCGGTGGCTACGGAACAGAGTCCGACGGGCAGGACCCCGCGCCTTTCCATCTCGACCCACGACCCCCAAAAGCATTCGGAAGAAAATGAAAATGGCAAACAACAGATAAAAACATGAGTTTTTTGAGCAACAACGATCATCCTTTAAAGAGGAGTTTGGTTCATTACATGACAAAATGACTAAGTCCTCTATGTCTATCCTACTCCAGCCCAAGATCCTTCAGGGCGGCGGTCAGCACCTTGTCGGCAAACGAGGAGGATTCGGCTTCAATCTCATCATACTCAGCATCCTCGTAGCCGGGGGCCCACCCACCTTGCAGAGCCTCCCGATCCATGGTCGGGTAGTGCGACAAGAACATAGCAATGATCTTCCGCGCCACGCTCCGAGCAAGATCCGAGGCCTGCGCCCGAGTCCTCCCTGCGACAAGGGCGAGGCGATCCACCAGGGATGGGCCGCCGCTGACGTTGAGCTCCTCAAGCAGGTGCTCGACCGCCTGGACCAAAGCCTGATGGACCTCGGACTTCTTCTCGAGGGCCCTCTGGCTCTGCTCTCCCGCCTCCCTGGACCTCCGAAGGTCCTCGACAACCCCTGCAGACAACCCTTCGTCAGTGTCATTTTGCAGGGAGGAAAACAAGAAGGACGAGCGGAAACATGATACTTACTGGCCAACTCCGCCTTCAGCTCGTGACCAAGCTGCACCAGCTCTTGGTTGGCAGCAAAGGCCTTGGTCACCTCGCGCTTCTCGGCCTCGAGCTTGGCCTCCAGGTCAGCCTTCCCCTTCCGCAGGGCTACATTGCCAGACAAGCCTAAGCAAACTCGCCGCCACTCGAGGAGAACAGAAAGAAACCGCCCGACAAGAAATGGGGAGGGATAACTTACCGAGGATCTCCTCCTCCCGCTTCTGGGCGACCTCCTTGAGGCGGGCCCCCTCTTCCTCCGCGGCCGTCAGCTTCCCGGTCAGCTCGACCAACTGGTTGTTGGCCGACTTGAGGTCAAGGTCGCGGTGCTGGACATCTATCTGAAGGTCCACCACTATCGCCTTCAGCCCCTCGACCTCCTCCACGGCGGCGGCCTTTTCCCGGTTGGAGGTGTCCGCGGCCACCAGCGCCTCCATCACTGTCCTCTCGGCCTCATCCACCTTTGCCTCGAGGGTGGCCCTTTCCTCCGCGGCGTCCTCAATCGCCTCGTCCCTGGCCTCCCGGGCCTCGGTCAGCTGGGCCTCGAGCTGCTCCTTCTCGGCCTTCAGCTGTTGCACGGCGGGCCAAAGCCCGGACTCCCGGCGGAGGAACACCGACTTCTCGGAGCTGCGCTCCATAATTTTCTGAACAAAGGCAAAAAGAAGAGCGGTAAGACACACCCCAAAACGGCGCCAAGACTAGAAGAACGAAGCCCGAGAACTCACCCGGGAAGGCCCGATGATCATCTTATTGAAGACCTCCTTCATATTATCGAGGCCCTTGGCGAGAAGTCGGCACTGCTCCCTCTCCGACGTGTCGTCCAGCTCGAAGATGGGATCCCCCGGGTTCTGACGATCGTACCACAACAACCGACCCTCACACGGCAGGTTCGGGTTGTTCTCGATGGGTACGATGGCGTCGAAACGACGATCCATCGTCATCATCCCCGGCGTCTCCCGGAGAAAGCCCAGGTCCTCGCTCGAAGGGCTCGGAGGGCTCGGGGACTCCACGACCGGCCCCCTGCTGGACTCGCCGACGACCCTCCGCGAGCTACCCTCCGGCGAGTCCTCGAGCACGACGACCTCTGGGGGAACCACCCCGGAGGGCTCGGGGGCTGCAGCAGCTGCCGGGATGGCAGCGTCTTGAAGGGCGCCGGATGTCCCCGCCTCTGCTTCCTTGGGGCCAGCCGCAGCCCCCGGAGAGGCAGCGACCCCGCGGCCATCTTCCCCGGCCGCGTCACCAGACACGGCGACCTCTCCCGCTCCGTGGCGGGCCACCTCCTCCTGAGGAGTAGGCAGAGCCGCCTCCACCAGCTCCTCGGCCAGCTCGGCTTGGAGCGCCGCCACGGCTGCCTCCGTGGGGACGGTCTGTGCAATGGCCAGGCCCGTCGGGAGTGCGTCTCCCGGGCTGTCGCCGTCCCCCTCCTGCGCCTTCTCCTCCACAGAGGGCGCCACCCTCCGTGCCACCTCCTCGGCCCGCTCCGCCGAGGACACCGGCGCCACCTCCTCGGCCTGCTCCGCCGAGGGCACCGGCGTCACCACCTTGACCCGCTCCGCCGCGGGCTCCAACGTCGCCTTCTCGGCCGGCTCCGCTGCGGGCTCCGGCGTCACCTTCTCGGCCTGCTCCGTCGCAGGCCTCGGCGTCTGCGCCGCCAAGCGCAGCGTCTTCTTTGGCGCCACCGCGAGCGGAGTGTCGGCCCGACTGGTTCATCACAAGTCGGGGAATCCGGCTGAGAAAAATGGCAACTACAGAGAAAACAAAAACCACTCGAGAAGGACAGATCATCACTCACCTCGACGAGATGGTCCGAGTCCGCTTGAAACCCGTCGGCGCTGGGTCCTTCGGGGATGCGGGCCTCTTGGATCCCGCGAGCGCCGTTGGGGCGGGGGCCACCGGCGCGGTTTCGGCGTCCCTACCCGAGTGGGGCGCCGCCTGACCGGACGGGCCTCCTCCTTCGACCGGGGACGGGTCCGGCCGCCCCGTCGTGGCCCTCACCGGGGCGGAAGGGGCCTGCGTCTCCACCGCGGGCGTCCGGGGCGCGTCCCGCCCTATCATCTCGCGGCGCGAGCCTTTTGGGGGAGCGCGACGCCCCCGAGGACGAACCCCCCTTGTGGGCGCGCTCCGACAGGTCCCGGCTCCGGCTCCTCTCCCGACGAGGGGAGACCGGGTCCCGTCGGGAACTCCTCCCCTCCTCGGGCATGTGACGGGAGGACGGAGGCGTGCGGCTGCGCCTCTCGCGCCGGCTTTCCTCGGAGGACCGCCGATGCCGGTCCGACCGGGAGCTTTCGCTCCTCCCTGCGTCCGGCGGTGGCGGCCCTCCTCTCCCGCTAGACCCCGGTCGCTGCGCCGAGGACGAGGCGGTCATCGCCGCGACCGCCTTAAGCTTCCTAGGAGGCGCGTCGTCATCATTGCTCTCCTCGTCGTCACCACCCTCAAGTCCCCCTCCTCGGGCTCCGACTCAGGGTCTTCGCCCTCGGAGACTTGTTCTCCCCTTCTCCTCCTCCTGGACCGCTCAACGTTTCTCTCACGCTTGGCGACCTCTTTCTTCTTCCACTGCTCCCGGCGATCTTTCCTCGCCTTGGCCCATTCAGCCTCGGCCCGGTTCTTCACCTTGTCCTCGGGAAGCGGCGGCCGGGAGTAGGAGCAGTCAAAGCCCTTCATCTAAAGAACTCGGGATCAGCCAACTAAAGACTACTCAGGGATTCAAGGCGGATGAAGGAAACCTTACCAGAGCCTTGGTGCGGGCATTCAGGAGCATAGGGAGAAGGCCCGGGGGAGGATATGCGTCGTGGCCCTTCCCCATCGCCGCCGTCACCCGGCGCTCCACCTCGGCCTCCGAGGGCAAGGGGCTCATCGTCACGGTCCCCACGAAGGGGGCCTTCTCTGGAACCATCTGCCAAATCTGGAGGGCGCGCCGCCTCAGCGGCACGATACCTCTCGAGAGGTACCCGCCGAGGACCTCCGCCGCGGACACCCTCGCGTCGCGGAGTCGCGCGAGGGCCTTCCAGATGTTCCCGAGGAGCTTCTCCTGCAGCTTCTTCTCGGGCCCGTACGCCCACTCGTCGGGCGCCTTCTCGAACGTCTTTCCGGTGTACTCCGGAAGGGGGTTCTTGGAGTCGTTCTTGAGGTAGAACCACATCGGGTGCCAGCCCTTGTTCGAGCTGATCAAGGTCCCCGTGATGTAGTCCTTCGACCGCCCCTGCTTCACCTTCAACACGGCGCACCCGATCGTTGCGGGGGCGCCGCCCTCTGCGGGGTGCAGCGCGAACTTGAAGAAGTACCTGAAGAGGTCCCAGTGGGCCTCCATCCCCAGGTACCCCTCGCAGAGCGCCACGAACACCGCCATCTGTTGCACCCCGTTGGGGTTGATGTGGTGGAGCTCCAGCCCGTACTCGTTGAGCACGGCGCGGATGAACCTTCCAGCGGGGACGGAGAACCCGCGCTCGTGGAAGGCAACGAACGAGACGACGTATCCCCGCGGCGGTCGGGGGTAGTCCTCCACGCCCGGAATCTTCCACTCCTCGGCCGCCGTCAATGGCGGAAGCAACCCTTCCGCCACAAGGCCCTCCAGCTGCCGGAGCGAAACCCGCGAGCGCTCCCAGGTCGACATCGTGAAGTTATCAGAAGGAGGAAGCGCAGGCGGGGTAGGAGGCTCGGTCGCTCACTCTCCGGAACGGCGAAGCAACTGGCGGCGGAGGATGCAAGAGAACGAGCGCGGCAGCGGCAGGGAAGACGAGACGCGCGACGGGAGGCGAAAGGCTCGGGCTTGGGTAAAACCCTAGGCGGCCGCAACGCAGGGCTATAAATAGGGGCGAAGCGGAACGGCTGCGACATTAATTGCGTGGGCCCACCACTGGCGCAGCGGCGACGCGCGCCCGTCGTTTCATCTGACCGAATCAAAAGGCGCGTCCACCCCCCACGCGGCGAAAGAACGGGCCGACGCTCCCGTGCCTGGCCCGTCAACGGTTGGGCAGCAGCCCAGCCCACCGACGAAGCGTCCTCGGCAAGCTTCCCATCCCCGACAAGTTTTCCGATCCCGACAAACCACCCGGGCACAAACCCTTAACAAGAGCACCAGCTCTTCTCAAGGCTCAGGGGCTACACCCGGCGGGTGCGCTCGCGCGCCCCCACCGGAAGAATCGTGACTTACCATATCTACGCTGCCACTCAGCCTGGGCGCGAGCCCCCATCTCCCCCCCAGGCTCGGGGGCTACTGACGAGGGTCTGAATTAGGGGTACCCAATCAAGCCCTTAATCCGAGTCCTCACAATAATCCACCCCTCAAAAGCAAAAGCCGAAGATCCAAAGCAAAGCGAACTCCCCATACCCCGACGAGTCTCCGATTCGCCCGAGGAGTTCTCCGCCTCCGAGTGGTTCTCCGATTCGCCCGAGGAGTTCTCCGCCTCCGAGTGGTTCCGCGGCTCGCCCGAGGAGTTCTCCGCCTCCGAAAGGCTCTCCGATTCGCCCGGGGAGTTCTCCGCCTCCGAGGAGTCTCCGGCTCGCCCGGTCAAAACTACTCGGCCACGTCCCGTCCCGGCCCATCCAGCGCCGTACCCACTTGGTACCCGCCGCGTCAGAGCATGATGGGCGTCCGCCCTTCGCCATGGCAGCCACAGTGGCGCCCATCTCATCCGAACAGGAACGCTATAGTCCTGAGAGAAATGCATGCGCAACACCAGGCGTCCAAGGACGATCCCAGGCGTCCATGGACGACACCTGGAGCCCGAAGAGGACACCTGGAGTTCCCAAAGGCCTCGAGCGAGTCAACCACGACCCGGAAACTACCCGAGAGCTCACCCGAGAAGTCATCTACACCAACCACCCGGGATGTACGATCCCGGGTCCGGCGGGGTGCCCACTCCGTCAACACCTGCTCCTCGTACGGCTCGGCGCGCGGCGCAAGCTAAAGGCCTCGGGGGCAGTAACTCCCCTTGTAATTTTCTCCTTTCTTTCCCCCCGCACCCTTCTCTCCTTGAGACTATAAAAGGGGACAAGGGGACACCAGTGGGGGGAAAGAGGGACATCAGTCGAACATTCGAACACAGCACGCACAGCACAGGGACTTGGGACCCTCTCCCTCTCCCGACCAGTTTGTACCCCCTACTACAGACTTGGACTTGAGAACATCGGCACACACTGGACGTAGGGTGTTACTCTCCGGAGGCCCGAACCAGTCTAAATCCCCTGTCTCTTGAGTCACCATCCGAGCCCCGACACGCGATCGTAGAAATTTACTTGCCGGCGGTAGAGAACCCCGACAGCAGTGCAGCCATCCTGAACAGGGTCCCAGAGAAGAAAAAGGACCCAGGATGCCCCATCATCACGTGTACAATCGGGACACAGCACTTTGAGCATGCACTCTGTGATCTGGGGGCAAGTGTCAGCGTAATGCCAAAGGTAGTTTTTGACCACCTAAACTATACTACCTTGTCTCCCACTCCCATGAGGTTGCAGCTGGCCGACTCCATGGTCCGCTACCCGGAGGGGATAGCTGAGGACATTCCGGTGCGCATCCGGGATTGCTTCGTCCCTGTCGACTTTGTGGTGTTGGACATGGATGTGGGGAACGACTCGTCGCTCATCCTAGGGCGACCTTCTTGAGCACAGCAGATGCTCACATCAATGTGGGTGCTGGAGAGATTCAGCTCCACATAAATGGAAAGAAGGAGAAGTTTGAGTTCAGGCCAAAGGTGGAGCAGTGCTCCATGATCAAAATCAAGTATGGGAGAAACAGTCAGAACGTCAAAGAGGTGGAGGTGACGCCTCCAGAGAAAGACAGCCTGATTAAGTTCATGGAGAAGTTCTGGGAGAAGGATTTCCCCATCCGGTATTATGCAAAGCACAGCAAGAAATCTACACGAGGTGCAAAAGCACAAACAAAGAAAACACCGGAACAAGCTGTTGACCGCCAAAAAAAGGTAAAACAGGTATGGCGGGTTAAATCATCTATATCCTCATCTCCAGGGTCAGATGCTGCTTCGTCAAGTTGAATCCTACAAGGAGACGTCTTCGCTCGACGACGTAAAACACGAGTCCTGCACCAACAGGTACATCAGTGTCAACAGACTAGCTTGGGGGAGGACCCTCAATCAGGTAAGCTCAGGTAAGTATTGTTGAATAAAGTTTTTCGTTCAAATAAAGTTAGTAAATGAGAGCCATCCATGATAATCCCTTAAATGTTTTAAGTCCATGCTTAAATCTTTTCTTTCGGATATGATGAAAAGTTGCTCTTATTTCTCTCTTGTACCTATGTTTTAACCTGTTATTCTCTTAAGTTTTGAGTTTGCTGGTTGAGCATGATATTTTCTGTTATCTTGTCTATCTGTGGGTAGCATATGCAAGCTCTAATCTAGGTTGTTGTTGGCTATAATATGATAAGACTTGAGTTGCCCTAAGATCTTACTAAGCTGGACTTGATAACCGGAGTTTTCTCTTTTAAAATAAAATAAAGAGTTCCTTATGGTGATTAAATTCCCTACCAAAGCTCATAATGTTTTAAACCCCTACATAAGCAACTTGCTTTTGCATTGAGTTTTGTCGAGGTCACTGTGATTCTTAGAGATTTACTTCATGCTTTTAAAGCCAAGATCACGTACACGCCACCATACACATGTTATACTTCTACTCTGGAAGTAAACATGACACCCATCCATCCACAAAATAAAAGCCCTACATAAGGTTTGGTACTCTTCCCTAACTTTATTGCAAAAAGAGACATGGGGCTGATGAAAAAAAGAGAGATAAAAATAGAGAGCTAATAAAGGCTCTAGGTTCAAACAGTAAAGCCATGTCTCTAAAAGCAACTCTTAAAGGGAAGAGGAGCCTTCATAAAAAAAAAGAGAGAGCTATCATTCACCATGCCACATACACACGTGCACATCTTGGCTTGAAGGTATGATTTATTTCTCCTTGAATCCTGATCTTGACTTTACAAAATGTGCATTACAAGTATGCTATATAGCTCTCCTAGCTCAAACTCCACTTCAATGAGTGATAAGAGAGTTGAGAGAGGAAAAGGGTAAGGAAATACGCCAAGAGTGACTTGAGAGTACCACCTAAGGAACTCCACCTTTTGAAAAATCCCAAAACCTCCGGTTTGATTGTCAAGCAAGGTAGAAGGCAAGGTGCTTGGTCTAAGTCGTTCTAGCCATCAACCGCCCAAGATAAGGAGAAGCTACAAGCCCCATGAAAGGCCAAGGTAATTAGGAAAGTTTATTTTACCAGCTTATTCAATCCTTGGTAGAATATCTTGCTGAACCACTGGTACTTTTGAGGAGTAATGAGGAAGCAACTCCTGATCCACTGAGCCTAAAAGTTCTAGTCTTTGCTCGGGACGAGCAAAGGTTAAGCTTGGGGGAGTTGTTGACGGTCCTTACAACATAAAATCCGACCGTCAATAGGCTCAGAAACCAATAAAGATCAAAGCATAACTTAGGCATCTGTATTCAAATGAAGTTGTACCATGCATATCTAGAATATATTTGAGTACAGGGACTACGGTGCAAAAGATGGACAAAACTGGGCACAGGCCCAGGTAGGCCGACCTAGCTAGGTCGGGCGACCTGGACTGAACCCCGATGGAGCCCATTTCCTACACAGATCAAGAAGCACACTAAGGAAGGATCGTGAACATTGATTCATGGTCGGTGGAAGTTAATGGTGAAAGATGAGCCACATGTCCATCTCATGGATTGGAGGGCTCACAACCAGAGCTAAATGCACCCAAATCGACAGAACCCACCTGGAACCGACCTTAGGACCCACATATCAGTCTCCTAGAGGAAGATGGGCCCTAAAGCCGGTTATAGGGGGTCGGCCGACCCAGCCAGGTCGGCCGATCCCGGTGTGCGTCCGACTCGGCCCTCCTTTGACCTGCAACTGTAAACCGCCATGGAGATTACATCTGAGCCGTGAAGTGCTGAAGACGGTGGATCCAAGGGTCGGCCGACCTGGGGGATTCGGCCGATCTAGGCCCACCTCCCAACTGCCTCAACTGCCTCTAGCCGACTCCAACCGCCTTTGTGATGCTATAAATACCTGCAAAGGGCGCTGTACTCAACACACACCAGAAGAAGAGCTCTCCTTTGCTACAAGCTTAGTCTTAGTCTTAGTAGTGATAGTCATAGTGTTAGATCTTCTGAAGGGCTTCCGGAGGAGTCTTGGTGAGTTCTAGAGTTCAGTTCTTGTATTCTCTTACTCACTTGTAGTACTCTGAGCTTAATGGAAATACCTTCATACTTATGTTGTATGCCTCAGTTATACCTTATCCACTTAGCATATACTACTTATGTCTTACACCTCATTCAAGTGAATGTATGTTATGGCATTGGCTCAATATGCCTGTTGGTTGCTCTATTTATTAACGTGATAGATAGAGTTGTATTACATATTGCAAGCATGGTGTTTGGGATATGGAATACTGTTGAGGGTATCGCTGCCCCACGGATTAGAAGAGGTAGGCGGCAGGTGGTGACAGCCCTGTCCGTCCTTTGTAATCCTCCACATTCGGGAGTGGCTATTAGGCCTTTATGATAAGACGTCCTACTGTCGTCCCTTGATGAGGGAACCACTGGATACCTCGATATGTCCTCTTGTATATGATCATTGAATGAGCTTGTATAGGGTATTGTAGTATATCCAAGTCCCATATGTATGATGCTAATGAACCCTTATTAATCTTCACTAGTGTACTATACTAACTAAGACTTATATAATGATGAGCAATGAACTTCTGTGTGTCAACCTACCCATTCATTTCTATATCATTTACCCCTGCTTAGATAATGGTACATTAATATTGTTGTACGTAAAAGCATTGGATGGTACATCTCTCTTTTAACTAAACGCTTTCCCAGCGGATAAACAAATAACGATACTCTGGAATACTCCCGGGTGAAATGCTACAACGTACTTCTGTGCGCTTGCAAAATATCTGTAACGTCTAGATTTACGATGAAGTATCTCTAGTACCATCACTACTCTAAGTAGTGATGCTAAGAAATACCAACAGTGGGAAAGGTGGAGGTGGGAGCTGAAGGTTAGTGGCTGCACATAGCTGATTTTGTCGCTCTTGCACATCATAAAGTTGTTTCCTTATGTGCTCATTTTGATGGTCCACATCCTTATGAACATTTTTCACACAACCAAAGAGAGCATTGAACCCTTTCTTAATAATAGCACTCAGCCCATGATTATCATTCTTATCAAGATCTCTAGCACAAAAAGGCCTATGAGCAGTGGCAGCTCGAGATGATGATGGGTGCAAAAGTGGAGAAGGCATAGGTGAAGGACTAGAGAGATTTGAAGGAGCCTTATGGGAGCGACGAGCAGGATTAGTTAGATCAAACCAAGTCGGAACATAGCCGCCATGATCAACATCCTTTTCAAACCTCTTCTTTGAGACAACCTCAATCATTCTCATAATAAAAGGGGTATATGTGCGACTCTTGCTAGGTGACCAATAAGTGATAAGAATTTCATTCCAAATCATATCAAAGATATTAAATGGCCCAACATTTTCATTAGCTAGCATGTGCATGAGAGTTTTGGCTGTTGCTTGCACACATGTTTCATTTCCACTCTTAGGCAAAATAATGACTATCAAAAGCTGATGGAGATAGTGATAGAAAGGATGCATGTGTGCGGTCTTCCAATAATCATCAATATCAGTGTTGGGAAGATGCATGTATTCCACCTCCGCATACTTAGGAGGGTTAAGAGAATGTACCATGGGTAAAAGACTCATCAAGATCATCATCCTTAAAGCCCAAAATGCGAGCAAAACGAGTGTAGCTGCATTTGTACCATATCCCTTGTACCGTGAAGTGGAGATAAGGTTGAGTACCTTCATTATCAATCCAGAGAGAGAACTGAGCAATAACCTCATCATTCCATGAATTTTGAAATGTCATGATGTCTCTCACTTCCTAGCCTCCAAGAACCCGATTAAGTTGTCAAAGGTGTCAGTCCCTCTTTTTTCTTTTCCTTTTTGAACTCTGACCTGGTTCAGCCAGGTGCCACCTGGCTGAACCGGATAAAAGATAATTCCAGACAGAGATGTTGACTTGGCTGAGCCATGTGCCACTTGGCTCAGCCAGGTGAAATTAATTCCAAAGACAGAGAGCCTGACCGGGCTCAGCTGGGTGGCACCCAGCTCAGCCAGGTCAAACAGATAAAGAAGAATTTGAGAAGCTCTTGAGATAGATTTTGAGAGCATTTATATAGGGACATATAAGACAATTTGCCAGAAAAATGATCAGCCACAAACAACAATACATAACAATGATCACTTGTGACAAATGTTGATCCAAAGATCCAAGAATCCAAATATTTTGCAATTCACACACAACAAGCCATTTTTGCAAACACCTATCTACAAAAGCTACAACTCTAGAACAAACAAATTGTGTGCATGATTTCAAGCCAAGTTATGAGAATCCAAGATATTTAGTTCACTTCTCAAAGCACAAAACCATTGCTCATCTAGAGGCTTAGTGAAGATATCGGCAAGTTGTCATTCGGCGCTCACATGACGTAAAGCAATATCTCCCTTAGCCTCATGATCTCGTACGAAATGATGTCTTATATCTATGTGCTTTGTTCGGGAGTGTTGCACCGGATTGTTAGCTAGCTTGATAGCACTCTCATTGTCACACAAGAGCGGAATCTTGCTAAACTCACAACCAATGTCACTCAAGGTTTGCCTCATCCAAAGTGGTTGAGCACAACAAGCGCCAGCCACAACGTATTCGGCCTCGGCGGTGGATAGGGCAACCGAATTTTGTTTCTTAGAACTCTAAGACACCAAAGATCGAGCAAGAAATTGGCAAGTCCCCATTGTACTCTTTCGGTCTACTTTACAACCGACATAGTCAGAATCCGAATAGCCAAGTAGACTAAAAGTGGAGCCCTTGGGATACCACAAGCCAAGGTTAGGAGTGTATACCAAATATCTCAAAATTCTCTTAACAACCATCAAATGACACTCTTTAGGATTAGCTTGAAATCGTGCACACATGCACACACTAAGCATGATATCGGGCCTAGATGCACAAAGGTAAAGGAGGGAGCCAATCATGGAGCGATATACCTTTTGGTCAACGGATTTCCCTTCTTCATTGAGATCAAGATGTCCATTCATGGCCATGGGTGTCTTGATTGGCTTTGCATTCTCCATGTCAAAATTCTTAGGCATATCTTTCACATACTTGGTTTGACATATAAAAGTGCCTTCCTTCAATTGCTTGATTTGAAATCCAAGGAAGAACTTCAATTCACCCATCATGGACATCTCAAACCTTTTGGTCATGATCCTACTAAACTCATCACAAAACTCTTTATTAGTAGAACCAAATATAATGTCATCGACATATATTTGGCATACAAAAATATCATGATCAATTTTGCGAGTGAAGAGTGTAGAATCAGCTTTGCCTATTTCAAAGCCGTTCTTGAGAAGAAATTCCCCAAGGCATTCATACCATACTCTAGGAGCTTGCTTGAGCCCATAGAGTGTCTTATGGAGCTTGTAGACGTGGTTTGGAAATTTTGGATCTTCAAAACCCGGTGGTTGCTCCACAGAATGCACTTTTCATGTCCATTTGGTAAAGCTTGAAATCATGGTAAGCGGCATAGGCAAGTAAAATACAAATTGACTCAAGCCTAGATACGGGTGCATACGTATCACCAAAGTCAAAACCTTCTATTTGAGTGAACCCTTGAGCAACCAATTTTGCCTTGTTCTTGTGACCACGCCATGCTCATCTTGCTTGTTGCGGAAGACCCACTTGGTGCCAATTACGTTCATCTTGGGTCTTTCCACCAAGGACCAAATTTCATTTCGGGTGAAGTTTTTCAATTCTTTTTGCATGGCTATCACCCAATCTGGATCATCAAGTGCTTGCTCAACCTTAAGAGGCTCCAAAGAGCAAACAAACGAGTAAAATTCACAAAAACTTGCTAAAGGTGAACAAGTGGTTACCCCTCTTTGAATGTTTCCAAGTGTATTGTCAACGGGATGATCTCGTTGAACACTTTGATGCACTCTTGGATGAGAGACTAGTGATTGACATTGGATAGGTTCATCATCATCATTTCCAACTTGAGGTGCAATTGCTTGAGGTTCACCACCATGATCTCCCCCTTGATCTATGCCATGATCATGATCTTCATTGTGACTTTGACTTGAATCTTTATCTTGTTGAAAGCTTGGTGGTTCAACTCTTGTTGATGATGATGATTCATTGTTGTTGTTGTTGTCAACCAGAATTTGAGCTTGTGCTTCATGGGGTAGGACTTCACCTAGCCCCATTTTCATAATGGATTGACTTGGTGGCTCCTCATCATCTACAAGATTCTTATCAACTTGCTCTACTTGAGAGCCATTGGATTCATCAAATTTCACGTCTATCGTGACCTTAAAACAACTGGTGGTTTTGTTGAAAACACGGTAGACATATTCATTAGTATCACAACCAAGTAGAAAACCTTCATCAACCTTAGGTGCAAACTTTGAGCTTTTGGGTCTCTTGTTAAGAATGAAACATTTACTTCCAAAAACTCTAAAGTAGTGCACCTTTGGCTCGTTACCGGTTATGATCTCGTATGGAGTTTTGCCCAAGTACTTGTGGAGATATAGCCGGTTGATAGCATGACATGCCATGTCGATGGCTTCAGCCCAAAAGATGTTCGAAGTCTTGTACTCATCAAGCACTGTTCTTGCAGCTTCAATCAATGTCTGGTACTTTCTCTCCACAATACCATTTTGTTGTGGAGTGTATGGAGCGGAGAACTCATGCTTGATTCCTTCTTCATCAAGGAATTCTTCAACATTGATTTTCTTGAATTCCGAGCCATTGTCACTTCTCATTTTCTTGATCTTCAACTCAAACTCATTTTGAGCTCTTCTAATGAATTTCTTGATTATCCCTGGAGCTTCAATCTTACCATGCAAAAAGAATACCCAAGTGAAACGGGAAAAATTATCAACAATGACAAGACCATATTTATTACCACCAATGCTTATGTAGGCAATTGGTCCAAAGAGATCCATGTGTAGGAGCTTCAAGGGTCTTGAAGTAGTCATGACATTTGTAGAAGGATGAGGTGCACCAACTTGCTTCCCGTCTTGACTTGCGCTACATAACCTATCTTTCTCAAACACAACATTTGTTAGGCCTAGGATGTGCTCGCCCTTTTGAAGTTTGGCCAAGTTCCTCATCCCAACATGGGCTAATCGGCGATGCCAAAGCCAACCCAAGTTAGTTTTTGCCACTAAACAAGTTTCGGATGTCACCTTATTGGTTATGAAATCAACCAAGTAAAGGTTGCCCTTCAAGCGACCCGTAAAAGCAATAGAGGAATCCTCCCTTCTAAAGACGGTCACACCCTCATTAGTAAAAAGATAATTGTAGCCTTTCTCACAAAGTTATAAAACCGACAACAAATTGTATCCCAAATACTCAACCAAATAAACATTTGAAAGATATGTATCATTTGAGATTGCAATTTTACCTATACCAATCACATCCCCTTTGCTATTGTCTCCAAAGACAATACTTTCACTTGGTTTGTCATGAACATCAAGGGATGTGAACATATCCTTCTCCCCGGTCATATGATTTGAGCATCCACTATCAAGCAACTATGTGGTGCCACCGGAGGAGTAGGCCTACAAAACAATTTAGGCTCGAGATTTAGGTACCCAAAAAAAATTAGGTCCTTGAGTGTTAGGAACAATAAACTTTGGTACCCACACACTCCTTAGAATTGTTTTCTTTGTGTAGGCACCAACATATTTGACCACTATTTTACCATTGTGGTCCATAGTAACCATGTAGTCGGCGATATAGCTTGGTGATGGCACATGAGCAAATTCTTGTTCTTGATGTTTGCCTTGGTTGAGTTCACAACATTTGTCTTGGTAGAACTCTCACCCAAAGGCTTTGCTTCACTTGTGTTGCTCTTGGAAACATTATGTGTCATGTTCATCAAGTCACCAAGATTGGTTCCCTTGTTGAACATGACAATCTCCGCAGCACTCATCACCTTCCTACCATTTGCCTTAGTCCCTTTGATATGCCCAAGTCCATCATAGGTATGAGGGTGTCTTCCCTCCTTATACATTACCTTGGGCTTGGGCTTGTTGTTGCCTTCATATCCTTCTCTTATAATCAAATTCATATGTTCATTCTATGAATTTGATTGTCCTTTGCCTTCATCATGCTCTCTAGCTTATCAATGTTAGCATTACAAGCATTGATATCAGTTGATTGTCATTAAAGGATGCATTGGAATCAGTTTTGGTGCTTTCCCAAAAAGCCCCATAGTTTACTTCAAGGTCCTTGTATTTGACCTCTAAGCATGATAGGCTTTCTTGAAGTTCACTATGTTTGCTCTTTAGGTTAGCTAGTGAATCAGTTGCCAAATAATAATCCTTTGACATCCTCTCATGTAAATCATTAACTAGAGACAAGTCTACAGTTAACTTTTCAACCTTAGCCTTTTCCTCAACAAGAGCAATCTCTAGAGTAAGGTTTCTCTCGTTCTCAAGGATGAGCAAGTCCTCTTGCTCATCGATCAACTCTTTATTTCTTCCCAATTTCTCTACAAGCTTTTTAATTTCCTTATAGTCTTTGTTTCCAAATTTATCTATCATGTTTTGCTTGTAAACTTTATCTTCATCATCCAAATTAATTTTCTTATCACTAGATGAGGTAGAGGAGGTGGTAGAGAAGAACATAGGATTGTGTTGTACCTTCATCCCTTTACCCATGAGACACATGGGAATATCATCATCATCGGATATGTTGTTGAAGAGTCTTGATTGTGGGGATGATGTGTGTATGGCTATAGTTGCCACACACTCCTTGTCGGATTCGTCATCACTTGAATACCATTCTTGTCCTATATGAGCTTGACCTTGATATTTCTTCTTGTACTCCTTGCTCTTCTCCTTGTACCTCTTCTCATCCTTATCCTTGTTCTTCTTGTTTGGGCACTCCACAATGTAGTGACCAAGTTCCTTGCACTCATAGAATCTTCTTTGTGAGTTGCTTCTCTTGTCATCACCACCTTTCTTGAAACCTTTCTTCTTCACGAATATCTTGAAGTTCTTGATCATCAAGGCGGTTTCCTCATCGGTGCTCTCTTCATTACTTGAGTCTTCTTTCTTCTTTGACTTTGATGTCTTGTTGCTTGACTCATATTCAACAATTGAATTAGCATTGAGAGAAATCCCCTTGGAGCTACCTTGACCAAGTGACTTGGCAACATCTTTCTCAACTAACTCTTGATGAAGAATCTTGCCAAGGAGTTGGTTAGGAGTCATCGTCTTGAAGCTTGGGTCTCTTCTAATTAGAGTGGCAAGCATAGGGTTCCTTGGGGCGAATACCCTAAGCATCTTCTTTGTCACCTTGCGCTCATCCCAATCTTTGCTCCCAAGTGTCCTAATGTCGGTCACTAGGAGTATGAGCCTCTCATACATCTGACTCACGGTCTCTTCGGGAATCATGACAAATGCCTCTAGCTCTCCATGAATCAAATCCATCTTGCCTTCCCTTACTTGATCGGTGCCTTCATGTGACTCCTTGAGGGTGTCCCAAATTTGTTTGGCCTTTTCAAGTCTTCGAACCTTGTTGAATTCTTGAGCTGTTAACACCAGATTTCGACTTGGCAGATATAAAAGGAATGCTTATTTTGGTGGAAGCCAGCGATGGTGAAAGCAAAGGTTACAGCCGATCCAATTCTGATGATGGGACCGAATCCAATTTGGACTGGGTAAGTCCGATTCCGATTAGGTGTATTTTGATGAGTCTTGATCGGACACGGTGATGTAAAGGCCAAAGCGTTTACGACTATGTGGGAAGAGCACATCTGGAAGCTTCTCCAAGGCCCAGTTTTGCGACAGTTGTAATTATTTTGGTAATTTTAAATTAGATTTGCTTTAAATAAATTAGAGATATTGTCGTATCCGATAAGGATTAGTTATATTTTCAGGGTATAAATATAAACCCTCGGCATTGTAATCAATGTTCACACAACCATCAATACAACCAAACTTTCAGCCCTCATGCTGTCGGATGTTTGGACCCGGCAGTCCACACAGGGTAGCCTACGTGGTTGATTTGATGAGGGACAGATCGAGGATCACAAGACGATGGTAACACAAGACGCAAGGATTGAACAGGTTCGGGCCGTCGAGATGACGTAATACCCTACGTCCTGTGTTGGGGGTGATTGTATTGCTGTGTATGAAGTTCCTGAAGGATCTCCGTAGTTGGGTTCTGTCCTAGGTTGAATGAATGCGTGGGTTGTAGATGTTGTGGGTTGTATCGTGCTCTGGAGGGGGGTCTCAAGGCGCCTTATATAGTCCGGCTGCCTTGAGTTACAAGTCGGCTAGAGATCGTAACCTACCCGAAATACAAGGATTCGATCCTATAACGATTACAGATATCTTTCCCTATAATTCCGGCTAGTTTATCTTGATCTCCGAGCTTCCTGCGGGATACGCCGTCTTCTTTCCTTGCCGCGCGCGCCGTCGCGCCCATCCGGTTCGCCCGACTGGTGGGCCTCCCGACTGGTGGGCCACCCAGTCTGACAAACCAGCCCAGTTGCACTCGGATTGGGCCGCCCCTTGCTGGTTGGGCCAATCCGCCTGCTGGGTACCCCTGGGGGTCTACCCCCGACAAGCCCCCGAGTAGTACGTGGTTGAGGGACAAGTCGGCGAGGTTGTGCTGTCCTGATGAGCGTCGAGCCTGCTGCAGTTGGAAGCGAAACCGCGTTGATACTGGAGAGAAAAGAGCCGTTTCCCAACGGATGCGCCGCGAGGTGCGTCCGTTGGCCGTAGCCCCCGAGCCTTGAAGCGATTCCGAAGGAATCGGTCCAAGGGTTAGTAGCCTTCTTTTGAGGTCGTCAGACAATCAACGGATGCGCCGCGAGGTGCGTCCGTTGGCCGTAGCCCCCGAGCCTTGAAGCGATTCCGTAGGAATCGGTCCAAGGGTTAGTCAAGGAGCATCTGGCTAAATCATCCGACGTTAATTTCGGCGCCCAGCCCCCGAGCGTGAGGGCCGAGCACGCCGAGTGGTCGTCCCGGCGCCAGCCCCCGAGCGTGAGGGCCGAGCACGCCGAGTGGTCGTCCCGGCGCCAGCCCCCGAGCGTGAGGGCCGAGCACGCCGAGTGGTCGTCCCGGCGCCAGCCCCCGAGCGTGAGGGCCGAGCATGCCGAGTGGTCGTCCCGGCGCCAGCCCCCGAGCGTGAGGGCTGAGCACGCCGAGTGGTCTCCCATACCCTGCAACAAAGTAGAAATTCGAGAGGAGAAGGCATTCGGCGATATAAATATTAATGAACTCCGCTTCCTGCTTTTAAGTCTTTTAATTTCCCCGGGGAGTTAGCCTGTTACGTTTATGCACCTGATCCCCGATAGCCGTAGTCCATAGCGCAGGGAGCTGGCGCGTGCACGCGTAGGAGCGTAGGCGTACGGAAGAGTCGAGGTTTCACGGATTAAGGCGTGTGCTCCCGAGTACTTTAGCGACTTGTGTTAAAGCTCGCGGAATTGACGAAGTTATTCAATTGATACTTATCTTGGCGAAGGGTTCGAGTCCCGGAGGATTCCTTCTTTGTCAGATATGCCAAAGAGGAGGCAGGCGGAGAAGTGTTGCTTTTGATATACGGCGTAAGGAACAGTGTTCCCGTGATCGCACAGGACGCTCCCGTGGTAGAGTGGAGCCAAAGGCGATAAGGATGACCTATGTACTTCAGGCTGGAGGGAAGACGCGTGGAGCAGAGTCCGTGCTCGTCATCGTGGAGGAAAATCTCTCGTCCTCCGGTGACCAGGGGCTATAAATACCCGTCGGGGAGCCTGAGCTGCTACCCAAGAGCGAATAGATATAGGATCTTTGCAGTCAACATGCCGGAGGCTTATTGTTGGGTTCATCCACCGGGAAGAGTTTGTGGAGTCATCGTGGTATGGTGCTAGAAGAGTGCTTGCGAAGAACCTGAGGCGATGATCAGCGTCTGAGTGCTGTCCCGTTCACCCCCGCATTCCCATGTGATGAGGGCCATGTGGGGTGAAATGCTTTGTAAAGCGAGGGATAGCCGAAGGCATTCGCTATCAACCCTCCACCGGTGCTGTCCCGTCGACGGCTGCAGTGGTGCTACAAGAGAGCTTGCGAGGAGCTCAGGTGAACCGAGCTTGCTCCGGATGTAGCACTAGGCGCAGGGACGAGTGCCCCAGGCCGTCATCTTGGCGGTTGATGTGTTTGATGTTTGTAACCGGCGCAAGTCCGGCTCCGTTGTAACTGTACTTCCTGCAAAAGGGTTGCACTGTCTGTCGCAATTTATTCGCAGCGTCAGTTCCCGAGCGTTTCGGGGCTGATCGAGCCCGAATGGCACGCTGCCTTTGATATGGCGCCAGCCCCCGAGTCCGAGTGCTGGTCGAACCTTAGCGGTACGCCTTCAGTTCTGCAGTGTTGGCCTCCGAGTGGTTCGGAGCCAATCGAGCCCGAGAGGCACACTGACTTAATCGCGGCGCCAGCCCCCGAGCGTGGGAGCTGTTCGAGCCTTAGCGGCACGCCACTCGGTTCGCAGTGTTGGCTCCCGAGTGGTTCGGGGCCAATCGAGCCCGTGAGGCACACTGGCTTGATCGTGGCGCCAGCCCCCGAGCATGAGAGCTGTTCGAGCCTTAGCGGCACACCACTGAGTTTGCAGTGTTGGCTCCCGAGTGGTTCGGGGCCAATCGAGCCCGTGAGGCACACTGGCTTGATCGTGGCGCCAGCCCCCGAGCGTGGGAGCTGTTCGAGCCTTAGCGGCACACCACTGAGTTTGCAGTGTTGGCTCCCGAGTGGTTCGGGGCCAATCGAGCCCGAGAGGCACACTGACTTAATCGCGGCGCCAGCCCCCGAGCGTGGGAGCTGTTCGAGCCTTAGCGGCACGCCACTCGGTTTCGCAGTGTTGGCTCCCGAGTGGTTCGGGGCCAATCGAGCCCGTGAGGCACACTGGCTTGATCGTGGCGCCAGCCCCGAGCATGAGAGTTGTTCGAGCCTTAGCGGCACACCACTGAGTTTGCAGTGTTGGCTCCCGAGTGGTTCGGGGCCAATCGAGCCCGTGAGGCACACTGGCTTGATCGTGGCGCCAGCCCCCGAGCGTGGGAGCTGTTCTGAGCCTTAGCGGCACACCACTGAGTTTGCAGTGTTGGCTCCCGAGTGGTTCGGGGCCAATCGAGCCCGAGAGGCACACTGACTTAATCGCGGCGCCAGCCCCCGAGCGTGGGAGCTGTTCGAGCCTTAGCGGCACGCCACTTGGTTTGCAGTGTTGGCTCCCGAGTGGTTCGGGGCCAATCGAGCCCGAAGGGCACACTGGCTTTGTTACGGCGCCAGCCCCCGAGCGTGGGAGCTGTTCGAGCCTTAGCGGCACGCCGACTTCTCTGTTTTGCTCGAGTGCTTTGGAGTCGTTTTTTACCGTTGACGCCCGGCGTGTAACGGAAGGCGAAGCGCCCAACGGCTCTTTTTACCGTTTCGCCCGCCCCCGCTAATCGCGTTATCTCGCGGTAATTTCGGGCATCAAGGCACGCTATAAAAGGTGAGGGTTTGACCCGGAGGGAAATCCTCCCATTCCCAGATCCGTCTTCCCCGTTCTTCACTTTTCATCCCGCCGCCACCAAAGCTCCCATTGCTCGCCAGTCCGTTGTGCGATCTCAGTCACCACGGGGAGCGCAATCTCGCTGATGCGATCGAAGACCCCTGCTGTTAGATCCATGGCGGGGAGGAAGAAGCTCACTGGTGTCCCCAAGTCTGACAAGATCCCCTCCCCCGTCCTCGCGTGGGTGCGGGGGAAGGTAACCACAGAAATGCTGGAGGAGATGGTGGAGCGGAGCATCCTGCCGTCTCAGGCCGTGGCGGAGTGGCGGCCGAGCGCAGGGGAGGTGTTCCCATCGGAGAACTCCGGCGAGCTGGTCCTGTTCAAGCCTTTCTTCGAGGCGGGACTCGGCTTGCCCACGGGGGCGTTCTTCCGAGGGCTGCTGCACTACTACGGGATCGAGGCCATCAACCTCAACCCCAACTCGATTATGGCGATCTCGGTCTTCATCCACCTCTGCGAGGCATATCTGGGGATCTCTCCCCATTTCAACTTGTGGAGGTACCTGTACTGGCTGAAGCCGCAGCCAAGCGAGGAGAAGATGGTGGTGGTTGGAGGCGCCGGGTTCATGCTGCGTCAAGGGCGGAAGGACGAGTACTTCGACATCGCCCTCAACACCTCCAACAAGGGATGGAAAGCCGAGTGGTTCTACGTCGGGAACCACGAGCCGGTGATCCCCTGCCATACCGGAGAGCGGCCGAAGGTCAAGGATTGCTGGAATGAGCTTCCTGACGCCTCCGAGATGGACGAGGTTGACGAGCTCCTTGTGCTGATCAAGGAGCTGAAAGATCAAGGTTTGACGGCGATTGGCATCGCCTGCAACTTTAGCAGGCGGCTGATCCAGCCGATCCAGGAGCGGAAGCACCCGAGCTACGAGTACTCGGGCCGAGATGATCCCACTCGGGCTGCTAACCGCGTCGTGGGAAAGGAGGAGATGAAGGCGCGCGTCGGCGGGTTCTTCCTCGGCCGCGTGTCGGAGAAGGACCAGCCGCGCCCTTTTTCTCTGAAGAGGCCTCCACCACCGGTAAGTTGCATTTCCGAGTGCTTTTGAATGTTCCTTCTTGAGTAATTTCTGGTATCGTCCGTTGGCCATCTGATTTTGCGTCTTCTCTTGCGCAGGATCGGGCCTTCGAATACTTCTCTGCTGCCCCACTTCCGGAGGACTTCCCGAGGAAGGTGATTCTCGAGGACGCGCCCCCGGCTGCTCAGGGCGGCACTCGGGCAGAGGGGGCGGTCGAGCCGCCTGCTCCCCGTATATGGGCGCCGAGTGACACGGAGGGCTCTCTGAGTCCTTCGGATGAGGAGGTGGTGGAGGACCGTCCGCGGAAGCGCCGGGCGGCTGTGGCGAAGAGGAACAACCGTGGGGGCGGCGTTTCCAAGCGGGCGGCGGTTACTGACGACGGGGCGGCCGACGACTCGGCCGCGTTGTCGGACGAAGCGCCCTCCGTCCGGGATGCGGTGGCGGGTACGGCGCCGCCGCCTCCCAAGCGGAGGCGTACGAAGAAGGTGTTGGCGAAGAAGGTGGCGGCGAAGAAATCGGACGCGCAGCCGGCTCAGCGGCCGTCTGCGGGTTCGGACGCCGATGTTGACGAGCCGGGACGTCGTTCCCCGGCCGTCATGGAGGAAGAGGAGAAGGACGAGGCGGTGCCCGATGCCTTGTTCCAGGAGCAGGAGCATGCCCGGGCCATGGGCGTCTCGGTGGAGGAGAGGCGGCGCATGGTGGCGGAGACGCTTGTGCAGGCCACGGCGGATGCAAGGCCAGTCTCCGATTTGGGGACCAGGCCAATCCTCGTGGCGGCTTCAGCGCAGCGGCGTCCCAAGTGGACGGGGGCTACGGCCTTCTGCTTAGGAAACAGATGCGATCGATCCGGTCGGTGACGATCAGATTTCATGGAACAGACTGCCATCGAGCTTGCAGATTGATCTCGTCGATCACCCCCTACCTGGCGCGCCAACTGTCGGATGTTTGGACCCGGCAGTCCACACAGGGTAGCCTACGTGGTTGATTTGATGAGGGACAGATCGAGGATCACAAGACGATGGTAACACAAGACGCAAGGATTGAATAGGTTCGGGCCGTCGAGATGACGTAATACCCTACGTCCTGTGTTGGGGGTGATTGTATTGCTGTGTATGAAGTTCCTGAAGGATCTCCGTAGTTGGGTTCTGTCCTAGGTTGAATGAATGCGTGGGTTGTAGATGTTGTGGGTTGTATCGTGCTCTGGAGGGGGGTCTCAAGGCGCCTTATATAGTCCGGCTGCCTTGAGTTACAAGTCGGCTAGAGATCGTAACCTACCCGAAATACAAGGATTCGATCCTATAACGATTACAGATATCTTTCCCTAGAATTCCGGCTAGTTTATCTTGATCTCCGAGCTTCTTGCGGGATACGCCGTCTTCTTTCCTTGCCGCGCGCGCCGTCGCGCCCATCCGGTTCGCCCGACTGGTGGGCCACCCAGTCTGACAAACCAGCCCAGTTGCACTCGGATTGGGCCGCCCCTTGCTGGTTGGGCCAATCCGCCTTCTGGGTACCCCTGGGGGTCTACCCCCGACACATGCCAACAAACCCTTTTCGTCGAGTTCTTCAGCAAGCAGGGCTGCATCATCTTGACCTCCAGTTTGTATGTAAGTATGACACCAATCGAATTACTCTAGGCTTTAGATTGAGGCGTATCGCCCTTCTTCGTTTAAATAATTCACCAATTTATCGAGTTGTTCTAAGCTTTAGATTGAGGCGTATCGCCCTTTTTCATTTAAATTGCTCACCTTTTATCTTGGCTCGTGATTTTGTCTTATCGGCTTACATTTTGTTTAAAGATCTATTTACCTTGTTTATTTAATATATTTTATAATAGATCTGTTTATGTTATTGTTTACATAGCTAATTTAGATTCAATTATCAAGTCACAAATAGATTAAATTTAAGCAAGTTCTTTAAAGCATATAGATCAATCGGAGTGAATATATTAAATCGGTGCCCTGCTACCAATGCTGTCTCGGTTAGGTCCGATCCGATTGTTAGTGACATTGATTTCAGTTTATTCAAGCTTTTAGAATTATGTGTAATAAAGAGCATGTTTAGATCCAATTTGTCTCTAATTCAGCTCTTATAGTCGATGGCTTATTTTAATGCATGTTATATCATCACGAATCGGACTCATGGCCGATGGTTCATGCTTGCATCAGACTTCTCTTCATGCTGATCCGATTGCTGGAACAAATCGGGGCTTTGGCCGATGAGTTCCCTTGAAGTTACTGATTAAATTTTACCTTGTCAATTTCAGGTCAAATTGACTGGCATGCCACAAACCTCAAGATTTTAGACCTGCACTGAAGTGAAGCAAATCTTCCAGGCCACAATGTTATTTCTAGAAAGTCAACGCCTGACTTTTTGGACATCAACACATTTTGTCACGCCCGGTGGGACCAAGACAAGTTTTTGGGATGGCACCTCTTGGAGAGAAGGCTGACATCGGTCCAGTCACTATGGACGACCTCACTGAAGAACAGAAGAAGCTAGTAGAAGCACAACTTGAGGTTTAAAAACTTGTGCTTAGATGCGTTCAGCAAGACACACAATGCTATGATAAAAAAGAACCAATTTCCAGTGCCAAGGGAGACATTTGACAGAAACACAGCCGATAAAAGACAATTCTTTCAAGACTACATCGATGTTGGATTGAGTCATGCAATGATTAACCAATCAGAAATGTTGGTTAACACGGTGGTGGGATTGATTGCCAAGTTACTGGATGGAGCAGTACTAAAAGATGTCCAAAAGGGACCTGCTTATTTTGATGCTAATGCTTCTGCAGTAAAAGAGCTCAAGAAAAAGATTGTGCAGATCTGTTCATCCACTTCACCAGAATCATATCCCGAGTTATATGAAACTCCTAAGGGCAAGAAGCTCAAAGCCAAAGTTGGGGGTGGAGAAGAGGAGGAGGAGGAAAAAGACCAGGGAGATTCCGGTCCAAGTCAAACTATAGATCAGTATGGTAATCGGATCCCAGTATTCAATGGCAAGATGGTGTGTCCTTCATTCTTTAACACTGAAAACCCACCAAGGAAAAAGGCAGTTGATTATTGGGAGCAGTCGATCGGGCCTGTTGAAAATCAAATAGTGATGACACCGACTCGTACTTCGATTAATCAAGGAAATTATACTCAAGAACATTGGGCAGATAAGATTGTTGATGTAATGAAGAATCAATTTGGTTTGAAACCTAAGGGGCAGTCTTATTTGTATCGGAAGCCATATCTGGACTAGTTTGATACATTACCAATGCCAGCCCGATTCAGGATTTTAGATTATTAGTCAATATACTATTCAGTGTGGGGAGGTAGCATCGATTGATCCTTTGAAAGTCAAGCTTTTCCCAATGTCTCTTTCTGGTTTGGACTTTTCGTGGTTCGCATCGCTGCCACCTAATTCCATCAGTAATTGGGCTGATCTAGAAAAACAATTTCATGCTTATTTCTTTGTTGGAGTGCAAGAAACTAGATTGTCCGATTTGACAGCTCTCTGACAGAGGAATGGGGAATCGGTCAGTGAATTTATTCAGAGATTTAGGGATGTCCGTAGCCGATGTCATTCATTACACCTATTGGAGGGACAGCTAGTTGATTTGGCTTTTCAAGGCTTATTACCTCAAGTCAGAGACCAATACACAAGTCAAGATTTTGAAAGCTTGGGACACTTGATTCAAAAGCTCTCTCAGCATGAAGGAGGCACTAATGAGTATCGAAGAGAGAAATATCAAAGAAAGATCGCCACTATTGAATATGAATCGGATGGAGAGGAAGCTGAAGTTGATCTGGCTGAGTGGACTAAAAGTAAAAACTCAGTAGCATGTCCATGGGTGAAGTTTGAGCCAGAAAGGTATAGCTTTGACATTAATAAAGTCGATAAAATATTTGATTTGTTTTTAGCAGAAAAGCAAATTCGCCTATCTCCCAATCATACGATTCCTTCAGCTGAAGAGTTAAAGAAGAAAAAATATTGCAAGTGGCACAATTTGGTGTCTCATCATACAAATTATTGTAAGGTATTCCGCAACAAGATTCAATCGGCGATTGAGCGAGGGGTTATTAAACTTGAAGGTGAGAAGCCGACGAAGCTTGATGGGCATCCATTCCCGCAAAATATTGTTGAAATCGGAGCCTTTCAAGAGGACAGAAGAATGAAAGCTAAAGTCCTCACATCGGATCATGCAAAGAATTCAGGGGATGTCGATCCCGAGTGCCAAGTGTCAGCCGATGAAGTCAGAGAACGGAACTACCAAGTTAATCGGGAGGATCGTCGACGCAGGGACAAGCCTCGAGTGACATCAAAATAACTCGTTGATAAGTATGTGTGTCAACAAGCCAGGGACAGACTCCTCCTTCAACCAGAATTGATGATGAGGAACATTGGGGATGCCCGTTCTTCAGGTGCCACCCAGCTCAACCGGCCTGAACCCGGTTCAGCTGGGTCAGAGAGTTTGACTTGAATTAAATTCAAAAACTAGCCAATGAAATTTGAATCTATAAGTTACCATAGCCTTGGGAGGATGTATACTTATAGATCCGTGGGGCACCTACACTCAAATAGCTCTAAACAAGTAGATCGAGTGAAGAAAAAAATAGTCAAGTATGAACACAAAGAACACAAGAACACAAGTTGACACAAGAGTTACTCCCGAAGTTCACTCCCACTAAGGAAGTTACGTCTGCGTTGAGGTGCCCACAAAGAGCCGGTTGCCCACTAACCCTTCCCTCTCCCAATCAACCACAATGGAGGATTGAGTGACTTACTATGAAATCATCCACGAGGATGGGCAATACAAACGTCTGGGGCACAACCACACGAAGTTTGTGTGCTCCATGGCGATGCTTATGCCATCTAAGAGCAAGCTCCAAGAGTAACAAATCCGAGGACGATGCTTGAAGGTGCCACCAAAGCTCAAGAGATGGAAATGGAGCTTAAGAGTTGGAAATGGAGCTCACTCAAGCCTCTCACCAAGAACTCTCAAATCCCCACTTTAAATCTTGCAAGATTAGCTCAAGAGTGGGGAGGGAGAGGAGCAAAGGATGGAGGAACAAGCCTTGGTTCAGTTTTGGTGAGGGAGAGCCAAGAGGAATGAGAGAGAGGGTGTGGAAGGATATATATACTCCCCCCTCCAAATAGAGTTGTTGTTGTGCTGGACGCACAAACCCAGCTGAGCTGGGTAGAAAAATAATAGTTGCAGCTTCAAGACAGAGTGGCTCACTGGGCTCAGCCACGTCCAACCTGGTTGAGCTAGGTGTAATTAATTTCGGGACAAAGAGCTTAACCTGGATGAGCCAGGTTAACTCGGCTGAGCTGGGTTTTAAGCTGAACAAGGGATTGATATGAGGTGAGTTGTTGAGTGTGTCTATTAGCAAGATAGTGATCTAATGAGCTTTGAGACACCTGGAAAACATCAAACTTGGATCCCCCTTTATAGTACGACATTCCTAAACTCAAGATCAAAAATAAAATGAAATTAAACCTTCATCTTGAATTCGAAAGCCATCAATATTTCATTTCCCTTCAAATATAATCTTCTCTCATTTTCACATAAAACTCACTAAACTCGTTAGCACTTTAATTAGATTGTCATTAAGCCGTGGAAAACATGCCAGTAGAGTTCAGGGGACAAACCATCCCCGTTGACTTCATGGTGCTCGACATGGGTGCAACGAAGGATTCACCGCTCATCCTTGGGCGGTCGTTCCTGAGCAATGCAGGTGCCCAGATTGATGTGAAAGCCAGAGAAATCTGCTTTAACATCAATGTCACGGAGGAGAAGTTCGCATTCCGCCCCAAACAGGAGCAATGCTCCATGGTCAAGATAAAGCATGGGGGAACAAGCACAACATGAAGAAGGTCGAGGTCACACCGCAACCCCCACAGAAGGACAGCCTCATAAAATTCATGATCTCCTTCTGTGAAAAAGAGGAGAAAAGAAATGAGGGTCACCCGTTGTTGACGGTCCTTACAACAGAAAATCCGACCGTCAATAGCCTCAGAAATAACTAAGACTAAGCATAACTTAGGCATTTGTATTCAAATAATATGGAAGCATGTATATATGAAATATATTTGAGTACAGGTACAATTGTGCAAAAGAAGAAGGAGATTGGGCCCAGGCCCAGGTCGGCCGACCTGGCTAGGTCGGGTGACATGGCCTGGCACCCAATCCAGCCCATCTTTCTCACAGGCATAGAAGCACATCATTGGATCATTGAAAGGACCTTGATGTCACCTAGAGCAGGGGTGGGAGGGTGAATAGGCAAATCTGCAATTTACAAAATCTAATTCCTGCTGTCAGCCCACAAACTGGTAAAGCTGGTTTAGCAAACCGGTAAAACGGGTTTGACACAGAATACACCAATAAATCAAGAATTGCCCCTCTACGAATTCTAGAACAAACCAACTTTGATGTGAAGCTTCCACAGAAGTTTCCAAGTATTCTAATGAAGCTCCTGCACACAGCTCAAGCACACCAAAGTAGATAAAAGTGGAAACACAAGTAAAATTCAAACCAAGACGCAAGGAGTTGTTTTACCAAAGTTCGGATTCACTGCTTGCACCAAGCAGCCCCTAAGGCACAGTGAATCCTACTCTTCATTGAGGAAGCTTATACGACCACACAAGGTTAAACTATCTCTACCTTCCACTAAGAGACCTCTTTGCTTGCGAGGGTGAGGTGAAACCTTCACAAACGATCCCGTGGCTCACCACACACTTCGTTAGCTCATCGGGCGACGCCTAGTTGTCTAGGAGGACTAACCTCCAAGAGTAACAAATGCTTCATGAGTTGCTTGACACAACCACAAGTGCTCAAGGGTTTGGATTGCTCTCCAATGCTCACACAAATCACTCTCTCAACCCAAACTTAGGGATTCAAACTATGAACTCAAATCTTACTTAGAGAGGTTGGGAAGAGCTCAGCTGACCTCAAGAATGTGTCAAACACGAGTAGCACCAGCCACCACTCCAAGAGGAGCTCATGGGTATAAATACCCATCTCTCCAAAAACTAGCCATTATTCTATCAATGAAAAGCGGTTCCACCAGTTTGCAAAACCGGTTTCACCGAAATTTCAAACAAACTAGCTGTTGCACACTCAAGGCCAGATACTGGTTCCATCGGTTCCCAAAACCGTTTTTATCGGTTTTGCCAGCGAACCTTCACTAAGTTAGAAACTCTCATGGTTAGACTCACAAGGGTTCACTTGAGGACTTTTGGAGTTTGTCATTCAACCAATGTTGTGTCCCTCTTGATAGTACGACATACCTATACCCAAGATATAAGATGAACCATAAATCAACCACTTGAGCTTGTATGTCAAATATGATGCCAATACTTGGTCAATCACTTCTTTGAGAGCTTTCAACATTGCATTCTGAACTGAGCATATCCACCTTGAGCTAGTGACTTGAACCTTCATATTTGAATGAAAACCATTTCTAGTCCAACTCACAATTTCCATAAATGATTGGACGCATTGCATTGCTTCCCTCGGTAAGGCTTGGATATGGTACTTCAAAACACCGCGGACACTAGACACTTCACCTTAGCAATATGCACATGGTCTCAAGCCGTCGCTTAACCAAAGCTTTCTTAGTCCCTCACTCTAGTCATCTCGATTTGTTTCTTCACCACTTACCTTTGCCGTATTGAGTTTGGCTTTGCTTTGACATCAAGAGTGAATTCCATTTGAAAGATTCTTCAAATACTTGTTCTTGATTAACAAAGAATATCCCATGTATTGCAAGCTCCCAATCAATAAAACCAATATGTAACATATGTGACCATGCCCTTTTATCATAACCATATGGAGTCTTGAAATGTCCAATTCTATGTATCATTTCTTCTTTTCTCAAATGATCCATAAATCTCTATCTTTATCATAGTGATAGTGTCTCATGCCTAGTCCAAAAAGCATCCATGGCATGAGACCAATAATGACCCAAACAAACTTCATTGAAATTATCATCCCAATATTTAATGACAGTCCTTCTTAAGAAACTAGAGATCATGTATCATGCATAGCACCATGTCTCCATGATAAATATTAGTGACTTGTCAACAATCTTGAATCATGGGATCACACTTGCTTGCTTGGATCAACAACCAAATATATCATGAGCATATTAAATGTAATGAATCACAAGAATAGATCTCTGCTCATGATCTCAAACAATCAAGTTCATCCTTTAATCGTTTTGTCACTCAATTCACCAAAATCCACTTGAGGGCCTAGATGCACTTTCAATCATCTCAGCCACTGATTCAATGATGGTTGAAGTCAATGAACAAGATCAAGACTCAACACCATCACATGGATTAAAGGGCCCACAACCGAAGCTCCATGGACCCAAATCAACCGAACCCACCTGGAACCAACCTCAGGACCCACCAGGCAGCCACCCAGAGCAAGGTGGGCCCGAAAGGCGGTGGAGCTGGGTCGGTCGACCCCTAGGTCGGTTGACCTGCCCACGTGCCCGACTCGGCCCTCCCTTGACCAGAGGCTCGTGACCGACTCCAGGGACGCATCTGAGACATGCACACCTAAATGTGGTCCATCCAAGGGTCGGCTAACGGCCCCCTTCAGCTAACCTGGGCCCATGGCCAAACGGCCTCAACCGCCTTTGGCCGTCTCTATACCGCCTATGGACGCTATAAATGCCTGCTATGGCCCCTGCATTCGATACACACACCAGAAGAAGAGCTCTCACTTGCTACAAGCTTAGTCTTAGTCTTAGTAGTGATAGTCTT
This sequence comes from Alloteropsis semialata, assembly GCA_004135705.1. Classification (NCBI taxonomy): domain Eukaryota; kingdom Viridiplantae; phylum Streptophyta; class Magnoliopsida; order Poales; family Poaceae; genus Alloteropsis; species Alloteropsis semialata. Next base: position 44,295,875 of record CM014277.1, on the reverse strand, counting down.
ATTAGTTGATCTTCTGAAGGCTTCCGGAGGAGTCTTGGTAAGCTCTAGAGTTCAGCTCTTGTATCTCTTTACTTACTTGTAAGACTTTGATCTTAATGGAATCATCTTCATACTTATGTTGTATGTCTCAACTTTGCTCTACTTAGCATATACATCTTATGTCTTGAGCCTTATTCAAGCTGACGTATGCTATGACATTGGCTCAATGTGCCTTACGGTTGCTCTGTCTATGAATGTGATAGATAGGGTTGTATTTTTTTTATGCAAACATGGTGTTTGATATAAGGAATACCATTGAGGGTATCGCTATCCCACGGATTAGTAGAGGTAGGTGGCAGGTGGTGACAGCCCTATCCATCCTTTGCAATCCTCCACGTTCAGGAGATGATGTTAGGCCTTTATGATAAGACGTCCTACTGTCGTCCCTCGATGAGGGAACCACCGGACACCTAGATATGTCCTCTAACACATGTCCTTTGACTGAGCTTGTATAGGATAAGATTGTATATCCAAGTTCCATATGTATGATGTTCATGAACCCTCTTTGATCTTTACTAATGTTCTTTTTACTAACCAAGACTTATTTATTGACAAGCAATGAACTTCTGTGTATCACTCTACCCCCACATTATTATATCCTTTACCCCTGCTTAGACTTTGGCTGATTAATAATATTGTAAGTAAATGCATTAGATGACATCTCTCTTTAACTAAATGCTTTCCTTGCACAATAAACAAATACGATACTCTGGAATACTCCCAGGTGAAATGCTACAACGTACTTCTGTGCTCTTGTAGAATAATGTAAACGTTAAGAAATACCAACACCCAAAGCTCTGGAAGAACCAAAAACCAAGGAAGAAAAAGACTCCAGCCTAAATGTCCACACCGACTCCTCCCACACCACCTGCAAAGCCCAAGAAGATTAAGCAGGTGTGGAGAGTCAAGATGTCCACGCTCGCTCCTCCGAGCCCGGACGTATCGCATTAATCGATGCAAGGAGAGTCTGACCGCAAGACTTTAAATGGCGAGTCCTTGCCAAAAGATTAATTGGTAGTTATTCCATATTTAGTTTTTCTTAATATTAATTTTAATCCTGAATTTTCATGTGTAAATAATGCCTGCTTAATAAAATTTTATTTTCATCAATTTAATTAGTTAAAACCTTGCATGAAAGATGTAAAAATTTATAAACTCAAAAAAATATATAATATTCTTTCTCCTAAGCCGCTATCTTCAAACATCAACTACACAGGATCAAAATAGCCATAGAAGTAGCAGGAAAAAGAGGCAAATGGGTGGGCCCAGGCCGGGTTCGGCTGAACCCAGAGTCGGCTGACCCCTGTGACCGTTACATGGGCTGGCCCACCTCCAATGCCTACTAGGCTTTGTCTCCTCCTCCATTTTTGACCATTTGAGCTCCTGGCTCTATAAATAGAGCCCGGGAGAAGCTCTTCTCCCTCACACACTCTCTTCTTCATTCTCCTCTCTCACTTTTGCTCAAGCTCTCGCTCTCGCTCTTGCTTTCGCTCTCACACTCGCTTGTGAAAGTATGCTGCGCCCTCTTGCTGTTGTCCTGCCTGAGCCCTCCATAATTCGCGTCCAGGGGTTCTTTATTTCATTTTTCACTAACATAACACGTGCGCTAGTGTTTTTGTTCTTGTCACCATGAAAATATTCGGCCGGAGACTCTTCGGTGCACTCAAGAAGGTGGCGGGTTCAAGCTCCAACCGCTCTCAAGTAGTGGAAGTACCCCTCCCTCTAGAGACTACACGCCTAGCTCCATGCATAAGGAGGAGGGTACCTAGCATGAGGCGCATTTGGAGCCGCAAGCCCTGGAGGTGGATCCCGAGATTGACCTCAATGACCAACGAGAGATGCAAGCCTATGCACATCATGGACCGAGTCTTCGCTCACACCCAAGCCTTCAACACGGACCTCCTCGAGTGCACAGGTATGGATATCGATTTCACCACCATTTGGCAAGCTATTGGATGGGATTCTTTCGTGCCTATCTTGGAGGAAGATTCGTGCCTCCTCACCATCCAGTTTCTTTGCACCTTGCATGAGGTAGACAATGGAATTGCTTTCCGATTCTTCGGGAAGGAACTTCCATCTCTCTTGGAAGAATTTAAGTCTACTTCTTGGTTTTCATAATAGATGTCCGACTGAGTTCAAGCTTGCTCTCTGTGGTTTTAATTGCCATAATTTTTTTGGGAGAGCATCTCGGGTCAATCTGTGGTTGGTAAATTTATGCCTCGCTGCAATGATATTCATAATCCAACTTTGAGGCTTATGCATAAGTGGCTTGCTATTTCGCCTTTTCCCTAGAGATGATGTTAGGCATGTGCGTAATGATGAGCTGAAGCTTTTATATACCATGATCAAGAAAATTCGTGTATCTCTTGTTCAGCCTTTGATTACTCAATGGTTAGAAAATTTTAAGATGTCTGGTCCTATCGAGTGCATGTCTTTGATCACTAGAATTGCTTCGAAGCTCGGGGTACTAGACGATTTCAACATCTCGTATATCCCCATTCCCCTAGTTTTCATCAATGAAGCATATCTAGTGCAAGGACACACTCTCAAGCATGATGCGCACCAGAATCTTGTTTTCTTCTTCCCCGGCTATACAAATGAAATTTGGTTACCTAACCTGGATCTTCACTTGTATAAATGACGGGAGCTAACTATCCCTCTTGCCCAACAAGAGGAACCACGCAGCAGCAGCAGCAGCAAGTTGACACGAAGACAATCACGTCAGGAGGCATCGTCATCTCACCCACCAGCCACTACGCCACCACAATATCCATCGCCTCAGTACCAGTCACCGCACTCCCAGCACGTCGCTGAGCAGATGTACTAGGTAGGGTGGGTTCCGGCAGGACAGATGCCAGGGTACGTACCCGGGTATCAGCCTAGCTGGGATCAGCCCCCACACCATTACGAGGCTAGAGGATCAGGCTGGCACAGCACAAGCCGCACCGACTGGGAGCACGGCAACTTAGTCGTTCACTCTACTTCTAGCTCCAATGGGTCGCCACCACTCTCCGGTGGGCATCGCTCCTACTCGTTGCAACAACATCGCGGACCTCACACGTCGGATAGACGAGCTCGACATCCGAACAGGTGAGATCCAAAACACACTTAATGCACACGTCTAGGAGATGGGGGCGTGGCAGCAGCAGATGAACAAGTAGCTCGATAGTATCACAGCTATGTGCATTAAGTGCAAAGAGCCTACTGGCAGTCGCAGGGTTACAACCATGGACCATGAGCTTCACACTAGCTTGGGGGAGGACCCGGCATGATGGTAACGTTGTATCTTGCACTGCACATATTAAGTTAGAAAAAAGAAAAAAATGATAAGTCATGATAAAAGAACAAAAATATATTTATTAGCTTTTATATGTTTAGTAAGCATGTTTAGCCTACCTTGTTGAAATGATGAATAGTTTCTCTGCTTTATTTCCTTTTCGCACCTATTTTCAACCGAGCATTCTCCTAAATTTTGAGTTTATTGGATAAGATTCATCCTTTGAGCTTGAAACTTGTGGGTTGCAAGTGCTAGATCCAAGTCTAAGTTGTTGCGAGTTTGGTACAATAGACTTTGATATAATCTTGCTCTAAGTGGAACTTGATCTATGGAGTTTTGTTTTCAAAATGTTAAAACTCTAAAAGTTCCTCATTGATGATTATTTCGTACCAAAGCCATATGACATGTCCTTCATGAAAAATTTTACTCATATGCTACTTGCTATCTCATTGAGCTTTGTCAAATTGTTGAGACCCTTGTGAGATACTCGTCATGCTCCATTAATAAAGATCACGTACACCCACATATAAACATGCTGACTCCCACATTGGAAGTCACGCAAAAACATGCCTTCCACCACAAAAATATTTTGAACTCCATCCACCTGAACATGAAGCTCCTCTCTCTCTCTCTCTCCAACCGTATTAAAAAGGATATGGGGCTATGAAAAAGAAAGAAATGAGGAAAAGAAATAAATCCATGATAAATAAAGCATGTTGGAAAAATGAGAAAAGAATTCCATGCACAAAATGCATGAGAGAGTAAAAAAAGAGAAAAGAAAAGATAGCCCCTATCCAAAAGAAACAAAATAAAGAGAGAGGGACTCATGCAAAAAGGAGTCAAATAAAGTTCCACCAAAGATTCCACACACTTATACTTGATGGGGTGCAAGTATGCCTCACTCATACCTTACCCAAAGCTCCACATAAACCTTTAGAGGTAGGTTGAGGCGTCTGATGCCATGATGAGGAAACGTACACAATGAGCGATCGAGATTATCATTTGAGGAACTTGTTTTCTTTTGAAAAACTTTGCAAAACCTCCGGAGTTAAAGTGGAACAAAGAGGTGAGTAAAATGCAGGTTTATACAACCATTCTGACTTGCAACCGCCCAAGACAAGGAGAAGCCAAAATCCCCATAGGGACTAAGGCAAAAAGAGGGTAACAAAACCAAATTATTCAATTCAAGGGAGAATATTTTGTTGAGCGCATGGTACTCTTAAGAAGTACGGCATTGTAGCAACTCCTGATCAACAACCTAAGTCTTAACTTTTGCTCAGGACAAGCAAAGGGCAAGCTTGGGGGAGTTGTTGGAGGTCCCTACACGCTAAATCCGACCGTCAATATACTCACTTTATCAGGATGTACTATACACTTACTAACATATATCTTTATACATAACCTAGTTCCACTTGTATCATAGCTTTACGTCTTTGCAGGACACAAGGACTACAACATAGAGTAAAATGTGCTCAAACAATGGAGAATGAGTCACGCGGATACAACTCTGCGAGCACACGGTCAAGAAGGCCGACAAACCAGTCAGACCAGGGCAGGACCGCAGGAGAATCAACTGGGAATATACCATGGACCCACATGCCAGTGACCCAGAGGAAGACAGGTGGGAAAGGAGCCCGCCAGGGTTCGATCGACCCCAGGTTCGGCCGAACCTTGACGGTCTCCGTTCCTACCAAGTCTTGGTGGCATGTCTTCCCGCGCATCCCCCTTGGCGCCAAAGGGGTGTTTCCATTCTGGGAGCACCGGGAACCGTCCTCCCCTAGTATAAATAGAGGGATGGGAGGCCCTCTTCAACACACACTCATCCTCAAGAGCCTCTCTCTCTCTCTCTCTGGTAGTACACTTGTAATCTTTAGGCTAGTGGAGCTCAGGCTAGGCTTAGTTCAGTAGTATTCGGAGTCGTCCTTGGGTCTTTGTGGGACATAACCTTCGGCCTTCAGTACGGTCTTTGTATACTTTGTCGGTATTTATATAAGTATGGAGTTTGATCTGAATGCTATCTCTATAGTGTTTATTTCATATTCATGCCTTATCATGAGTTATATATTGTTTATGCATAGGCTAGTGGATCTAAGCTACGACATCGGTTTGTTGTTCTTTCGGGATTGCTCTAGTCCCATGTTTCCTGGGAGGGCTATGTAACACCCTAAAAATTCTATTTCTGAATAGTAGTATAATTTGCTAAGTAATGTGTGTGCATTCACAAAATTAAGGAAAATATAAAACTCTTTGCAAATTAAAATCAACTCTAAGGCTAGAAACATTCTTGTGCATTTCATGCTGGTGCATGTTTTTCTTGTATGTGTGTGCTTGTGTGTGGGCCCTAGAACCCTAAATGCCTAGAAAACCTGACCCAAAACCCTAGCCCAAGGCCCTAACCAACTCGGGCCCAAGCCCCTAAGCCCCAGCCCAACCCGGCCTTCCTTTCTTCCTCCCTTTCTCTTTCTCCCGTCGGCCCAGTGGCCCAGCCACCTCCTCCCCATCTCTCACTAGTCCGGCCCAACCCCTCCCCCCTTCCCACGCGTCCGCGGCCCGCAGGCAGGCCCAGTAGCGCGCCCGCCTCAGCCCAGCGCCGCCCCTGCCCAAAGGCGACCTCAGCCGAACCCGCCTCCGCCTCTCCGCTCGTGCCTGCTCTCTCTCTCTCTCCCCGACAGGTGGACCCCACCTATCATCTTCCTCCCCATGTTCCCCGCTCCCTTTCTTTCCCTTCTGTCGCTGCCCGCTGGCCCCGGCCGCCGCCGGCCCGCACCCCAGTCATGCATGGCAACGGGGAATTCCCCGTCGGGGAATGCCTTTCCATCCCCGTCCCCGTGGGGAGGAAAATTCCCCGTCCCCGTCCCCGTCCCTGTGAACACTCGCAGGGGAGATTTTCCTCCCATCCCTGTCCCCGAGATGGGAATTTTCCCCGCGGGGATCCCCATCTCCGCTTCAGCTCACCACACTGTATTCGAAAATTAGCATATCACAGAACATGGTCATCTCTTGACATTGAACAAGAAGGCAACAAGAGCAAACAAGCTTATAAGCAAGAAGAGGAAATTTGGTACATGCTATACAGAGCACAAGGGAAACACCAACATGGAGCGATTATATAAATATAAAAAGGCTGATCCACCGGAGATTGGATAATGAATCAGCAACTCTAGACATGAAAGCTCATGCGCCCTCTCGATCTGAAGGACCGACGGCCGCCCATCCTGTGCAGCGCCAGTAGGCTCGCGGCTCGCGGCTCGTGGCCTTCAGTGTGCTGAACACAGAGTAGCTTGCTAGCAGCTAGCGCGGAGTTCGCAGCGTTGCGGGCGCGGAGTTCGCAGCGTTGCGGGCGCGTCGTCGCCCAGGCGCTTTCTTTCCTGTGGCGGCTATGGGAGGGGAGAGGGATGGAGTGGAGAAGGTGAGGTAGGGTTTACTTGTTTATATACTCTGGGCCACTGGGTGTTGATCGCAATGGGCCTTCATGGGCTTAATTCACGCTTGCAATCTATGCTGCTAATCGGGGATCCCCACGGGGAACGAGGACGGGGAATGGTGTCCCGTCCACGTCCCCGCGAACGCCGACGGGGAGTAAATTTCTACCGTTCGTATCCTCGCAGGGATTAAATCTTCCCCACCCCCGTCCCCTAATGGAGGAATTCCCCGCGGGGAATCGGGGATCGGGTCCCCGTTGCCATCTCTAACCCCAGTGGCTGGGTGCCTTACCCTGACCCCGTGCGCGCCCGCCGCAGCGCCACCACGTCCTCAGCCCCACGTCCCCTGCCATTGCCCGGCTTAATGCCGTTCAATGGCATTGATGCCATTGATGGCCCCCGAAGCCGAGCTACATGCGTCCCTCACTTGAGCCCTATATAAACCCTCGCTCACCCTCTCTACTTTCCCCTGCCCTCTCTTTCACTCGCCGCACCCCCATGCTCGCGCCTGTGCAGCTCACACCGACGATCGCTAGAGCCGAGCAAGGTGAGCTTCGCCGCTCACGCCGTCCGTCGTCCCGAGGGCCTGATGCTCACCCCTGTCCCCTCTCTCGCGTCACAGGGACCCCAGAAGCCCCGCCCAGCATCCTCGAGCCCCGGACCGAGCCAAGAGCACCGCCCCGGCGATCACCACCACTCGCTGACCGCCCCCTTCGACGTCATTCGCCCTGCGCTGCCTAATCGACGCCGTCAACACCCTAGGTGAGCCAGGCGTTTCCCCTCGTTCTTTTGAGCCAAGCCACGCGCAATTTGGCGCCCTAAAGCGCCCGCGCCGCCCGCCGCCACCGTCCCGCCTCGCCGCCGGTGGCCGAAACCCCCAGACAAAACCTGAGCTGCCCAATCCCCATCCAAGGGCCCATATCACATACCCCTTCGGGGTATGTAATCGGTCCACCGTGGACCCGGTGGACTCGGCCCACGAGCCGGTCCATGGCCCTGTCAGCAGCCATGTAGGCGCTACGTTGATGCCACGTGCGCGCCCCGTCAGCCCCGCAGCCACGCAGCTGGCTGTTTTGCGCTTAGGCCCCAGCCTTTTACAGAAATCAACCTGCAATCCTGTGAGCGTGTAAAGTAATTATGTTTGGGTCCTATTTTTACTCATTTAGGCCCCTGATCTTTTATATATTAGAACCTGCCATCCAAGATGTTAGTTTAGCTCATTCAACCTTAAGTTTTTATACATAATTATGTATAGGTCCTCAGTTTCTTGCAGTTAGGCCCCTGGAACCTTTAAACCTTTGCCAGCAAGCCCTTGTATCTTGTTTTAAGCGTAGTTTCTTCGTTATAGCTCCAATTAGAGTGATTCTTGCACTCATGTGATCATAGTAATGCATAGAATAGCTTTTTGCTTCTATTTTTGCTGTATGGTGTACTGTTCTAATTGAATTATATTTGTTTGCATGTATTGGCTTGTTATGGATGCTTGTACGGTGATGGAATGATTGTATAGACGTTGAGCAGTTTGAGGTTGGAGTTGAGCAAGCTTTTGAAGAGCCAGATCAGCAAGAGTTCTTTGAGGAAGGCAAGTGTAACATGATTAAACCTTGATACCTATGCACTATATATTCACCTTTTTGCATTTACCTATTGTGTTTAAATTTGAGAAACCATAGGGATGACTAGAATCTTTTACCTTATACCTTGACTACCTTGGGTTTATGCATGTGGGTAGATAGGTTAGCTTTGCTTAGTTGCTCAAATGCTAATGATCAATATTAATTGTTAATCTTGATTAATGGTTATATGGAATTAACATAAAATATACTTTTTAGCAACTTGGTTTAGGGAACTAGAGCATGTGCTTGGATTGCTCTAGTGTCTCTCCTTAAGGTCCCGATCTTAAAGCGGCCACCCAGGAAAACCGTACAACCACAGGAACCACATGGCTTTGGTCTTGACTTAGTACGCTGTACGGCTCTAGCTTGATTAGTGGTTACCGAAAGGCGCAAGTGGGGTTGCTAGGTTTAAGTGTGGATCTCGGCCTATCTCGTTTGGGTTTGTGTGATGGTTTGGTTGGAGCTGGACGGGTCCATGCGCCTGTCTCGAAACCATAGAGGCCACTAACTTGCTAGGGTGTCAGTCGAAAGGTCTCGTAGTGAAACCTCGTACTCGTTTTGGGAGTACATTGCCTATAGCAAAGGGGAATCATGACTTTTGGGGAAAGCTGTACAACCTCTGTAGTGTGTTTTGAACTGATATATTAGCCGTGCTCACAGACAAGAGCGACTTGGATACTTTAAGTATAGTACCTCCTTGTTTTTCATATCAAATGATTAATATGATGTTATTCTTGTTATATTTTCTCATGTTTTTTCATAACTTGGGGTTACAATAGGGATTTCACTAAATGGTAGTAATATAATTAATTCCAAAATCAATCAACTAAAAGTGCTAACCGCAGTAAGACCATGTCTAGCCCTTTTAGCCTCATTCAATCATGTTATACTTGCTAAGTAAAATGGATTACTTACACTTGTTTCATATCAACAAAATCCCAGATGGGTACTCAGATGAACAACCAGTGGATGCTTTTAACTTCCCCAAGGAGTTCCCAGACTTCTAGGCAGTGCACTCCCCCAGTCAGAGTCCCTGTGGAGGCTCATTGGATCTAGATGCATTACTCTTCCGCTACTTCGATGAACCAAATAATAATGTATTCTCCATGATGTAAGACTTGTTATGATTTATGTTATCGAGCACTGTTTTCCTTTCTTTGATATTCATTTCTGGAGCTATATGTGTGTAAAGACTTCCTGGGTACACATATAGTAGCATTCAGATTTCCTTCGTAAATCCGGGTGTGACAGGCTAGGGTAGTTGTCTCATGCACGAGCGTGGTGCTCGGGCATGACGAGAGCCAGTGAATATGACTGTGCCCCATGGTATGGAGGGGTAGGCGGCAGGTGGTGACAGCCCTGACCGTCTCTCATATTCCCCCACGTTCGGGTACAGTGTAGGAGGTACATAAAGCCTTACCGCTTGCTGGCAGACCAGTGCGGTTTGGTCGCCCCGTTGTGTGCATGGGTGCTTAGAACTAAGTCCTATGTATATCTTGTATAACTTGTGCTGTCTTGTAGTTGACGCTCGTTAGAGACACACTTTTAGTGCTATTTAAGTGGTGTTTTGGGACCAATTCATATACTAACCCGCCACTTGGCACTAGAAATAACCCCATTTTCGCATATGCATGTATTTTCGGAGGATTTTGGTTTACGTAGGTTTTTGAGCTATAAATGAGCACTTTTGAACAAAGACCGAGATCATGCGTAAGAGTGGAGGAATGAAGGCCATGTGACTCGGATTTCGTTCGCTCTCATCTATGGTGCACCAACCTCCAAGAATACGGAAGGGCAAGGACTTGAAGATAAGGTCGGATGACTTCGGGGTCAAGGCGAATCAGGCAGACATACGGAAAGACATCAAGATCCAATCTTATCCCGAAGCAACCAACGTCAAATACCCACATGCATTGGCAAAACAACTCCTGGAGGATCTAGAAGCTTGTACGCGAAAGATGGGACCGAGGGCCACAGAAAAGCCCTGGGCCAGCTGGCCCAGAGGGCCCAGGCCGGCCGGCCTGGGTTGTTCCTGCGCCGCCTCGGCCTCCCCTTCGAGCTAGGGTTTTCTCGGACTATTTATAGCCCCGATGCATGAAACCACGCAGATCAATCCACCAGAACTCAGCGAAACCTAGGGCATACACCAAAAGGAGACGACGGTCGCCGCAAGTCCTTGAAGTTGTCTAGGGATGGCTTAGGCCTAACCTAGCCGCCATGGCCTCCCTGCGTGGTTGTGCTATGGCGGAGTTCATGAGCAAGTTGGAGTCGTCAATGGTATGTATTCGGTGGTGATGATCCAAACACATCTATTATATGAGTAATGTTCTTCATGTCATCCGATCTCTTAGCGACTTGATGCCTCCTTCTATGCTTTCTACCTATCATGAATATGATTGTTCCTTAGTCTAATACATGTTTAGACTATATAGCATGCTTTACGTAATCATGGTGATTAGATCTAGTATGTCGACCCTTCATGATATCTAGACACGTTCACTTGTGGACGTGCCCTTGTTCTAACCATGCCGATAGGGAGCATCATGACAGGATGTGATCCCACATAGGGTGGCGTCCTCGGGTGGTTGACCGGTGGTAAGAGTTTAAAGACGGCTCTAGATGAGATGCGTGATGCGCTTACTCTTATTTGCTAGAACTACAACTAGAAGACGATAGGCCCGTTTATCCTTTGGTTGCTCTTTACCTTTGCCTATGTTATGGATGTGTTCAACCTTTACACCCACTCATATCCTAAAGGTTTACCCTCATATGCAATCTATGCCTAACACTAGGAATAGATCCGTTAGATTAGATGGAAAACCCTAGGTAGTTCATTGTCGAAACATGGATTGATAAACTTTGGATGGAATACTCTAAGGGAAAATCTACGATGATTCGTGCACTTGCGATGATTCGTGCACTTGCCGTTGCTAGGGATCGATAACTCGAACCCTAGGGTGATCTATCTAATTTTTTAGACTAACCCTAATTTTTATTATTGCATATACCATGTGTTTCTTGTTTGTGTCCTTGAATGCAGGTAACACCCTAGACACAAAGCGATCGAGAAGTTCTCGACATCTGGACTTTGACAAGTCCAAAACTCACTCTCACAAGTTGATGGCTATGTGAAGATATACTCTTTAGTGGTAGGTGCTAACTTTTGTTAGTGGCCCATCATCCACTATCGAGGATGAATAAGGTATGCCGCCGTGTCAATTGAATTTTTAAGATTAATGTTTCTTGGAGATTTGTTTGTCCAAGCTATAGGAGATGAATCATGCCCCGATGAAGTCGTGAGACCCGATCATCAACATCTCTGGAAGGTTGCTGTTGAGACCAGTTTTTTGCCCTTGATCAGAGAAGTACCATGGAAGAAAATTAGAAAATATCCATCAAGTCTCTTTCCAACGCATCAAGAATTCTGAATTTTGGAGATCGGTGCAAGGAGCTATGGTAAAAGTTTTCAACACTACATGTTCTGAAATCGCTCTGGACAGAATATAGTGCCGGAGTAAAACAAGCATGACTCTTTCATCCGGAGTCTGTTTGAAGTGAATGGGAACTCGTTGGAAAGGAAATTTGATGCACATTGCAATGGAGTAGAAGCTTGGTATATGTTCTGCACTGGACGAAAAGCAATTCAATGAAGAACAGGCAGCAGCAAACAACGGAGAAGCTGATGACAATGTCAAGGGATGATTGGAGGTCCTTGAGCACAAAAGATGATGATTTGAAGTTGATCAAGACTGGAGGCAACAATATTAGAAGCACCATGACACCACCAATCTTCTCCAGTAGGATGCTCAAGAAGCTTCTAATTGAGTGATGCGACCAATGAAGGAAACGACTCAAATCATCAACATAAAGAGCAAGAGCCCCCTACGATCCCGACACCTTGGGTAACAAGAACTATGGAGAAGACTCATCATTGGAGCCATGCTATTCGCTGGTGAATCAATGGTGATGACCTTGAGTCCTAAAGATGGACAACACGACGCTCCAAAGATCACAAGATCAAGATCATCAACATCTCAGGATCAATTGACAAGAAGGTACTATTTTTATAAAAAATCTTCACAATCTCTGAACAAAACAACAAAATATTTTTGGATATTTAAAAGCCCCATGAAGTTCTGGTTCCAACGAATTAAGAACCAAGTCAATCGGAGATTTCTACAAGCGGTTATGGTCAAAACATCGAAGGTCGTGCATTCTGAAATTTTCTGGACAGCACGCAGCGCTAAAGTAAAATGAACATAACTCTCTTATTTGAACTCCGTTTAAGATGAATGACTACTCGTTGGAAAGATAATTTCACAAACTTTTTAATAGATCTATACTTTGCTATATGTTCTGTTCTAGACACAAGGAAAATCCACGAAGAAGAGGCAGGAGCAATGTGATGGGAACAAGTTAGACGAGATAACGATGACAACAATGAACATGAGCTTGGGCAATCTTTTCATCAAGCATACAAGATCAAATTTAGAAGCTTAGAACAAAACAAAGATCCTCAAGAACATTGGCATAGAAAACACAATAAGGCGACATTCGATACATGAAGATATTTTGAGCAAACCACGGCGAATTACACAAAGGCAACATCAAGCTGCATGAATACTTCGGATTCTCACACGAAGGACCATGGCTTCACAACAATGAGAAGGTACGTGAGAAAGTCTAGCTCTATGACTTTAAATAAAGCACTTTGCGGGAGGCAACCCGATCTTTTGTTTATTATCTATATAAGATGATGGTCTATATTGTGCTCTTTAATTGAATCATCGAGTAACATTGTACTAATAAATGCCACAACTTTATGTTGTATGATCTAAATGTTATTGAGGGAGTACTTTGTTATTTGATCTTGGAAAACTTGTGGACCCTTTTGTGTGCTATTAGTGTTTAGTGTCTTTTTCTTTGTGTCTCTTTAGAGAGAAATATGAGGTATGACACCACCCCTTGATTCTAAACTTGTGGCTAGTTGATCTAGGCTAACTTTTGTTTTTAGACCACCACATCATGTCATGTCATTGTGTTTGTCCACCTCATATTCCACTTCATGCCATGTCATTCTTACCCTTGCATTGCACTGTATGTTTTGTTTTGATTTAACCTTTGTTAAAACCACCCAAGCCTTCCTATCACCCCCCGCCAAAAACCGGAGCCGACTAGGATAGGATTGAATTATGTTGATCGGTTTGCTGCACCATTCAGATTAGCCAAGTCAACCTCTATTCCTTGTCCTAACTAAAAACTTTGACTAGCCCTCCTACGAGATCTTTACTATTAGGAAAATCTCTCTTACCTATAGCCATCCTAAAATCTTAGGTTTTGTTTTTCCACCCAATGAAACAACCTTTGTTTTTCTTTTTGTTTTCAACTACCTTAGGTAGATTTTCTAAGCTTGACTTCTCTCTTCAAAATTCTTGTTTTAAGCCAAAAATATAGGATACCCATGAACTTCTCCTAAACCTCGTTAGCTAGGTTGTTCGGTTCTTTTCGATGAATGATTTTCTTGTCGACAATGCTTCACTTCTTATGAGGTGGCCGGCAAGCTTTGTCGATTTAAGCAATTACTCTTTAAATGGATTGGTTGTGGACCAACATTGAAAGACCTTTCAAATCTTGCTAACTCTTTGGATTTGCATTTTGCATCTATTCCATTGTTCCATCATGCATTTTTTAGCTTGGTTCTCTCACAAAACTTAATGTTGAATACTTGCATATCCATGTCAATGCTTCGCGGGACATTTTCTATTTGCAATCTTGTGTAAACATGGTGTATAGACATGATCGCAGACCATCATCATTTAGTTTTGAGAGCCACGTTAGCATTTGCATTGCATTGGTCGATTTATAAGCTTTGCAATGCACCTTATTTTTCTTGTGCTATGAGGAATTATTGACCTTGAGGTAGACATGTGTTTTAACCTTGGTTAATAAATCTTTATGACTATGGAGAGATTCGGCAACCTAGTTGTAAACATGTGTTTAGAACAAGGTGTGAACATTGTCTTTGTTTATATGCTTTCCTCTCATTTGCACACCCACTTTGCATCCACTCGACACCCACACTTTCGTTGGCATGATTAGGTTTTCTAAACTTTTTCGAGCGCTTGAATTCTTCGGCTTTAACATGGTGTTTAATCTGAGAGTTTCGGCAGCATAGTAGTAAATATGGTGTTTAAAACTTTGTTTGATCTCTATCAAGTTTGGTCCTCGCCTTTCATGTTACTAACTTCATGCATTCACTTTGCACACACGCACACCCATTAGGTTTTTATTTTTCTCTATCACTAGGTTAATTATGCCACAAGTTAAGGTCTTAGGGATGTCATTGGTTGTTGGTATTTGCTTATACTCCCAACCGTCACCCCGGGGATAGATTGTGCGTCTCAAGTGTTTTGCAGGCATGAAGAAGGAATCCCATGAATTCGTGATCAAAGTTACAACCAAGACCATTGACATCTCCGAAGATTGAAAGGGACGCTGCTGTTTCCATCAAAATTCTGCACATACTCAGAGCTGTACAAGGAACACAAAGTTGATATTCAGGAGCTCCATCAAATTCTCGTTCCAACGCATCCAAGATCAATCAATTTGAAGACCCATACAAGGAGATACGATAAAAACATTGGGCGCTGCGCGTTCCGAAATCAGATCGGGACAGATTGCAGTGCTGGACTAAAAAAAGGCATAACTCTTTTGTTCAGAATCCGTTTTGGGCAAATGATGACTCGTTGGAAAGAGAAATTTGTGCACTTTGCAATGGAGCAAGGGTTCAGTACATATTCAGTTCTGGAATTAAAGGAAAAATTCATGAAAAATGGGGCAGCAATGAAGGCAACAAGCAAGGAGGTGATAACGGTGCGAAGAATAATTGGGACCATGGCTTGATGGCAAGAAGAGGTTGAATAAAGTTAAGAAAGTGAAGAAGCATAAAGATAATCTCCAAACACATGGCGGAAGGACTTCAAGAATCACATGACGGTTCACCATCTTTTTCCACGTTTAGCAACATGCTAAGCATGGGGGAGGATTTGTTGGACTAAAAGGAAAAGGTCATATGGAGTACAATGATCACGATTGTCATAAGATGCTCAAGATTCTTCTTCCATGCTAAGCACAATGCTTAAGCATGGGGAAGCCACGCTACACTCCACTACAAGCATCAAAAAGGACGGTAACTCTTTCTCAACCTTCTCTTTGTTCATCTACTTCTTAATGCTTGTATATATGTATGCCATCGACCATAGGTTAGAAACCTTTATATATCTCTCTTGTTAATAACATGGCTACTAGGAGGACAACCTAGTTTTGTTTTTATTTTCAATAAATAATGATCATCACCACTTTGTGCTCACCACGATGACATATTTTGAATGCCTTTGCTTATGGAAAAGTGATGAAAGTTGCCACTTTGTTCTACCTACATGATGTTGTATATGACTTGACTATTTGCTCTCTATAAAATGATCCTAAATTGACTAAATACCGGCTCTTTTATTTATGGAGTTTAAATGACTAAATTCTAGACCCACATATCCTTTATGTTGCTCTTTGATTTAAGTTTACCGACGACCTTATGCCTTGTATTGTTTTATTTAAAACTTGATTCTTATGCTATCTACATTCGTGAATCTCTTGCAAAGTTCTACCTACCAAAGCCTTTACATATACATGATCTTGAAACCCTTAGAATTGCAAACTTATATTTTGATGAGTTGGATTAAGATTAATTTCTATGGTTCGAGACTAAGAAGCTGGCCATTCCATTTTGCGTATCTTCCTTTTGCTAGCCTTTCTATCCATGCATTGTGAGTTTCTACACCGGAAACTTTGCAAACTTCGCTGGATACCCACCCTAAACCCAAATATATTTTTGTGATTACCTCCTTGACCACAACTCAATTTGAGTATGGATTATCATCTTGAGGAAAATCTGAAGAATCAAGAGCTTGACACAAGGAACATATATTTGGGAGGCATCAAAGAGTGCATAGAAGAAAGATTAGAAGAAATGGAGGTCCACAACAAGTGGGCCGGCCGGTTTCAACACCATGAGCCGACCGACCTACCCCTATCCTCCTCCAATGGCTTCAATATTCGACGAGAAGATACTCCCTGAAGATTCAAATCATTTTCCAAAGGATTGAGATGGATACTTACTCTAGTATTAGCCACCACTTCTATGCTCGAGGACGAGCAATCGTTTAAGCATGGGGGAGGTGCTGAGTAAGTACTAATGATTGCTAGAAGTTCTAAAGAGCATAAAGAAAGAAAAGAAAAAAGAAAAAAATATGTGTTGAAAAAGGAAGAAAGGAAAGAAAAAAAAGAGATATGAAAATAAATGCTCCTTAGTTCTTTTTGCTTCATTAAATTTCATAGTGCCTTAAAGATTATTCCATACTCAAATATTCCAACCATGTGCAATCCGAGGACACAAATGAACGAGGACTTCATTTGTGCCTCAGGATCATCCACTTGCAATTTGCACATGTCCACCTATCTAAATGTGTGTGTTCCATCCCTCTCTCTTTCCAACATTTATTCTCCATGGCCTTTTTGACTAGTCTCGGTAATTCCAATAGATCTCTCTCTTAGTTTGACAATACTTGAAATATAATGTTTTGCTAGGATTGTTTTTACCTACCAAGCTCCACATAAGCCTTCCATTTTCATATATGAGTAGAATAGGTTGAAAATAATCTAGTATAGGCTTAAGCAACTTGATGATATGAGTGTTTCCATAAGCTTTTACAAGAGAATCTCACTTATGTTGGATATGCATCTTGTTGAAAACTCTTCATGATGGAACAAGGTAAATGTCTAAAGTTCGCTTAAGTTCAAGAACATTGTATTTATTATAGTGGCTTGTTCTTTATTGCTAGTCTATCTTCCATAATGAAAAGTAGCCGGTCACAACTTGAACTTTAAATGTTAAACACTTGAGAGCAATGTGTCTTGTTGTGTATAACTAAGTGCAGGGAAAACATTGAGGCCCTGTTTGGAATGCGGGATTTTTTCCCTGTTCCTGTCTTTTTCCTGTGAAATTGAACTATTTCCTGTGAAATTCCTGCGCGATTCCTGTGAAATTCCTGCGTTCCAAACAGGCCCTGAAGGGCAACGCTGATTTCCTTGTTAAGCAAAGATCTTGGACTTACTTGAGGATGAGCAAGGTTTAAGTATGGGGGATTGTTGACGCTCGTTAGATACACACTTTTAGTGCTATTTAAGTGATGTATTGGGACCAATTCATATACTAACCCGCCACTTGGCACTTGAAATAATCCCGTTTTCGCATATGCATTTATTTTTGGAGGATTTTGGTTTGCACAGGTTTTTGAGCTATAAATGAGCACTTTTGGACAAAGAACGAGATCATGCGTAAGAGCGGAGGAATGAAGGCCATGTGACTTAGATTTCATTCGCTTTCATCTATGGTGCACCAACCTCCAAGAATATGGAAGGGCAAGGACTTGAAGATACGGTCGGATGACTTTGGGGTCAAGGCGAATCAGGCAGGCATATGGAAAGACATCAAGATCCAATCTTATCCCGAAGCAACCGACGTCAAATACCCACATGCATTGGCAAAACAACTCCTGGAGGATCTAGAAGCTTGCACGCGAAAGATGGGACCGAGGGGCCACAGAAAAGCCCTGGGCCGGCCGGCCTGGGTTGTTCCTGCGCCGCCTCGGCCTCCCCTTCGAGCTAGGGTTTCCTCGGACTATTTATAGCCCTGATGCACGAAGCCACGCAGATCAATCCACCAGAACTCGGCGAAACCTAGGGCATACACCAAAAAGAGACGACGGTCGCTGCAAGTCCTCGAAGTTGTCTAGGGATGGCTTAGGCCTAACCTAGCCGCCATGGCTTCCCTGCGTGGTTGTGCTATGGTGGAGTTCATGAGCAAGTTGGAGTCATCAATGGTATGTATTCGGTGGTGATGATCCAAACACATCTATTATATGAGTAATGTTCTTCATGTCATCCGATCTCTTAGCGACTTGATGCCTCCTTCTATGCTTTCTACCTATCATGAATATGATTGTTCCTTAGTCTAATACATGTTTAGACTATATAGCATGCTTTATGTAATCATGGTGATTAGATCTAGTATGTCGACCCTTCATGATATCTAGACACGTTCACTTGTGGACGTGCCCTTGTTCTAACCACGCCGATAGGGAGCATCATGACAGGGTGTGATCCCACGTAGGGTGGCGCCCTCGGGAGGTTGACCGGAGGTAAGAGTTTAAAGACGGCTCTAGATGAGATGCGTGATGCGCTTACTCTTATTTGCTAGAACTGCAACTAGAAGACGATAGGCCCGTTTATCCTTTGGTTGCTCTTTACCTTTGCCTATGTTATGGATGTGATCAACCTTTACACCCAATCATATCCTAAAGGTTTAGCCTCATATGCAATCTATGCCTAACGCTAGGAATAGATCCGTTAGATTAGATGGAAAACCCTAGGTAGTTCATTGTCGATCCATAGATTGATAAACCATGGATGGAATACTCTAAGGGAAAAGCTATGATGATCCGTGCGCTTGCGGTTCACAATTGGCGCGTCTATGGACCGTCAACACTTGTATAATTCCATATGATTCTTTTTCCTTGCTCCATCTAACCTTAGGACTAATTCTTTATTATTTATTATTGAGATTGGCTTCTTAGATGATGTGTCACATTACCTCGTTATTATCACTTACCCTTTTATGACTTTGTCCAGAACTTATATCATAATACCTTGAGTATGATGATCTCGTAAATGCTTTGACACTCAATGCCATCCATTGGGAAAATATAAATACGATACCCATGAATACTCATGGGTAAAATGCTACAACGGTATTTCCTGCGCTTGCGGAAACGTAACGTAATGAGATACCCGAGTCATTTCTAAGCGGTGTTGCCGGGCTTAACAAACCCGGTGGTGACGTTAAGAAATGCCAACACTTAGATTTCCACATCTATCCCATCATCGATCTTGATCATCTCATAGGCTACTCGCTAGAAAAACATTTTGGTACATCTCAAGTGAGCCTAGACAAAAAGCTTAGGGAAACCGCTCCAGCCACCACTATTTCTTGCATAGAAAATCCTTTGGTGAAGCCAGTTCCCTTGTGAAACATTCTCATATAGGTGATGCATATATCTCCATTCATATCAACCATGCCCATTCTCTTTGGGTCACGGAATCTTCTGGCTCTAAAGTTGGCAACTCGAAAGAAACTTTTCACCTTTGTGAAGATGAACGATCATTATCACCCTTGACCGAGTTTGAGTCTCTTCTCGTTGGCCCGTACTATGTTGTTTTCGACCATGTTTGAAAAACAATGTCAATCTTCCATGATGGATCTCCTGAGATGGAGAATCCATGGGCCATGGAATTCTCTGACTCTGGAGTCTGAAAGAAAAAATTCCACAAACGAGCATAGGAGCTTCATTCTTGTAACACCTCAAAAACCATGCTCGTTCAACACCTCTCCAGAGTCTGCCATGCTTAGTGCCACGTGCCTATACGAGGACCACAACCACCTTTTAGTCCTCGATTCTAAAACTTTTAGAAGGATGGTTGCGGATGCTTTTGTTTATCATAAATATTGTAGATTTTATGGATGTATTGTGGCACTAACCTTGTGGTAAAAATATCAATGGCGTAATTAACAAATGGTGGTGAAGGCAAGAGCTACACCACTATTGATAGCAGCAATGGTAAGATTTCCCATGGTCAAGCTTGTGACCATAAACAAAGCACTATCGAGAGATGGCCCGGACTTTCATTTCTCATTCCAAAAAAGTTTCTCTTTTATTCAATTAAAGCAAGAAAGCCATGCTTCTAGAGTAGCATGCACCTTGGGGTATTCTGGTCACTAACCATTGCAGGTTGGGATCAAAAGAATGAAGGTCATGTGACCCAAAGAACATGGGAACTGCTCCAGCTATCCTTTTGTACAAATGGTGCAAATTCTACCTTGCTCAAAAAATACAAAGAAAGAAAGAAAGAAAAGAAAACAAAAAATGATGAAAAAAGGGAGAAAAAAGAAAAGAAAATAAAGAATAAAGGAAGGAGAAGAGACTAAGAGTAAGCCAAGATTCTCCACATGGATCAAAGGCTGGATTATGAGCATACCTCCAAGACATGGGAATTGCACATTGATAGATCATTCCGTCACCTGTTTCCAACCAACCTTGCTCTTGCATATGCTTGCAAAGCCTTAGCATAATCATCATCCAACCCCAGCTTTGCATAGCCTTGCTCCACTAGCCTTTGCATGCTAACAAGCAAGGGGGATGCTCCTTTTCCCTTCTAAGCCTTTACTGGCTCAGCCCAACCTTGCTCTCGCGTATGCTTGCAAAGCTTTGGCATAAACATCATCCGCCCCCATCTTTGCATAGCATCTCCTGTGCACATACAAGCAAGAGGGATGCTCCTTATCCCTTCTAAACCTTTGCCGGCTGCACCCATCTTAGCTCTCACTTATGCTTGCAAAGCATTGACATAATCCTCATCCAGTCCCAGCTTTGCATAGCTTCAGCAGCTCCTGCACCCTCAAAAGCAAGAGGAATCCTCTTCCTTTCCAGGCCTTTGCTGCTCCACACCGATTGGAGGAGTACTTTGCGCCTCCAATCCTCAAGCATTGTGCAAGCGGATCATGTCACCAATGCCCATTATTCCTACACACTTGGTTGTGTACAATGTAGCCTTACGGCTCGCCCGAGATGACGTGGTCAAGATACCTTCCTCCGCTGCAGTCTACATCAATACGGAGGACCCATCGACAACCATATGTGAACACACCACTGCTGCAGCAATTTCGAATCATCCATCCTCATATGCTGCCGGCAAGAATACTCAGGCACATGAAGGTAAGATTCGCCAACCTTTGCTCATATTTATCCTCATTTGAGCATAGCTTGATCTTTCAAACAAATGCTTCCTTTGTTTATGCTCGTATGCTCTGGTTTGGGTGTTCTCTATATAGGTGCATCCATAGGCTTTTTAAATTAAGCATGGTGCTTAGGTTAAAATAGCCTCCTTTAATCAAACAAGACATGGTGTAGAGTTTGATTAATGAATCATTAAGTCAATACTTTCATAAACTTTGGATACATATATCTTTCGTGGACTAACCCCTGCACGGAAGATTTCAAATAGATGGGTAAGTCATCAAGCTTAATTCATAATAGAGATAAACCAAGGCTCAGGACACACTTCAACAAAAAGTTGCACAACATGCAAAGGAGGCACACATCACCTTCCAAGGTGCACTGTGTATATAATGCCAAAATACCCCTTTGTTATGCTTGTGTAATTTTACCTCAGCCTTGTTTGAGTTATGTTGAAAAGATAAAAATTTGGTGAACAATAAAATGAAATGAAATAAACCTATCTGAGACAATAGAGTCTCTCAAAAAAAAAGATGGCAAGCCTTCTGGGATCCATGCTTTTCAAGCTTTACTTCTGATCTTCCATAAGCATGAGTGTGTGAACAACAAATCTCAAGGCAATATCATTTCTGAATTATTTAAGTGTCCCTCAAGTATTTTTGTTGCCCACTAACCCCTGCAGGGAATAAAATAAACAATCTAGGAGCAGTGTATAACAACTCCAGCACTCACACAACGCTCCTTGGTCCCATGGGAAGATAGATGCACAAGGAACCAAGCAGAACCAATGCAAAGCTTTGCTCCATGAATATAAAATTTAACTTTTGCATTCTGTTATGAGCTTGGGAAGATCTGTCAGGTGAGTATCGCAAACCTCATGCATCCTTTTTCCATGGTAAAATGTGTTGAGGCCATAATACTAGGGTGCCCGACCACCAGGATTACCGACTCCACGCGAAGAAGACTCCGAACAAGACACGGCAGCTAGACCACAGGAGGAAAGCCCAAAGATAGTTAGAGTCCTATTAGGTTTAGGTCTGTTTTGTCTTGTAAGGCACGTCTCCCCAGATATAAATAGTGGGGGTCCAGCACATAGAGGGTATCCCAACTTTCATCAATCCACCCGAGGGTACTTGTTACACCATTGTAATCTGTACTCGCCGAGATAATACAAGCAAGCAACTGGATGTAGGGTTTTTACTCGATCTCGAGGGCCTGAACCAGTATAAAATCCTGAGTCTCTTTATTCATCTACTGTGATCGATCTTTGCAAGAAGTGGGGTGCCTGTCAGACAAATATCTGCCGAGTACAACCATGACAGAGGCGCGCCAGCTATGGGCCCTTGCGTGAAGAAAGATCATGCCGATCGTCAACGGAGTCTGGTTCGCTAATGTGTCGAGTTCGTCAATGCCCTACATGCCAAGTTCCATCAAGTCGGAAGCCATCGGGAGTTCTGCCTCCGCTTCCGATCTCTACGCTCCGAGCCATCTAGTGCCTGCACGGTCGATCCACTTCGAGGATCTTGTGTTCGAGCACCAAGGCGATTATGAGCTCAAGCTGACTGGGATCTATGATCCTGATCTCACGTGTGCCGGACGGGAACTTTTTGCCACCTTCGGGGATCCAACTCCCGAAGACATTGCTGATCATACTGCACAGTTAGATCTCGACTATAGCGGTTCAAGCAATGGATTGGAACAGCCTGAAGACCGCCGCATCCATGTGGTTACTAGGAATGGGGATAATACTGCAGCCGAGTCGTCCAGCGCAGACCTCCGACTCCTCACCTTAGTAATGCACCAACCCTCTAGACTGCCAAGTCCCGTACATTGATAGCTCCATCCTCATTGGCTCCCTGAGATCTTAACAACGACTTTCAGGCAGTCGAACAGGACAACCTGCAGATCCGAACTCTCTTGGAGACAACGGAATCTATGGCTGAGGGAACCCTAATGGCCACCATTGCCAAGAAGGCTCGGGAAGCAGCGTACAAGGCCAAGGAGCAGCTAGAGGCCGCCGTCGCACCACCAGCTCCGTCCAACAGGCCTGGCGAGCCCCAGCCGGTTCGCTCCCGATCTGTCAATGAACATCCTTGGTATCACCCCCTGAAGGGGCGTGACATGAGGCCACAGCTCGAACACAATCGCAAGAATCACGACACTCGGGAAACTCTCAACTATAACCGAGATTACCGAGTGTTGGCGGCTTTTAATGATAAATTTTCACCGCCAACATGGATATAAAAGAATGATAAAAAGAATAGGCATAGAGTTATTTACTAACGAATTCCACTAGTTTTGGTGTATATATGCTTGCAAGAACAAAGTGGCAAAAGAAGAGCAAAAGTGGGCCTAGGGCCAGGTCGCCCGACCTCACCAGGTCGGCCGACCTGGACCCAGGCCCAATCCAGCCCATCTCCCCTCCATGCAGAAGAAACAGACCTAGAAGAGATCCCAACTATCGATTCTATGATGGTTCAAACCAAGGGCAAGAGATGAGCTACCCATGGATTGAAGGGCCCACATCTAAACTCAACCGTACTCATTTCAAGCATACCCACCTGGAACCGACCTCAGGGCCCACAGAGCAATCACTCAGAAGATACTGGGCCCGAGAGCCCACGCCGGAAATGGTCCTCCCTTGACCAGTAATGTCAAACCACCTTCAGGAGCAGATCCAGGCCGTGCATGACTTAGGACAGTGGATCCTAGGGTCGGCCGACGCCAGGGGGTCGGTCGACCTAGGGCCACCTCCAAACCGCCTGAGCTTCTTCGTACCGACTCCAAACCGCCTCTACATGCTACAAATACTTGAGTTCGGGGCTGAGCAAATCATCATCGAGCTGAAGTGAAGATTCAAGGCGAAGCCCTCCTCATATCTTAGAGTAGAAATAGGGAGAGAGTGACGGAGAGTCTGGAGAAGTCCCGGCGTGTTGGCGACTCTCCACTTGTACCTCGACGGATGCGAGCTTCTTAGTAAGTATCCAGGATTTCAGCTAAGTATTTAAGTCTAAGTCATAGAAAGTTGAGTTCTTTATTTTACTTGTGGGTTCATTGCCTTATTTATAAAGTATTCTAATCTCTAATCAAGGTTAGGATAGCAGATATTATCTTAAGCGTGGTTCTTAGGTGCATATCTGCCCTCATTTGCCTCGTAACCCCACGGATTAGTAGAGGTAGGCGATAGGTGGTGACAGCTCTGTCCGTCCTTTGTAATCCTCCACGTTCGGGTACGGCGTAGAGCTATATGCCGGCAATTTCCTAGAGGTCTAGGATACCCCAATGCCTAAAGCAAGCATAGGAGAACTCCCTTCGCTATATTCTCAGCTTAGTGCTAAGTTATCCTCTCTACCCAGCCTTTATATAAACTCGATCGATCCGGTCAACTTTAGTAATTAGACAGTGCCTTCACGTTCCCCGTGGATTCGATACCTGGTTTACTCTCGGGTGAAAGCTACTTCGACAGCCGTGCGCTTGCGGACTTTCTGTTTGCCACCGCTGGTGTCAACACCGAGCACGCAAGGGCTACTACCGGTCTCATCCAGACTCTCCATCACGTGACTCCCGACCAAGCACCGAAGGATGCCTTGCGTATTCTCCAGGCTTGCGGAAGGTCAGGTGGCCAGAGAAGTTCCATCCTACTAACATTGAAAAGTAAGATGGAACAACCAACCCCCGCGAGTGGATCCAGATCTATTCCATGATCATCGATGCCATGGGGGGAGACTATTATGTCAATGCCAACTACTTGCTAACTGCCCTGCAGGGATCAGCCCGAACGTGGCTCATGAACCTGCCCGAGTCTAGTATCAAGTCGTGGACCCATCTTTGGGAGACGTTTGAGGCCAACTTCCAAGGCACCTACAAATGCCCCGGACATGAGGGAGATCTGCTCAATTGTGTGCAGAAACCCGGGGAATCTCTTCGGGATTACATCCGCTGATTCAGCACACCCGTAACACCATCCCTGATATGGTGGATGATCGGGTAATCGTGACCTTCAACCAGGGCTGCAAAGATGAGCGGGCGGCGGAGGAACTTGCCAAAAAGAACCCGAAGACAGTGGTTGAACTCTACAAGATCCTCAAAGAGACTGCTAAGATGGCGGACGCCCGAGCAAGGGTCCAGTCAAAACCCGATCAGAGCAAACTGCCCAGGGAAGGCAAGAAGAAAAACAAGCACAAGAACAAGAAGCGCAAGACCGAGGGCAAGGAAGTCCTGGCAGTGGATAAGAAACCCCCATATCGGCGCCAAGGGAAACTCAAGGATCTCGAGGTATACTCTCGGCAAGCGAACTACATCGATGGCAACGATGAGCCTCAACTCCCCGAGGACCTGGAGATCGCCACCATATTCGGTGGTTGCTCAACCCGAACCTCCAAATCCCAATTGAAGCTGGCCGAGAGGCAAATAGCAAGCAGCGAACCCTGCAAGCAGCCGTTGAGGTGGTCCGACGTCTTGATCACCTACGATCAAAGGGACCAACCTGACACATTGTACGATGGGCCACTACTACCATTGTGCATCAAACTTTGGATCGGCTCGCGCAAGGTCGGGTGAACCCTGATCGACAATGGGAGTGCCCTCAACCTGTTGTTTGTCAATGCCTACGATGACCTCAGGATCCCGAGGAGGTCATTGTCCCTAGTGGATCTATGGGGTTATACCAGGCATTCAAGCCATCCCATTGGGGAGGATCGATCTGTAGGTGACCCTCATGGAGGGGAAAAACATCCGATCAGAGTTCCTCACCTTCGAGGTGGCAAACCTTACATCAGCCTACAACTGCATCTTGGGCATGCCGTTTTTGAAGAAATTCATGGCAGTCGCACACTTCGCCTACTCCATGATCAAGATCCCGGGGCCGTTAGGCCCAATCACCGTTTGTGGTGACCAGAAGGGTGCAGTTCAATGTGATCTGAAAACCCTAGACATGATCAAGGGAGGAGAGCAGGACCCAGCCAAGGCTGCCGAACCTGCCAAGAAGAAGCCTAAAAATCTACCAACCATAGCTGGGCAAGCTACAATTGCTAAAAATTCCCGGGCAGCCAAAGCCCGATCAAAGGCAAAAGCACAACCAGTGCTCGCGGCAGACAAAACCACCGATGAGGGTGCCGCGGAAAAGCCGACCTCGGTGGAGCAGACCCCAGACAACGGGACACCACCTCAAGTGACAGGCGATTCACCAGCTGAAGCCTCCCCGATCACGCCGACAACAAAGTGTGTCGAACCAGGCACAAAAGCGGTGGCACTTGACGAGACAGACCCGACCAAGACCACGAATGTGGGCACCGGTCTGGGTGATAAATAGGAACTCAAGCTCATTGCTTTCCTCTGGGCAAATGCCGACGTGTTCGCTTGGGAACTGTCCGATATGCTCGGGATCCCCAGGGAGGTAATAGAGCACAAGCTTGGCATACGAAATGGCGTCCAACCAGTCAAGCAAAAGCAAAGAAGATATACCCCGGAGATTTGAGACGCCATTAACGAAGAAATCAACCGGCTGCTCAAAGCCGGCTTCGTTCGAGAGGTCCCTTTTCCGGAGTGGCTGGCAAACCCAGTCATGGTGAAGAAGCCCAACGGAACGTGGCGGATGTGCGTGGATTACACCGATCTGAATAAAGCAAGCCCGAAGGACGAGTATCCATTGCATAGGATAGATCAAATTGTAGATTCAACCTCGGGATGCGAGCTGCTTTGTTTTCTAGATGCCTACTCGGGGTATCACCAAATCAGCATGTGCATTGACGATGAGGAGAAAACTGTATTTGTAGCTCCCTTCGGTGTTTATTGTTATATAAAGATGCCTTTTGGTCTGAAAAACACAGGTTGCACTTATCGAAAATGTGTTCACATTGTTCTTGAAGCCCAAATCAGCCGTAATGTGGAAGCATACATAGATGATATCGTTGTGAAAAGTAAGTTGAAAGGCGATCTGATTGCTAATTTAACCGAAACATTTTATAACTTGCGTAAAAACAGGATGATGCTCAACCTCGATAAATGCACCTTTGGTGTATCATCAGGTAAGCTCCTCGGTTATCTTGTGTCACAACGAGGTATAGAGGCAAATCCACACAAGATCAAGGCAATCGACGACATGAAGTCTCCAAGTAGCCGCCACGAGGTCCAAAAGCTAGTGGGAATGATGGCGTCCCTAAGTCGATTCGTATCCAAGTCAGGCGAACGAGGTATGCCATTTTATAAGTTGTCACGTAAAACTGATCGTTTTGAGTGGTCGACAGAGGCAGAAGAGGCGTTCCAGGCATTCAAGCAATACCTGTGAAAAATGCCCGTATTGTTCCTGCCACAACCCAAAGAAGAGATGTTATTATACGTAGCAGCGACACCAACAGTTGTCAGTACTGTTCTGGTGGTCGAAAGGCGCACGGAAAAATCGACAATACAACACCCCGTTTACTTTGTGAGCGAGGTGTTGCATGATGCAAAAACAAGGTACCCTCAGATTCAGAAATTATTATATGCTATGCTAATGACTTCCAGAAAACTCAAGCATTATTTTCTGAGCCACAAGATCAAGGTTGCATCGACCTACCCTCTAGGCACTATTTTGCATAATCGAGATGTCGTGGGTAGAATCGCACAATGGTCTGTGGAGCTGGGGGCTTATGACGTAGAATTTATACCCAGAACTGCCATCAAGTTGCAGGTTCTGGAGATTTTATCGCAGAGTGGACTAATCCCAAACCCGAAGAAAGTGCCCAAAACCTCGAACATTGGACTATGTTCTATGACGGAGCGTTTTGCAAAGCAGGCACGGAGGCTGGGGTGGTCCTTATTTCGCCGCATAATTACATCATCAGGTATGCATTACAAATCGATTTTGTTGACCCTACTCCTACTAACAATGTTGCCGAGTATGAAGGGCTTTTAACAGGGCTTCGCATAGCTGTTTCTCTAGGCGTTAAATGGCTACTCGTGAAAGGGGATTCCGAACGAACTGCCAAACAGGTCATGAAAGAGTACAGTGTGCGAAGTGATATTATGGCCAAATATTTGGAAGCATACAGGAGGCTGGAAAGCAAGTTTGATGGGCTTGAAGTACGACACGTCAAAAGGGAGTACAATGGCAACGCAGACAAACTCGCGAAAGCAGCTGCAGAATGCACATAGCTCCCAGGTAATGTGTTACTTGAAGTTCTTACTAAACCTTCTGTGTCGGTACCTCTACCTAACCAAAAAATTGTGCTTGACAAAGGCAAAGTCTCAACAACAAGCGAGTCCATCACGGAATCTATGTTTGCCGATATGGCTCGAGCTGCCGCTCTAGTTGAAAACGAGGAGAACTGGACGGAACCAATCCGGACATACCTCACAAACCAAGCTATATCCGACGTTGATGAAACACTGGAGAAAATCCATCGTAAAGCCAAAAACTATTAATTGGTTGACGGACGACTATACGAAATAGCACACAATGGACTGCTCCACAAGTGCATCACACGGGCTGAGGGCATTAGTTTGCTCCAAGATATTCACGGAGGAATCTATGGATCTCACGCTTCTCCCCGATATCTAGTGGGGAAAGCATTTCGACAGAGCTTCTACTGGCCTACAGCTCTTCAAGATGCAAGCGAGTTCGTTAAAAAGTGTGAAACATGCCAATTCTTCGCACGAAAATCTACTAAACCTGCGCAAGCTTTAAACACAATTCCCTTGTCGTGGCCCTTTGCCACATGGGGAATAGACATCCTCGGTCCTTTTCCAAGGGCCATCGGGGGTTACAGATTTTTGTTCATCGGCATTAACACATTCACAAAGTGGGTTGAAGCTGAACCGATTCAGAAAATAACAAAAGAGGCAACTGTCAAGTTCCTGTGGAGCATTGTCGTAAGATTGGGGTCCCGAACAGGATAATCTCTGACAATGGAACACAGTTTAAAAGTAAAAAGTTCTCTGATTTTTGCTACGACCATGGGATCAAACATCATCGGTCATCAGTAAATCACCCCAAAACAAACGGGCAAGTGGAGCGCGCTAACGGCATCGTACTCCTGGGCATCAAGAAGAGGATCTTCAACAGATTGCAGGCTTACGACAAGCGATGGATTCATGAAGTCCCTACAGTGCTATGGTCAATGAGGACCACCATGAATCGTGCAACAGGAGAAACCCCTTTCTTCTTGGTGTATGGGGCTGAAGCAATTCTACCGTCCGATATCCGGTTACAAGCCCCACATGTGGCAATATTTTCAAAAACTGAAGATCCTGACAGAC